>AP027110.1:32277286-33477286 GCA_028142955.1 Pinctada fucata | reverse complement strand
GCACATTCCCCAACTTTCGGTAACGTTTTATCAAAACTGGTATGATCTATGTCCAATATCAAATGTTGTGGAAATACTTGTGGCATATAACTAAGCGAATGATAACTATGTTTAGCTTGAAATATTAAGCGACGTACATATAAGAGAAAGAAAAACGTACGTACCCTCTCATCGAAGCGGATGTTTATAACTTATTTCTCCCACCATAATAATATCGCGTTTAGTATTTAGGCCCCCTGACATTGAATAATGATCAGTGTGTTCCTCAACTAAATCAGCTACTTCATCCAAATCTATATTGGTTAAGGCATTGTCAAAAAATAAATTTTATTCGTTGAGCATGTCTTGGATAATGTATTCGACCGGACTTTAGATTCATATATGCATCATGTAGTTGATATTTCTACTATAAAATATTTTAGGCACTACCAAATTAATTTTAATGTTCTTAGGATTTTTAGCTCACCTCGACGAAGTAGAGGGGGGCTTATGCTATCGCCTCGGCGTCGGCACTATAGGTTAAGCAAAACGGGACAGATCCATTCCTGCCAAACTATAAGTCCTACATCAACCAAACTTGCATGGATAGCGCATCTGAGGATGCTTACAACAATGCATGGTACGGAGGCTGCATTTGACCTACAGTTTATGCTTGAGTTAGCAGGTTAAGTTAAATGGGACAGGTCCATTCCCGCCTTACTATAAGTCCTACACCAACCAAACCTGCATGGATGATGCATCTGAGGATGCTTACAACAATGCATGGTACGAAAGCTGCATCTAACCCACATTTTACACTTGAAAGAGCAGGTTGGGTAAACATGGTACGCAGGCTGCATCTGACCTATTTTTAACGCTTGGTTGACCAGGTCGAGGTGAGCGCTGTCATCTCTGATGGTCCTAATTTTTTTTTGTGAAAAAAGGGTGCGAGCGGGCGAATTATTATTTTATTTTTAGGTTTTTGCAGTTTTTAAGGTGCGAGCAAATGAAATAATTTTATTTTTGATATAGGTTACCCCATAAATACATGTTTTACGTACTCAAAAAGGAATCCCCATAGGAATCTGGTGACTAGAAAGTCTTCGGATTTTGCACAATCTGAGACTTCTAGAAGCTTTAAGATTTGCAGAAATCAGAATCGACCCTAAAGAAAATCTTGAGCCAAAAATTTAATGGTGCGGGCGAGCATATTATTTTTATAATATTTTTTTAATTTTGAAAAATATGGTGCGGGAAATCCAAAGAACATTAAATTAAGTTAATATGGCCTTATTAGAATTATTACAAAATTTGAATTCAGAATTACAAGCGTTTACAAGTATATCACAAACTCTGGCGTAAGATAAACTGACTAGGACTCAAACAAGCATGGGCTTGCAGGTAGCTCAATGAAGCTTGATATGTTTGGGGCGGCCGAAAGTGTGATGGCAGTCGATTTCACATGAGCCTACTTGGTTTTACAAAACAAACATGGCTGACATTTTGTAGACTGATTTATTGTATTTTCAATATCGAACCCGATCATTACATCTCTCCCCAAATTACTATGGATGTACAATACTGAATTAATGAAATATTTATTGTCCAATTAGATACATAAATGGTGTAACTACTGTCTTTGTATTTGAGTCTTTTGATTGCATTAAATATGAGATTAAAATGAAATAAAGTGTTATTTATCATTACTATTTGGAGAGATGGAATTTATACATTGATATTATGACATGATATGGATTTCGTGAGAATTACATTTATAAATTGACTAGAAATAATAGTTTTGACTAGATCATGCAACACAAATTATATGAGAATAATACTAATGGAGATCATGTGACCTCAATGACCTGCAAGGGTTTATTATGCCCTTTTGCACTGCAAAGTCATTTTTGTACGTGCTACCTAACACGACACTGAACACAATATAATGCATATGACCTCTTGGGGATTATTGTGCCCCATATCACTAGGTCATTAACTGAGCACAAAATCTTTGAATTTTGACGGTATTTTCACTTTTCTGTCACTCTGGCGTATCTGCGGTTTGTCGGGTGGCTTCGTATTAGTGACAAATCGATCTTTTGGAACTTCTTCCGGTAACGCTACTGAGGTATTATTTTGCGGCCAAGCAATCTCTATTTCATTGGTGTCTTCCAACGGCGCAAATCCTAGTGTAGGTTTAACTTTCTTCACTTGAGACATATTTCGGGTTATGTCGCCTGAAATCGTGACCATAGATCCTTTCTTCGCTAGTACGGTTTTCATTTCCGGCTTGTATACGGGCTGGAGTTTGTTTCCCCGTTGATCATATTTAACAATGATCGAATCACCGATGTTGATATCTCTGTGATGAGCGCTATTTTGTCTATCCGTGTTTTCCTTCATCTTCCTTTTAGATTCGGAGTCATTCGTTCTAACGTTCTCGTCGAAATAAAGGTTTCCTCTCCTATCCGACGCAACTTGCGGCAACTTTGTTTTCGGATCTCTTGCGAATAACAGCTTGTACGGGCTGTATCCTGTCGAGGTATGCGGCGTGAAGCGATATTGGCGGAGGAATCTATTCATCTCCTGCTTCCATGAAACTTTGTGTATATGTGCGGATTTCACTGCTTTCATGAGTGGGCGGTTAAATGATTCTGCCTGTGCGTTCGCACGTGGCCATCTCGGGGTAATTCGGCGATGCATAATGCCCATATCTTCCATGAATAGTTTGAATCGTTCCGATTGAAATGGACTTCCATTATCTGTTTTGACTATTTTCGGAATACCGAATTGGCTGAATACTTTATCGATTATCGGTATGGTCGCATTCGAGGATACCGATTTCACAATTTCGACAACCGGATATCTGGTGTATTCGTCTACAATTACCAGTAGATACTCGGAGCTTGGTAATGGTCCGCAAAAGTCCATGCTTAAATTTTCCCACGGTCCTGAGGGAAGTTCGGACATCTTTAACGGTTCTACTGTTGTGCGCTCAGGTGTTAAGACTTGACATGCTACACAGTCTTTAAGTTCTCGATGCACGCGACTATCGAGTCCCGGGAACCATACCTTAGATCTTAGAAATGCCTTGGTTTTGCCTACGCCTTGATGGCCCTCATGCGCTATGCTGATCGCAGCATCTCGCAGTGATTGTGGTAACACAATACGGTGTCCTCTTAGAAGTACATTATCAGCAAATACTGTTAGTTCATCTCGTATCGAGCGTAAAGCTGTCAGCTCTTCGATATCAACGTTGCTATCTGAGATATCGCGGATTTCGAACCATCTTCCGTTTCTTACATAAGATATAGCCGTTTGTAGTGTTGGGCTATTCATAGTGGCGGCTTTCACTTCGTCTAGTGTTATTGCCTTCAATAGTGATTCGCTTGCGATAAAGTTTATGTACTCCTCGGCTATCTTCTCCTCCTTAGAGTTGCTTATTCTGACCGGATGCCGTGACATATATTCGGCAGCATTATCTTCGCCTGGGCTGTACTCGATATCAAACTTGTATGGTTGCAGCCTTAATCCCCACCTTTCTATGCGTAATGGTGGTTGAGGTTTCTTCCAAATTTTCTCTAGCGGCTTATGATCTGTTATTACTTTGAAATGCGCGAGTCCTCGAAGATATAAATCAAAATGCTCACACGCCCAAACTACAGCGAGAGCCTCGCGTTCCACTTGACTGTACCTTGACTCGACCGGTGTAAGTGATCGGCTTGCATAGGCTACGATTTTATCCTGTGCTAAAATTGCACCAAGTCCAATCGGGCTTGCATCAACTCGTACTTCGACTGGCTTTTCAGGGTCGTAATATGACATTACGTTTTTCGATGAGAGGCTCTGTTTGAGCTCCATGAACGCCTTTTCGCAGTTTTCATTCCAACTCCAATCGACATCCTTGCGTGTTAATTTTCTCAGCGGATCACAAATCTTTGTGTAATCAGCAATGAATCGGGAGCAATAGTTGGTCATACCCAGAAAGCTCTTAAGTTCCTTAACGTTTTGTGGTTTCTCAAAATCATTGACGGCCTTGACCTTCTTCGGGTCAGGTGAGATTCCATTACCGCTGAATACGACGCCGAAGAATGTTACGCTTTCCTGTCGAAACTCGCATTTTTTGCCATTAAGGGTCATTCCGTGTTCGGTTAACCTCTCGAGTACTCTTCGCAACGCAATATCATGTTCCTTTCTATTCTTCCCATAGACAAGAATATCGTCTGATATGTTACGGGCTCCAGGTATGTTTTGAATGACCTGTCTAACGGTTTCCTGAAATATTTCGGATGCAGAGCATATTCCAAAATTTAGTCGCTTATATCTGTAAATTCCTAGGTGAGTACTGAATGTTGTAATATAGCGCGAGTCTTTCTCGAGCTCAAGCTGGTGGTAACCGCAACGCAAATCCAGCTTGCTGAATACTTTGGCTCCATTCAAATCGTAAATAAGCTCCTCCATGGTAGGTAGTACATGTCGTTCTCTACGAATCGCCTTATTAGGCTCCCTCATGTCAACGCATAGCCTTATTTTCCCCGGATCCTTTTTAGGCGGTGTTACTATAGGAGATACCCAAGGAGTGGGCTCCCCTTCGACTTTCTCAATAATGTCTCTCTTTAGCAAATCATCAATTTCCGCCTTTACTTTCTCTCGAAGGTGAAATGGAGTTTTACGAGCCTTTTGTGCAACGGGTTGTATGTCCTTGTCAATATGTAGTTTGACCTGCCTGTTCTTCAGTCTCCCTATCCCTTTAAATAGATGTGGAAAATCATCTTCAATATTTTGGCCTTCTTGAATGTGGTTGACAATGTTTATTATCGATAATTTTGAGGCAGTTGGAAATCCTAGAATTGATCCTAGATTTTGACCTTTTACGACATGGAAATCTGTGGCGTCTATACGATCCTTCGTTTCGATCTGTACGGTGCATATACCCAGTACCTTAAGTGAGTTTCCACCTCCGTATGGAACGAGCTTGCCTTTCCTCATTTTGGCGAGTTTTGGTTTTCCTACTTTGCAATAACTGCTCTCATCTAGAATGTTCACTGAGGAGCCACTATCCGCCAGTAATGTAAGTTCTACTCCGTTTACTTTCACTTTAGTGTATGGACCTTTTACTGCACAAACATCCTCTGTTTCGGATAATCTCACAACGTAGCAGTAGCTGTCTTCACTACCGGCTTCTGAATCAGGGTCCTCTTCGACTGAGCGAACATGACCTGAACCGCGCCCCTTACATACCTTTTTGAAATGATCCATTTGGTGACATTTGTGACATTGCCGACCTTTAGCCGGGCAGGGTCCATTGTGTGGGTATCTACCTCCACAATTAAAGCATGATTTTGTGTAACCACGACCTCTCGTTGCGCTGCCACGTCCTCTTGGCGTGTATCGTCGTGCTGCGGCTCCACGTGACCTTCCTGGAGTTCCTCTGTTCGCTGTTCGACCGCGTCCTCTATTGCGACTTATGGCATTTACAGGTGTCACATTTTCGCTGCGTTCCATCGCTTGCGCTTGCGAATCTGAGAGTTCCATTGCGCGTCCTAATTTTATGATGTCGTCAAGTCCCTTCTCCGGTTCGCGGAGTGCCCTACGACGCAATTGGTTGGACCGACAATTCTGTATTAATTGGGACAGAATTTCGTTGTTTACATCCTGAAATTCGCAATCCTTACTCAGTCTGCGTAGTTCTGTTACGTACTCATCTAAAGTTTGGCCTTGTTTTTGTTTACAAAGTCTGAACTGATAGATTTCCATTTGCGTATTCTTACGCGGTTTGAAATAATCTTCCAATACCTTCTTTGACGCTGGGTAAGTTTCATCAGATTCGCCCTTTTCTGCCATGTAAATATCATACACTCTTTCCCCACAATAGTGTAAAAGTAAAGCTCTTTTACGTGCATCATCCCCTTCTTCGTTATTAATTTTAATTGCGACAAACAAATTTTCTAATCTTCCGATCCAACGGTCCCACTTCGGGCCAGCGTTACTCTTATCGCTTTCGAAATCAAATGTCGGAAAGTCTGGTAAATTATTCATTGTACCTTATTTGTTCATCCTCGTCGCCAGATGATATGTTTGGGGCGGCCGAAAGTGTGATGGCAGTCGATTTCACATGAGCCTACTTGGTTTTACAAAACAAACATGGCTGACATTTTGTAGACTGATTTATTGTATTTTCAATATCGAACCCGATCATTACAAAGCTAATCTCATTCCCAATCAGTTATGTTATTCCCAATCAGCTAAGAATTAGATATTCTGCAGTAAAAACTATAGGAGGATTTATTATTATATGCTGTAATTTAAATAGAGTTTCCTTATATCAGAACAACAGTTATCAAATTTTTGTGCTGTTTACAGGGATATGGTCATTATCCATATTTGTCACAACCCTCTCACTGCTCCAATTACCCAGAGGTCTCGAAGAACGTACAATTGTGGTGTAAAACAACCTCCTCACTGTAAGATTTTGTAACAAGAGCCCCAGGGGGCACAACGCTCACCTGATACCCATGCACGCTCTAATTGACATACTGCTATTGAATACTGATAGTGCCAGTACCGGGATTTTAGCCCACAACCTTTCTAAAAACATTTTTGCCGGATGCAGAGAAGTTTTTTTTTCAGACAACCTTTAAAAGTACAAACAAGAAAAAATAGTCACATTTCAACACAATAACTTTTTTTAAGTCATATGCCCAACTAGTATAGTTCAATTATGCAACATCAAAAATAAAATCATATTGTAAAATCCCACTTTAATGCGCAGCAGAAAAAGAATAAAACAATGAAATGATTTCATAAATTAAGTTTATTTAAAACTGAACGACCATACCTTTCATTATTGATAGCTAGCATGCCAGAAATTATAAAGCCTGACAGGCTGTGTTTGTGAAACGAGAATGCCCCCGGCGGCATCTTTGTTAGTATAAACGCCATTTTCTGTTAAGTATGTGAGAGGTCAGGGTCAGCGTAATATTGGTATCTATGGAAATATCTTGTCACAAGGAATACACATGTAAAATATGAAAGCCCTATCACTAACCAATCAAAAGTTATGCGCAATGTTTAAGTTTTTGAGAAGTACGTCAAAGGTCAAGGTTATGGTCACGAGGTCAAAAATTTGGTATCAATGGAAAGGTATTGTCACAAGGAATACACAAAACCAAGTAAGTATAAAATAATAAGTGACATTCGAAATGTAAATTTTAGTTCAGATCTCTCTGTTCTTATAGAGACAATAAATCTATATTCAATAATAAAATTTGAACTATTTCACCAAATAACTTTGATTTATATCCAAGGATAGCCCATTTAAGCTTTTACAAAGCTTATTTCCAAAGACACTCACTAGGACTTTTACAATATTTTTTTTTTAAGATGAATTAAAATGGAATATTTTCATACACTTGAATCTTTAAGACTTGACTTACCACTGCAATAACTTTTTCCCTTGCAACCCCCTCCAAATCAAATTTTCTGACTATTAATGCAAACAACTCATACCCCCCCCCCCCCGCATTTGCAGATATATCTTTGTATGCAATAGTCGCTCAGAGCGAAATATTACTTATAGTCCTAATATTGAATTTCTATGGGATATTTAACCAAATCAGCATGCAGCAAGTAACATGTCACACTACGTATAAGAATACATAGCCATAGGCCTAGATCCAACTCGAAAACATGTTTATACATCAAAATAATTTAAACCTAGGAATTGATTACTTCAAGAACTATACCATCATGTATTTGTTTTAACATAACCGGTGTTACTAATCTAATTTATGTGAAAAATCGCTGACTTACCTTCACGGCGCTTCGTTGTTTCGGTACGTATATTGAAAGTGAAAGTACTTTCTATGCCTCCCGGTGGGGGCGCTGCGGACACGTGAACATATTGTGCTATTTTTAGAGTCGGCGATCCCTCTTGATATACGTCGAAGGTGTAACTACAGTTAATCATTTTAGCAGGGAATCCCTTCCCTTTTGACTGGTGAACCGGGCTGAATAGAAGGTGTCACCTCATTGGACATAACTATTGAAAATTTAAAAATAGCACATAAAATCAAAGTATGATTCCCTGCTGTCTGTAGAAATTGAGTTTTGAACATGATTTTGCCTTATATGTAATCAATAGATCGATTTGAAAATATATAAAAATTAGCAAATTTTCAATTCGGAAGGAGGGGTCATTAAACAAGTGAATTTTGCAGAAAAGGTATGCATGACCCCCTTTTTTCTTTCGTTTTTATACGTGCCAAAGATGACCTAGGCGAAAAATATTCCTTAAAAATCTAAAAGTGGATATCTTGACAAAATTCTTTCACTTGTAGGGTACCATGCATGAGTACCTCATATCTACAAAATGTCATGACAATCTGAAGAGTGGTTATAGAAAAGAAGCAGAAAATGTATGAAAATCACCCCCCCCCTTCCTTTTTACATAAGAAAAAAATTCATAAAAAATCAAAAAAATAAATTTTAAGCATAAAATGCATATCAAAGCATTAAGTAAGTTAAATATGATAAATATGTAGTAAATGAGTGTGTAAAATCATACACTTATTGAGTTATTTAAAGAAATAGTGCAAAAATGTGCATTTCTGACTAAGTCCGAAAAGACGTCAAAAACGCGTCAAAAATTTGACTTCGAAGTGGAACCAAAAATAACAACACTTCTTAAGACATCTCTCTAGATCATCCTGATGCTTTCGGTTTGTCGATACATGCTTCGGTTCTGAAGAAGAAGTTTGTCAAAGGAGGGTACCCCCCGTGACCTACTTTTTGCTGTGGTGGCGCCACCTGTTGACAGATCCGGACGAAAAGCAACAACACTTGTAGGGGACCATGAGTACTTCATACCTACCAAGTTTCATCAAAATCCCTTCAGCCGTTCTGGAGAAGAAAATTAAAATGTGAAAAGTTTACGACGACGGACGACGACGACGACGGACGACGGACGACAGACGCAACACTATGACAATAGCTCACTTGAGCCTATGGCTCAGGTGAGCTAAAAAGGGGAAAAAAATTTTGTCGGGATCCCGTCGGGGTTTGAAGCCAATCCCCATGGGTCCATTGGGCATGGAAAACATACATTATACCTATATACAATCTTAAAAAATATTCCTTAAAAATCTAAAAGTGGATATCTTGACAAAATTCTTTCACTTGTAGGGTACCATGCATGAGTACCTCATATCTACAAAATGTCATGACAATCTGAAGAGTGGTTATAGAAAAGAAGCAGAAAATGTATGAAAATCACCCCCCCCCCTTCCTTTTTACATAAGAAAAAAATTCATAAAAAATCAAAAAAATAAATTTTAAGCATAAAATGCATATCAAAGCATTAAGTAAGTTAAATATGATAAATATGTAGTAAATGAGTGTGTAAAATCATACACTTATTGAGTTATTTAAAGAAATAGTGCAAAAATGTGCATTTCTGACTAAGTCCGAAAAGACGTCAAAAACGCGTCAAAAATTTGACTTCGAAGTGGAACCAAAAATAACAACACTTCTTAAGACATCTCTCTAGATCATCCTGATGCTTTCGGTTTGTCGATACATGCTTCGGTTCTGAAGAAGAAGTTTGTCAAAGGAGGGTACCCCCCGTGACCTACTTTTTGCTGTGGTGGCGCCACCTGTTGACAGATCCGGACGAAAAACAACAACCCTTGTAGGGGACCATGAGTACTTCATTCCTACCAAGTTTCATCAAAATCCCTTCAGCCGTTCTGGAGAAGAAGTTTAAAATGTGAAAAGTTTACGACGACGGACGACGACGACGACGGACGACAGACGCAACACTATGACAATAGCTCACTTGAGCCTATGGCTCAGGTGAGCTAAAAAGGGAAAAAAATTTTTGTCGGGATCCCGTCGGGGTTTGAAGCCAATCCCCATGGGTCCATTGGGCATGGAAAACATACATTATACCTATATACAATCTTAAAAAATATTCCTTAAAAATCTAAAAGTGGATATCTTGACAAAATTCTTTCACTTGTAGGGTACCATGCATGAGTACCTCATATCTACAAAATGTCATGACAATCTGAAGAGTGGTTATAGAAAAGAAGCAGAAAATGTATGAAAATCACCCCCCCCCCCTTCCTTTTTACATAAGAAAAAAATTCATAAAAAATCAAAAAAATAAATTTTAAGCATAAAATGCATATCAAAGCATTAAGTAAGTTAAATATGATAAATATGTAGTAAATGAGTGTGTAAAATCATACACTTATTGAGTTATTTAAAGAAATAGTGCAAAAATGTGCATTTCTGACTAAGTCCGAAAAGACGTCAAAAACGCGTCAAAAATTTGACTTCGAAGTGGAACCAAAAATAACAACACTTCTTAAGACATCTCTCTAGATCATCCTGATGCTTTCGGTTTGTCGATACATGCTTCGGTTCTGAAGAAGAAGTTTGTCAAAGGAGGGTACCCCCCGTGACCTACTTTTTGCTGTGGTGGCGCCACCTGTTGACAGATCCGGACGAAAAACAACAACACTTGTAGGGGACCATGAGTACTTCATACCTACCAAGTTTCATCAAAATCCCTTCAGCCGTTCTGGAGAAGAAGTTTAAAATGTGAAAAGTTTACGACGACGGACGACGACGACGACGGACGACGGACGACAGACGCAACACTATGACAATAGCTCACTTGAGCCTATGGCTCAGGTGAGCTAATAATTAAATCTCCGTATACATCTATTGTAAAAACTCAATACATTGTAGGTGGCGCCAGTGGAATGAATTAGAACTGCGCACCCCAAATTCAAAATGACGTTTTTAAAGGTCTATAACTGCGAAAGTGTGCGTTAGATTGGCCTGAAAATTTGAATTTGTACAAATGAAAATGTATACTTTCATATGAAAAGAAAGATTTTGCATTAAAAAATTTAGTAAAATTAATTTATTTTCAGGGACACCGTCCCTTTAAAGATTTTGGTTAAATTTCCTGGTTTAAGGATGCGCGCTACTTTGATTTTCGAACTTTCCGCGCATCTAAGATACGACGTTACGACGTAAGAACTATCCGTCCCATTTACACTTTACGTCATTTCGTCTTTTAGCCCAAACCGCATGTACTGTACAAGTATAATAGTACAAGTTCAATATCTGTGTACATATTCTTTGTAAAAATGACATGGCAAGAAAGAAAAATTGCAGTACTCTGGATTTCTAATGCTTGACGACACGAAATTTACATGATATTGTGGGTAGCTCAACTTCGGTAAAATCACCCGTTTCTTCTGGAAGTACATTTGTAATAAGAATACAGTAATGCAAAAATCGAGAACAGCCGCGGAAAAGGTAACTTACTGGACAGATACACGCCTTACCTCAACAACATGGCTCAAGATTCGCTGAATTATCTACTCGAAATAATTCCATTAGAAGCAAAGATAAATTTCCTGTTGATTAATGACACAAGTGGATCAAATCCTCATCCTGAATATTGAATATTTGATCCACTAATGTATGAATTCGCGCATGCAAACATAGGACCTTTCTGCAGACAGCAGCACAGACAGTATAGTTCGTCCTTGAACTTCGTCTGGTGTGACGCGTGATCGACTTACTTCGTCACACGTCTTTGAAGTGCAAGTACGTGACCTAGATCTTGACACATGTATCACTGGGGGTAGACGGCATAGTTTGATAATGGAATATACATGTTTTGAATCTGTGTAAAAACAAGAAATAAAATAGAAAATAGGCATAAGTTTCGATACGTTAACATGGTCCAAAATTTTTAGGGGGGTGGGGGGTGGGTCTCAAGGGCGGATTTAGGGGGGTTTGGGGGGTGGGGGTTCGGGAAAAAATCCCCGGTTTCCCAATTTTTTTTTTTTTTTTGATAACATTAGCACTCGGAAAAAACCTGCAAACTGAGTAATAAAAAAATTGCTTAATGTCCACCAGAATTCACTATTTTGAAACAAATTTACAAAAATTTAACATTATTAACAAATACTATAATATGAACATGTTCAAATAATTTGCAAAACATGTACGTGTGTCAAACAATCAATGTAAATGGTACGGGGATCGAAACCTACACGTTTCTGTCCTCAAACCTCCGGTTTGAGTATTTTTGTCATCTACTAATTTTGTTAAAAACATGCTTTGAAATAACCGGAAAAATGGGCAAATATTTAACAATGTATATAGCTCGAATATGCTCCGAGGGCCTATAATTAAGCATTCAATTTTTCAAAGCCAAAACCCAATGATACTCAACATTTTTTACTCGATACCGTACCAATATTCTAAGTACATGTTACAGCAAGGACAAATCAACTAGCCAGGGGCGAAGCCAAGCGTACATTTGTAAAAACGTCCACGTCGAGATTTTCGGAGGTGGGGTCCAGCTTTGGCCCATTTCTAATTGAAATGGGTCTAAAATGCATGAAAGGGCTTTGAAACCTCGCTCGCCATTTACAAATACAAAACTATTTTTTCTGCAAAATTCCTTAATTATTATCATAATTGTACACCCCTGCCAGAATATAAAGGAGAAATTATTTTATTTAGAAATCTTTATTAACCACATAAATTGAAGGGAAAAAATGGTCTGAATATAAGAGAAGGTAAGGAGAAAATGTGCTCCAGAATGCACCATTTTGTTCCATTTTTTCAAAAATTTTCTGGGGGAGGCCCCCCGGACCCCCACCTACAGGAGGGGGCAACCCCCTCCCGTACCCTCCCCCGCTCGGCACTTCGTGCCTTGAATCGACCCTTTGGGTCAATACAACCCCCCCCCCCCCGCTTGCCACTCTGGATCCGTCACTGGGTCTATTTTATTTCAAGTTATCAACATGATATGAATCTTCTTTTTTTCTAAATCATTCAAAAGTCGAGAATCCATAAGCACTAGCTAGGCCCTTAGCTAGCCATGTTTTGAATTGCAGGTTCACAGAGGCGGGTCCAGGGCAGAGCCCCGGTAGCCCCCCCCCCCCCCCGACGGGAAACGATTTAAGATAATCAGAGTCCTAGAAAATATACTGAAAATACCTCTTTATCAAGAGAATATTTTTTAATATTCGAATGCATTTCTTCGGGAAAAAATGATTGAAACATTAAATAAAACAAAATTAGTTTTGAAAGTAAACTTAGCGTTCAAATGTATGAAAGATCTGAAGTACAGGCGCTATATACTAGTCTATGTTGTAGTGGGATCTTTGTATGAATATTTGCGGTCGAGTCGAGTAATTCAGAATTTTCGGACAGTCTGTAGAAACAAACTGAGTCACTGAGTGAGTGTTCATGACGATGCGACAGCAATGTCAAACTGGTTCTTGCAGACGTAGAATCCAGATACTGTGTCTGAAATAATGGTCAAATATGACGGTCGCAACGCTGACAATGATCACTCCCGTGTTTCACGACCAAAACTAGAGTACAAGAACAAAAGAAATTTTATGTAGTTGGATTTTATTGCATATGGATTGACCAATGACAACACACACACTTTCTCTATCGTTTTCATCTGTCTTTTTCTTTTAAAAGTCGCTACATGCAGTGTGATTGAATTCGTATGAGTTGCTCAGCAAGGTATAACGAGATGGTTGTCTGATCATAAAAAAGAGATAGAGTTCATAGCCTCGAAATGAAATGGGCTATCAAAGATTGACCTTTCCTTGTTACGGTCTAGACTACTGGTCTTCGTCTTTTAATACTGATAGTCTAGTCCATATCCATACACTGTTTGATTTGTCGAAATTTCACCCCCCCCCCCATCCCTCCTCTCTCTCTCTCTCTCTCTCTCTCTCTCTCTCTCTCTCTCTCTCTCTCTCTCTCTCTCTCTCTCTCTCTCTCTTTCTCTCTCTCTCATGCAATTACAAAAAAAATGATACGGCCGAGCTGATTTGCAAGCCCGGTCTTATTGCTTACATGGTAGCTACGCACCTGGGCACTCCTCTCATAGAAGCCAATAGGCTACTTATTTTTTGTTTGGGCAAATGAATATTTGAAGCTATATAAGTGATGACTCGTGCACATGTTCGAACCCCTCTAATTTTAGAGTAACGATCGAGAGTCGAGGGGTCACAAAGGAATTACCTGTGTGTAAAATCAGCATATGCATCTTTTTTTCTTTCATTTACTGTATAAAGTTCTTTAAACTTATCTACGGATTTTACACACAGGTAATTCCTTTGTGACCCCTCGACTCTCTATCGTAACCATGGTAACTGTATGTGTTAACATCTCATTTCGTTACTTCTGTCTACCTGTATACTTTGGCGACATTTTAGTCACTCCATCTGCCCGTGTTTCCGTATGGGTTTTTTTTTTTTTCTCACGCAAGGAATTAACCTGGTCATTTCTTTCGACTGGTAACTTTTGATTCAATTTGTATGTGATATAATCATGTACATTAAATTCATACTTGTGACAATTTTGGTCATGATTTTTCCTCTTTGACCTTGATATTTAACATTTTCTATAAAAAAAAACCCCTATAGGCGGCATACATGGGGTGCCGGTGCGACACGAATGCCTCGCTGGTAGTCATCATTGAACATATTTCCAAGGGCAATAACTCCTTCAATAAAACCAGAATTACACATCAAATATCTACGTTTACATTCAGATAGGGGCGTGCTCTTTAGCATGTTAACAAAAGGTCGAGACTAGAAAGACGATTGCAAGGTTGCAACACTATATATGCTACTTTTAAAATGAGAAGTTGAACTTTTAAAAGGGACACTCAGAAAATAGAAATTGCGGTATAGAAATTGCGGTGTCCATGAAGCACTCAGCAGTTCTCTGGATAATTTTGTGACCTTGACATATTTGTTTGACCTTTTTCTTAATACCAAGGATGTTCCATTACCCTTGAATTGTAAATAAGAATTTCTTTATACTTTGTATATTCTTTGTAACAAGATGGTTTAGGCTTTATGTGTTGCTTATAATGACCTATTGCAAGCAATACATTTGTTCCCCAAACACTCTATAGTTGCATGTATTCTGGAAGACCCCGTAATCTTGAAAATAAATAGACATTTTATGATTTTTAAAACATTCTCAAAATGTTTTCAAAATTTTAATGCGGGATCCAAATGTCTATGATCTTTGATCCTGATCTTGAACATTATTCCTCTGTTGAGGACCTTCTACATGGAAAGTTTGAAGATCCTATGGTTCAGCCTATACTTGCAGCGTAAACATTTTGGTGCATGTATTAAACCCCCCCCCTCTTTTTCCCCACTTTTACGTCGATCAATTTCTAAATTATTCTTTAAAAGGTGATAAAACCATACATATATATATCTAAAAGAAAATGTATTTATCATATTATCGAATAAGAAAATTAAAGAATGTTTCGGTCAAAACAAGAGCTTTTCTTGAATTTTAAAGTATTTCTACAAAAAAATGCTATTTTTAGCCCCAAAATGACCTTGATCTCTGACCTATTGAACCCAAAATAATTGGTGCTGATCTTTGGCCAATGGGCTATCAGTGAGTGAAATTTCATTGATATCAGATCATAAATACAGGTAGTAGGGCACGAAAAGCATTTTTTGGGGGGAAATTTTAAGAGTTATCTGCCCCTTATTAGAGAAAATGTCTATTATCTTAAAATTTAGCTCATTGACCTACCTTAATTTCTCAGTTTTTTAATAGAGCATGGTATTGGCCTTCATAATCATTAATTTATAAAAATATTTAATTACTTTTAGCAATGTATTTTCAACATTTTTTTAATGGCTGTGAACAACATTTCCGTGCATATATGAATTGATAGATACATAGTATTAAATATCTTGAAACCTGTCTCCTTGTTGTTGATTGTAGTAAATTTCATTTTTCATATGAACTACTATTGTAACTCTCTAACTTAAAGTTAAAATTATAGCATGTTCGTTATTTATTCCTTTTTGTTTTACTAAAAAATATATGACCATCTCAAATTTGACAATTCCCAGGTTTCATCACCTGCAGCAGACCCCCACTCATTTCAAAGGCGTATTTCTCAAAAAGTAGATCATTGACAAATACTTTGCAATTTATCACTGGAAAGTACAATGATAACTTTACAAAAAGAAAATAAAATTGGAGAAATTTAATTACTCTGTTCAGAGTAGCGGACATCCTTAAGCAAAATCTATGGAACTGTATGCAGTAGAAACTTTATATTATACATGTAGGTTGCCTATGACCAGACCTTTCAATTTATGCCGTAACATTGGACCTAGTGACCTTGACCTTGAACTTTGAGCTAGTTAAAGAGTTTGGTTAAATTTTCTGGTTTAAGCAAAATCTAAGGAACTGTATGCAGTAGAAACTTTATATTATACATTTAGGTTGCCCATGATGAGACCTTTCAATTTATGCCGTAACATTGGACCTAGTGACCTTGGACTTTGAGCTAGTTAAAGACTTTGGTTAAAGTTCCCGGTTTAAGCAAAACCTAAGGAAATGCATGCAGTAGAAACTTTGTTATACATGTAGGTTGACTCTGACAAGACATCTCAATGTATGATGTAATATTTGACCTAGTGACCTTGACCCAGTTAGTGACAAAAACTTACTTTGCAATCCGGCCATACCGTCTTTAGCGGTGTATTATTATATTTAAATCCAAAAATCGTATCGTAAATCGGATTTATATGTTTTACCATATGTGAAATAAAAGTTCAAACGCAATTTTATCTCAATACGCGATATAGCTGTATTCTCTATAATTTAAAGATGCAGTGTCCCTGAAAATAATTTTTTATTGAAAATGTAAATTTTACTCCAAACGGTCTAGATAGAGGAAAAATGAGCCAGAAAAAATTTATTTGAAAATATGCAGTAACCACTCTAATATCGTCGATTTTGTTATAACGAAATCTCCGTAAACCTCTATAAGTAAAAACTCAATACATTGTAGGTGGCGCCAGTGGAATGAATTAGAGCTACGCACCCCAAATTCAAAATGACGTTTTTAAAGGTCTAAAACTGCGAAAGTGTGCGTTAGATTGGCCTGAAAATTTGAATTTCTACAAATAAGAATGTCTCTTCAACGCATTTGAAATTTTCTGTTACAAAATTTCTTGAAATTTCTTAAACGTGGGTCCTGTAGCATCATATCCCACCCATTCTGCTACGACTTTTGGTACATTTTTGGACAATCATAATAATTTTCATACCTTGTGGCCATATTACATTGTTTAGACTGAGGATCACTGACGAGGGTTGAGTACCAGAAACGTGCATGTCTGGTCCATGCTGTAAATTTATCAGGTTTTAAATGATGCTATTGAATTTAAAGACGTTTAACATTTGAACTACTTGGTGAGTGTCACTGCTGGTGGACCAAGACAGCCTACTCTTTTTATATTATATTCTTATCTAACTCTAAGGATGGCTGGGTACTTGTCTGCTTTGTGTTTTTGCATTGGGTGTTTTGGGGTTTTGCTGTGGGTGCTACAACCTGGTTGTTGGAGATCCCCTCCTTTGTTTGGAATGACAGTGTTTTGAATATACTTCCCTGACATTGTCGCCATAGCACTTTCTATATAGACATAACGTCAGACTGTGCATGAAGTTTTATTATTTTCATTTTCATGCTTTATAGACATCGACGGCGGGTGCGGCTAGCCAACAGGGGATGCTTACTCTTTCCGGGCACCTGGTCTAGCTTGCTAGGGGTCCCTCGTTTAATTTTACGCTCTATTGTGAGTTAAAGAAGATCCTGACGATAATCTCAACAGCACTCAAAATAGAGCACGAAATTGACCATCGACGGAGGTGCCCGGGAGGAGTAAACATCCCCTGTTGGCTAGCCGCACCCGCCGTCGATGTCTATAAAGCATGAAAATAAAAATATAAAAACTTCATGCACTGTCTGACGGTTGTCTTTATAGAAAGTGCTAGTGAGTGCTGTTGAGATTATCGTCAGGATCCTCTTTAACTCATTGGAATGGCTCTCAGCCTTAGGACCTTCGACATTATCATGTGGTTTGAAAATCTAATTATTTTGCTATATAAGACTGAATAACTGATGGGTACTTATTGTTTTATACTTAACTTGTTTATCTTAGAGCTTAAAAAAAAGTCTATATCATTTTTGGCTAAAATAGCTGGGTTTATTTTGGATAAATTTTCATTTTGAAAATAAATTTAAACACTCATGTTGATATATAATTTTGCAAACCTTTTACACTTGGAGAAGAACACATGTTCTTTTTTAGCTCACCTGAGCCATAGGCTCAAGTGAGCTATTGTCATAGTGTTGCGTCTGTCGTCCGTCGTCGTCGTAAACTTTTCACATTTTCAACTTCTTCTCCAGAACGGCTGAAGGGATTTTGATGAAACTTGGTAGGTATGAAGTACTCATGGTCCCCTACAAGTTTTGTTGTTTTTCGTCCGGATCTGTCAACAGGTGGCGTCACCACAGCCAAAAGTAGGTCACGGGGGATACCCTCCTTTGACAAACTTCTTTTTAAGAACCGAAGCATGTATCGACAAACCGAAAGCATCAGGATGATCTAGAGAGATGTCTTAAGAAGTGTTGTTATTTTTGGTTCCACTTCGAAGTCAAATTTTTGACGCGTTTTTGAGAAATTGTCTCATTTTTATGTTCGATATTTAGCATGTATTGAATGTACATGCTAGAACATTGTTGTTCTTTAATTAGTATGACCGTTTATTTTGATCATTTATCGATAACATTTCGAAAATGTCACCAAGGTGATACATTATTAGTTTGAGTAACATATATCAACTTTACATTCCAATTCGTGTAATAAACTGCAGCAAACACCGAATTACTGGTTTTGTCCCATTTTCCCCTATAGGTGTAACTACAGGAAAAAAAACATTCTTTGTATGATTAATCATTTAGCTCGATTTCAGTGACTTCAAATGCTTCAAAGCTTATAAATTTGGTCTTTTTGGCTTAGGACATCTCTGGCACGCATATAAACGAAATAAAAAAGGGGGGTCATGCATACCCTTTTTCTGCAAAATTCACTTTTTTACATGACCCCTCTTTCCGAATTGAAAATTTGTTAATTTTTATACATTTTCAAATCGATCTATTGATTACATAAAAGGCAAAATCATGTTCAAAACTCAATTTCTCCAGACAGCAGGGAATCATACATCGATTTCATGTGCTATTTTTAAATTTTCAATAGTTTCGACCAATGAGGTGACACCTTTTATTCAGCCCGGTTCACCATGCAGTCAAAAGGGAAGGGATTCCCTGCTAAAATGATTTCCTGTAGTTAGGCACGGTCCATTTGATATTCGGGGGGGGGGGGGGGGGGCTTGGGTTTTTTTCGAAAAAAAAAAATTTTGCTCTGAATTTTGATGAATAAAATAAATTTGCTTATGGTGTGACAGAAAAAAAAAATCTTGCTCTTACAACTAATCTGAATTTGAAGAATTACCATAAAATTTTGCTAAAAAATCCTGAAAATTTTCCGGCTCGCTTCGCTCGCCACAGTTTTCAATTCATATTACAAACATTTTTGCTCGCTTTGCTCGCCATACTTTTCTATCAGAACATGATGTTCCTAGTTGAAAATATCAAAAGAATGTATGTTAAATAATAGAGGGGCTTCCTTAAAGGCTTAAATATGTTATCAATATAATGTATTCACTCTGTTAATAGATGCATGTATCATAAGGCCACACCAAATTAATTTTTAGTTCTTCGGATTTTTTTATGAAAAAAGTGGAGCGAGAGGGCGAAATTTTTTTATGTTTTGAAAAAAGTTGAAATCGACTTTTTTTCAGGCGATAGTGTTTGTACTGGAGCGAGCGATTTTTATTTTGAGTAAAATCATGAAAATTGAGGCTTAGTACAGATAAAAAAAATGGCAAAAGGAAAATTTGAACATAATTAATCAATTCAGCAGGCATAAAATCAGACATAAATGAAACTTCAGCTCTCATAATTGTTGTAGTTTGCAAATTGCTGAAATACTTAGGTAATTTTGTTCAAATTTATTGTGGTTGCGATCAATATACCATAATGCTTTACTTAAAGCAGAAAATGCATGTATGTTTTTACCAGATTCCATCAATTGGCAGTCCGACCTTTGTCAAACTCAGAAGCCCAGGAGATCAAGTCCAAATAAAGTCTCTCCCGACCATTTACTTTTTCTTCGATTATATAGATCGTGAAAAGAGGCCTCCTCGTCGTGAAATCACACAGCAGTGGGCTTTAGTACAAATTTCCCTCGTTTTTTAACAGAAACTATGAAAAACATTGCCTTAGTTTGTTGACATAACCTCCTTTTTGCTTATTTTTGGAAGGTTTCCCCTCACATTCGCCCAACTTTCGATTTGATGTCCGAGAATTTTTACGCTAATGAATTTTTTAAAGTCCGATCTCGAAAATAGAGCGGGCGGAATTTTTTTTGTAAAAAAAAAATTTGGCTTGAGAAAAACGGAAGCGGGAAATCCGACGAACGAAAGATCAATTTCATGTGGCCTAATAGTCTAATTTTATATGCAATTTTAGAAAGAGAACTTTAGTTTTTCACCAATTTACAATTCTAAATTAGAAAATTTGTCTGGAAGAACCTCTTACTCAAACCTAGTCTTACTTAACCTAGCTTATATATATTTTGTTTACTGAGGATTATATTGTAAAAATCTTTTTTCTCTCTCTTTAGATGTGAATTAAATTTGTGCATAAAAATGAAGTCATATTTTAGAGTTTTTAGTCAAAGTAAAGAATTTCTATTGATAAAATATAAACATTCTTAATATATCGCACATCACTTAATGTTAGAAAAAAAATTTCTTGCTCCAACTTTGCAAGAAAAAAATAATTTTGCTCTGGTCCGAGGCGAAAAAAAATAATCTTGCTCAGAAAAAAACCCAAGCCCCCCCCCCCCCCGAATATCAAATGGACCGTGCCTTACACCTGTAGAAATGTGATACCTTTAGTACTGCGATACATTTCAGGAGATACAGTGCAAACGGAATAGATTTTTATTTAATGTGCATTAAACTTGGAACACTTTCATAATGGTTATCATTCATGTACTTGGAACACTTGCATATACTTGTTATCATGTATAAAGTTTGCTCGAATTTCTTCTGTCTTAGACTCTCTTAGATGAAGTAATTTACGGACTGATTTCTTGAAGAAACGTCTAATGAGTAATCTCTTCCTCTGGATTTTGAGAATGCATAGGACATTTAATATATGAAATTCTTGAAATAAATAATTCAGTTCAGAGTTCCTGAAATCTTCCTATGAAATGTTGGACCACAGGAAGCTGTTGTTTAAATAGAGAAAATAAATTATTATTTACAACCATAAGCCACTGTGTTCGACATCTTGTATGTATGATATTTCTAAGAGGAACACAGAGGCCTGAGGTTGTGAATAATAAAACATTTTTGGCCGGATTGCAAAGCAATTCCGGTCTATAGATTGACGATGTCCGTCCGTCCGTCCGTCCGTCCGTCTGTCCGTCAACATTTTGGTTAAAGTTTCTGGTTGAGGCAAAATCTAAGGAACTATATGCAGTAGAAACTTTATATTATACATGAAGGTTGCCCATGACAAGACCTTTCAATTTATGCCGTAACATTTTACCTAGTGACCTTGACCTTGGACTTTCACCTAATTAAAGATTTTGGTTAAAGTTTCTGGTTGAGGCAAAATCTAAGGAACTATATGCAGTAGAAACTTTATATTATACATGAAGGTTGCCACTGACAAGACCTTTCAATTTATGCCGTAACATTGGACCTAGTGACCTTGACCTTGGACTTTGACCTAGTTAAAGATTTTGGTTAAAGTTTCTGGTTTAAGCAAAAATTAAGGAACTGTATGCAGCAGAAACCTTATATTATTGTGACCGCGTGTGATTGGAGGTGGGGGTCTGTGGGATGCTGACTGCATCACTGCTCCTTTCAGGTTCCTCTGTAGCCCCCACTCCATGTAATGTAACATTCGGGCCACTTGTCCTTCTCATTACTCTACCTAGCTGTAACTTAGCTAGGTAGAAAGATTACTAAGTTTTCTACTGCATTTCTAAAGTTTATTATAACATATATACAGAACTATGTACAAATATATAAATCCAAATTGTATCTAAGTCATGTTCATGAGGTTGTATCTCCACCAGTGAGCATAATACTTTTTCTTTTTGATGTTGACTGTTTGAAAGTCTAGATAGAAGTCTCATTTTGATTAAGAATGTTAATCCTATTTAATCTAAAATGCCAATTAGCTCAAGTTAAGATCAAACATAATTTGCTTAACAGATAATTACACTAAATGGTGTGAGTTGATTGTCATGTCACCTGGCAGACAGAACAATCAAACACAAGCCTAATCTTTTGTATAAACAATTTTTAAGATTATAGAGTTATTTTGGCCTAAAGATATTTTGTCTAATGAGAGGTGTAAATTGTAAAGAAATGATCAGATAATTGGAATTCCTCAAAACCTAAAGTGTGATTACAAGAATTTAAGACCTTGAAATACTAAATGAAAACTTTCTTAATAATATATAATGAATGATAAGAATTTATAATGAATTATGAACATTAAGACTGCAAATTATATATGCATAATTTGCACCTCATATGCTGGTCATACATCCCCGTTGGCCACCTAATTTTACTCCTGTAAAATTTTTGAAGAATGTAGTTGGCTCAATAATGTAAAATCTCATGAATATGTATTATATTAATAAACAATTAAAGGAATTAAAGATTGAAAAAGTTCATTATTCATAATCTTATGTTCATCATTAGTGTCCAATTTTCTGTTTCAGTTAGAGTTTTTCATCTTGCAAAAAAGTCTGCTTCAGTCTATCTTCTTCTTTGTTGATATCTGCCTTTCATGTGAGAATTTTCCCATCAATATCCTTATTTCCATAGGCAAACTTCTGCTCAAAGTGAATTTGCATGAGTTTCGCACCCTGAGTTTTAAATCCCATATCATTTAAAACACATCAGCTTTGAATACATTGACGAGCAGATATCTTCTTGTGCTGCACATCCTCATATATTTTCATACATCACATTTATCATTTCACATTTTCATCATCACTATATTCTGCACATCATTTCTCACATAATCATATTCTCTTTCAAAAATTTCACTTGTAACCGCTTTAGATCTCCATTTTGGAATACATATATTATTCTTCATCACATCTGTAATTCACAAATCTTTTATTCACTTCTTGATTACTCTTTGCGATTTTCTCGGGCTTTCTCCCTCATTTGAGTACTTACACCATTCTCCTAACAAGACAACCTGATATGCAATGACACCTTTTAACACCATCAATTACCAATCAACAAGCATCTTTATACTATTTTCAATTAGTAGAACTTCACACATAAAATCTTTTAAATTAATTATCAGTTAAAAATTAATATACTTTGGGGTATCTGCTTTAAAATGTGCATGTTAAAAACTTTACAATAAATGGGGAATCAAAAAGACTAGATTGACATATAATAGAAAATACCAGAGGCACTGTGCTGTTCGCCAGCAGTTTAAGAACGTATTGTGTGTTCAGCTAGCACATGATTCACAAACACTCTAGTGCATAGTAGTAATGTTAATGAAACCAAATGTCAAATCTGTCTGTCAAAAATATTTCAAAGGACCAATTTAGTTTGTTAAAAGAAACAATAGCTTACTTATATTTGCTTGTGGAGAGTCGGCAATCAACCTTAATACTGCACTAATAAACATGTTTCAAGATGAGGATCCACATCATCCAGAAAACTGCACTAACATTCAGCTATTATAACTTTCAAAAATGATCCAAATACAAGAACATGAAACAAATGATAACTTGAACAAATATGAAATGCTCAAAATTGCCTAAATGTTAACAAAAATGTTTTGATAAAAAATACTTTAATCTTGATGAAGATTCCCTTAGTTTAAACATATTTTATTTCTATAATAAGAAATGTTGGATTGGGCTATAAGTTATACCAACATTATTAGTGCCCTCTCCATACAAAACAAGTTCACAAGAAAATCGCCATAAGTGACTAATCATGAGTGTTTACAACTTAACAACAATTTATGAAAATAATTTTAAAAGAAAAATGCTGAGAGAGAGAGATTCCCTGTTATCTACTTCCATAGAACGATACTAAATTGGATGATAGTAAGATGCATTTAGATTAAAGCATATTTGGCCTTGCATTAAAATATGAGAATTTTGCTTGGTGTTTAGACCCTTAATCACAATAATCAATGATTTGTGAAATTATTTTCCATTAAAATTCAAGATTCTAAGTCATACAAAAATATAGGCATTGATATCATAATAGACAGAAAAATTGACAAATTGATAGGGACAATAATGAACTTGTGTCGTATTTATTTAAAATTCATCTCAGGTTATCTGGTATGTCTCAGACTGTTCCATTCCGGAAAAGATAAGAAACTCAAACCCATAAACATTTATACCTGATCTTAAGTTACTTGACCCAGTATTTGGCATTTAATTAATCATGATTCATCAAAACAATATTAATTTACGCATATAAAATGGTGAAAAATCCTAGCAAAAATTTAAATTCATAAATTGATCATAGGAAACTTGATGTGATTATATATATTTTCAGCTTCTCACGAAATCTTAACAAAATTATGATCTTTTTATATACAAGATGCAAAAACTCACAAAAATGTTTACTGTGAAACAAACATATATATATACAAATTTCTGCAATCTGGATGACTCTGTACCCATTTTGACTAAAGTAACAAAAAAAATTAACAGCCTTTTTTGCAAGATTTCCTGGAAAAATGAATGATCTACCAAAACTTACAGATATGAGATGTCTGTGTATTATTTACAGACCTTAACACCCAATTTCATACATTTCCACAGAAAACCAGAAATAAATTCAATGGTGTCACTGCATACAGAAATTGTTTTGAAACAAGAAGAGTGTAGCACTCACCAAAGTCTGTAAGTAGGAAAGGCTCCATTTTGAGGTAGACTGTTTCCCAAATCCTGTCCTTGTGGCTGTGTCCTTGATTTTGTTCAGCTTGGGGAATAGTCCTCTCTTGGCTGCTGAGGTGCAGGGATCGTCCACTTTCTCCACCATCCTGTGACCGCGTGTGATTGGAGGTGGGGGTCTGTGGGATGCTGACTGCATCACTGCTCCTTTCAGGTTCCTCTGTAGCCCCAACTCCATGTAATGTAACATTCGGGCCACTTGTCCTTCTCATTACTCTACCTAGCTGTAACTTAGTTAGGTAGAAAGATTACTAAGTTTTCTACTGCATTTCTAAAGTTTATTATAACATATATACAGAACTATGTACAAATATATAAATCCAAATTGTATCTAAGTCATGTTCATGAGGTTGTATCTCCACCAGTGAGCGTAATACTTTTTCTTTTTTATGTTGACTGTTTGAAAGTCTAGATAGAAGTCTCATTTTGATTAAGAATGTTAATCCTATTTAATCTAAAATACCAATTAGCTCAAGTTAAGATCAAACATAATTTGCTTAACAGATAATTACACTAAATAGTGTGAGTTGATTGTCATGTCACCTGGCAGACAGAGCAATCAAACACAAGCCTTATCTTTTGTAGAAACAATTCTTAAAATTATAGAGTTATTTTGGCCTAAAGATATTTTGTCTAATGAGAGGTGTAAATTGTAAAGAAATGATCAGATAATTGGAATTCCTCAAAACCTAAAATGTGATTACAAGAATTTAAGACTTTGAAATACTAAATGAAAACTTTCTTAATAATATATAATCAATGATAAGAATTTATAATGAATTATGAACATTAAGACTCTGCAAATTATCTATGCATAATTTGCACCTCATATGCTTTATATGCTGGTCATATTATACACTTAAGTTGCCCATGATGAGACCTTTAAATTTATGCCGTAACATTGGACCTAGTGACCTTGACCTTGGTTTTTGACCTAGTTAAAGATTTTGGTTAAAGTTTCTGGTTTAAGGAAAATCTAAGGAACTGTATGCAGTAGAAACCTTAAATTATTCATTTAGGTTGCCCATGATGAGACCTTTCAATTTATGCCGTAACATTGGACCTAGTGACTTTGACCTTGGACTTTGACCTAGTTAAAGATTTTGGTTAAAGTTTCTTGTTTAAGGAAAATCTAAGGAACTGTATGCAGTAGAAACCTTATATTCTACATTTAGGTTGCCCATGATGAGACCTTTCAATTTATGCCGTAACATTGGACCTAGTGACTTTGACCTTGGACTTTGACCTAGTTAAAGATTTGGTTAAAGTTTCTGGTTTAAGCAAAATCTAAGGAACTGTATGCAGTAGAAACTTTATATTTTACATGTAGGTTGCCCATGATGAGGCCTTTCAATTTATGCAGTAACATTTGACCCAATGACCTTGACCTTGAACTTTGACCTAGTTAAAGATTTTGGTTATATTTTACATGTAGGTTGCCCATGATGAGGCCTTTCAATTTATGCAGTAACATTTGACCCAATGACCTTGACCTTGAACTTTGACCTAGTTAAAGATTTTGGTTAAAGTTCTTGGTTCAAGCAAAATCTAAGGAACTGTATGCAGTAGAAACCTTATATTATACATTTATGCCTCGTTCACACGGTTGCGCAATAAATTTATTTCGCAATAACTTTATTGCGCAACAAATTTGTTTCGCAATAAGCTTTTTTGCGTTCACAAGAGACCGACACTATTGCGCAATAAAATTCCAATGCACATGCACAAGAATCATGAATTAAAATGGACTGTAACAACGGATATTTTGTTCGAATAATTTTCGTGAAGCCTAAATTTAAGATTATTTGAGACTGAGGTAGCCTATATAACCTTCATTTATCAGAACATGACGTCATTCAATTGTGACGTCATACTCTACAAGGGATCCAGACTTATAAAAAAGCTTTCTTATACATGTTTATACGAAAAATCGGAATCTCTCAATATAATCTTTAAAAAAAGACGTCGAGTAGTTATATGCGTCAGTATACCAATCCCTTTCTCTTGTCATGATGATGCGCATGCGTCAGATTCATTGCGCAACAGTTTCGCTTATCGTTTACACGGCAGAATTTATTGCGCAATAAAGTTATTGCGAAACAAATTGAAAATTTATTGCGCAATAAATTTTGTCATGTGAACGCAAAACAAATTTATTGCGCAACAAATTTACGTTTATTGCGAAATAAACTCTCCGTGTAAACAAGGCATTAGGTTGCCCATGACGAGACCTTTCAATTTATGCCGTAACATTGGACCTAGTGACCTTGACCTTGGACTTTGACCTAGTTAAAGACTTTGGTTAAAGTTCCTGGTTTAAGCAAAATCTAAGGAACTGTATACAGTAGAAACTTTATATTATACATGTAGGTTGCCTCTTACAAGACCTCTCAATGCATGCTGTAATATTTGACTTATTGACCTTGACCCAGTTGGTGACAAAAACTTACTTTGCAATCCGGCCATACCGTCTTTAGCGGTGTTTTATCTCTCATAAAATGACAGGTTCCTGTGATAAGACATTTGGGAATTTTTATCTGTTCAAATAATAGATACATGATGAGTTTTTATTGGACCAAATAACTTTTTGTCGGCAAATCCTATGCAACCGATACATTTCATGAACTCTCTCCGCTAACAACTTTTCCGTGAAACAGACCTTTGATGAAGTAAAACAATTTGTTAACAGTAAATAACGATGTCGTAGGTCTGCTAGTTGGACAAGCTTAACAATTTCATGGGCCTTTTAATTTGTTTCAAACTACGAAACCTAGAGAAACCACTTGAGTTGTTGAACAGCGTATGCTGAAATGCGACGCTCCTTCTCGCCTGTTGAAATATGCATAGGCAAGAAGCGCCGCTTTTCAGCATATTCACTGAAAATTGTTTGTTCAAGTGGCTTCACTTGGTCATGAGGTTTGATACACCATACACTGCTTTTTGGAAAACAAACTGGCCCAATTTCTGCACAACTCACTTGAACTGAAAAACATTGGATTAAAACGATTTTAACTGTACGTTTCATGTATTTGAGATGAAATCAATACTATTCAAAAGTATTCATAGATTTCAGTATACTTTAATATGAATAAAGGCAAAACCGAAAAATCTTTGTTTTTTATGCCCCTGGAATACAAGATTCGGGAGCATATAGTTTTTGGCCTGTCCGTCTGTCTGTTTGTCTGTCTGTTTTCCGAAAAACTTTAACATTGGGCATAACTTTTAAATGGAAGCTGGTGATAGAGGTTTCATATTTCACATGTGTATTCCTTGTGACAATACCTTTCCATTGATACCAAATTGTTTGACCTCGTGACCATAACCTTGACCTTTGACGTACTTCTGAAAAACTTTAACATTGGACATAACTTTTGAATGGTTAGTGATAGAGGTTTCAATTTTTACATGTGTATTCCTTATGACAAGATCGTTCAATTGATACCAATATTACGCTGACCCTGACCTCTCACATACTTAACAGAAAATGGCCTTTATACTAACAAAGATGCCGCCGGGGGCATTCTCGTTTCACAAACACAGGCTTTATAATTTCTGGCATGCTAGCTATCAATAATGAAAGGTTTTGTGTTCAATTTTAAATAAACTTAATTTATGAAATCATTTCATTGTTTTATTCTTTTCCTGCTGCACATTAATGATCAATATGATTTTATTTTTGATGTTGCATAATTGAACTATACTAGCTGGGCATATGACGTTGGACCACTTTATCCGTCTTTTCAAATCAGTAAAAAAGTTATTGTTTTGAAATGTGACTATTTTTTCTTTTTTGTACTTTTAAAGGTTGTCTGAAAAAAAACTTCTCTGCATCCGGCAAAAATCTTTTTAGAAAGGTTGTGGGCTAAAATCCTGGTACTGGCAGTATCAGTATTCAATGTCAGTATGTCAATTAGAACGTGCATGGGTATCAGGTGAGCGTTGTGCCCCCTGGGGCTCTTGTTTCTATATAGATATAACCTCAGACAGTGCATGTATCCTATATATTGTTCTTATCATTTTCTTGCATGGACATCGACGATATGCTTACTACTTCCGGGCACCTTATCCCACCTCAAGTTTGTCATTGCTAGGGGTCCGTCGATGCTCAATTTGCTGCTCTATTATGAATGCTGTTGAGATGATCGTCAGGATCTTCTTAAACGCTTTCATATTTGATTTTTGCAATTGTAAAAAATTATGTGTAAAGGCAGGGCTCTCGCATCCATTTTGGGAACTGGGGCCCATGACATTGGAAATGAGATGTTAAACGTCTTCAAATTCAATAGCATAATTTAAGATCAGATAGAGGACTATATATGGTTTAGACAGTAAAGTGGCCCCCTTTCAGGGCAAAATCTTTAATTTTCATGAAGTAATGAAATTGTTCCAATATTTATTCTACAATGTAGGCTACTTATGAAATGATACATATCTAATAATTTCCTTTCTCATATTCTTAGAATTTTGGCTTCGAAAATGGTCTGTTTTCAACAAACTTCCTATGAGAACTTTTATCTTTTGATATGTTGTTTCCTTTTCACGTCTTTAAGTGCATACCAAAGAAAAAAGTTGTTTACGATCCCGCTCGATGTTATCTCAATGAAAATATTCATGAATTATGCTATTTTTCGTGGAAAAAAAATGACAAAACCGCCGGTTTTCATGATTTTTTTGCAATGTCTAAGAAAGCGACAAGTAGTTTTTATAACTAGATTTCGCAAAATATAGATATTTAACTCTCTAAAACTTACAAACCAATTTAATTTTGATGAAGTCGATTTTAGGGAGCCACTTTACTGTATAAACCATATATACTTCTTTGCAGCATTCAAATTCAACAGCATAATTTAAGATAAGATAAATTTGCAGCGTTTCATTTTATTTAGTCAATCGAGTCCCTTTCCTCAAAATGGACGATTATCTAAAGTGGGGAGAGGTAATTTGTTTGATTTAACTCACTTGATAATATGTTATTTAATCAATCGGGGATCATCTTTTCAGTTTTTATATTTTGAACCTATAGAAGTTTTGGACGTGTTTCTATCGATCAGTCCATCTAGACCTTTTGGCAGCGGGTGTTGCATGCAAACAGGAGACGCTGACTCTTACTGGGCACCTGGTCTCACTCTCATATCGGGAGTTCGCTTCTTTTCATATGGTGGAGGTTTTTGATTGTTTCCTTTGGTTCCTGTTTTGTCCTGATTGTGTATGCCTTCGGTTTCTGATTTTCTGAATTGTCGATTTTGTGCTGTAAACAGGGATATGGTCATTATCCATATTTGTCATGGACCAGACATGCAAGTTTCGAGTACTTAACCCTCGTCAGTGATCCTCAGTCTAAACAATGTACTATGGCCAAAAAAGTGAAAATTATTATGTCCAAAATATGTACCGTAAGACGAAGCAGAATGGGTGGGATATGATGCTACAGGATCCACGTTTTAGAAATTAAAAAAATAGCAGAATTTTCTAAAACAAGTGGGAAAATTTAAAATGAGTTTTAATGCCTTTTGAATAGAAAACGATAATGTTTACCTAATTTTAATGAATTTTCCATGAAGTGTCAAGTTGGTAAAAGTAATCGATAAATTTGGATAAAAAGACTACAGTTTACTCTCGTTTACTCAAACTCGGATAACTCGAATTTCCGCTTAACTCGAACTATTTTTAAAAGTCCCGTTTCTCTTCTATTGGTTTCTATGCATTTTTACTCCTGATAACTCGAATTTCGATAACTCGAACTTTCCGTTAAGTCGAACTTATTTTTAGGTCCCATAACACATATTACATTGAAAATTCACTTGGATAAGTCGAACCACAAATAAACTCTAATTCTTAAACAAAATTCAATTGATTATAAGGAGATCGGTGGACAGATAATTGATACTTTCTTATTATGGAGTTGCCTTTCATCTATTAAAGGTAGTTTTATCGTTAAAAGAAGACAACACAAACGTTTGTAATGGTTATAAAGAAAGGGACATCAGTCTTATTAAAAATCAATTGCTGGACATGTGCTCAGTAAGTCGAACTCCTGATAAGTCGAACTATTTCCGATGGTCCCTTGAAGTTCGACTTATCGAGAGTAGACTGTACTTTGCATTTGGGCTCAATAGGGCCCCAAAACTAGGCTGATCAAAAGCCCTGAAAAGTCAATTTATTTGGGACTAAAACTGGCATTATTGCAATCACAAAATTATTTAATAGAAATAAATTATCCGACAGACGTATCTTGCAGCCTTGGCGCTACTATTTTAAACACGTTTGTTGACATGCAGTTACAGTGGTCGATCTCTTTTATACGTTGTTTGTACATAATGATTTGTTTACCTTTATTTCTATGAATCACGTGATCATGGTCACGGAAATCCAACCCTTGTGTCCAGGATTTGCTGGTCGTGGTACAAGCAAGTCATGGATGATCGGCTTGGATTCCCTTGTCCCTTATCACATCTGGGGATAGATTATATAAGTCCACTGCCACTTTTCATTCTCTATTTCAGTAATTGGATAACTATTTGTTCTTACCCTTATAGTCTGCTTTAAAATTTGTGATCGAAGCTAATTTCTTCACTTGGTCTTTCATGAGACTTATCAGGGGCGATCATACCAACACTTTCGGCTTCTTGGGTGGGTCGATATTCGGATTCTCGGCCTCCGATTTCAGCTTTATTGCCAATGCAAATAATTTGTAGGGAAGCGATTTTCCAAAGCCAGTTGGCAAAACTGCAAAAAAGTTCCTTCCGATGCTTAAGCAGTCGAATATTTCTTCCTGTTCTTCCTTTAATGTGTCCATTGAAAATAACTTTAACATTTCGTCGACGGGCGCAGCCATTTTTTCTATCGCAGTTTACCGAACTCGTGTTTGTAAGGTCAAATCTCATTGGACGAGCCGCGGGGGGGGGGGGGTACCTTGTGAACCTAGCCATTTCATTAGTAGTTATTTTCTACCAAAGGTTAATCAGAGACGACCTCTTACACAGAGCGTTAAGAACAACCACGACAAAACTAAAAATAGGAGTGTGATTAAACGAGTTTTAATGAGATTTGCTTACTTTGGATCCTTCGATGCTTAATTTGGTACTCTATTGTAATGAGTTGAAGAAGATCCTGACGATAATCTCAACAGCACTCACAATAGAGCACGAAATTGACCATCGACGGACCCCCAGCAAGCTAGAGGTGGGACCAGGCGCCCGGGACGAGTAAACATCCCCTGTTGGATAGCCACACCCGCCGTCGATGTCTCACGAAAATAAAAACTATATATATAATACATGCATTGCACTGTCTGTGGTTAAATATATACAGAAAGTGCTATGGCGACCATGTCAGGGGAAATATTCAAAACACTTAATAAGCACTGTTGAGATTATCATCAGGCTCTTCTTGAACTAATTCAGGACAGGACCCATACTCAAAATCTTGAAAACGAGGTGACTTTTGTTATTAAAAGTCTATTCCCTCTGCAGTGTCATCCTTCCCATGTGGTAAAACCCTCTTCATTTAGTTATCCAGTTTCATATCAGAACACCTAACAAGACTGAGAAGCTCAGAAAATGCATTCCCTTGGTTAAGTCGTATTTCGTCACGTTCTGACATCATACTTTCCCTATGTGGAACATTAAAATAATTAACGCTTACACTTGGTCAATCTCTTTCTGACTGCAATAAATCTAAACTATCCGTACCATACGAGACAATAGAATCGATCACCCCTCTGTACAGGGACAGAGAAATCTCAACCTACTCTTGGTCCATCAGCAGTGACACTCACCTAGTAGTTCAAATGTTAAACGTCTTCAAATTCAATAGCATTATTTAAGACCTGATGAATTTACAGCATGGACCAGACATGCACGTTTCGGTTACTAAACCCTCGTCAGTGATCCTCAGTCTAAACAATGTAAAATGGCCAAAACGTATGGAAATTATTATATACGTAAAATGTACCTAAAGACGTAGCAGAATTGGTGGGATATGATGCTACAGGACCAACGTTTTAGAAATTTCAAGAAGTTTTGTAACAGAAAATTTCAAATACGTTAAAGAGACAGCCGATCAACCGAATTTGATAGAACTAGGCTACATGTGCCCTTGGGGACTCTTGGTCCACCTGCAGTGACACTCACCAAGTAGTTCAAATGTTAAACGTCTTCAGATTCAATAGCATCATTTAAGACCTGATGAATTTACAGCATGGACCAGACATGCACGTTTCGGTTACTAAACCCTTGTCAGTGATCCTCAGTCTAAACAATGTAAAATGACCAAAATGTATAAAAATTATTATGTCCGAAAAATGTACCAAAAGAAGTAGCAGAATGGGTGGGATATGATGCTACAGGACCCACGTTTTAGAAATTTCAAGAAATTTTGCAACAGAAAATTTCAAATGCGTTAAAGAGACAGACGATCAACCGAAGTTGATCGAACTTGGCTACATGTGCCCTCGGGGACTCTTGGTCCACAAGCAGTGACACTCACCAAGTAGTTAAGATTCACCACAAAGAGTACAACAGTTTGGTATCATGACTTTTGACCTTTTGATCTTAATTTTTCAATTTCTGCCGTACATTTTACTTCTTGTATTTGACTTTGGACTTTCACTTTCCTTTATATTATATTTATTTGGGCTTTCTCTTGTGCTAAAAGGGGGTGAGGCTTTGATATTTTAGCTGATGTCTTTAGGATAATGTTTTCATTTGATACCATAGTTTTTGATTGGGTCTTTAAGTATACATGCTATAGGCCTTGACCTTCTTCTAAGAAATCATAATTTTGTTTTTACCATACTTTCTTGCTATTTATACCATGCTTTCAGCAAGAGATATGGGTTTGTTATTGATAAGATATGGATACCTTCTAACATTAGTTTTTTTCATACCTTCTTTGAAGTCTTGCTAATTCATTTCTAGCTGTTTTCTATTCTGATTATTTTTACAGTTAGGACATATTTTGCAAACATACTTTGTCTTATGTTTTCCCATTTTCATGATAAATGAAATAGATAATTAATTACATTTTTTTGTTATTTATACCTTCTTCTCGAGGCAAATCCTTCTTCCTTCAGGAGGTTTATTATAAAGATAATTGATTTTGTTGCCAATAAAGATCTCTTTTGACTTGTATCCTAAAACATACAATAAATAATATTTCATAAAGATATTTTAGGTCACTTGATTGAAAGTCAAGTATTAAAGGTATTGTCATAGCGTACGTGCCGTCATGCTTAAAATTTTTACATTATTAGTCCCCCACTGGTTCAAAGGAGGGGACTTATAGTTTCCATCCTGTTTGTCTGCCGTCCATCTTTCTATCCATCTGGTTTTCCAGACTTTTTTCGCTGTTATTACATACATTGAACTCATATTTGGTATGCGATTATATCTCAATTCGATACGGATCATGTTAATGTTTGGCTCCATCTGATTCACCCATTTTTATATGCCTGTCATTTGACGGGATGTATTTTGGTGTGGCGATGTCAGTCCATCTGTCTGTCCAGTTATAAAACACAATAACTTGAATATGCATCAACAGATTTTCATGAAATTTGTACATTATAATCAGACAGTGGAGAGGAATCTTCCTTTGGATTTTCAGGTTATTACATTCACAGGTTGTCATTACAAAGTGATGGGACTTAGAATTTTTAAATAATGTGAAGATATTCTAAAATACTTTAAAAATTCTTTAAGAATCTTTTTTTAGGTGCAATGTTTTGAAAATTTGTATACTTTATGAAGAAATTATATTCTTTGACATTAATAAGAGGTTTTTATACGCCCATCATTTTACAGGACTTACTCTGGTATGACGCTGTCTAATCGTCCATTTATGGAACACATTAACTTCAATATACCTCAAATGATTTTCATGATATTTGTACATTTTAATGAGACTGTAAAGAGAAAACCGTCTTTTTATTTTCAGGTTCATTCGATTTGTCATTACTGAACTATGGGATTTAAATATTTTAAATAAAATTGAAATTTAGCATGGATAAAATAGAAAATTCAAAATTTATTACGATTTATTTGTTGACAAATTTACATTACAGGAAAGCTAATATCACTTTATTAAAAAGGGACTATTTTGGATGAAAAAATTACAAATATACATCATTGTTAATTTTAATCCTAAATTCATTTTTTCTCATTTAATCATTAAATCATCTCTGGGTATTGTTGATCATTTTGTTAGTTTTTGACAAAGATTCATCCATAGAATTTCTCATAATTAACTATCAACTACTTTCAATTTTCTTAAAATTGCATTTTTTGAGTGACAGGGTCATACATTGTATTCAAGTATCCTGCCTGCCTTTGTTTAAAACACAATTCATCTTATCTTTTCCATATTTAAGTGCAATTATACATTTATAAAGATTTTAGAAGTGAAATAAAAATTAATTTCCAATAGCATAAGGAGAACCGGAATAACACCTTTAATATCATTTGCAGATACCTTTGAAAATTCATATTTCAAAGTCTCATAGAAAATGTTCCTGTGGATAGAATCAAATATAGTTTTAATAATTAAGGACAGACAAGTAATATAGAATATCATAAAATTTGAGAAAAATTGGAGTTCGTTTCCAAGTGTTCAATACCTCCTTAAATCATCTAAATAACTTGAATTTCATTTTTGACCAAATAATTTATTTTGTGATAGGGGTCCAATATTTCAGATTTATATTGTTTATGATACGAGCTTACACTTGATACTTTATTCTCTATGAATCTAGTATCTTTGTTCTAGTTACTTTTGATAATACATACAATAAGAATAAGGCACACTTATCCCTAATATAAATTTGACTAACATCATGAACATATAGGAATATCACGGTGGACCTATTTTACTGATAAAAACTCGTTTTTCAATATTGGAGTACCTTCTTTATTGTCTTTTTAGTTAAACAATGTTAAAAGTTACATTTTATATGAGAAAAATTTATAGAATACTTACTTGTGCTATGTAAAAAAGTTCCATCTGAACAATAAATGGAACAACAATTGTATCATTATGGTTGTCTACAAAAAAAGGAAGGAAATAATGATGTATATGCTTATTTAAGACACAATGTTGAATTTGGCAGGACAATGGAGGGCCAAACAGAATTTATAGGGGAATAAATAGGAATCACCCTGTCTGTCATCACACTTTTTTCAGAGCATAACCTCTCTGATGTGGATTATTTCAATAATATTTTACAGAAATGTTGCTTAGGTCATAATGGTATGTCATGACCTTAAATCAAGGCCAAATGTCAAGGTCACGATAGACACCATTAGTATATCCTTGTCAACAGCATTACTCCTCCGAAGTAAAAGATGTCAAATTATGTATTATCGTGCACTAAAAGAAACTGGTTAGCTGGCCTCAATGGAGTCAAAAACAGTATAATAAGAATAATATTTATTCAGGCAAAGCACAATAAACAAGACTATAAGCTTTACTGGTCAAAACCAGTGACGCTTATGCAATCACCCTATATCTAGTGTCTGGCGTCTCTGTTCATAAAACATTAATTTCTTATTGTTTCAAGTCCTCTGAAAGCCGGTACTCGTACAAAACTCGTAGCTCAAATTTGTGCTAATGTGACAGGGGCTTAAGCAATGTAGTATGGCCAGAGTATGAAAATTATGTCCAAAAAATGTAGCAGGATTAGTGGAATATCATGCGTCGGGATGTACTATTTTAACATATGTTCTTATAGCACTTTAAAGAAGATACTGGCGATTATCTCAATAGCACTTAAAAATAGCACAATATTGAGCATCGACGCATCCCTACCAAGCCAGAGGTGGGACCAGGTGCCCAGGAGGAGTAAGCATCCACTGTTTGACTAGCAACACCCGCCGTCGATGTTTACGCACGAAAATGAAAACAATGTATAAATTACATGCACTGTTTGTGTTTATGTCTATATAAAAAGTGAATGCTGTGGCCACAACGTCAGAGCGAAAATATTCAAAACACTGTCAAATCCAAAAACGTGCATGTTTGGTCAATGCTGCAAATAAATCTGTTCTTAAATGATGCTAATGAAATTGAAGACGTTTAACATTCGTCAAAGAGGAATATGACCTTGGATAGAGGTGATCTGAAACTTATGAATCATGAGCAACAACAAACATAATAAGTTATTGGATACAATTTCAGCCTAGACATGATATAACATTGTTCAGATTCAGAATCACTAATGAGGGTCAAGTACCCGAAAAGTACGCTCGTAAAAAAAAGTTCCCCGCGAGGGGTTTGACAGTAAGTGTTTTGAATATTTTCCCCTGACTAGTCGCCATAGTACTTTCTATATAGACGTGGCCTTTGACAGTGCATGTATTTTTGAACTACTTGATGAGTGTCACTGCTGGTGGACCAAGAGTCCCCGAGGGCACATGTAGCCAAGTTCGATCAACTTCGGTTGATCGTGTGTCTCTTCAGTTCATTTGAAATTTTCTGTTACAAAATTTCTTGAAATTTCTAAACGTGGGTCCTGTAGAATCATATCCCACCCATTCTGCTACGTCTTTTGGTACATTTTTGGACATAATAATTTTTATACTTTTTAGCCGTATTACACTGTTTAGACTGAGGATCACTGACGAAGGTTTAGTACCCGAAACGTGCATGTCTGGTCAATGCTGTAAATTTATCAGGTTTTAAATGATGCTATTGAATTTAAAGACGTTTAACATTATATATACTCTTCATTTTCGTGCGTGAACATCGACGGCGGGTGCTGCTAGCCAACAGGGGATGCTTACTCCAACCGGGCACCTGTTCCTACCTCTATCTTGCTAGGGGGTCCGTCGTTGCACAATTTGGTGCTCTATTGTGAGTGGAGATTATCGTCAGGATCTTCTTTAACTCATTTGTCCATGCTGCAAATATGTAAATGATGTTTTTGAATTTTAAGACGTTTCACAAGCATATACAATAATTCTAAGAAAATATCCTCCCATTTTCATTTCACAAGTTTAATTAAATGTTGTCTCGGATTATTGAAACATTCAACCAAAATGTGAAAGAAATAGTAATTTTGAGTTGAAACTTACAACATACCAAAAATAAAATGAAAGTAAACTCGCGTTCACCCTGTAGTACGGTAGATATTGGTGGTGTACATAAGATGGATTTTAATGATTGGAGTTATATGATTTAAATTACAGACAATTTAATTGAAATAATACTGAAATTGAGTACAACCACATACATAACATATATTTACAACCATTTGATGATAGAGCCAGAAGTAGAGAAGTGTAAATTTTATATAGGAGAGCAAAGATAAATATTACTACATTATGATACAGAAGCAGTATAAGTGTACTGTAATGAACTCTGTTATACCTGATAAACCGCAGGATATATATAACCAAACATCAATCAGTCAATCAGTTGTATGCGCTTAAAATGAAGGCTTCACGTGACCGAATATATTTCCCAGTGTCACAATGGTCCCATTAGCTGTAAAGGAGAGCTCCCCGGGATTTCGTTTCATGTAGATTCCCGTCATGCACTTAAAATCGTTCCAAGTGACCAGATGTTTAGAAGTGTATTGATAATTTCTTTCCAGCACTGTCGCATAAAAGAAGCTTCGTTCCAAATATATATATAAAAAAAGAGGGCGCTGCTGAAATGAATTTTGGTGGCTCCGATGGAAGCAACACTGATGAGAATCACATATTCGAAACACGTGTCTGGTGGAGAAAAATTGCTTTGGAATTTTCTTCATTAATGTATAGAGTTGGAACACTTCCGTATTATTCCCATGTACTTTTCTACATCCAGGTGAATCTCTTGGTTGTCGTAATGCTGATGAATGCGGAGCGAAATGAACATAATGCCTTTTCATTCTGTGGAGTCAATATAGCTTTATTTTGGGTAAGGCCCCCCTCCTTGTTGCATGGGCACAGTATGACACAATGGAAGGGTCCAGTATTGGCGTAACCCTGATGTTAATGGTGTGGCCACTAGTAGCACACAAACAACGTCCATATAAAGGGGCTGTTTGTCGCAGTACTTATGTTGTCATACAGAATATCAGCATGTGGGAAATGGAATTGGTGAGACTCTCTGAGCTTCCTGATCATATTCCTCCATTCTCATCAACTGGCAGCTGACTGTCATGCCGAAAGGCAAGTCGTATTGAAATCTGTCTGTGGCCTATCCTAGGGTTTTAATGTTATAGTATAAGTTTCAAACCAAAGGAAGTAATTGTTGTGGTTTCTACTTCATGAAAACAAAAGTTGTTAGAGGCAAAGATGAAGTTATTTTGTTATCCAATACAAATCTTTTGAACATATATGTAATATGTTTAACGTCTTTAAATTCAAAAGCATCATTTAAATGACATGCGCGTTTCGGGTATTAAACCCTCGTCAGTGATCCTCAGTCTAAACAATGTGATATGGCCAAAAAGTATGAAAATAATTTTCAAAAATGTACCAATAAAGCCTATGTTAACGCAGCAAGATACGCCCGTTGGGATTTATTTCACAACACCAAAATATCTAAGTCCCATAACTCCATAAGGACAAATTGGATGAATCTGAAAATCGAAAGGCGGCTTCCTCTTCAAAGTCTGATCACAATGTACAAATATCATGAAAATCTGTTGACGCATATTCAAGATATTGCGTTCCATGCACCTATATTTTGCCCTTAGCTTAACATGTATTTGCATATTACCCCCCCCCCCCCATTACACATAATTTCTGGATTATGTGACAAAAAAATTGAGGACCCATTATATATGTGAAAGAGCATCCTTTCTACTTGAAGTATACAAACTTTCAAAACATTTTGACCAGAAATAGATTTTTAAAGAATTTTTAACTATTTTAGTATATTTTCAATGTTAAAGTATTTAAAATATCTAAGTCCCATAACTCCGTAACGACAAATCAGATGAATCTGAAAATCGAAAGGCAGCTTCTTCTTCAAAGTCTGATCACAATGTAGAAATATCCTGTAAAAACGTCGACGCATATTTAAGTTATTGCGTTCCATGCACCTATATTTTGCCCTTACCTTAACATGTATGTGCATAACTCCCCCCCCCCCTCCCATTACACATAATATCTCGATTATGCGACCAAAAAATTAAAACCCGTTATATATGTCAAAGAGCATCCTTTCTACATTAAGTATACAAAATTTCAAAACATTTCGACTAGAAAAAGGTTTTTAAATAATTTTTAACTACATGTATTTTAGTAAACTTTCACTGTAAAATATCTAAGTCCCATAACTCTGTAACGACATATTGAATGAACCTGAAAATCGAAAGGCAGCTTCCTCTCCACAGTCCAATCATTATGTATGAATATCATGAAAATCTGTTGACGCATATTCAAGTTATTGCGTTCCATGCGCCTATATTTTGCCCTTAGCTTAACATGTATGTGCATATTACCCACCCCCCTTCCCATACACACAATATCTCGGTTATGCGACAAAATAATTAAAAACCCATTACATATGTCAAAGAACATCCTTTCTACTTGAAGTATACAAAATTTCAAAACATTTCAACCAGAAATAGATTTTTAAATAATTTTTAACTATTTTAGTATATTTTCACTGTATTTTAAAAATCTAAGTCCCATAAGTCTGTAACGACAAATTGGATGAACCAGAAAATTGAAAGGAGGCTTTTTCTCTACAGTCCAATCATAATGTATGAATTTCATGAAAATCCGTTGACGCATATTCAAGTTTTTGTGTTCCATAGGCGGACAGACGGTCAGACGGACGGACAGACGGACGGACAGACAGACGGACAGACGGACGGACTTCGCCATACCATAATACGACCCGTCAAATGACGGGCGTATAAAAAGATGTAGCAGAATGAGTGGGATATGATGATACAGAATCCACGTTTTAGAAATTTCAAGAAATTTTGTCACAGAAAATTTCAAATGCGTTGAAGAGACAGACGATCAACAGAAGTTGATCGAACTTGGCTATATGTGCCCTCCGGGACTCTTGGTCTACCAGCAGTGACTCACCAAGTAGTTCAAATGTTTAACGTCTTTAAATTCAATAGCATCATTTGAAACCTGATAAAATTTACAGCATGGACCAGACATGCACGTTTCGGGTACTAAACCCTCGTCAGCGATCCTCAGTCTAAACAATGTAATATGGCCAAAAAGTATGATATACCATAAAGTAATGGTGTGGTGATTGTGATTTGTTAGGATTTAATTATAATTAGGATTTAACTCATTGTTAGGATTTAAATTTGAGATTAAATGCATGTTACTGTGTAAGTGTTAAATTTCGTTCCTTGATGTAAATAGGAAAAATTCAGTATTATATTAGTGGTGTCATAATTAATTGAATAAGAAGGATGAAAGGTAGACATAATTAGCATCAGATTTAAGTAAAAATCATCAAACGCCCTTTATGCCGTGGATATGGCTTTTCATTAAGAGACACAATACATCATGATGTAACAATGACAAAATTGAATCCATCGAACATTTGTCATTATTTTGTCTGCCATAATGAATTTCTGCAAGTGGTTTATTCGATGACAACTTTTTCAATTACACCTTTTAGCCCTAAAAGGATGTCTTAAAAATTGTTGACTTGGTTCCAGTCCGAAGTCAAATTTTGAATCGTTTTTGACGTCCTCTAAGACTTTGTCAGAAATGCTCATTTTTTAACTGTTTCTTTGAATAACTTTATAAATGTGTGGTTTTGTGCCCTCATTTAGTGCATGTTTGTCAAATTGAAGTTACTATCTAATTTGATTTTACATTGTTTAGTCTGAGGATCACTGGCGAGAGTTTAGTACCCGAAACTTGCATGTCTGGTCCATGCTGTAAATTTATCAGGTCTTAATGATGCTATTGAATTTGAAGACGCTTAACATATACATTACATGCTTTAATCTTCTTTTTTGGATTTTTTATAATTTGTTTAATATGAATAAATATGTTTACTGTACACATGGACCCAACTTTTTTTCTTCCTTTTCCATTTTGTTTCAATTTTGTCACCTTGTAATGCACTTTTAAATCATCTGAATACCTACAATGTAATTTTTGACCAATTTTTTCCGTTGTGTACACTCTTTCACTGTGTTATTGACATATTTTAAGTCTCTTGTTGCTGTGATATATACACCGCTCAAAAAATAATTAAAGGAGCGATTTTCCCATTGTAATATAATGATACACAGCTTGTAATCTTTTGGGATAAGCAAGGCTACATCGTCAAGTTGTATCATGTGTATATGGTAAATCTGTTCAATACAGACATTGGTAAAAATGACTATGAAAAATGCCCTACTACTTTATGTTCATCATTTCGAATAAGCAGCTGAAGACGTGTGATATGAAAGTACAAACCTCGCTCCCATTAATTTTTTGAGCAGTATATTTCATGCCTAATTTTTGTGTTGTCATACATCCCAAGTCGCCTCATTTGCCATTCCTCTTGGTAAACAAGGAAAAAAACTGTCTAGGTCTGTGTCAGCACCATCATAAGGTGTAACAAATACAGGACGAACGATTATGCTTCTGTTTGGATCCTCTAAGCCTCAAAAACTCTGATTGGACAAACACCCCCTGTAGCTTTTTGACAACAGGTACATTAGTGATGCCTTGTTAGACAGGCTCATATATCTTCTCTGTACCTTTTTGTTGATTCTGTTCGAAAGAGATGATAATGGAGTTATGGTATGATATGTATGAGCTGAGCTTTTGAAAGAGTCAATGAAATGCAAATCCTCTCGTCATCTTTACAGTTATTACTGCTCTTCATGTTATATGTAAACGTCTTCAAATTGAATAGCATCATTTAAGAACAGAAAAATTGGCAACGTGGACCAGACATGCGCGTTTCGGGTACTTAACCCTCATCAGTGATCCTAAATCTAAACAATGTAATATGCCAAAAAAGTATGAAAGTTACTATGTCGAAAAAGTGTACCGAAAGACGTAGCGGGATTGGTGGGATATGATGCTACAGGACAGCTGGTCCAAAATTTGCTGACGTTTTCCGCTCCGCTGGTTCGGACTCTTGGAAATGTACTCCTCGTCCATGAAAACCGTTACAAATCGAATCACACTTTGTGCAGTACATCCAACTTTTCTACTTCGTTGGATATGGTAACTTCTTGTCTTTGCATACTTTTCGTGATCAGACCACGTTGATTTATGAAAGATACAAGGATTCAAATGAAAACATTCTCTATCAGTTCGATCGATCTTGGGACGTACAGACGCACTCTTCCACAATCATTTCTTATTCCGCTTCTTCATCCTATAAAAAATATTATTTTTGGAAATATTTTAAAATTTAAAAAAAAGTGTTAATACAATATTTTGTTCTCAAATCAATGTACACAATTTTTGTTTTTTACCTTTTCTGTCTCCATTTATTCGTATTCATTTGGTGAATCCTAATTGATTAGAAAAATATATAGTGATAGTTAGTATGAATAAAAACATCTCAGGTTATAGAAATTGTCATTGTATTGAAGAATTCGAAAGATGTATGTCTTCGTACCGGTACAGTTTATTCTTCCATCCTTTCTTCTTTCTTTCCGTGTATTTCTATATCTTGAGATACTTGTATAAGTTTTCAGATTTTTATCTGATATTGTACAATATTTATGCAAAATAATTTTGTACACACTAACACACGAACGACGGCCTTACTATATCCCCTTGCAATAAACATTACAGAAGTACCCATCAGTTATTCAGTCTCATGTCGAGAAGGCAAGCCAAATCATTAGATTTTCCACAGGAACGGTTGCGAACTTCGAATTGAACAAAACTATGTTGGGGATACTAAACAAAATAAATCATGAGATTCTGATGTGTTTTTCTATATAGACATAACATCAGACAGTATATGTATTTTATATATTGTTTTGATTTTCGTGCATGAACATCGATGGCGGGTGCGGCTAGCCAACAGGGGATGCTCGAATTATCGTCAGGATCTTCTTACATTTTTTTTACCGTAATATTGAACCAATACAACATAATACTACTTATTAAATCTGCACGCTAAAATGTATTATACCTTTAATAACTGGTGGTGCTTCATCCTTCTCTGACAACATTGTGAAAATTGTTGTTGAATGGGGAAACGAGTGAGATTGCTAAAACACTGGATCATAGATTACTGTTACTTAGCCAGTGCCAAAGGAATTGTTTCTATCAGTGGAAATCAGTCAAGAACACCTAAGGTGTAAATCAATGTTGTACTGGTTGGAACTATAGTGTTCTTGTCTCTAACCACTATTGAAAAGAGATGCTCAGGATCCCCTAAAGGATCTTTTTCCTTATCATCACAGGAAAAAAAATAGCTGAAACTATTGTATTATTTCATTAGTTACTATTGATAACTCTTATTATGACATATAAAACGAGAATTCTGGCCTATGATCGTAAGGAAACATGCTATTGATTTCCGACACTGGCCGTTCTTTAAAAAGCTTCAATTGTTAAGATCACATTTTTGGTGAATTTTATCAATAGTTCATCTTTGTCCTTTTTTTACTTATAGAAGTTTACACGTAGGAAGAAACTGTTTAAAGATGACATACAGTACGTACCAGGAGATTCATAACGAGATCGCGTTGATGGAGTAAGCTTACTCTATAATTCCCCAAAGCAATTGCTCTTTCTTCTTCCTTGCCCCCTTGTTAACTCCATAGAAAACGCCATGCCCGCCGAGGATTTCCTCCAAAATACAGCGCGGACCTTTATGGGCGGAGCTTAGTGGATCGAAGGCGGAGCTAATATGAATGCGTAATTCCCTCATCATCGGCCAAAGTCGCGATCTTTTAATGACACGCTTCTTGTTGAATGAGGGAACAAAGATTAACTTTGACACTGTATGTACAGTATTCTAATTCCTTCTATCTTGGTTTTGGAATCTGGTTTCTGCTTTTGTGTTTGACTTTCCTTCTCTCGTTCTATGGATGATATAATGACGTTAATCAATACACCAATTGAACATTTGAAATAAAAACCTAATGATTTTAATTTACATGTACATGAATTGTCGTGGCAAACTGATCGGGCCGGGCGGGGCTCAGTTTCACCTGGTCATCAGTAGCGTTTACTTTTCACCAGGTGATATAAGCTCCCCGGTATAAAAATGACATATGATGATTATATACTATAATTCCTAATACACGCACAGTCTCTCCTACCGTAAATTATTTTAACTCCTCTTATTTATTTAATTATCCCCGCCCGGTAAGGTAGTGCACATGAAATTGATTAAAAAAATCTTTAAAACTATACAAATATTAAATAACGTACATCACTATAAGCCATAATCAAGAGTTATTTAATATCAAATTATATTTAAGTCATAATACCAGGACAAATGTAAGAATAAAGAATGAGGGAACCACACCAATATGTCTGAAATGGTGGAATTTCACTGTTACTACAGATTTTGTTTTTACTTTGACACTTCATGCAGCCCCAACGCGTCATTACCATTTGAAAGCGTAATTTCTCTTTTCAGCGTTGCATTATTATTAAGCTAAAAAAATACTGTACGATTCTCATGGAATCATCTAGATTACACGTATCTCATTAACCTGAATAAAGACTTCGCATTCTGTACTTTAGGGGTTGGACAGGGTGAAAAGCAGGTGGGAGGAAGGGGCGAGAGGAGGGAAAGATGGGATGGTGGGAAGGGGAGGGGAAAGTTAAGGATCCCTTGAAATTTGTCCTTATACCTATTAAAATGAAAAAAAAAAGATTTGGGAAGGAATAAAGGACAGAACACCACCCACCCTCCCTCTGCTTCGAATCGACAATCGTTTATCACTTTCATTATTAATCTGAAATATAGAAAAGGAACATAAAGATTATAACGTGAGACCTGTTCGATTGCAAATGAGGTTGGAGCTCGCTTCCGAAAACTGATTTTTGGTTTCTTTTTAATTTTGTAAAAAATGTATGTGCGGTTCAAGAACGGAGTAACTCGAAACTGTAATCTAACCCTTATTTACTGATAATGAAACAGGAACAGGTAAGGCACGGTCAATTTGATATTCGGGGATGGGGGTGCTCGAAAACAAATAATTTTACTTTGAACTTTAATGAATAAAATGAATTTGCTTATGGTATGACAGAAGAAATAATCTTGCTCTTACAAGGAATCCGAATTTGAAGAATTACTGTATTATAAAATTTCGCTTCAAATTCCCGAAAATTTTCCGGCTTCACTAGCCGCAGTTTTCAAATGAGTTAAAGAAGATCCTGACGATAATCTCAACAGCACTCACAATAGAGCAACAAATGGAGCATCGACGGACTCCTAGTAAGCCAGAGGTGGGACCAGGTGCCCGGGAGGAGTAAGCATCCCCTGTTGGCTAGCCGCACCCGCCGTCGATGTTCACGCACAAAAATGAAAATATATTAAATACATGCACTGTCTATGGTTCTGTCTATATAGAAAGTGCTTTGGCGACAACGTCAGGGAAAAATATTCAAAATACTTACTGTCAAACCCCTCGCGGGGAACTTTTTTTGACGAGCTCCACACGGCAAAGGGCATAAGTGTGACACAAATGAGTTCAAGAAGATCCTGACGATAATCTCAACAGCACTCACATATTACAAAAATTGCGTCCTTTATCAGGAGACAATTCCATGGGAATCGCATGTTCATTCATATGCATCATTTCTTAATAATGATGCGCCACTAAAAAGAGAAATTCCGCTTTCAAAGAGTAATTACGCGTTGGGACTGTCTTGCTTGTGGTAAAGTGTCAATTTAAGGTACTACAAATCTGTAGGATCTATAGAATCACACAATTGGTACATCTTCATGTAAACGATCAAATACCTTATTGAAGCGACGGGTGTTGCATGCAAGCAGGAGATGCTTACTCTTCCTGGGCACCTGGTCTCACTCCCATATCGGGAGTTCGCTTCTTTTCATATGGTGGAGGTTTTTCTTTGTTTGCTTTGGTTCCTGTTTTGTCCTGATTTTGTATGCCTTCGGTTTCTGATTTTCTGAATTATCGATTTTGTGCTGTAAACAGGAATATGGGTTTCTCTATCTCTACGTACATAATCCTGAATATTGCATTGTTATAAATGTAGTATATCTATGCGAATACGAGAGATAATGATTCTTTAAATTGTTACAACATTTATAGAATCGTTCTTATAGGAAGAAATTTAAGTACAGATCTAGTGTATTTTACTCTCTACAAAGAGATTTTACGCGACTCGAGATGCGCCGTCAAGCGAATATAAGCCCCGCCTACAAGCACTCGGTGTTTACCTCTGCTTATAATGAAATATGCATAAGCGCCACCTCCGTTCATTAGCCCCGCCCACAAACACTCCGAGTTTTTCGGGGTAAAATTTGATCGCGTTGAGCCCGCTTTGCCCCTCATCAGCCCTCATATGATGGAGGAATTGGCCTTTACTCGTTAAATGTTTACTCCATCGATGGCGATCTCGTTATAAAACTCGTGATAGGTACTGTAGCAGATAAAAAATCTGGACGAATAATATATATGAGAGCACTGGTAAATAAAGCAATGTGACCTGGAAATAACGACACGACAATGAAGATTATACGTGATAAAATTTAAAAACAAGGGTTAGAACTATGACATAACATATGTATCACGTGAAGTACACCATATTTGAAGGCGTTTCAGGGAGAAATATATTTTATATGAATTGTTTTAGTATTTTCCTTAAAAATTAAAAAGTAGGTCAAGGAGGAGGTCAAAAGGTAAGAAAATTTTGTACCAAAAGATGCGTTAAAAATACAGTTAGATTCTTTTAAATCGTCAATCAAATTACAATGATACTATGAAACTTCTGGAGCATGAGTATTTCCCATCAGGGAAAAAGTTCCAAAGTCAAGGTAGACATGATGGAAAAATATGTATGGAACTACAAGGGCATTCCAACAGAGGAAACAGATTTCACCACTGCAGAAGACTGGGTGGACTCTCAAAATATACAGAAGGTTAGATTGTACTGTTAACTTAAAGGAGGTACTTCTTAGTTTGATTATTCATGGTTTTACCGAATTGAAGCGGCGGGTGTTGCATGCAAGCAGGAAATGCTTACTCTTCCTGGGCACCTGGTCTCACTCCCACATCTGGAGTTCGCGTCTTTTCATGTGATGGAGGTTTTTGTTTGTTTGCTTTGGTTTCTGTTTTCTCCTGATTTCGTATGCCTTCAGTTTCTGATTTTCTCAATTATGGATTTTGTGCTGTTTACAGGGATATGGTCATTATCATTATCCAAAGTCAGTCATAAAATGACTAGGATTTATGTCTCCAAAATATGTCCCTTATTTGAAACGAACGGTTTCCGGACCATATTAAAGCCTGTATTGCACCTACGATTATGAAACTTGCATGAAATTATTCTCATGAATCAAGAATGACCACTATTGATTTATTGGTCCAAAGGTCAAGGTCACAGAACTCCGATGATTGAAAAGGGTTTTCGGACCATTTTAGAGCCTGCATAGCACAAATTACATTTTGTTTCATGAAACGTGCCAGAAATGTGTCACATGAATCAAGGATGACCCCTATTTATTTTGATATCAAAAAGTCATAGGTAAAGCTCATATCACTGATGATTGAAAATATATATTTGAGTCTGTATTGCACCTATGATCATGAAAATTTCAATGTTCTCATTAATAGCCGGCGACCGGCGATTTCTCGCCCCCTACTTTGTGTTAAATCGCCCTCTACTTTCCGTAAAAAAGTGTCGTATTTCATTGACTTCGAAGGATAGATACTGCTCAGGTAATCCGCAAATTTTGGATTATTGATGAACAACACATCTTCTATGTATCTGTAAGTGAAGTTGACATCAGAAGCTAGGTGTCTTTTCCCTTCAGAGACCAAAGATTGAATGAATTCAGCTTCGTACGAATAAAGGAAAATGTCGGCAAGGAGTGGGGCACAATTGGTCCCCATTGGAATTCCGACATTTTGCTGGAAGACCTTTCCTCCAAACACCACAAAAATGTTGTCGATCAGAGAGTTTAACATCTGAATAATGTCTGTTTCAGTGTACTTATTTTCAGAATCTGACTTTTCTTTTACAAAGTAGGTTTTGTCATAGTTAACAACAATAAATTTGTATTTGCGATTACCGTTCTTACTTGTAAACGCATTACTTATAATTTTTGTGAGTCTTTCTTTCAATTTAAAATGTGGAATTGTAGTGTAAAGTGTCGAAAAATCAAAGGCTTTGATCGAATGGACTCTACTAAAATTAGTGGATTTCAGATGTTCTAGAAGTTCCTTCTATTTTTTTAAAATCCACATCTGGTTGATACCACTGCGAGAATATACTGTCGAACAATATTTTTGAAGCCCATATTTGATTTCAGATAAAACTTTGGTGAGTAAGATCGATACAGATTTGGTAGAATATTTTGAGGAACCAGCGATGAAACGTTGTTTGTACGGATTCTTATGCATTTTAGGTATGCAGTATAAGTATGGTAAATCTAAATCTAAATTGGTAGTGTCGAAGCCAAAGGAAGCAAGAGCCGATTTGTGGTTATCTCTTATTTCATAGGCAGATAGGTTTGTTGGTGTGTAATTGGGATTTCCAGGTGTCGAATTTAAACCCAACTCTTTAACTAGACTGTCGAAATAGTACTTTTTGCAAGTAAATGTGTAATTATTTGAGGCTTTGTCCGCTGGTGTGATGACATAATGTTCTTGGAGGTAGGTACGCTCTGTGATAACTTCAGGTTCTTTAAATATAGACACGAATCTGGTGTTCACAGTTGATTTTAATCGGTTAATTCTAGATAAAAGTAACCCTCTGATGGATTTTATCCATTCGGAAAGGGTGTCGAGCTGTACATCCTCTTTCTTTGCCCAACGTCTTGCACATTCCTCACAAGAGTCCATGATAATCTTGATATTTTGGATCCATGTAAAGGACATACTTTCTCTGTATTTGGGACCCTTTTTTAACAATTCTCTCAACTTGTCGTTCTTGATTTTACTAAGGTCACCAGTAATAACGGCCACAAGGAGAGTAGTTGAAATTCGACGAAGAACATTCTCAGGGAAGTGGATGTAGTGAGGGATTACTTAAATCAATACACTGCAGGAATCGTTTGTAATTGTAAATTTTAGATGCAACTGTTGGTGTGTAGCTATAGGAAATACAAGGAGTTTCTTTTCTTTTGAAATATGGTGGGATTTTTTCTGTGACAGTTTTGTGATTCAAAATTTGACCAAGATTCAAGTTATCAATACCTTTGTTTGCAAATCTTACTTTAATGAAAGGGCGGTTTGTTTTCTCCTCTGATTTATTTGATCTAACTGCTTGAAATAAACGAAAAGTAGAAATGTCCAATATGACTCCTTGTAGTCTGTATTCTGGGGAACGTGTATCGGTATATGCAAGGTCCTTCGTATAATCGTAGATTTCGTGTAACTTCCGTAAAGGAACAGAGTATAATTTGGTACGAATATAATGCAGGCCTAGAGGCTCATTCAAAAATGGAACCAAGTCATCGAAGGAGAAACTATGTATCTCAGGCCTATTATATTTTCAAATGCCATGACTTCGAGGTCTTCTTTGTGGTCCGTTGAATAAGCTAGTCATATTTACCGATTGACAACCGGGACTTGTTAAGTTTCCTATAGTGCTGATGTTATCGTTGCACCCATAGGGCGCTGCAGTGTTAAGATTTTTTATCCAGAACTCTTCTCTGTTGCGACGGAAAGGTGTGCTCAGATTGGGATTGTTTGTGGGGTGATATATTTTCTCCAGGATTCTGACTCTCATAGATAAAACAGAATGATCCCCCTGGTCAAAATGTCGATAAAGGAGTTGACTTCCTTTATTATTAATTTTTGACTTTCTAATTAAGATGCGTTAAATAAAAATGAAAATTATATGCAATATGATACAGACACATGTACATGGTTGTAATATGACTTTAAAAAAGAAGGGAGGAGATCTCCAACAAGACCCCGTTGCAGCATCAACAGTAAAACACCAAAACACCCGATGCAAAAACACAAAAGACGAGTATAGCACGAGACGGAAAAGAGACACACGACATGTAAACATCAAACAAAAAAGACTACACATAAACCGACGAGACCAATGGGTAACCTGTGCCGACTTTGGACGGCCATCTGTCACGCAAGTAGCAAATGGTGTGGTTATCCTGGATTACGTGCGCACAACCCTCTCACTTCTCCAATTACCCAGATGTCTCGAAGAACGTACAATTGTGATGTAAACAACCTCCTCACTGTAAGATGACATCACACAAACAAGACCGCGAAACGCAGAGGCCCCATAGACACAGATGAATATGTAAATGGATATAAAAAGAGGGCATGCGTAATACAATCCGTGCTCTGCCGGCTGTAGCGAGCTCATTTATGTAATCAACCGAGGAGTCCGACTGACATTCAGAGAGGACAGGTTGTCGGGGCCCTGTCTTCTCTAAAGAGGTTTGGACAGGGGCCGTCATGGAGTCCCGTCGTCACAGTCAGTCAGAGTGCAAGTCTCAAGGATGCGCTTGTACAAGAGTGTAGATTGGTCAAGTACCAAGCATAGTGTCCGTCTGGTGACATTAGGATCATACCCACGGTATAAAAGGCGTTTGATGATTCTGACGCATTTCGATGGTTATGCTGCCTACCTTTGATCCTTTTCATTTTGTTTATTATATCACCATAAAAGACAGGTTGTGTAATACCCATAGTAATGTACTCTGTTGCATGTATAGATCCGAATTTTAAAAGAAGTTGACTGTAATTTTTGTAAAATTTCCAGAAAGTCTTAACTAGTTTATGAAAGCGGAAACCTTGACCTAAAAGTTTTTTGGTAATTTGTAAATTTCTACTGTGAAAATCCAAAATATCAGTACATGCTCTAGCGTACCGGATGAGCTGTGATATGTAAATGCCGTATGACGGTAATCTTGGAACATCACCGTCAAGCCAAGGGAAATTTACTGTGTTGAATCCAAAATCATCCCTTTTGTCATATACACTTGTATGTATCTTTCCGTTTACAATTTTGATATTAAGGTCCAAAAAGGGTGTTTCTGTATTTGAAAGGTTTGCCCTGTTAAGGGTTAATTCTTGTGGATAAATTTCATTCTTATATAATTCAAAAGCAGGATTGTCAATGGTTAGAATATCATCCAGATACCTAGAAGTATTATTGAAACATTTCAGCTCATCAAATTTTCTTTGCTTTTGAAGATTTTGGATAAATTCTTTTTCATAAGTGTATAAAAATAGATCTGCAACAAGAGGCGCACAGTTAGTGCCCATAGGAATTCCTACAACCTGCTTGTATAGATCCTCACCAAATCTAACATAAATATTGTCCAAGAGGAAGGACAAGGCATTACACAGGTCACTACATGTCCAAGATTTGTATGATTTGTAGTCTGTCGAGGAAAAGAAACCCTTCGATTCAGATGTACAAATGTAAGTTTTTCGCTCTCGATCAAAACACCATTTAATGAGATTAGATAATCGATCATTAATTTTGTCATGAGGAAGTGTGGTGTACATATTAGAGAAGTCGTATGAAGAAATCGTATTGGCTTGGAAATTTCCAGATTTCATTTTTTTCAATCACATCCCCTGAATTCTTAATAGACCAAAATAAATTTACATCGTTCCTGTTTAGAACCGTTTCACAATATCTAGTTATGTGTTCTTTAATAGCAGTAAGTGCTGACGTCAGATTTCTAGACAAAATTGTAGTGGAGCAGTTACTAGAATTAGCAATAAATCGAAATTTGTAAGGAGACTTGTGCAGTTTCGGTATGCAATATAGTGTTGGGAGATCCAATTTAGAAATAGAAATATTGAATGAAGACAGTTCACTGTTATGCTTGCCTAAAATGTTAGATGCACTTTCATTGCTTGTGATATATGTATTAGTAGACGAAAGTTCCGAAATCAAAGTTGATATGTAGTAACGTTTTCAAATGATAATGGTGTTGTTGGCTGCTTTATCAGCTGGTGCAAAGACGTATTTTTCATGTAATTTACTTAGTTTGGATTTGAAATATCTGTCTGATTTGGAACGTGGATTTTGAAAAAGATGAGGGTTTTTATGGAAGTTATCTATTCGAATATCCGTTATATCTAAAATGGGGTTTTTCCAGTCATTCAGAGCATGCGGTTCGACTCCTTCTGATTTACACCATCTTTTCGTATAATTATCTAAGGCTTCCGTAAGCACTTCACGGCATTTGACAAAATCTATCTTGGATTGGATTCTATACTTAGGTCCTTTTTTAAGACGACCACGGAGCTGTCTGTCTTGGATAATTGAAAAATCACCTGTAACAACATGGCCAGCTGGTTTGTAGAGATATTTAGAAGTTGCACATTCTCAAGAAGCAGGACACGATTCAAGTATGTCAGGATCCGTTGTAACTTTATTATAGTTAAAAACAAAGTTTCGAATAGGTTTCTTGTACTTATAACAAATAAGAGGTGGCTCTAAATTTTCAAAATATTGAGGAATGGTACTTTGTACGCGATGATCCCGAAAAATATTAGAGATGTTTAGAAGATCAAAACCTTTGTCAATAAACGGGATTTTTATGAATCGTCTTTTCGGTGAGGTGTTTTTCACAATAGGATAAAGTTTATACTGTGCGAATGAGACAATGATATTTAGTCTGAATCAGTCAGTGTTTCTTAAGAATGCAACCTCTGCTTCATCCAAGATAGATTTCAAGTGCATAACTGGTATTGACGACAGAGCATGTAACAGCTCATGTCTTCCGCCATTGCGTGCTATAGTAAGTAAATCGTTGAGAGAGCGGTATATTCTGGATCGTTTTCTTTTTTGTCTGTTTCGTCTTTTCCCGTGTGACCTGTATTTCCTTTTAGTGTTTGGGCGAATTGAAAAGATGTTGATATTGGTAGAAGCTGAGGGAATGTTCTTTGTCCATAAATTTGATCGTTTAAACCAAGAGGGTACGCAGTCTGAAGTTTGGTGATCCAGGCAAGTTCAGCTTGTAGTCGGCGTTTTTTTTAATTTCGGTCTTACTTTCATTTTTACGTTTTGGAAAAGTCTGAACTGGGGTAATGGTGATATCCGAAATAGAATGATTATATTTAACAAAGTGATTATAAAGAAAGTTTCTGTGTTTTTGTTGACGTGAGGTTCTGATCTTATAAGAATGGTTCCTAAAACGAGATTTTAAAGGTTGGCCTGTCTCACCTACATATTGTGCGCCACATCCCTGGCATTTCAAGTCATTACGTAAATAAGATCTTGAGACGATCAATCGATGTCTTGGTCTACCTCGATTTTGAATTTCTGCCCATTTACACTAGATGTTATTATGGAGTCGCAGTTGATGAGGTGACACAACGAGCATCTTTTACTTTAGCACTTAGAAATAATTGAGAACCCTCTGTGTCTGTTGTTGAATGTAGAGCCTGCAGATGGAGTAGTGCGTAAAATACGACTGTGGGGTCTAAATTTGAGAGGTGATATGAGTACTCTTGGTGAGGAAAAAAGTTTTTTACTGTTGAATGTCGATGATGGTAAAGTGACTGTAGTGACAGAGGTGTAAAGTCATATGGGAGAGAGGTGTCATATTTTACTTTACATGCTTATTTAAGAATGAAACATGAGTCTCAATATCGGTTGATGTAATAAGCTCTGAGATAAGTATAAGGATGCTGAAGCCAACATCACAGAGCAATAACATCAACTCCTCTCTAACATTCTGAGGTGAGCTGAAAATATATTTAAAAAAAAGGCCCTATCCATTGACATTTTCATTTTGAGTATGACAATTCCTCAATTTTTATTTCAGTGTTTAATAATTATACATGTAGATTGATCACGGTTATGTACATTCCCCTTTGAGTGACTATGAGCTCAAAGTTGACCTTGATTATCATTGAGCTTAAAAATGCTTGACAATCCTTGCAAGTTTGATTAAAATGCAAGAAGCGTATGTTATAGCCATATGTCTGAACGTGTAACTACAGATAAGGTTATGACAGGGCATACAGGTAGATACCTCCTGCAAGGATACATGTATATTCATCCTAAATTAACATCATAATTTTCTAAACAAGGTCACACATTACATTTGTGTAATACATTATACAGATCATTATAATGTTACGACCAACAGGGTGTGAGCTTTATTTACATACTATAGGTTTCAAACAAAGTGTATCTTCTTAATAAATGAAAATGTAGTATTCAAGCCTTTTCAAAAAACTTGATAAGATACATTTATACTACTCACTTTTCATTCCCTCCTCCAAGGCTATAATCTCTGAAAGAAGCTCATCATACAGGACGCTTTCATCGCAGGACGCATCAAGACAGGATGCTTTTTGAGGACGATTCAAGGTCTGAAATAAAAAAAATTGTACTTTTGTACTTCATATGCTATTGCAAGAGTTCAAATCCTCAAAAGCCTTCACATGATATAAAATAGCATTATTCAAGAACAGGTATGTCACCTGTTTGATCCTAAATATGTGACCTTGACCTAACAGATGACCATACTCCAATTGTCTGTTGAGTCTCATCATGCTTGACCCTCTTTGACAGTATGATGGAAGCATTATATTTATTATCAATGAATTTATGGCCATTTATGAGAAAGAAGGACAATCGGACAGATGGAAAGTCAGATTTGAACCCTTCGACATTATTGAAACAATGTTATCCCTAAATGTAGTCTCTGTGCTGCAGACGACATAATAGATGACATATGATGAAGTAGATGCATAAGTATCGTACACATAGGATATACTATTCATTGGGGCAGTATAAAGGTTTGCAATATCATAAATACATGTATATCCATCTATCAAAATGATACAATGATCTATGCACCAAACATATCATTAATAAGTAGTGTGAATAAAAATATTATTCCTTATTTGGTTTCACTTTGGATGGTGATTTCAATTTTTCAATTCTTTTGACAATGGTCCTTATTGGCACTCGCCGCAATTCCTTTTTGACAAGAGAAGACAATGGACCAGAGGGCCTGTTCAACTATTTCAGTTTTTTCAACTGCTGCTCTTGCCTTTGGGAAAAAGTTGCAATATTTCTGGAGGTCTGATTTGTTCAGACTGAGAGGTGATGAAGATGTCTTCTCCTTCCCCATTTGTATACAGATAAATGCCATATATCCTAAGGCATTTTCCAAGAGCCATCTGAAGGATTTTCCACGAAAACATCCAAACTGTACCGTATATTGACCCAGGACATGTCCTTCCTTTCCGGGATCACCTGAAAATGCAACAAAATGTTTATCAATATTCTCATCCTTCAGATATATTTAAATCTTTTCATGATACATGTAAATATCTCTAACATACATGCTATTTAGTTCACAAGACTTGGATTCCTCAGGAATTGAGTAAAAAATATGTTACTGTATATTTTGCACTTTATACACATCATATCCCTTCTCTCTTAATTTGTTCTAAGGTTTCTTGAATAAAGCATATATACCCTTTTCTCATAAGCGATATGTATGACGTTTTACTTTAGTTATGGACTGTATATGCAATAAAATGTTGTTTTAAATATCATGCCAGGTTAACCTTAATCTGTACCAAATATCCATGACAAATGGTGCGACGATATAACCATAAAGTACGATAAAGTCGATATTTTCTAAGTTCTACTATTTATTTACACTATTTACATGTTATGTATATATTGTGACTGTCCGATACAAAATACGAAAACGAACTGACAAAATTATGCTGTGAGAAAGTATGTTGACCTGTCAAAACATTATCTTATGTTTTATCACTGAACATATTAACTCTTACCTAACAATGAAACATCAACATCTTATTATTATTAAAATAGAACGTTGCACGGAGATAGAAAATTCTTATCTAAAATCAGTAAATAAACATTTTATATCTTTTAGTAATAGCTGTAGTAAGCATTTTTTCATGAGAGTAAAGTCACTGCGATTTTCTTAAAGTACGTTTGAACTGTATAAAAATCACACTGAACGAATAGGAATTATTTAACTAATAAAGCAACTCTGAAAAGTATATATACTATATATAGATGAAGAAAATTTAAAAAAAACATTGTCTTTTCACCATTCTCCCCTTCTTTGATTGTTCTACACATCAACATCTACTAAGTCTACGTATATAAACATATTACAGTGATCAAACTTTCTACTAAGTATTTATACACGTTCTCAGATTCAATGACTAGAATATGACTCTTAGTTCAAATCAAATTCTAAGGGACAGACTTTATTTATAGGTCTAACGATACTATTTTTTCCGACATTTAATTTCACGACGCGAACATGTCCGTCTTTCCCGGGGTATACTTCCTCTACTCGTCCTAACGGCCAGTGTCCTCTCGGTTCATACGGATTCATTACGATAACAAAGTCATTTTTTTGCATGTCCTTATGAGGATGCACCCATTTGTTGCGTGAATTCAGTCCTGGTATCCATTCTCGCATCCATCTGTGCCAAAAGTGACGTACTATTTCCTGTATTCTACGCCACCTTTTTCGCGGATTAAATTCTGTTTCATCGACAGACTGTGGCGCAAATTGACCCCCGAGTTGACCATGCAAGAAATGATTCGGTGTAAGAGGCACAATATCATTCGCATAAGCCGATTGAAACGTAAGTGGTCGAGAATTTACTAACGCTTCTGCACCCGTGAACGCCGTTATCAATTCCTCATCTGAAACATCCGCTTTCTGTAGTAAAGCATGTATCGCTCTTTTTGCAGCTTTTATCATCGTTTCGTGAACCCCACCAAAATGCGTTGCGAGAGGTGGATTAAAATGCCATTTAATTCCTCGATTCGATGTCTGCTGAGCGGTTTTATCTCCGTCCAGTTGTTTTACGAGATCTCGCAATTGTCTTTTAGCGCCAACAAAATCGGTGCCATTGTCCGACATTATTTCTAACGGAAGTCCTCTTCTATTGACCATCCTAAAAATGCGTTTAAAAACGAATCTGTGTCCAATCCAAATGCGACTTCCAAATGCACAGCCCTTGTAGATAAGCATGTAAACAAACACAAATAATGTTTTTCTCTTCGTTTACCTCTTCCTTGAACTGTTACGAATGGTCCACCATAATCGACCGCACATCTTGCGAATGCTCGCAAAGGCTCTTTAAATCTTATTTCCGGAAGTGGAGCCATTATTTGTTCTGCTGCCTTTGCTTTTCTACGTTTACAGTCATTGCATTGTTTCTCCCAAGCTCGAATTTCCTCCCGCGCAGATATTATGCAGAATCGTGCGGATAAACTTGCTAACGTTTGATTTGTCCCCGATATGTGCTTTCCTTCTTCATGATGTTTTACAATGAGTTTTGTTATCCATTCGCCTCTTGGTAAAATGATTGGATATCTAGTATCATACGGTAAGAATTCCGCAAATTGCAAACGGCCATCACATCGTAAAATGCCGTTTTGATCTATTCTCGGCTGTAACGGCAATAATTTGTTTTTTCTCGATACTGACTGGTTGTTTGTCAACGCTTTAATCTCGTCCGAAAAGGCTTCTTTTTGCAACTGCCTAAGTAAATGATTTTCAGAATCGTTTATTTCGTCTACTGACAGCTGTCTGCTCTTTCTTTTACTCTTTGCTTTTTTACAGTTTTCAATAAATCGGAACATCCATGCATTCGCGCGTAAAAGTTTTCTCCATGTGGAGAATCGTTTTGGATCGATAACGGTTTCCGGCTGAAATGGCGAAAATGTCGCAACTAATGTGATGTCAGGTATTGTCTTTCCTTTTTTGATTTCATTTTGCGCGGAATCGGATTTTTCTATTTTGTTTTTCGGCCAAGTTTGTTCGGGTTCACGGAGGAAACTCGGCTCGTACCACCATTTTATTTCTTCGACAAGTTTCTCCACGGTTGTTCCCCTTGATGCAAGATCCGCCGGATTTTCTTCTGTCGGTACGTACCTCCATTGTACTGGTTCTGAATGATCGTGAATTTCGCTTACGCGATTTGCGACAAATGTCTTGTACGAACGACTACATCCTCTGATCCAATATAAAACGTTCATACTGTCGGACCAGTATGTCACATGCTTCATATCAATTTCTAATGCTTTTGATATCGCGCATGTCAATCGCAATCCTAATATCGCCCCGAGTAGTTCCATCCTCGGAATACTAATCGACTTAAGAGGCGCTACACGTCCTTTTGCTGCTATCATTCGAGTTCAAACAGACAAATCCGAGTACTCATATCTTGCGTACACTACTGCTCCGTATGCGTCTTGAGATGCATCTACAAATGTATGAAACGATTCCGATACAACAAAGTTAGATTCTCTCTCCCGAATACAACGATCCACAGCGACTTTTCTAAGATCGTGAAGTTCTTTGAACCAAGTATGCGCCTTCAGTTTTAACTCATTCGATAATGTCGCATCCCAGTCATAGCCACATGCCCACATTTCCTGAAGCAAGAATTTTGCGCGTATCGTATAGGGTGTCACAAATCCAAGAGGATAAAAATGCATTGCGATTTTCTTCAAAAAGTTACGCTTAGTTATTTCGAGATTCTCATCCACAAGATTTGCGTTAAATGAAAATTGATCCGGGTCAGCTGACCAAACTAATCCTAAGGTTTTCACTGACGGCAAATATCCTCCATCCAGGTCGACTTCTGATGCACGATCAGTTTCCGGGACTTCCTTTAAAACTGATTTTTAATTTGATAGCCATTTTCGTGCATGCATTCCAGCTCTTCTCCAAAGATCCGATAGTTGATTATAGAGTGCTATGCCATCTTCTTCCGTTTCAACAGAGTCGAGGCTGTCATCCATATAAGTTGACTTCAACACGGTTTCGGCTGCTCTAGGTAGTTCATTTTCATGTTTTCTAGCGTGTTCCTGTGATACAAATTGTGCTTAAAACGGCGAAGAATTTATTCCAAATACAACACTTTGAAATTCGTAAACTTCCGGTTTCTTATTTTGATTTAAATCCCGCCATAGAAATCTTTGACATGAGCGATCATTTGGAGCCACGTTGATTCGCAAATACATTTCGGCTATATCGCAAGCTATCGCTACCGGCCTTTTCCTAAATCTGAGTAATACATCAAACAACTCACGCTGGAGTTTTGGCCCCTGGTGAATGAGGTCATTTAGTGATATTCCCGCAAATTTCGCCGACGCATCGAAGACGATTCTTGTTTTCGTGGTTGATCTATCTGGCTTTACGACAGCAAAGTGTGGTAGAAATGTAAACGTCTTAAAATTGAATAGCATAATTTAAGAACAGATAAATTGGCAACGTGGACCAGACATGCACGTTTCGGGTACTTAACCCTCGTCAGTGATCCTCAAATCTAAACAATGAAGTATGCAAAAAAAGTAAGAAAGTTACTATGTCGAAAAGGTGTATCGAAAGACGTAGCAGGATTGGTGGGATATGATGCTACAGGACCCACTTTTTAGAAATTTCAAGAAATTTTGATAACTGAAATTTAGAATGCGTAGAAAGAAGGGAGGAGATCTCCAACAAGACCCCTTCGCAGCATCAACAGTAAAACACCAAAGTACCCGATGCAAAAACACAAAAGACGAGTACAGCATGAGACGGAAAAGAGACATACGACATGTAAACATCAAACACAAAAGACTACACATAAACCGACGAGACCAATGGGTAACCGGTGCCGACTTTGGACGGCCATCTGTCACGCAAGTAACAAATGGTGTGATTATCCTGGATTACGTGCGCAAAACCCTCTCACTTCTCCAATTACCCAGTGGTGCAAAACAACCTCCTCACTGTAAGATGACATCACACATACAAGACCGCGAAACGCAGAGGCCCCAGAGACACAGATGAATATGTAAATGGATATAAAAAGAGGGCATGCGTAATACAGTCCGTGCTCTGCCGGCTGTAGCGAGCTCATGTATGTAATCACCCGAGGAGTCCGACTGACATTCAGAGAGGACAGGTGGTCGGGGCCCTGTCTTCTCTAAAGAGGTTTGGACAGGGCCCGTCATGGAGTCCCGTCGTCACAGTCAGTCAGAGTGCAAGTCTCAAGGATGCGCTTGTACAAGACTGTAGATTGGTCAAGTACCAAGCCTAGTGTCCGTCTGGTGACATTAGGATCATATCCACGATATAAAAGGCGTTTGATGATTCTGACGCATTTTCGATGGTTATGCTGCTTACCTTTGATCCTTTTTATTTTGTTTATCATATCACCATAAAAGACAGGTTGTGTAATACCCATAGTAATGTACTCCGTTGCATGTATAGATCCGAATTTTAAAAGAAGTTGACTGTAATTCTTGTAAAATTTCCAGAAAGTCTTAACTAGTATATGAAAGCGGAAACCTTGACCTAAAAGTTTTTTGGTAATTTGTAAATTTCTACTGTGAAAATCCAAAATATCAGTACATGCTCTAGCGTACCGGATGAGCTGTGATATGTAAATGCCATATGACGGTAATCTTGGAACATCACCGTCAAGCCAAGGGAAATTTACTATGTTGAATCCAAAATCATCCCTTTTGTCATATACACTTGTATGAATCTTTCCGTTTACAATTTTGATATTTAGGTCCAAAAAGGGTGTTTCTGTATTTGAAAGGTTTGCCTTGGTAAGGGTTAATTCTTGTGGATAAATTTCATTCTTATATAATTCAAAAGCAGGATTGTCAATGGTTAGAATATCATCCAGATGCCTAGAAGTATTATTGAAACATTTCAGCTCATCAAATTTTCTTTGCTTTTGAAGATTTTGGATAAATTCTTTTTCATAAGTGTATAAAAATAAATCTGCAACAAGAGGCGCACAGTTAGTACCCATAGGAATTCCTACAACCTGCTTGTATAGATCCTCACCAAATCTAACATAAATATTGCAAAGAAGAAACGATCCACCGAAATTGATCGAACTTGGCTACATGTGCCCTCGGGGACTCCTGGTCCACCAGCAGTGACACTCACCAAGTGGTATAAATGTAAACGTCTTCAAATTGAATAGCATCATTTAAGAACAGATAAATTGGCAACGTGGACCAGACATGCACGTTTCGGTACTTAACCCTCGTCAGTGATCCTCAAATCTAAACAATGAAGTATGCAAAAAAAGTAAGAAAGTTACTATGTCGAAAAGGTGTATCGAAAGACGTAGCAGGATTGGTGGGATATAAGAATTTATCCAAAATCTTCAAAAGCAAAGAAAATTTGATGAGCTGAAATGTTTCAATAATACTTCTAGGCATCTGGATGATATTCTAACCATTGACAGGACCCATTTTTTAGAAATTTCAAGAAATTTTGATAACAGAAATTTAGAATGCGTAGAGGAAACGTGTGGTTTCTCCTCAATTTCCGGTACCTTACTTACATATCCTTTCTCGATGTATTTTTGGATACATTCTGTGTATCATTTGGCGATTTCCGGGTTTCTTTGAAGTCGTCTTTCCGTACTTGAATGCCATGTCATAATTTCTAGGAAGGATCCGTCTATCCTCCCTCCATGGAATCTCGACTTCATAACGACCATCGCTGAAATTGATAGACTTTCTTACTTTACTCACGGCTATATGTTCATCAGGTGAGAGGTTTGTACAGTTGCTATTACCTTTGATCTCCTCGATCTCCCAAAACTTTCGCACCAAATCGTCGATGTCAGAATGTGCATCAGTCTTGTTTGTGAAATACGTCCGAATGTAGTGTGTAGAGTTTCCTGTTCCCATCATCATATTTGGACTCCCGATACATGTTCATCCCAACGGCGTCAGCCTAGCGATAGGTTCATTTGACGTTCCTCGTATATCTCTAATCGAGTAATGCACGTCTGCGTAGTCGATTCCAAGGAGCATGTCAACATTCGGACATGTTCCTTGTATAGGAAATTTAATGTCGCTCAGATGGCTCCATTGTTCTTTGTGTTTATTCCAATTAATTGCGCACATGTTTCCTGTGACGCGATTGGTTGTAAATGCGCTGATTCGTGACCTTGTTTTGCCGTCTGTGCTTTTAAGATCAAATTCAAGTTTCCGTTTTGTTGTTCAAAACATTCACTTGGACTTTTTGAACAGCCCTCGTAAGTCCTCATTGAGAAGTAACATCTTGATTGATGTATGTTTTCTTACTCGCATCATCTAAAAGCGCATTTATTTGTAATTTTCTCGCTCCGTTTCTTAAAATAACTGGAATCGTTCGCATCGTAACGTACTCTTTCGCTTTAGGATTAATCCGATTCGCTACGAAAGTGGCATCGGTTTGCTCCCCTTCCGTGGGAAGACTTATTTTCGACATATATCTGTGCTTTCTTATCGACGACTCCTTCTCCGATATGCCCTGTTAAAGGCGATTTTTCCTTTTCGATTTTTCCGTGTAATATGCGATTATCAATAGCCCTACAATTCTCGAGACCGCAAACTCGACTCCTCTGACAATGTCTTCCGATATGGTCGTCCGCAAGACATCTGTAGCATAGATTCAATTCCTGTGCGCGTTGCTATCGATCTTTTATTGATAAACTTTTGAATTTTTCGCAGTTCCATATCTTATGCGAACCTGTACAATGCGAACATTTCTTTTCCGATTTCATGGAATTATCATTGCTTTGTTTGCCAAAAAATGTCCTTTGATTCCCGTAATTCCGGCCATGATCTTTGTTTTCTAAAGATAAACTCCGAATCGTTTCCGCGGCGATTGTACGTAATTCGGCTTCTTGGATAATGTATTCTCGTAGTTCTTCAACAGATTCCCTTTTCTCATTTTCAAAAATCCATCCATGATTTTTTATTAATATAGCCTCCGGAAGTTTTCTTTGTAGTTGGTTGTACAGCGATCCGTTGCTGAGTTCGTCGTATCGTCCCGCTTCTTTCAGCTTTATCAAGGAGATCTGTGAATTTTCCAATTCCTTCGGATGCCCAGATCTAATCGGACGAAATCTCTCTAGATCTTCTATGTATCTTGCTATTTGCCTCCGTTGCCCTCCATACTTTCGTTCTAATCGCTCCTTTGCAGCGGCATACGCATCCGCAGAGTGACCGAGATTTTCAATGGCTTTGAGAGCTTCTCCTGCCAAACATTGACGTAACTGTAATAATTTATATTCTGCGGTCGCCAGTGCTTTGTCGATACATGCAACTAACGCTGCGTTCCAGTTTTCATAATTCCTTTTTTCTCCAGAAAATATTGGTACTGACACTCTTTTCAATTGTCTCCATAAATCCTGACCAATTTCACTTTGTTGTTCGATAATTTTCACTTTTTGTTTTTTATTCATCGATTCATTTAACGCTTCCGAATATTCCTTTTCTAATTCATACACAAACTACAAGAATGCAGAAAAATAAGAGTATATATGAATTTTTGAAATATCATGCATTGCGGAGGTATGTAAAGTTATGATGTGGTATTCTCTAAATTGACGAAAATGTTAAAATAGGCCAAAAATGGTCATTTATAGCCAAAAAACGAGACAGCCAAATTTTGATTTTTTGGTCTGAATAGTTCGAGGAGATGTTCCTCTACATGTTGACATATCCATCTTTCTTTTACCTCATTTCTATTAAAAGTCGCCACCCTGACCTTAAGACATCTGCTTGAATTGACGTTAGTCTATCACTCGTAGATTTAATTTCTGCAACGTTTTGTTCGTCTTCATCCAGGTATTGTAATAACTGATGTCTCGTTTTCGTAAAACTCGATTTTAATTTTGCTTTCTCTCTCTTCAACTCGAAGATTATCTCATCGTTTTTCTGTTCCGGTTCCGTTGTCATTTTTGATTCTGATTAAAATCCGATCAAGTCAATAAACCACGCTCTGCTGCCAACTCTTATAGTGCGACGATATAACCATAAAGTACGATAAAGTCGATATTTTCTAAGTTCTACTATTTATTTACACTATTTACATGTTATGTATATATTGTGACTGTCCGATACAAAATACGAAAACGAACTGACAAAATAATGCTGTGAGAAAGTATGCTGACCTGTCAAAACATTATCTTATGTTTTATCACTGAACACATTAACTCTTGCCTAACAATGAAACATCAACATCTGGTTATTATTAAAATAGAACGTTGCACGGAGATAGAAAATTCTTATCTAAAATCAGTAAATAAACATTTTATATCTTTTAGTAATAGCTGTAGTAAGCATTTTTTCATGAGAGTAAAGTCACTACGATTTTCTTAAAGTACGTTTGAACTGTATAAAATCACACTGAACGAATAGGAATTATCTAACTAACAAACACTGGGCGATATTTTCAGGTTTCCACAAGTTTCCGCATTGCGTAAACTGGCAAATAGTTTCCGCAAGTTTACGCAATGTTTTCGCTGATGAAACTTGATCAATTTTCCTTGATAAAGTTTCCGCAATGTAAACTTGGAACAAATGGTTTACGCGGTTGCGGAATCCTATTGAAACCTGTTAAATTTCTTTCCATTTTAATGACAAATATGGATAATGACCATATCCCTGTATACAGCACAAAATCGATAATTCAAAAATCAGAAACCGAAGGCATACAAAATCAGGACAAAACAGGAACCAAAGCAAACAAACAAAAACCTCCACCATATGAAGAGACCAGGTGCCCAGGAAGAGTAAGCATCTCCTGCTTGCATGCAACACCCGCCGCTTCAATTCGGTAGAACTGTCACATCCGGTAACTTCCATTTCGGAAGGCATATGTACAATCATTGGTTGGATGGTTCAAATGGTCTATGACAGAATATCACCCACCATTCTGGAGAGTGGGACATCATAGTGAATGACGAGTTCCCCGTATCGACCGTAGAACTTCCTCAGTGACGATGTTAGTCGGTCACAAACATATCCCTGACTGAGAAGTTTATCTGAAAGACGCCTAGCTCTCAGAACAAAATCCGTATATTTGGTACTTGCTCTGGCATAGCGAATCAACTGAGATATGAACACGCCATAAGCAGGCGATGAAGGGATGTTGCTACTCAGAAAAGGAAAGTTTGTAATGCTGAAATTGAAGTCGTCACGTTTGTCATAGAGTGAGGTGTTCATGTGACCATCAGTGTCGTAGGACAACATTATGTCCAAATAGGATGCTGAATTATTTGTCTCTGTAGTTTCTTTGACTTCAAGCTCTGAAGGATAGATACTGCTCAGGAAATCAGCGAATTTTGGATTATTGATGGACAACACATCGTCTATGTATCTGTAAGTGAAGTTGAATTCAGAAGCTAAGTATCTTTTCCCTTCAGAGACCAGAGATTGAATGAATTCAGCTTCGTACGAGTAAAGAAAAATGTCGGCAAGGAGTGGGGCACAATTGGTCCCCATTGGAATTCCGACAATTAGCTGGAAGACCTTTCCTCCAAACACCACAAAAATGTTGTCGATCAGAAAGTTTAACATCTGAATAATATCTGTTTCAGTGTACTTATTTTCAGAATCGGACTTTTCTTTTACAAAGTAGGTTTTGTCATAGTTAACAACAATAAATTTGTATTTGCGATTACCGTTCTTACTTGTAAACGCATTACTTATAATTTTTGCGAGTCTTTCTTTCAATTTAGAATGTGGAATTGTAGTGTAAAGTGTCGAAAAATCAAAGGCTTTGATCGAATGGACTCTTCTAAAATGAGTGGATTTCAGATGTTCTAAAAGTTCCTTCGAATTCTTTAAAATCCACATCTGGTTGATACCACTGCGAGAATATACTGTCGAACAATATTTTTGAAGCCCAGATTTGATTTCAGATAAAACTTTGGTGAGTAAGATCGATACAGATTTGGTAGAACATTTTGAGGAACCAGCGATGAAACGTTGTTTGTACGGATTCTTATGCATTTTAGGTATGCAGTATAAGTATGGCAAATCTAAATCTAAATTGTTCATGTTGAAGCCAAATGAAGCAAGAGCTGATTTGTGGTTATCAATTATTTCAGAGGCAGAAAGGTTTGTTGGGGTGTAAGTGGGATTTCCAGGTGTCGAATTTAAACCCAACTCTTTAACTAGACTGTCGAAAAGGTACTTTTTGCAAGTAAATGTGTAATTGTTTGAGGCTTTGTCCGCTGGTGTGATGACATAATGTTCTTGGAGATAGGTAAGCTCTGTGATAACATCAGGATCTTTAAATATAGACTTGAATCTGGTGTTCACAGTTGATTTTAATCGGTTAATTCTAGATAAAAGTAACCCTCTGATGGATTTTATCCACTCGGAAAGGGTGTCGAGCTGTACATCCTCTTTCTTTGCCCAACGTCTTGCATATTCCTCACAAGAGTCCATGATAATTTTGACATTTTGGTTCCATGTAAAGGACATATTTTCTCTGTATTTGGGACCTTTTTTTAACAATTCTCTCAACTTGTCGTTCTTGACTATACTAAGGTTACCAGTAATAACGTGTCCACAAGGAGAGTAGTTGAAATTCGATGAAGAACATTCGTAGGGAAGTGGATGTAGTGAGGAATACTTAAATCAATACACTGCAGGAATCGTTTGTAATTGTAAATTTTAGATGCAACTGTTGGTGTGTAGCTATAGGAAATACAAGGAGTTTCTTTTCTTTTGAAATATGGTGGGATTTTTTCTGTGACAGTTTTGTGATTCAAAATTTGACCAAGATTCAAGTTATCAATACCTTTGTTTGCAAATCTTACTTTAATGAAAGGGCGGTTTGTTTTCTCCTCTGATTTATCTGATCTAACTGCTTGAAATAAACGAAAAGTAGAAATGTCCAATATGACTCCTTGTAGTCTGTATTCTGGGGAACGTGTATCGGTATATGTGAGGTCCTTCGTATAATCGTAGATTTCATGCAACTTCCGTAAAGGAACAGAGTATAATTTGGTACGAATATAATGCAGGCCTAAAGGCTCATTCAAAAATGGAACCAAGTCATCGAAGGAGAAACTATGTATCTCAGGCCTATTATATTTTCGAATGCCAAGACTTCGAGGTCTTCTTTGTTGTCTGTTGAATAAGCTAGTCACATTTACCGATTGACAACCGGGACTTGTTAAGTTTCCTATAGTGCTGATGTTATCGTTGCACCCATAGGGCGCTGCAGTGTTAAGATTTTTTTATCCAAAACTCTTCTCTGTTGCGACGGAAAGGTGTGCTCAAATTGGGATTGTTTGTGGGGTGATATATTTTCTCCAGGATTCTGACTCTCATAGATAAAACCGAATGATCGGCCTGGTCAAAATATCGATAAAGGAGTTGACTTCCTTTATTATTTATTTTTGACCGGTGTCCTGACATTCTGGTTCGGAGCTTACCTTTGGTTTCACCCACATAAATCAATCCACAAAGTGAGCACTCTATTCCGTACACAACATTAGATGTCATGCAGTTAAGGTTTTCAAAACTATGCGTGTTAAATGTTTGTTTTGTGAGATTACTTGAGAATGAAGTGTCTGTTATTAGGATGTTACAAGTTTTGCAGTTCTTCGTGCCGCACTTAGAAACTGAGCAATCGTTTGGTGAAAATTGGTGCTCTTTTAGAATATCGACCACTTCAATCTTACAGGGCTTGATTTTAATATACCCATCTGCATGTTTGTACCAAAACTCATGGTTACTACTCACTACAAATGTCGAGTCTCTAATGTCATTTAGACTAATTCTAGGGACACCTAGGTTACCTGTTGCGCATGTGTCCGTAGACGCAACAGATTGGGGCCTTTTTATAGTGGGCGACGCCCCAGCCACTTTGTAGGTCTCTTGTTACTATCCATTGAAGCAAAAGACTGCCCGACAAGTGCCCTCGGGGACAATTTGTCCACCAGCAGTGACACATGGACAGTGGTAAAAATGACAAATATGGATAATGACTATATCCCTGTATACAGCACAAAATCGATAATTCAAAAATCAGAAACCGAAGGTATACAAAATCAGGACAAAACAGGAACTAAAGCAAACAAACAAAAACCTCCACCATATGAAAAGAAGCGAACTCCCGATATGGGAGTAATTCAACAAGTATCCGCAATGTAAACTTGGAACAAATGGTTTACGCAGTTGCGGAATCCTGATGAAACCTGTTAAATATGTTTACGCAGCTGCGGAAACCTAATTTAACTTTTCAAATAGTTAACGCAGTTGCGGAAACTTGATATGTAACTGCTTCTATAGTTCACGCAGTTGCGAAAACCTGATAAAGCTTTTATCATTAATTTCTTTGTTTATTTTTATTTCTTCATTAATTTATTTGTTTTATTAATTTATTTTATTTATCTATTTATTTTATTAATTAATTTCATTAATGAATTTATTTTATTAAGATATTTATTTTATCAATTAATTCATTACTAAATTAATTTTATGAATTTATTTATTTTATTAATTTATTCATTTTATTAATCTATTAATTTTATTACTTTATTTATTTTATTAATTTATTTATTTTAATACTTTATTTATTTTATTTATCTATTTATTCTATCAATTTATTTAATTAACTCATTCATTTTATTATAATTATTTTTTTATCAATAAATTAATTTATTTTTATTAATTTATTTTATTAATTAATTCATTTTCACAAAATATATTTATTTTCTCAATTTCATTAATTTTATAATTTTATTTGTTTTATCAATTTATTTATTTCATTTATTTATTTATTTTATTGATATTTTTATTTAATTTAATTGTTTCATTTTACTTATTAATTAATTTTATTTATTCATTCATCTTATAAGTTTATTGATTTTATTATTTAACGAGGCCCTGGACAAAACGTGTGCGCATCGTTTTGCGCATTCCCGTAACCGGTTTAATCTTTTATCTCTACATCGCACCTAACGTACTGTCATACTATGACGTCACAATCAAATGACGCGACAAAGCATTTAACGCCGCGCTAAAAATCAATAGGCTAGTAATCTATGTATGTTCGTAATAAACGAAGATTAATGCAAAGCATGGTTAGATGATGAGATCGTCAGACTAGGATTGACTCAACGTTTTTGATATTATCATTATTTGGTGCACCTCCTCCCACTAAATAGTTATTGTATTTTATAAATGGGGCCTTTAGAAAAAAAAAACAAGAAACAAATAGAAAAAAAATAGAACTTCATCGATCAAAACTATTTTTAATTCATTAATTTAAAAAAAAAAACAACAACAACATGTACTTTCCTGATACTATGTACACATATATTTTTGCATCATAAATCATCGTATTATAATCCCAATGCATTTGGCGGGGGAGGGGGGTGTTGCTAGCTAGTAATACGCACGGCACGGAAGCACGTGTTTTCTCATTATTATTTTTTTTTGTTCAGAAATGGCTTGATGCTCCTTTTCGTCTAATCGAGAGATTTTTTCAGCCAAATTGCAGCAAGTAAATCGTCTCACCTTGCTCGCAAATTTCATAATCAACAACGCTTCATTTTACTTTAACTTCTTTTTTTTCTCTCATGAGGTCGGATGGCATTGTTAAACTAGAAAATTTTGCGAGGGATCTGCATACCTCTTATAATCGAGTAGAACATATTCAATTATTAAAGTTTTATATTGAATTATTTAAAGTATACGTAATACGTATGAAGGTAAGCAGATGTATTTTACATAGATGTATGTCATTTTCTTTTTTTATGGGAAAAAAGGGGGAAGTACTAAAATTAAAGTCGCTACATGATTTTTTTTTTCTCAAGGTTTCACAAGCAATTTATAAATATAAGATATTAAATAAAGTACATTAATTCATTGAAACGAGGCGCTCCGGTCCTGCAATCAGAAAAAGTAGCTGTATAAATATATTGTATGCATTTTATTTTCAGGGTTTCATTCTCTGAAATTGAGCCGGAGCGAAAATTCACATTTACTTATTAGTTATAGAAGTTTCCGAGATATATACATTTTCCGATTCTACATTTTTGGGGGTTAATTTCAGTATAGATACATGAGCGGATTTTGAAGGGGGCGCAAGGGGCGCACGCCCCCCCCCCCCCCCCTAAAATCATCGAAATAAGGTATTTTGGGGGCTTAACCTTTATGTGTATACTCAATTTCAGGCTGTTTTGTGTCGAATGTCGGAAAGTTTTCGCTGGTTCGCTGCCGCTCGCCACCTTACTCAATTTAGATTAACTTCACACCATTTGCTAAGCATGACCATTTCATGCTAAAATAGCCAGAATTATAATGTGATACTACACCTTCCATACCTTTACTTTACTGTGACTATTCGGACGGTATTTTTCTTACATATGTACTAAGATTTTAGTCAACAAACATGTACTCTTGCAGCAAAGGGGATGCCATTTGGGTTGTGTACCCCAACCCTCTCTAAAACAATTTTAGAAAGTTCGCTGGTTCGCTTCGCTCGCCAGATATATTCAATAATACATGGTTTCTACGTTTTTTGTATGAATCAAAGTACCTTGAGTAGGAAGTATGACAGGAACAAGCCCTATAACTAGACGAGCACATTCGTTCTTTATTCAAAATAAAGGGAAGATATGTTAAAAAATATGATTTTGAGATGTTCCCTGAAGCTCACACAAAACGACTGGACATCAAACTTGAAAGAACGTGATATATCCTGTCTTATGTTTCTATTTATAATATATAAGAATATGCCATCAAATTCTCTGTTTCACTTTTTTTTTTAATTTCACTTTATATCTGCGAGTACAAGTTATGTGTAAAATTGCAAAAATATGCTTTTAAATGGTCCCTTACATATTTGGCAATATCATTTGGCTGTCTTTTTCTAGATAGATATATGCTAACGAATATGATATGCTATAATCAATAAATATGCGAGCTCGTTCATCCTTTATGAGGCCTTCTTTCATGATAAAGGGCAAATATGCTAAAATATGATTTTGAGATGTTCCCTGAAGCTCACACAAGCGGTCAAAGTTGTACAGAACTTGATATATTCTGGCTTATGTTTCACTCTTCACTGTATGAACATGTCATCGAATTCTCTATTTCAGTTTTTTTTTATAATTTCAATTGTACTGATAAAGACAGAGTACAAGTTATGTGTAAAATTGCAAAATATGCTTTGAGATCACCCCTGATATATTTTCACGATTAAAGTTTGCTGTCTTTTTCTAGAGAAATATATACTAACAAATATTATATGCCGTAAACAAGAACTATAAGGACATATTCATCCTTTATGATGTCTTTATTTCAAAATAAAGGGCAAATATGTAAAAATATGATTTTGAGATGTTCCCTGAAGCTCACACAGGCGGTCAAACTTCCACAGAACCTGATATATTTTGTCTTATGTTTCTCTTTTCAACATATGATAATCCTATCAAATTCTCTATTTCAGTTTTTTTATAAATTGCAATAATAATGCAAAAAATCTTGTTTTTCTATGAAATCATATGGAGAAAACGAGGAAATCTTTGAGATGGTCCCCCCGAAAAACTAAGCGGTGAAATCGATTCATTTTTCACCAAAAAATGACACTAAAATATGAATTTATTCAAAATCTCTATTTCTGTTTTTGAGTTATCTTATTGTCCAGGGCCTCGTTAATTGATTTCAATTTCTTAAAATATTTTTTTTATTTCAATTCATTTATTTTTGTTTAATTATTTACTTTGTTAGTTAATTTATTTTATTAGTTTATTAATTTTTTTCATGTATTAATTTTTTTTGCGTTAATTTATCTAATAAATTTATGTATTAATTAATGAATTTATTTTATTATTATATTTTTTAATCTATTTATTATTTTAACTTATTCTACTAATTTATTCATTATTAATGTATCAATAATCTTATTTGTTTATTTATTTTTATTTTTTTTTATCTGCATACTTTCCTTGTTAATCATTTTCACTAATTTTATTTTTTTTATTAATTTGTTTATTTTCATCAATTTAGTTTTTTTATTAATTATTTTATAATCTATTTACATGTGAATTTATTTAATTTACTTTGATTCATTACTTTTGAAAATCTACCTATTTTCTTATTATTAAACTGAGATAACGTCATTGGTTTGGTTTTCAAATACCTTGTCACTTCATGAGTGCAGTAGATTTGATTGGCGTGATAATAGCGGCGTTCAAATGATTTCAGCGGTGTATGACATAAAAACACAGTACGTAGTCCTAATTATGCTAATGAGTTACCACTACATCACCCATACATGTCAATCAATTATGCTAATGAGCTACTCCTACCTCACCTAGCTATTCCTGTCAATCAAATTTGAGGGATATAAAGGTCGTAGCAATGACCAATCGAATTCGATAAATATAGCAACTTTCAAAATTATAATGACAAAATTTTACCTGCCTATTACATAATCCAAAAATCTTCTCTGTCATGTATTGATAAATTGTAAAACTTGTGCTTATGATTCCTCATTCTATTTACTTATTTATTTATTTATCTATCTATTTATTTATTTATTTATCTATTTATTTATTTAAATACAATAAAAACACTATATTATTGTATGTATATAAGAAACGACTGGGTTTTATTTATTTATTATTTATTTATTTATTTATTTGAATTTGATTGCACTTATACAAAGTGCAATCAAATTCAAATAACAACGAATTCTTCACTTCCGGTGTGTGCTGAGTGGGCCGTATTCATATGGACGTCATAGGAACAACTCTTTTTGGGGTTGTCACCGTGGCGTAGCGGTATGAGCGGTCTGCTTTGTATGCTAGGCGAAGCCGCCGTACGGAGTTTACCGACTTTATTTATTTATTTATTTATTTATTTATCTATCTATTTATCTATTTAAATACAATAAAAACACTATATTAGTGCATTTATATAAGAAACGACTGGGTTTTATTTATTTATTTATTTATTTATTTATTTATTTATTTATTTATCTATTTATTTATTTATTTATTTGAATAAAGTAAAGACACTATATTATTGTATTTATATAACAAACGACTGTGTTTTATTAACTAATTTATTTATTTAATTCATTCCTTTATTTTTCCAAACGTTTCGGCCATTGGCCTTCATCAGTGGAATGTTTATAGAATTGAGTGTTCTTACTTGTGACGTCATTGGAGCGCCAAAACGTCGTAACGTAAATGGCGTGTAAAATGTTGTTAATAAAATGGCAACATTAAAGTTTTTCTTAATTTAAACTAAATCTATTTTCCGATTAAGTCCTTCTGGCAACAGTTTTGAGTTTCTTTATCCAGAATGACTCCTTGGTCAATCTGGAAATTTCACCGCCGAATGTCTTCTCGATTCCAACTATTTGAAAATCCCGCAATGTGTGTCCATTTTTGTTGAAATGTTCCGTTATGAGATCGCATTTTTTATTTCTTACGTTTGATATGGTAACCATCATGCGCTCGTATAATGTTCTTCCTGTCTGTCCCACATAAACTGTTCTGTTGCACTTTTTACATCTTAAACTGTATATCAAATTTTGCGTTTTGCAGTTGAGATTCCCCTTGATTTTGTATTCCTCCCCGTCCGTCCCAAAGAATGATGTCGTGAGCATGACGTAATTGCATATGGCGCATTTTTTCCCGCATGGTTCACTTCCGTTTGATGATTTATAAAACATGCTGTTGTGCTTTTTATGGACTAGGATGTCTTGAATATTTTTGTCCCTTCTGAATGCGATGATTGGGGGTATCGGAAAAATTTCTCTCATTCGTTCTGACTTGTGCAGCGTTGTTAATCTCTGTTTTACTATTGAGTGTATATTGGGAAGTCCATCGCTATATGTTATAACCAATGGTACTCTATCGTTTTTCTTTTTAGATTTGTATTTGAGGAGATTCCTCCTATCCAATTTGTCTGTTTTTGTTAGTTGTCCTTCCAATTCATGAATTTTGTATCCTCTTCTCGCTAGCTGTTGTTTTAATTCGTTTCTACGTTTTTTATAATCGGTTTCGGAGGAGCATATTCGCCTTAGCCGAAGTCCGAGACCGTAAGGGATAGCATCTTTTGTTTTCCGCGCGTGATTCGAGCTCTTGTGCAAGTATAGATGACCATCTGTATCCTTCGTATACAAATCAGTTTTCAAATATCCCTTCTCCGTCGTGATTTTTACATCTAAAAACTCAATATTTTCCGTTGAATATCGCAACTCTAGCTGTATGTTTGGGTGGATGTTGTTTGCTGTTTTCACAAATTCTTTTAAAGTGTCTTCCCCGTGAGTCCAAATGCCCCAGATGTCATCTATGTATCGGTAATAAGAAGATGGTAATTTTTCGCTTTTGCTGAATAATTCTTTTTCAATTCTCCCATATATGTACATGCATACGTCATTCCCAATTTTGAACCTATCGCCGTGCCTATTTTCTGAACGTATGTTTTATCATTGAATGTGAATATGTTCGAATCCAGAACTATATCCATTAGATCAAGAATATCTTTAGTTGGTACTGATTTTGACTTGCGCTCATTCAATGCCTTTTCGGCCGCGAGCCTCGCTTCGTGTCTCGGTATACTTGGATACAGCGCGCGCACATCCAAGCAAAACATGATTGTGTCTTCCGGTAGGGGTTGTGAAATATGTTCAAGCTTATTCAAGAAATTTGTTGTATCCTGTATATAAGATGGTAATTTTGTCACGTGGGATGACAGTTCTTCCTCTACAAATGTAGCGATTTTTTTCTGTTTTAGTATGTCTGCCATTGGTAATGATTCTATTTGGATTTCCGGTTTTGTGTAATTTCGGATTCGCTTGTACCCGACCTTTTCTCGCATCACCCGATGGCAACAAATACTTTTTCATATCACTTGTGATGACTCCATTTTTGTACATATCGTTAACTGTCTTTTTCAGTTTTCTATCGAGTTTTTGCACAGTTGTTTCCGGTATTCGTTCGTAGGTCCCATTGCTGAGTAATTCCTTCTCTATATCAGTTTTGTAAGAGTCTGCATCTATTATGACAATACCCGAGCCTTTGTCAGCCGATCTGATTATTATTGAATTATCATTCATTAGTGATTTTAGAGCATTTTCTTCTCCTTTTGTAATATTCATTTTGAAATCGCGTTTCAAACCTTTGATTATATCATTTTTACCTCTGTAACATATTTGTCTAGCCACCTATTCCTGCCTTCGGCCGGTGTCCATTGTCGATTCGCATTTTATTTTTTCATTTTGTCCGTTTCTTGTGTTTCTGAATTATCTCTATCATTCTCGCGTTCGTAGAAATATTCCTTTAAACGCATCCTTCTTTCCCAGACTTTCAATTCTGTGAGTAGTTTGTTTATATCTATATTTCTACGTGTGGGAACATATTTCAAGCCCTTGCTTAACAAATTTCTCTCGTGTTTGTTAAGTTTTCTTTTTGACAAATTGTATATTTCTTTATTTTGATATATCGTTGGGGTCTTTCCCTTTGAATTTTTATTTGTCGTTTCGTCTTCATCGTTTGAAGGTAATGTTGCCGAATCATTATCATGATAAGTTTGATCCTTTATTTCCGTTTCCGTTTCTGACGTAGGCATCTCTCTATGACGGCTACAAGGACATTTCTGAGATCTTAAATAGTTAAAGTGGTTGCTTTGATAGTGGAGTAACAAGCAATTTGAATGTGAACACACATCATTTACTGAGTAACGATGCCAGACTGGATTATCTATATCACTTGTAACATGGATATCAATATCGAATAATTTCGAACACGCTATTATTCTGCCTCAGTAGCATACGACTCAATTGATCCGTCAGAACGTCGCGTGTTTTCCACATGTTTGTCTATATCTATATCAACATATCTTTTGAAAAATGAAGGATTTGTTTGAATTTCTTTTGCAATATCTGCCCTGATTTCCTTGTGGTGTCGTTTCGTCTTCATCGTTTGAAGGTAATGTTTATTTATTTATTTATTTATTTATTTATTTAGATAGTTATATAATTAGTTTATAAATTTCTAGACTACGACGCATATTGTTTTTAGGAAAATATACATTGAAAACTGTTTATTTACCATTATGGGTTATTAAAATTCTCTCTCTCTCTCTCTGAGGGGGTATGTGTGAATATGGTAACTGATGCATGGTATGTTTCTTTTTTTCCAATATTTTAGATATATATTTTATTTCATTTTTCCTTTCCTCAATTTAAATTGTTTTTCAGCTTATTATTTAGAAATATGCAAGTATAGTAATTACAATATAAATGACTTTATTTTTAAAAAATCATTTTTTTTTCAGCTGATTTTACTCTTGAATTTTTTTTTGTCCATTTTTTTCTTTTGTTAAATTGAAACATGTAAGTGTCCAGTTCTGTGCATAGAGGTATCCGGACATTTGAACATTTTGACAGTTTGACAAGTACACAATTACTGACCCTCGTAATTTGCATCCGCGTGTCAGTTACTTTTACATCATAAAAGAAGCGATTTTATTTTTTGTCCGTTTTTTTTCTTTTGTTCCTTAAATTATTTATAATCAGCATATCATTTTTATGTTTCTTTTTATTATCAATTATTTCATTTCATTTCATTTCATTTTATTTTATTTTAAGGTCTGCTTTGAAACATGTAAGTATCCAGTTCTGTGCTTAGAGGTATCCAGACAATTGAATATTTTGACAGTTTGACAAGTACACAATCACTAACCAGTGTAATTTGCATCCGCATGTCAGTTAATTTTACACGAGAATACAAGACTATATATCGGTATGTTCTAATTATAAGCGAGTGCCATTTTTTAAGAATTTCGTCGAGTTGTTCTATATATCCGACCCTTTCCCCTTTGTGTTGATAAATGGCCCCTAGTAAAATATCAAATGCAGATAATAATGACCACTGAACTTTATATGATGTTCTTGTAGTTGAATGGGTGGTTTCAATCCCGAGTGTCATAAATTTATACCCTATAAACTCCCCCCCCCCCCTTAAAAAATTTTCAAATATTTTTTTTAAAAGCTTAAAGAAGCATTAAAATTAATGAAGTCCAAAATCCTGTGACCTAAAAGGGTTCATGCTGCGTACCCATCTGGATATGAGAGGGGGGGGGGGGGGTTGTAGGGGCACTTTGACATCATGTCCAACTTGAAGATATTTGCGCGCCCTCATGACAGCATGTTATGGATCGGCACCCGAATGTGCATTTCCTCAAAACTTTTTTTTTTCTGTGAACTATAATAGGAAAAACTGTCAAACTTACAGTGATGGTTTTTCTTTTGATCGCTCATGAACCTAAGGATCCGTTGCTGACATTGTACGCTTTTTCGACATAGTAACTTTCATACTTTTTTGGCATATTACATTGTTTAGATTTGAGGATCACTGACGAGGGTTAAGTACCCGAAACGTGCATGTCTGGTCCATGTTGCCAATTTATCTGTTCTTAAACGATGCTATTCAATATGAAGACGTTTACATTAATATCTGCTCTAGCCTTACATTATGTTTAAGGAGAGAGAGAATTGATAATCGATTACTTTGCTTTTCATGTTCGAGCCTTCATGAATGCATGTACGATCGTCTGTACGCTTAAATATGAAAGGGGGATTGCAGATCTATCCGGGATCTCATTAATAAATTACCCCTAGGCCCAACCCCCGGCTCCCACCACCACACAAGAAGACAACTTGTATTTTTTAAAATGAAGTTATAAACACGAACAAATTCTGCCCTATTGTGACTTTCTGACGTATTGATGAAACACAAGACAAGTGGGACACTTCTCAGTCATAAATTAATCTCTTTCATAAATACAGTACATATATAAATACAATATAATTTAAACAGGACAATTCGTCGAAAAGAATTCATTGTCTTCTCACACAATTTTTTTCATCAATACGGAAGATCGCAAGTACTTCTAACCAAGACTATACGATTGTTCTCGCGCACTCCTTGATTGTTCTCTATTGTTATGACGTCATCAATTTACTTGTGCAGAAAAGATGCCCAAGTTTGAACAATAGGTAGGTGACAAAAGGAAAAATCAGAACGGACACGCTGCACGCGCTGCATTTACGATCTTGCGTATTGAGCTTTGAAATGCCGATTGGGCCAGCTTCGCCCTCAATCATAAAAAACAATATGTGGGGTGGATATAGTTTTTCAAGTTTGGTCCAGTCCCTCCCGAGACTTCAAGTCTAGTCTATGAACGTAAATAATTGTACATATTTTGATTCCAAAGGACAGGCCAACCAAGCCTTTTTCTGGGCTTGCATCCCCCAAGAAAAAAAACCAGAAAAAAATGTTATAGTTTTAACATATTTTATTTCATAATAACATGAAATGGGATGGGGCAAAAGTTATAACAGCATTACATAAGCCCTCTCCTTATCATATACAACATATAAATATCAAGATGGCAACTTAAAAAAATATGTAGATATACTAGTGAAAAAAAAATACGAAGAACGTCTATCCACGGCACTGACTCCACATTTTCAAATTACCAGGTATATTTTGGTCCATTTACAGAAAAAACAAAAGACAAAATCGGCAAAATTCGCCCCTTGATCCCCCAGCAAAAGAAGCGCTTGATCCGCTACTGATACTCGATCAATATCAATGGCGGATCCAGCGCCCCCTTTGCCGGGGGTCAAGGGACGAATTTTGCCGATTGTGATTGAAAATGGGCCAAAATATACCCGTTTTTGGAGAGTTTGGGGTCAGTGCCGGGGGGGGGGGGCGCCCCCTCCGCACCCCCCTGAATCCGCCACTGAATATTGTCTGGATCTCCGAGCTGGAAACACAAAATCACCTACTAATCACCTCTAGGCCTAGTGAATATTTATTTTCTTTCGAAATTTGAAATAAAATAAAGCCTGTGTTTGTGAAACACGAATGCCCCCGGTGGCATCTTTGTTAGTATAAACTTCATTTTCTGTTAAGTATGTGAAAGGTCAAGTTCAACAATTTTGGTATCAATGGAAAGGTCTTGTCACAAGGAATACACATGTGAAATATGAGAGTCCTATCACTTACCATTCAAAAGTTATGCCAAATGATAAAGTTTTTGAAAATTAGGTCAAAGGTCAAGGTCACAAGGTCAAAACTTTTGGTATCAATGGAAAGGTCTTGTCGCAAAGAACACACTTGTGAAATATGAAAGCCCTATCACTTACCATTCAAAAGTTATGCTCAATGTTAAAGTTTTTGAAAAGAAGGTCAAAGGTCAAGGTCACGAGGTCAAACATTTTGGTATCAATGGAAAGGTCTTGTCACAAAGAACACACATGTGAAATATGTAAGCTCTATCACCTTCCATTCAAAATAATGCCCAATGTTAAAGTTTTTGAAAAATAAGTCAAAGGTCAAGGTCACAAGGTAAAAAATTTTGGTATCAATGGAAAGGTCTTGTCACAAGGAATACACATGTGAAATATGAAAGCTATATCACCTTCCATTCAAAAGTTATGCCCAGTGTTAAAGTTTTTTTCGGAAAAACAGACAGGCAAACACACGGACAGGCCAAAAACTATATGGCCCCGAATCTGTGATTCCGGGGGCATAAATATTCATTATGGCAAAATATATGTATGAAATAAAAAACAGAAAAGAAAAGAAAAGAATAGAAAAAAAGAGAGAGTGAAAAAACGCCGAAAAATACAGCGGGCTCCGTGTTCGCGCTTGCACAATTTCAAATCAAATATTGACCATTCAGAGGCGAGCATTTTATTTGTATACAGATGAAACTCAGAAGCGGGTTGAAAGTTGTTTTCCCACGAAGAAACTAAGCAAAACATGTTTATTTGGGTAATCCCATGGCGATAAATGGTAAGATGCATTTCTAAGTCATTAATATTTACTTTTTAACGTGCATTTCCTAAAATAAAGACGCCGGCTTGGTCAGTTCAACCCACGCGCTGATTTTTCTTGTTCTTGCTTTTATTTTACGGCGATCCTGTGGACTATTTGAATCACGTTTTATATATTTAGACATATTTGTATGATTACTTCATCCTAAAAAGGAACATGTATCAGGTAAAATCTTTGTTGCAAGCTACCCCCCCCCCCCCCTTTCCCTTTCGGCCTTTGCCATGGGAAGGATTGGGTAAACTTAAAGGTACATGTTCTTCAGGGCGACAATCTTGAAAAGTGCTGACTATCGATAATGATTTCGAAAATCGATTGTCACTGTTGAAGTTACACGAAATGATCTCAGTGCGAAAAGTCTTTGCTATAATTCAAAACTAAAAAAATAGATGCGATCGCTTTGGCAAAGTAACCGGTTGAGAAAGAGCAGATTTATCCATATCCCGGTATGGTACTGTTTTGGCTTTAATAGAAAGAAAAAGGAAGCCCCCTTCTATCATGTCTAAAGCAAACCTCGAGATAAATACCTTTGTTTGCAAGATCTACTTGCATACGTATATTAACATTATTTTGCTCTTTATTGAAGAACACTTTAACAAAAAATAAAGAGGTTCAAATTGGGAAATTTCAATCATAAATTGGGAAAATACAGGCTATTTTGGCGTTGGGAATGGGTCCGATAATCGGACCCAAAAACGGACTTGAAAAATCCCTGAAGAGCGTCAGTATCTGGTATGATACCCCTTAACAATTCATAAGGGAATATGTGTTTAGAAAGACGAGGCTTCCGACGAATTTTCAGCTAGAAGTAGCATCTGAAATGTTTGCATTTGTCATGTTTGAAGGGCAAAATGGATATGACCATAAAGATTTATTTGTATTTATTTGTATACTTCCTAGAAACATCAATAATTCACCCAAAAAGATCTCATAACATAGCCTAATCGTCTTCCTAAGTTGGACTGTTTTCTACTTTCTGTCTTGAATCTCCATTGCCAGATTGGACAAATACTGATTCATTCAGAGGCTTTACTCTGCTTACTGTAAGCAGAGTAAAACACCTGGATGATTTAGACTAGCTAATCTGGCAATGGAGGTTCAAGACAGAAAGTAGAAAACAGTCCAACTTAGGTAGAGGATTAGGCTATGTGATGAGATTTTTTTGGATGAATTATTGATGTTTTAGGAAGTCTACAAATCAATCTTTATGGTCATACCCTATTTTGCCCTTCAAATGCAAAAAATGGAGAAATGCTACTTCTAGCTGAAAATTCGTCGGATGCCTTGTCTCTCTATAAGATACTAGTATTCTCTTATGACCATACAGGATATTGACGCTCTTTCTACATGTGCCTGTGATCTCAGTGCGAAAAGTCTTTGCTATAATTCAAAACTAAAAACTAGACGCGATCGCTTCTGCAAAGTTACCGGTTGAGGAGGAGCAGATTTATCCATATCCCGGCAGTACTAAGTCCGCAGCATGGGACTGTTTTGGCTTTAATAGAAAGAAAAAGGAAGCCCCCCCCCCCTTCTATCATGTCTAAAGCAAACCTCGAGATAAATACCTTCGTTTGCAATATCTACTTGCATACGTACGCCCTGAGTATTCTCCTTCTGAAGATACAAAACATATAACAATTTTAAAGTAAAAAAAGTCTGATTCTGATATCGATGTACACCTCCTATAGTTTCGGATAATTGACAGTAAATTTTTTTCTGATTTTACAACTCTATTCTTTTCGTATTTAGCTCTTTTGTACTTTTCGTTCCAATTATCAGGATTTTTCGTACCAATAGATGATTTTACAATAAACTCGTGAGACAGTCAAACACCCAGGGATGCAAATAAGCACTCGCCCGCTCGTCAATGCGACTAAAAATTCAGTGTGGACTACCAAAAATGTTTTTCTTATCGCCCACTTGGCAACCGTAAAATTCCAATCTTTAATATTTTCTTGTATCATAGTTGCCGTAACTAACGTTTGGAACGAAAAACTTACACGTATTTGACACATTTTCGGTTCGCTTTCTCGCGGAAAATGAATAGATCTCTCTTATTTCCTTGTAAAGTTGTACTGTAATTTTAGATCAGTACAAATGTATATACCAAAACTAACTAATGTCTCCAAAAGCGCACGAAGTCACTGTCTGGAGACCGACTGACGTGTATGTAATATGTTTATAAATGGATTTACCTGTATTTATTGATTTATTTAAAGGTACTTGTACTTGAAATAAACTCGACATGTACACTGTACAAGGAGAGAAGGGGGTTTGGGCTTACATTTGAAAATGTAAATTTGGATACATTTTGATGTGGGCTAATCGTTTTGATGTGGGCGCCTAAATTTATTGACTTAGAAGCCCACTTGGCCCCTGAAAAATTTCAACGAATTTTCATCCCTGACACCATCGTCGGAAACCGACGTTCGGTCACGCAAGCTCTCCCGTGGGTCATGACATTACAAAAATCTAATGCGATTACTTGTCAGTGAATTAGCCATTTAAAGCCACTATGTAAGCAATATTGTTCTGTAACTCCTAAAATTAACAAATATTAATTATTGTCAACATTATCATGATTATTTAGGGCATCTTTTGTTGATGGAAAAATAAAATAGATGATATTTTGCTATCGATAACAAATTAACCGACAACTACTCGCATTAGATTTTTGTAATGCTATCCAGCGAAAATTCTGTCGTTATGACCCACGGGAAGTGAGCTTGCGTGACCAAGCGTGGGTTTCCGACAATGGTCAAACACCAGACATAAGTACGAAAGATCCCACTATCAAATTTTGAGGAGCTCAAGTAAATCAGCTCTATATAGCAGAAACATAATCTTTTTTTCTGCAATATGTACGAAAGATCTCAGTAACAGGTACGAAAGATCCCGTACGAAAAATTTCGGTACAAACAGGAATAGGTACATGTACAAACATGACGAAAGATCCTGAAACCATTCTTCAGGGGCGGATACAGGATATGATTTGAGTGGGGGGGGACGTGAAAAACGGATAGGGTCTTTAGGGCCACCTAGCATTTTAATAGCTGCAAACCAATGTCAGATTTAAAAAGAAATTGTTCATGATTTTATTTTGACAACAAGCGTACATAATTTGCTCCCCCTTGTTGGATCTCAAATCAAAAATTTTGTATTTCCCACAATTCTCTGAGCGTCATCTAGCATGTCGAGTGAGCATTCAAAATTTATGTCTCTTGAGAGTTTGTCATCACTAGCCAATTAATCAGCACACATATTTCGATGGTTTTCATTCGATTGTGCTACATAATCAAGTAACTGACATATCTATGAAACATAAGAAGGTATTGCGAAATATTTTACGCCAGCGTCTTCAGCAGATTTCTGTGGGTGTGTCCGTTTTATTTTCGAACCTTCGCTTCGTATGCTAATGAGGACACTTAAGGTCGATTCTCATTGGTCCAGTGATTTTGTACATTTGTCTTGAGAAGATGCATGATATCTTACCCTTCCTTATCGTAATAAGTGTTGTTTTGAATATTTTGATGTGTCAGCACTTAGAGAATGACTATTCATCACCAATTGCTTGAATAAATCGCGTCATCATTTCTTTCAATAACAAGGGGCGTATCTTTATTCAAGAGCACGAACAGTTAGCATGGCTAGTTCCGAAGAGTCCAATGGGGTTGTAGTTCAATGTGTTCAAGGAGGGAGATAACTCTAGCCAATTTGGAGGAAATATTGTTATGTAGGAACATTCAGACTGATTAATACATAAAAGATTTAGATCTGAAACATTGAAATTTAATTTTTGATTCCTCTTTGTAGCGTTGATGGATCTCCACCTTACTACATGTACACGATGATTTTAGTGGTCACTGGTACGTCACTGGTATGTTGGACGTTTGGCTTCTAAAAGGATGCCCTTCCTGTAAAAGATGCTGCATAATATACATGAAGGATGGTATGCCAATATTATTTTTTTTCAATTGGTAAACAGATTCTCTTTTTTCTGTGTACATGAGACTTGTATATACATGTACTTGTCTGTCATACAAAATTGATGTCAAAACACACTTATACAATCCCTCCCCCTTGTGACATGATAAAATGCAATATACAACCAATATTTTCGATATTATACTTTTCAATCATAAAAATCAGTCTATTCTTTGAAATCTACACTTATATGCACACCAACTTAATAATTACTTATAGATTCAGGTAGGTCTAATCTTTCTAGAATGTGACAAAGTATTTAAGCTTGAAATCTGATTTTATTTACATTTTACATGTCATCATTTTACTGTCACTAGGTAGAGGATGACTGGCATGAACCTTTGTCATGTTTGCAATGAAAATGTTATCTAGTTTAAGATAGCAGTAAGTACATTGCAGTACGTACATGATGCTTTTATGGGTTTTCGTAAGGGCTGTCACGGTTAACTGAAAATTCGGTTACCCTCGATTCATGCTTGGTCGGTTGGATTTGAATCGTACTTTACAGAGTTCGCTTTTGGTCTGTCTGTATGTCTGTCTGTTTGTCCGCAAAACCTTTAACCTTGGGCATAACTTTTGAATGGTAAGTGATAGGGTTTTCATATTTCACACGTGCATTTCTTGCGGCAAGACCTTTCCATGGATACCAAAAGTTTTACCTTGTGACCTTGGAGTTTGACCTACTTTTGAAAAAAAAAATCTTGGGCATAGCTTTTGAATGGTTTGTGATAGGGCTTTCATATTTCACATATGAATTCCATGTAGCAAGACTTTTCCATGGATACCTAATTTGACCTTGTGACCTTTACCTCAAATGTAAAACTAATTTTCATCAGTTTTTCTGACAAAGATGCCAACGGGGGCATTCGTGTTTCACAAACACAGGTTTTATTTATTTTATTATTATTTTTTTTTTGGTAATACATGTATCAAGTTATAATTAATAAATAACAATTAGGGCTCACGATATGATATGTATTGCAACATTTACTCACGATATGATTCGAATCACGATACAACATTTTTAGCTGGGACGAAAAAGTCCGGAGAGCTAATGCCATACCCTCATTGTCGTCGTCATATCTAGATATAAGATATGAAGGTATTTCTGTAATTCGTCAGATATTTTATCAAAGCAACAACAAATTAAGATCATTCATAATTTGAATGATTCGAGAAGTATGGTATTGACTAGAAAAAAACAAATTAAACCAAACTCAGAGACAGGGGTCTAGAATTCCCATTTCCCGTTGCCCGGGGCAAGTGAAAAGTTGGGTCGGGAAAGTTCAAAGCTGGTGTTCACTTGCCCATGGGCAAGTAGATTAGGCCAAGCAAAAAATAAAACGTTGGTTCTCAGACCAAATGTTTTCAAATCATATGCGGCAGGCAGTTTTTTTTTTCATAAAACATTTTCAGAACAACTACAAATTGGAATGTAATGACATCTTTTATGCTAGTAATTTGTTTCCTCAGCGTGTGATTGACATTTCTGTCCAGTTTTATTACTTCAATTTGTACCCATTGAATGACCGCTTGAAATGACATGAAAATTCTACGGACGAACGCAAACACAAGTACATGTACATGTTTTAGATAAGATTTAAGTGGACGTTAGAGATTTAAATCTCAGGTGCAGAACAAGAATACAAAATAATCTCATAGAGAAAATCAATATTTTATCTGAATAAAATAGAACACTTTATTGAACCCTTCGGGTAAACTGAACATAAGAATTTTGCGCATCTGCCCAGCCATGTAAGCTGTCATTTACGCGTTGCTGGTACCATCACTTTCTCCTTGAACTCCTTGGATCCGCCACTGATGTCCGTGCTGAAGGTCTGGGTCTGTCTGATAATGCTATAGAATGTATACCCGTCTCGTCTGCATCGTAGATGTGATTGGAGAAACGTTAGCTATGTTTTCACCTTCAACGGAGTGCCTGCTCCGTCATGAATCAGCGTCCTTATTCCGTAAATTCTATTGAATTCGATATGTTAGCCCTGGACTTCTATCTCTCTAGTCTAGGTTTTTTTTGGTTGAAAAAAATGAATGTTGGGGGTAAAACACGTATGCGGCGGGGCCTGAGAACCAATTCTTTTTTTTTTCTTGACCTTAGCTTAACTTTTTTCCCTCTTCATTCAGATTTCTTTTTGTGTCGCCTGCGAAGCACAGCGACACTTAGGGATCCCTTTGTCCGTTATCCGTCTGTCCGTCCGTCCGTCTGTCTGTCAAACTTGGGTGTCACACCCCATTACGTTTAATTGGTAAGTGATAGGGCTTTGATATTTCACATGTGTATTCCTTGTTACAAGGCCTTTCTACACATATCATAATTTTTGACCTTGTGACCTTGACCTAGATATTTGACCTACTTTTCTAAAAATCTAATATTGGCTATATCTCTTGATTGGTTAGTGATAAAGCTTTGATATTTCACATGTGTATTCCTTGTGACAAGACCTTTCTACACAAATCATAATTTTTGACCTTGTGACCTTGACCTAGATATTTGACCTACTTTTCTAAAAATCTAATATTGCCTATATCTCTTGATTAGTTAGTGATAGGGCTTTGATAATTCACATGTGTAATCTTTGTAAGAAGACCTTTCTACGCAAACCATAATTTTTGACCTCGTGACCTTGACCTAGATATTTGACCTACTTTTCAAAAAATCTAAGATTGGCTATATCTTTTGATCTGTAAGTTATAGGGCTCTGATATTTCACATGTGTATTTCTTGTGACAAGCCCTTTCTTAACTTACTATATTTTTTGACGTTATGACCTTGACCTAGATATTTGACCTACTTTTAAAAAAATACAACATTGGCTATTTCTCTTGTGTATTCCTTTTGACAATACCTTTCTACACATACTATAATATCCATAACTGCTGTAACTGAAAGATAATTGTTTTCTCATTATTCATAGTCTTTGATCTACTGTCCTGTTCACTAAATCCAGAGCACCCTGTTTTGGCGATTCTCTCTGAAGTATAATGTTGTCAACTTAAAAATTGATATCCAGTCTATCGAATTCTTTTAGGTTAACAGAAAATGCCTCCTTTTTGGTTGTGCATTGCTTAGTTAAAAAATACGAAGGAAAATATAATGTTTTTGTGAATTTTCTATTGTAAAAACGACTAAAATGCATGATGCGGGACACCAAGATGTCGATGTTTACCATTGTTTATACAGAGAACAATATGGCTGCAGGCTGAAATTAACATGGGAATTTCCCGTAGACATTTTATTTTTCGTATGGCAGGTTAAATACAGTGGAAAAGGTGAGTTCATGCACATTTTCTGTTATGACTAAAGGAGTTCAATCTACGGAGACAATAAATATTTGGAACATTCCTAAGACGGCTGAGAAAATATACAAAACAGGGTGCTCTGTATTTAATGAACAGGACAGTAGATATGTACCTTGTATTTTGTTTGAACCCCTGGCCCCCAAGGTCCTTGGAAAATGGGTGTGGTCATTTTCCCCTATATAACTCTATGAGCACCAAACTCTATGAACACCAATTCTCAGAAAGTATAATTAGTAGAGACTAGAGAGTAATTCTTTTCCATTACATCAATCATTTTCTAGTCTTGAATTTTGTTTTAGACCCTGATCCCCAGGGTCCTGGAAAATGGGTGTCACTTAGATTTATTTAAGCAAACAACCAGGAGAGCTTCAGTCTCATCAGAGAATTCTGGTATTTAATGATTATTGTTCTCTTGTATTGTTGCATGTATTTATAAATTGTTACTTTGCATTTATTTTCAGCATCTAAAGAAGATTCATGAGCTGATACAGTTAATTCAGGGAAATTTAACCTCAGCACAATTTGTGTGGCTAGCAGACCAATATCATCAATAGTGACAAACTTTTGAAATGGTTACAAATTTGTAACATACTGACATTATGTGGATTTTTTACTTTGAAGTTATCAAATCAATTTTCAACACATGCATAATATAATCAATGTTGTTAAGGGACATATATCACATGTAAACAGAATTTAAGGAATTATATCTTGATTAATAGGAATTACCCGGTCTGTTGTCCATCTATCATACAATCATTTATGTTTTATAACTTTTAATGCCTTTCATAAATTTAGATAATACATGTATAGTCACAAAGTTGATGCACAGAACCCAAAGATGTATCATGTTCATATCTGGAAGGCCAAATTGAAGAGAAATGTTGAAATCTTGTCTCATTACTCTCTGATAACAAAATTTTGGCCTCGACTTTAGAGTTTGACCACCTTCTTTTTAAAACTAACGTTGGACATAACTTTTGAATGATAAGTTACAGGGCTTTCATAGTTCATTTGACAGTGTATTTCTAGTGATAAGACCATTCTAAAAAATCCTAGTGATATCAATTGTCTTGACCTAGTGACCTTTGCCTGGAAGTTTTGCATACTTTTCAGACTACAGCTATTATTGTAGATGACAGAAGTACATTAATGTTTCATAAACAAATATTGTTTTTCTTCTTCATGATTTTTGAAATTATGTCCAAGAATAGTGTCTTTTATTTTACTCAGATTTTGAAAATAGTTTTCACATCTAGACAAAATGGAAAAATAGGAAAATGCTGTTAGGCTACTCTTTTCCTTTGTATGTGTTTCTTGCTACATTTTGATATATAAATTTATTACATGATTATTAATATAAAAATTAAATACTTGTTTCATTCTACATTATTTGGTCTTTTTTCAGTAACATAAGGCAATGTAGATGAAAAAATTTTTGCTGATATCGAGATATTCTTGCTATTTGAAGATGCATTGAAAACTCGTTAATTTTTGAGTTTCTACATCAGTACATGGTTTTCAAAACCTTCTGCTGGTTTATTCTGTAATCACACTTGAAGCATTAGTTCCTCGCAACTTACACACCATGTAAACTTTAGAACATCAAGGTTACAAATAGTTTACGCTAGTTTCAACAAGACTACACATTTGGAAACTTTTATACACGTGGTTTCCAAATGGTTTACGCAAGTCTAAACATGATATTGTAAGATTCCAAATGGTTTACGCAAGTCTGAACTTGATATTGTAAGATTCCAAATGGTTTACGCAAGACTGAACTTGATATTGTAAGATTCCAAATGGTTTACGCAAGACTCAAGTAAGATTCCAAATGGTTTACACAAGTCTGTACTTGATTTTGTAAGATTCCAAATGGTTTACGCAAGTCTGAACTTGATATTGTAAGATTCCAAATGGTTTACGCAAGACTGAACTTGATATTGTAAGATTCCAAATTGTTTACGCAAGACTTAAGTAAGATTCCAAATGGTTAACGCAAGACTGAACTTGATATAGTAAGATTCCAAATTGTTTACACACTGCATAAACCAGTGTTTATTCAGATTCCAAATGGTTTACGCAAGTTTCAACAAGATTACATATTTGAAAACTTTTATAAAGTCAGTTTCTATATGGTTTACGCTAGCCTGAACTTGATATTGAAAGATTCCAAATGGTTTACGCAATGCGTAAACTTGTGTTGATTCAGATTCCAAATAGTTTACGCATGTTTCCATATGGTTTACGCTAGCAGAACCTTTATATCATAAAACGGCAATCAAGTTTACGCAAGGTAAAATACGCGTAAACTATCTGGAATCCTAAAGTTTCAATTGATTACGCAAGTTTGTGCCTTTAAGTTTCAGTTGCGGAAACTTGATGGAAATTACAAGATTACGCTTGTGTAAACCATTTGGAATTTGAGCGGGTAGTCGGGTTACGCAAAGCGTAAACTTGAATTTCAGCGACGGAATCCTTGCGTAAACTATATGGAAACTTCAGGTTTCCGCAAAGTTTCCATATAGTTTACGCATTGCGCAAACTTGTTTTTTTTCACCCAGTGAAAGCAACTCTGAAAAGTATATATACTATATATCGATGAAGAAAATTTAAAAATACATTGTCTTTTCACCAATAATCGATCAGGAAATTCAACATCTTAATGCCAATTGATTCGGTATAGTATTAATTTGTCTACGCTTTCTCTTTTGCAATGATAAATCTGTCGTTATGAACGACAATGAATTTATATAAACGATTACCGTTTCTACTCGTAAATGCGTGGCTTATAATTTGTGATAATCTCCCAGGTATTGTAATAACTGATGTCTCGTTTTCGTAAAACTCGATTTTAATCTTGCTTTCTCTCTCTTCAACTCGAAGATTATCTCATCGTTTTTCTGTTCCGGCTCCGTTGTCATTTTTGATTCTGATTAAAATCCGATCAAGTCAATAAACCACGCTCTGCTGCCAACTTTTATGGTGCGACGATATAACCATAAAAGAAACAGCACTTAGTTGCAGCATCAACAGCAACCTCCCAAAACACCCACTGTAAAACACAAAAATGACACGCACAGAAAGAGACGCAGTAGTACAATGAACGTCAAATCACAGAAAAAAATAAAACACAAATGACTACACATAAACCAACGAGACCAATGGGAAAACGGTGCCGACTTAGGACGGCCATCTGCCTCGTCAGTAGCAGACGGTGTGGTTATCCTGGATTACGTGCGCACAACCCTCCCACTATTCCGATTACCCAGAGGTCTCGAAGAACGTACAATTGTGGTGTAAAACAACCTCCTCACTGTCAGATGATCACACACAAACAAGACCGCAAGACGCAGGGGCCCAAGCAACACAGATGAATATGTAAATTGATATAAAAAGAGGGCATGCGTGATACGACCTGTGCTCTGCCGGCTGTAGCGAGCTAATGTATGTTATCACCCGAGGAATCCGACTGACATTCAGAGAGGACAGGTGGTCGGGGCCCTGTCCTCTCTAAAGAGGTTTGGACAGGGCCCGTCATGGAGTCCCGTCGTCACAGTCAGTCAGCGTGCAAGTATTAAGGATGCGCTGGTACAAGACTGTAGATTGGTCAAGTACCATAAAGTACGATAAAGTCGATATTTTCTAAGTTTTACTATTTATTTACACTATTTACATGTTATGTATATATTGTGACTGTACGAAAACTATTTACATGTTATGTATATATTGTGACTGTACGAAAACGAACTAACAAAATTATGCTGTGAGAAAGTATGCTGACCTGTCAAAACATTATCTTATGTTTTATTACTGAACACATTAACACTTGCCTAACAATGAAACGTCAACATCTGGTTATTATTAAAATAGAACGTTGCACGGAGATATAAAATTATTATGTTAAATCAGTAAATAAACATTTTATATCTTTTAGTAATAACTGCAGTAAGCATTTTTTCATGAGAGTAAAGTCACTACGAATTTCTTAAAGTACGTTTGAACTGTATAAAATCACACTGAACGAATAGGATTTTTTTTAACTAACAAAGCAACTCTGAAAAGTATATATACTATATATCGATGAAGAAAATTTAAAAATACATTGTCTTTTCATCAATAATCGATCAGGAAATTTAACATCTTAATGCCAATTGATTCGGTGTAGTATTAATTTGTCTACGATTTCTCTTTTGCAATGATAAATCTGTCGTTATGAACGACAATGAATTTATATTAACGATTACCGTTTCTACTCGTAAATGCGTGGCTTATAATTTGTGACAATCTCTCTAATAACAGGGCGTAAATTAGTTAGTTTAAGGATCGCTCTCCATGAGTGAGTACTTCACACGATTACCTTGCCATGGACAATCGTATCAAGATATCATTTCCGTTTTCTATTATTTTGCATCTAATAATCTACTTGAACCTACTTCCTTTAGGTCAAAGTGTTTGTGGAACATACTGAAGTTTCTAATAAAGCGGACAAAATTACGTTTATATGTTCATTAATTTCGAGATAGCGTGACTTTATTTCTTATCGATTTTTTTAGAAATCGAAAAGAATCTATGAGAATGAAAAGCTTAAGTTGTAAAAAAAGAAATACGTTAGTGTAGACATATGTTTAGCTTATTTAATTGGCTATACGTATATTTATTTTCTATATTCTACTGACACGTGCATTGGTTTTTCTTTATTTTATTGTTTTGTTTAATAAAAACTATTCTAAAACGATGATCTTGCAGGCGCGGATCTAGCATTTTGCCTTAGAGAGGATCCAAACCACCTCATTGTTTTGGGGATGGGGGGGGGTCTTAACTACTATCACTCCTTTGTTAAAGAGAGTTATATACATACACTGCTGAATGTTCTACAAATATCTACAATTATTCAAATTGATATGAATATCATGAAAAACCATAATCGAAACAGACCATTTAACTTCAAAAACATTTAATTTTGGTGACAATAGGTGGAGAAACCCCCTAAAATAGACCATTCAACCACACGACCATCTAAGAATGATAACAATAGGTGAAGTCCCCGGAAACAGAGCATTCAACTAAACGAACATCTAATACTGGTGACAATAGGTGGCCAGACCATTCAACTACACGAACGTCTGATGGTGACAATAGGTGGCGAAGCCCACGAAAACTGACCATCCAACTACACGAACGTCTGATGGTGACAATAGGTGGCCAGACAACTCTACTACACGAACGTCTGATGGTGACAATAGATGGCCAGACCATTCAACTACACGAACGTCTGATGGTGACAATAGGAGGCCAGACCATTCAACTACACGAACGTCTGATGGTGACAATAGATGGCCAGACCATTCAAATACACGAACTTCTCATGGTGACAATAGGTGGCCAGACCATTCAACTACACGAACGTCTGATGGTGACAATAGATGGCCAGACCATTCAACTACACGAACGTCTGATGGTGACAATAGATGGCCAGACCATTCAAATACACGAACGTCTGATGGTGACAATAGGTGACCAGACCATTCAACTACACGAACGTCTGATGGTGACAATAGGTGACCAGACCATTCAACTACACGGACGACTGATGGTGACAATAGGTGGCCAGACCATTCAACTACACGAACGTCTGATAGTGACAATAGGTGGCCAGACCATTCAACTACACGAACGTCTGATAGTGACAATAGGTGGCCAGACAATTCAACTACACGAACGTCTGATAGTGAAAATAGGTGGCCAGACAATTCAACTACACGAACGTCTGATAGTGACAATAGGTGGCCAGACCATTCAACTACACGAACGTCTGATGGTGACAATAGATGGCCAGACCATTAAACTACACGAACGTCTGATAGTGACAATAGGTGGCCAGACCATTCAACTACACGAACGTCTGATAGTGACAATAGGTGGCCAGACCATTCAACTACACGAACGTCTGATGGTGACAATAGGTGGCCAGACCATTCAACTACACGAACGTCTGATGGTGACAATAGATGGCCAGACCATTCAAATACACGAACGTCTGATGGTGACAATAGGTGGCCAGACCATTCAAATACACGAACGTCTGATGGTGACAATAGGTGGCCAGACCATTCAACTACACGAACGTCTGATGGTGACAATAGATGGCCAGACCATTCAAATACACGAACTTCTCATGGTGACAATAGGTGGCCAGACCATTCAACTACACGAACGTCTGATGGTGACAATAGATGGCCAGACCATTCAACTACACGAACGTCTGATGGTGACAATAGATGGCCAGACCATTCAAATACACGAACGTCTGATGGTGACAATAGGTGACCAGACCATTCAACTACACGAACGTCTGATGGTGACAATAGGTGACCAGACCATTCAACTACACGGACGACTGATGGTGACAATAGGTGGCCAGACCATTCAACTACACGAACGTCTGATAGTGACAATAGGTGGCCAGACCATTCAACTACACGAACGTCTGATGGTGACAATAGGTGGCCAGACAATTCAACTACACGAACGTCTGATAGTGAAAATAGGTGGCCAGACCATTCAACTACACGGACGACTGATGGTGACAATAGGTGGCCAGACCATTCAACTACACGAACGTCTGATAGTGACAATAGGTGGCCAGACCATTCAACTACACGAACGTCTGATGGTGACAATAGGTGGCCAGACAATTCAACTACACGAACGTCTGATAGTGAAAATAGGTGGCCAGACAATTCAACTACACGAACGTCTGATAGTGACAAAAGGTGGCCAGACCATTCAACTACACGAACGTCTGATGGTGACAATAGATGGCCAGACCATTCAACTACACGAACGTCTGATAGTGACAATAGGTGGCCAGACCATTCAACTACACGAACGTCTGATAGTGACAATAGGTGGCCAGACCATTCAACTACACGAACGTCTGATGGTGACAATAGGTGGCCAGACCATTCAACTACACGAACGTCTGATGGTGACAATAGATGGCCAGACCATTCAAATACACGAACGTCTGATGGTGACAATAGGTGGCCAGACCATTCAACTACACGAACGTCTGATGGTGACAATAGATGGCCAGACCATTCAACTCCACGAACGTCTGATGGTGACAATAGATGGCCAGACCATTCATCTACAAGAACGTCTGATGGTGACAATAGGTGACCAGATCATTCAACTACACGAACGTCTGATGGTGACATTAGGTGGCGAAGCCTACGAGAAAATACCATCCAATCACACGAACGTCTGATGGTGACAATAGGTGGCCAGACCATTCAACTACACGAACGTCTGATGGTGACAATAGGTGGCCAGACCATTCAACTACACGAACGTCTGATGGTGACGATAGGTGGCCAGACCATTCAACTACACTAACGACTGATGGTGAAAATAGGTGGCCAGACCATTCAACTACACGAACGTCTGATGATGACAATAGGTGGCGAGACCATTCAATTACACGAACGTCTGATGGTGACAATAGGTGGCCAGACCATTCAACTACACGAACGTCTGATGGTGACAATAGGTGGCCAGACCATTCAACTACACGAACGTCTGATGGTGACGATAGGTGGCCAGACCATTCAACTACACTGACGACTGATGGTAAAAATAGGTGGCCAGACCATTCAACTACACGAACGTCTGATGATGACAATAGGTGGCGAGACCATTCAATTACACGAACGTCTGATTGTGACAATAGGTGGCCAGACCATTCAACTACACGAACGTCTGATGGTGACAATAGGTGGCCAGACCATTCAACTACACGAACGTCTGATGGTGACAATATTTGGCCAGACCATTCAACTACACGAACGACTGGTTGTGACAATAGGTGGCCAGACCATTCAACTACACGAACGTCTGATGCTGACAATAGATGGCCAGACCATTCAACTACACGAACGTCTGATGGTGACAATAGGTGGCCAGACCATTCAACTACACGAACGTCTGATGGTGACAATAGGTGGCCAGACCATTCAACTACACGAACGTCTGATGGTGACAATAGATGGCCAGACCATTCAAATACACGAACGTCTGATGGTGAAAATAGGTGGCCAGACCATTCAACTACACGAACGTCTGATGGTGACAATAGATGGCCAGACCATTCAACTACACGAACGTCTGATGGTGACAATAGATGGCCAGACCATTCAACTACACGAGCGTCTGATGGTGACATTAGGTGACCAGACCATTCAACTACAAGAACGTCTGATGGTGACAATAGGTGGCGAAGCCTACGAATACATACCATCGAATTACACGAACGTCTGATGGTGACAATAGGTGGCCAGACCATTCAACTACACGAACGTCTGATAGTGACAATAGGTGGTCAGACTATTCAACTACACGAACGTCTGATGGTGACAATAGGTGGCCAAACCATTCAACTACACGAACGTCTGATAGTGACAATAGGTGGCCAGACCATTCAACTACACGAACGTCTGATAGTGACAATAGGAGGCCAGACAATTCAACTACACGAACGTCTGATGGTGACAATAGGTGGCCAGACCATTCAAGTACACGAACGTCTGATGGTGACAATAGGTGGCCAGACCATTCAACTACACGAACGTCTGATGGTGAAAATAGGTGGCCAGACCATTCAACTTCACGAACGTCTGATGGTGACAATAGGTTGCCAGACCATTCAACTACACGAACGTCTGATGGTGACAATATTTGGCTAGACCATTCAACTACACGAACGACTGGTTGTGACAATAGGTGGCCAGACCATTCAACTACACGAACGTCTGATGGTGACAATAGGTGGCCAGACCATTCAACTTCACGAACGTCTGATGGTGACAATAGGTTGCCAGACCATTCAACTACACGAACGTCTGATGGTGACAATATTTGGCCAGACCATTCAACTACACGAACGACTGATTGTGACAATAGGTGGCCAGACCATTCAACTACACGAACGACTGATTGTGACAATAGGTGGCCAGACCATTCAACTACACGAACGTCTGATGGTGACAATATTTGGCCAGACCATTCAACTACACGAACGACTAATTGTGACAATAGGTGGCCAGACCATTCAACTACACGAACGACTGATGGTGACAATATTTGGCCAGACCATTCAACTACACGAACGACTGATTGTGACAATAGGTGGCCAGACCATTCAACTACACGAACGACTGATTGTGACAATAGGTGGCCAGACCATTCAACTACACGAACGACTGATGGTGACAATAGGTGGCCAGACCATTCAACTACACGAACGACTGATTGTGACAATAGGTGGCCAGACCATTCAACTACACGAACGACTGATTGTGACAATAGGTGGCCAGACCATTCAACTTCAACTACACGGAACATCTAATAATGATGACAATAGGTGGCGGTAGTAGTATTCTTGGAAGGTATAGGGCGGTACTTTCTGTATGTGTATTACTTATAAACATCAAACAAGTACCTAACATATAGTCAGTCTCAAAGTCGAGAAGACAAGGCCAAATCGTGAGAATTCCCATCGAACGATTGCGAACCCCGCAATGAACAACATTTGAAATGGAGACCAGGTACTCGGGGAGAGTAAATATGTAATCAGATGTGCAACAATATAGGGATCCGTTAGCGTAGCGGTCCAAGTTTTAGGGAAAAAAATATCGAATTTTCCTTTTAATATGTAAATTTTGGGCCCCATTGGTTTTTTACCGGCAATTCCCTACACAACTACGCATAACAATGAAATGATCGCATCTATTGTCAAAATTTATTTAAAAAATAAAGAGCGACATTGAACTCAAATATTCCGTCAAACGAAATTGATATTAATAGTGAATGGAAGTCAAACAAAAAAAGCCGAAACCAGATTCTAAGAACCATGATAATAATAGGCTTACGAATGACGAAATAAATTCTCACGCGAAGTTTAATTTTTAACATCGCAAGAAGTAGTCAAGGTATATTGATAGAATTTAAAATGAGTAAAAAAAAACTAGATTCCCCCCCCCCCCTGGCAGAGAGCAGTTTTCTTATTATGTATTATTATATACGGTATACCATAACTAGACTATGGCCGGTTTTAAAAACTGTACTTCTTTATGAGCAAGCGATATATGTGGAAAAAAATTGTCTTAGTGCAGATATACAAAGAAAATAGCAAAAATACCGCATTGGGTTTATATAAAGGAAGAATTCACATGTATAGGAATGATGCCTTTGCTCTACTACTGATAAACTTTGAGCATTAAAACTGTTTCCTTTAAGATAAAAAAAAGCTAGAATATGAAACAAGGTTAAAGAAACGACGTTGATTTAACTTATATATTCATATTGCTTGTTAAAACCCATATTTAACGAGGCAGAGTTCGGTACGAGTTATCGCGCATTGTATATGGTTACACGCATAACAATCTCATTAGCGATTTCAACAAGTTTGGTTTAAAAAAAACTAGAGAATTATCATCTGAATCCTTTGATAATAAGTATTACGTGTTGAAAAAAAGTCAAAATGGCGTCGAGTGAGAACAGTCGTGATTAAAATCGTCGCCGTCTTTTTTGGATCTTACATCTTTATTAGTGATTTATATTGATCATAACTGTGTAGCCGTGGTGCAAAAAGTCTCTATGAATCTGTGTACGAAAGATTTACTGTAAAAATCTATATTAAATCGGTGTTAGTGAAGAAAAAAAAAAACTCTGAGTGCTTAATCACAGGTAACACAGGCTATACACAGGTGACATACGCTATACGTTACCTATATACAGCTATAGACAGGTATATCGCACGTGTACATTGTTTTTGTGCCACATTGACATTTAAGCAGGAACGTGAATTTGCACAGGAAAAATGAGCAAAGTACCTACAAAATCAAAATATTTCGGAGCCACGAAAGAAGGGAAGGACACAAAAAAGGGATCGCAACCCCCCACAAAACGTACATTCAGTGAGGTATCTAATAGTAGTGCGGAAGAGTCCACAATGCACATAATTTCAAAACTTGAGGATATTGAAGCGGAAATTAAAAACACAGTTAAAAAAGGAGAGTTGGATGAAATGGTAAAATCTATGCTGAAAGAAGTTCTGAAAGAATATAGAGATGAAATAGACTCTCGAATAGAAGAAATCGAAGAATCCAGAAAAAGAGAAAGTGCAGAAGTTAACGAGAAAATAGATTCATTGGAAATGGAAAATCATCACTTAAAGGAGCTGATAGCGGAGAAAGAAAAAACATCAGGATGTTGCGTGACACAGTAGAGGAAACAAAGTACCTGGCTAGTGAGGCGCGTAAGAACGCTAACTACAACGAGCAGTACTCGCGCAAAAACAATTTTAAAATACACGGTGTTAGCGAAGGAGAAAATGAAAACACAAAGGAACTGTCACGTAAGTTACTAAAGGATGTTGCAAACGTGGAGCTCGCAGAGGCTGATGTTATAGCTGTTCACAGAATCCCCGGTAAACGAGGAGTACCACGTCCGATCCTTATTAAAGTTAAAAACTCGGACGTTAAATCGCGGATCATGAGGCGGAGAACCGCAGTTAAAAACAGCCAAAAGGGCCTACGTCTATCCGACGATGTAACAAAACTAAATACACAACTTATTCAATGCCTGAATGACCATGACCTGATCGAGCAAGCTTGGTACTACAACGGGGGTGTATTCGGTAAAGTGAAGTCAAGTGGAAAAAGACTGAAATTCGACATCTTTGATGACATTGACTACAAAGTGAGGAAAAACGGAAAATAAATAACATTTATCATTTATCGGCACATAATGTTTTCACGTAGACAGTATTTGTAATTAAAATTTACAGTTAAAAATAATCACATTGAAATACTTCTATATTTATTTTTGCTAGTATTTTGGAAGATTCCGGATTGCTTGTCGACACGTTACGTAACCCTACTTCTATCTATTGATTGTGATATCCTGTTTTAGCTGCACCGCAGGGAATGAAAACATGCTTTCGAAACCTCCGACTTCTGAGTGAGTTTCGCGTACCTATTATTTTTTAGTAATTTCTTGATATTTTTCTCACATTATATAAATGATATAATGAATATACATGTAACTAACTCGTGTTAAATCATAACACGCGAACCGAGTGAGGTGCGACAGGCTGTCCGTGAATCTTTCACAATATAAGTACAGTAATGTATTACGTAACTAAGTAGGACCAAAAAGAAAGAAGACGTCTGATTCACATATATCAGAAATGGCTTTTCAATTTACTTTTCAATTTTCTTGCTATTTCTTGAAATGCTTTATGTTTATTTTTGTTTTGTTATGTGTGAGTGTGTGTGTGTGTCTATTTGTTGCCTCATTGTTGTATGGTGATAAAAAGGACCTCAGAAGGAAAAAATAAATATGTAAATGTACCAATTTAAACATGGATAAATTACGCATTCTTTCGGTTAACTGCAGGGGATTGGGAGATGTAAACAAAAGGAAAGATGTATTTGACTATTTGCGTAGAAAGGATTTTAACATTTATTGTCTACAAGATACACATTTTGTTAAAGAAAAAGAAAAAATTATAAGAAGTCAGTGGGGCTTTGAATGCTTTTCAAGCTATGGAACTTCAGATTCTAGGGGTGTTACTATTTTACTAAACAATAATTTTGAATTCAAGATCTTAGAATCTTCAGTAGATAAACATGGCAATTATGTTATACTAAATATCGAAGTTGAAAAAAAATTTGCAATTACTCTTGTCTCAATATATGGTCCTTACCAGGATAATCCAAATTTTTATTGCTCCATTAAAGATGAAATTTCTAAAATGCAAAAAGATTACATCATACTTTGTGGTGACCTGAATTTAGTGCTAGATTTTGAGAAAGACTGTTATAATTATGTTAATCGAAACAACCCAAGAGCTGCGAAAGAAGTTCATAATCTAAAAAATGAATTGGCATTAACAGATGTTTGGCGAATGTACAATGAGGATAGAAAAATGTTTACTTGGAGTAGGAAAAATCCTGTAAAAAGAGCGCGAATTGATTTTTTCCTAATCTCAGAATCCCTTTTAACTTTAGTTGAAAATACAGATATATTATCAGGATACAGGACAGACCATTCTGCAATAGTATTAGAAATAAAACTTACAGATTTTAAACGTGAAAAAGGTTTTTGGAAATTTAATAATTCTTTGCTAAGGGATAAAGTATATGTAGAAAAAGTAAAAAGAAGTATAAAAGAAACTAAACGGCAATACGCAAATTTTGTGTATGATAGAGATCATATAGAAAACATAGATGAAAACACACTTGATTTGACAGTAACTGATCAAATGTTTTTTGATATAATATTAATGAATATACGGTCAATAACTATCCCATATTCAGCGGATGTAAAGCGAAAAAGAGATGAAAGATATAAATTGATTGAGCATAAAATAGAGGATATAGAAAATCAAATACATGATTCTGATAACACTTCTCTGGAAGCACAGCTATCAGAACTGAAAAATGAGCGTGAGACTATAAGAAAGGAAGAACTAAAAGGATTGATTTTAAGAGCTCGAGCACGGTGGGTTGAATTGGGTGAAAAGCCAACGAAATATTTTTGTTCCTTAGAGAAGAGAAATTATACGAATAAAAATATTGTTAAGCTTATAAAAGATGATGGACAGGTTATTTCTAAACAAAATGAAATTTTAAATGAAATTAGGAGCTTCTATGAGAACTTATATGCTAGCAAAGATGATACCTTAGTAGATGTAGATATAAATGAATTGATATCAGATTCTGATGTTCCTAAATTATTAGACAAAGACAAAAATGAGTTAGATGAGAATTTTTCAATTCAAGAAATAGCAAATGCAGTCCGTAGTTTAAAGAATGACCGTAGCCCAGGTCCGGATGGATATACAGCCGAGTTTTTTAAATTTTTTTGGCCCGATTTAAAGATTTTTCTTTATAGATCAATAAAGGAAGGTTTTAGAAGTGGGGAGCTGTCTATAACTCAGAAAATGGGTGTCATAAGCATATTACCTAAAGGGGATAAACCTAGAGAGCATCTTAAAAATTGGCGTCCCATTTCCTTACTAAACACTACATATAAAATAATATCTAGTTGCATTGCATCGAGAATGAAGATTGTTTTACCGTATCTTATACATGAGAACCAAAAAGGATTTTTAAAAGGTAGATTTATAGGAGAGAACATAAGACAGTTATATGATATTCTTAATTATTTGGAGGATAATGATTGCGAGGGGCTGCTTCTTTTGGTTGATTTCGAAAAAGCTTTTGATTCTATATCTTGGAAATTTGTTGATAAAGTTTTACAATTTTTCGGTTTTGGGAGAAAATTCATACAGTTTATACATGTCCTGAACAAAAATTTCAAACTTTGTGTAATTCAGCATGGAATTTTTTCGCCATTCTTTAATATTGGGAGGGGCTGTAGGCAAGGTGACCCGATTTCGCCGTATATCTTCATTCTCTGTGTTGAAATCTTAGGTATAATGTTTAGACATAATAAACAGATTAAGGGTATTAGGATAAAAAAATAAAGAAATAAAGATAACACAATACGCAGACGACACTGGTCTCACACTTGATGGATCAGAAAATTCGCTTCGAAATTCCCTGAAACTTTTGGATCAATTTGCTAAATTTTCTGGCCTTAAGCCAAATATTGACAAAACAAAATGTATATGGATAGGTAAAAAAAAACATAGTACAGATAAACTTTGTGAAGACATTCCATTATCATGGTCTGATGAACCTTTTATTTTCCTGGGTATTACTTTTAGTGTAGACCTTGATTGTATGGAAAAATTGAATTTTCAGAAAAAAATAAAAGAATTAAAACACTTAGTATCATCATGGAATAAACGTAAACTGACTTTATTGGGAAGAATAACAGTAGTTAAAACAATCATGTTATCTAAACTTACACATCTCTTTATCACTCTTCCAAATCCAAGTGAAGAATTTACTAAACAAATTGAAAATATATTATTTAGCTACATATGGGAAAAAAAAACCAGATAAGATTGCTAGGAATTTACTTGTACAAAAAACAGAAATAGGAGGTTTGAAAATGATTCATATTAATTCTTTCATAAAGTCTATGAAATTAACATGGATAAAGAGATTACTGACTACAGATACAGTTTGGTGTACAATTTTTGAAGAAATTACCCAGATAGATAAACTAAGGTTATGTTCATTTGGAGAAGAATTCATTAAAAACACAGCTAGTAGGACTAAAAACAAGTTTTGGAAGGATGTTTTACAAGACCTGTATGAATTAAGACTCATAAGTAAGAGAAATGAACAGAATTCTCAACTATTGTATACAGATCTATGGTTTAATAATGACATTAAAATTGATAGTAAAGTTGTTTACTATAAGAGCTGGGCAGAAAAGGGTATTTATAATATTCACCATATAATGGATGAAGGACATTTTTTAAGTTATGAAAGTTTCTGTGAGAAATATTGTTTTTGCCCACCAATTACAGTATTTTATGGATTAAAAATGTCAATTTTAAAATCTTGGCCAAAGGTAGAAGAATCTTATAATCAAATTATTTTACCCCATTATCCAACATTTATCAAAATTCTTATCAGAAATAAACAAAATAATATATCCATTTATGAAGTCTTTATTCAAAACCTTAATGTTGAACATAAATACAAGATAAAATGGAATTCTGATCTTGGCATTGAGCCAGAATCCTTGAACTGGAAAAAAGTACATTTATTAACAAATTATCTTACGGAAGATACTTCTTTAAGATGGCTACAGTTCAGAATAACTCATAGATGTATAGGTACAAATTCTCTACTTTTTAAACAAAATATTATCAATTCAGAATTGTGTAGTTTTTGTAAATCACAAACGGAAAGTATTAATCATTTGTTTTTTCTATGTAGTTTTTCAAGAGATTTTTGGAAGGATGTATCCAACTGGTTACAGGAACAACTTCATATACCAATAAGTATAGAAAATTTAGATGTTATCTTTGGAAAGAACATTAAAAATAATACATTGTTATTGAATATGGTTATTTTATTGGGAAAATCACATATATATAGACAAAGATGTAAACAATTATTCCCAAGACTACAGCAATTTCTTATAGATTTAAAGTTTTATTATAATACAGAAAAATATCTTTATAAAAGAAAGAATAAAACGGCAAGCTTTAAAAAAAGATGGCACGGTTTAAATGATTTCTTTAATCATCGCAGATGAGCAATTTTGAATAACATTGTATGATTTTTATGAAATATGTATAATGAAGAGTATGTGTGTATGGGCGGGGGGGATTGTCTTTGTGCTGTGATGGATTTCTCTCTCCCTATCTTTTCATTTCTACATAATATTTTTTTCTTCTTCTTTCTTTCACTATGACTTCTTTTATACACCATACAACATTGATTTTTCATCTCGGTAAAGTACTCATGATGGTATGAAAGTGGTATAAATGATGTGTGAATGTATTGCATAAAAAAAACTTTCTCTCAAAATTGCTATATAGTATTATAAGATTACATATAATTTGCTGTAGAATGACTTGAGAGATTGACAAAAAAATAAAAAAAAAAAAAAAAAAGTATTACGTATAATTTATCGTTAAATTTAAATATACATAAATATCCAGTAAATCGATCTCAAGGCTATCGCCTTAAACATATTTATAGCGTCACAATCCGAAATTTAACAGCTTGATGCTTGGGAGCAAAGTCAAACAGGAAACTGTTTGTTTGACGATCTAACAGGATATTTCTTGAATATTTTTGCGATATACTTAATAAGAAATTTTAAGTATAGTATATCGAATTCTCTTTGATTATAAGACTTTTTTCTGCACACTTGTAAACCTTCGTGCTTTGCACGGAAAATGTTATCGAAAAAAAGATTCTCTGTTTAGAAACTTTGAGAGCAAATTAATTTAAGTATGATTTTGCATTGTGCATAGATGTAACCATTCTACAAGTAACTGTCCGCATCATCGAGAACGAGCGAGATGATTTACATTCTTGACTTGCAAAATTGAAAAAGGCTTATGAAAATTTGAAAAATTTTTTTCTTTTCGTATTTCACATTCTGTTAGATTCTTATTTTTCTTAATGTCCCTCCTCATTTGCATACCGGACTGTCATTTTTTCTTATAAATATATGGCGTTAATCGTCCATAAAGTAATATTTTATTGCAATTTAAATCAAATCACTATTATAGTATTATTCATAGACTACCGTAGCTTAAAAAGGCGCTATTTTGAGACGACCCCTTCAACTATACCAAAGGGTCGATTTTTCTACAAATCTCTCAAAATGTTATTTTTTGTAAGAAAGTAATACGTGGTGTAGGAATGATAAACTTTTCTATTATATTTTATTGAAATATGGAACCGAACTCGGCCTCCTTAAGGTTGTTGGGTTAATGAAAGCTTGTTTTCCGAAATATCCATAAAACTATTAAAATATAAAAAAAAAAATATAGTGGAATATGTATAGAATAGTTATAACGTTTGAGTAATACCTGTACTTGTTGCGTTTTAAGCTAAAATTATTTTTGTTCGCTTATCAAAAATTTCGCCAAATACAGTAAAATGAACATAATACACTAGAACTTGGTACATTATGTATCAAACGAGAATGTAAAACTACATAGTATAGAAAAAAAATATTGATGTGGCTTTTTTTTTCTCGAGAAAAAAAAAAAAAAACGTGAGATATGTTAGAAGCTCTGATTTTTACCTAAATGCGCAAGTATTGGATATCGTGAATAAAAGTAATTTGTATGTAACTTTTCTCAAAAACGCGACAAAAATTCTTTTTTAAAAAGTATACACACATATTCCAGGATATACAGGTTAATTCCAAAAACTTAAAAATATTCAGACGATAATTAGTCTTTTTTTTGTATTTTACATCTAACACAGCAAAGTGCAGCGTTTAATTATCATAAAAACTTGAGGATTCCTTTATTTCGTGTGTCTATAGTTAATAGAGAAAACATCTCATTGATAACACTTAATTGCAAATATTGAGTTTTAGAGTTATCTCTCTTTGAATATAAAAAAGAAATATTATAACGTTTCTATGGTAGATTATATCCATACTTTATGACAAACATGATATATGTTAAGAGTATTCTTTAGACAAACATAGGGAGGGACTATAAGTTTGATGGATAAAAACTCAGTAAAAAGTGTTTTTTCATCAATAAACAATAGTTCTGTTTAAAACAGTGTATTGAAAAAGAGCATTTAATTTTTTTTTCAATTTTTTTCTCCGTATTGTATGATTGAATATTCAACAATGTCACAGTCCCTTTAAAACTTTGCTCTTCAGTTAGGAATGACGAACTGAAGCTCTTTAATCAAGTTTCCTGACGAGGTTCATTCGAGGTTCAGGTTCGAGGTTCATATTTGTCATTCCTATTGAGATTGAGATGAGTGTGTATTGTTTTATTTATAAATAAAGTATTGAGAATATGATTAAGTTTTTAAAATGTAGAATTGATATATGTGTTCTATTTAAGAAATAACAACTGGCTAGCCGTGTTGTATTGTCCAGTAATTCCACGAGTCGCATGAACCAATCAAATTATCACCGAGCCGCGAAGCGGTTCATGTGACGAGTGGAATTACTGGACGATGAATCACGGCTAGCTAGTTGTTATTTCTATTCTAATATAGCACGTGAATGGGCGGAGCTTAGCGCACTGGAAGTTTCTTGGAGATTTTACACGAGGCGAGTACTGTGGTTACATATAGGGAGAAAATTTCAAGTCATATTAGAATGTTATTTTTACTACAACATAGACAATATTTATGTCTCTCTATGTTACGTCTTCAAATTCATAATTATGAACAGATAAATTTGCAGCATGGACCAGACATGTACTAATTTAGATACTTAACCCTTGTCAGTGGTCATCAATCCAAACAATGAAATATTGCCAAAGACTAAAGTTATGTATAAAAGATACCTAAATATGTAGGAGGATGGGTCCGATTTGGATGACATTTGATGATACAATAATGCGGATCGATTCCAACTCTATACCCCCGAAGAAAATGTCAGATCAATTAATTAAGCACCAGACTAGTGCGTCGAATATTAAATTCTATTCAGTGATACTTCCAGCAAAAGTGATTTTCATTAGCCGCCAAAATTCATTTCACTCACTCGCGCCCTTTGTTTTTGTTTTTTTTTTTTTTTTGGAATTCAAGTTTTGTATCTTTTTTTTTCCAAAGAGTACACAGTGTCTTTCCTGTAAGGTCGATTTAGTAGCATATCCAAAATAATCTATGTTCAAAATCGCATTGGAGGGATGGTGCTAAGATGTCACTTCCTTTAATTTTGATGACATAATAGACCCAATTTTAAGAATGTTTGAGAAAATAAAATTCCTATATATTTATAAACAAAACAGGCACAAAAAACGACACATAATCAACCAATCAACTAATTTCGGCACTCATGATTTCAGATTTTGATGAAATTTCACACATATGTAGGAGTAAATAAAAAAGAAAAATTTGACAGAAAAAGTATTACTTGTTCACCTGGTTAATGTATTGATTTCAAAGTATTTGTATTTTCTAATTTTCTTCTCTAATGATGGTTATATGATAAGGAAATGAAATTTATGATGTGCATTTGTTACCTTGATATGGAATTTATGATGTGCATTTGTTACCTTGATATCGGAAACAATGGTCTATAACATTACTACCTTTGCAACTTCAAATAATAATGTTGACTGGAAGCATCACTGATTAGGATTAGATATCCGAAACACGTGTCTGGTTCATAATAAACTGGATTAAAATTTTCTTCAAGAAGAGTTGCAACACTTCGTTATTATTCATAAGGTCGAGGGTTTCCAACTCTATACCTTCTTGAAGAAAATTCTAAACCAATTTTCATGATATTTTGAACATGTTTGCATCATGATGAACGGATGATAAAAATTGGAGTATATATAAACGTTAAAGAAATAACTATCAATTATTCAGTCTCAAAGTCGAGAAGGCAAGACAGAATAATTAGAATTTCCATAGGAACGGTTGCGAACCTTGGAATGAATAACATGCCCTGGGAAAGTAAGCATCTCCTGATTGCACGCAACACCCAAAATATCTAACAAAAAGAGCTTTTTCTAGGTAATATTTATGTCACCACGGCAACTATTTTTTTACGATTTTGCCTTGCCTTGGACATTGGGACGGAATAACTGATAGGTACTTCATTGATATTTATTTTAATTATTTTTATGAAGAGCTTTTTAAAACAAATAAAACCAGAGGGCGCTACTGAAATGAATTTTGGTGGGATATGAAAATCACTTGGCTTGAACCATTACTGATTAGGATTTAATATTCGAAACATGTGCCAGGTGCATAGTAAATTGGTTCGAATTTTTACTGTACCATCAATAGATAAGCATTTTTCGCTATTTTTTAGGCCTCCCCAAAAACAATTTTGAAATGTATGATAAAACAAAGTCTGAGCTTTATTTTAGATTTTAAATTCTAATATTCGAAACACGTGTATGGTGCATGGAAATTGGTTTGGAATTTTTTTTCTAGAAGGTATAGAGTTGTAACCCTTCGACAATATTTACCTTGGAGTTTCACCTTTCAAAGTGAAATGTCATATCCAATGGCAACCGGAAGTGATATCAAGAAAAAGTTTATTACAGTTTTACTTTTTGATCAGGCACGACCTTATGTTTTGTTAAAATCTGAGGCATGCCGTGCCAGCATTCTTAATAAATGTGCAAATACCTACAGATAAAAGATGTAATTACATTCGGATATATTTTATTCCTTGTCAGATATTTGCACTATTGTTTAAGGATCATATGCGCTAAGAGAGTACTTCACTGGATTGGCTTGTTATGGTCAATGTAAATTTTTGTACCAAGAAATAATTTCCGTTTTGTATTTATAAACTTTACCACAAGAAATCCATTTGTATCTACATCCTAAAGGGCAGATTCTTCTCCGAACATACTTAAGTATCTTATAAAAGCGGATATTATACCATAATGTATATACATTCATTTGTCCCGTGATAGTATGACTTTAGTCATACTGTCACGGGACAGATGATATTCAGGTATTTCACAACCTGCATTTTATGGTGACATAATTAACAAAATAAGAAGGATCAAAGGTAGACAGCATATGTATCGAAAATGCGTCAGAGTCATCAAACGCCTTTTATACCGTGGATATGATCCTAATGTCACCAGACGGACACTAAGCTTGGTACTTGACCAATATACAGTCTTGTACAAGCGCATTCTTAAGACTTGCACTCTGACTGACTGTGACGACGGGACTCCATGACGGGCCCTGTCCAAACCTCCTTAGAGAAGACAGGGCCCCGACCACCTGTCCTCTCTGAATGTCAGTCGGACTCCTCGGGTGATAACATATATGAGCTCGCTACAGCCGGCAGAACACGGACTGTATTACGCACGTCCTCTTTTTATATCCATTTACATATTCATCTGTATTGCTTGGACCCCTGTGTTTTACGGTCTTGTTTGTGTGTGGTCATCTAACAGTGATGAGGTTGTTTTACACCACAATTGTGCGTTCTTCGAGACCTCTGGGAAATCGGAATAGTGGGAGGGTTGTGCGCACGTAATCCAGGATAACCACACCGTCTGCTATTTACGTGGCAGATGGCCGTCCTAAGTCGGCACCGGTTGCCCATTGGTCTCGTTGGTTTATGTGTAGTCTTTTATGTTTCATGTTTCTATGTTGTGAGTTGGTGTTCCTTGTCCCTTTTGTGTCTCTTTCTGTGGGTGTCTGTTCTGTGTTTTTTGCATGGGTGTTTTGGGATTTTGCTGTGGGTGCTGCAACCTGGTGTTGTTGGAGATCCCCTCCTTTCTTTTAGGTTCTTACCGATTTATCAAGAAACTGAACATAATTCATGTGAAAGAAAAGACCATGTAGAAATATTGTTTTGTTTTCTTTTTAAAGCTGTATCAAAAAAGCAAACATCATTCAACATCATCAAACAAAACATATTGAATTTGGCAAGATTTCATGGGGCTGTTGCGACGGATCTTGCATGCATACAGGAGACTCTGACTCTTTCCGGGCACCTGGTCTCACCAAGCTAGTTTGGGGATGTTGTTTATTATTAATACCCTTTCCAATGTATTTTTAAAAAAATATTTTGCCTTCTCAACTGAAGAATTGATAGGTAATCAGTTCAATGTTAAGATGAATAATTTTGTTTATAATACCTTCATTTGTTAAGATCTGATTTCCGTAACAGTGTTTAGAATTCTGTTCAGAAAAAAAGTAGGGAATCTCAAAGGACATTCGGTTGCAGCACTCACAGCATAACCCGAAAACATCCTATGCAAAATCACAGAGTGTACGCGCACAGGAAGAGACGCAAAAGGTACAATTAAGATAAAGAAGATCCTGAAGACAATCTCAACATCTCTCACAACAGAGCACTAATCTAAGAATCGAAGGACCCCTAGCCAGCTAGAGGTGTTGCCAGGTTCATGGAAGGAAGAGACATCCCCTGTTTGGCTGCATCCGTTTTATGTGTTTACGCTCGAAAGGAAACCGAATCAATGAGAAACGTTGAAAACATATGATAACACAAAATTTCGAAACCAATCGGTACAGACTAAGGACGGCAATCTGTCACACCGGTAGAAGACGGAATAGTTATCCGGAATACGTGCACACAACTTTTGGGATTACTCAGGTGTCTCGGAGAACTTACAATTGTGGTGTAAAGAACCTTCTCATTGTAAGATGTCCATACAGAGAGCATGACGCAAGAAACACACAGATGGATATATAAATGGGTATAAAAAGAGAAGGCGTACAGTTCGTGCTCTGCCGGCTGTAGCACGTGGATGTAACCAACTAATTCTTAAGAATACGCTAGTAAAGCCAAGTGTCTGTCTGATGACAGAAGGATCATATCCACGATTAATTAAAAACGTTTGATGATTCGATACACATGTAGTAATTCTGTGTTCCTCTGACCCGCCTTATTTTGTTAATTTGGTATTATTAAATGTTGTAGACAAAATGACAAATATGGATAATGATCACTTCCCTATATGCAGCACAAAATCGATAATTAAAAATAACAAACCGAAGGCATACAAAATCAGAAAAAAAAACAAAAACTTCCACCACATGAAAAGAATTAAATATGGGAGTGACACCATTTTCTTCCAGACTACGAGTCAAGGAACTATTTTGAAAATTAATATTGCCCCCAGTGCAGGATTTAAAAAAAGAAAAAATATATTAAATTTATCTAAAGGACAATTCTTGATGTATAGCTATAATTATATAATAATCATATTCTTTGTACTATCGTTTTAATGTGGCTAATGAACCGTATTTTTTTATTTCATATTAAGCAGACGTGGACAATTAAACGTGCCTCTTTTCCATAATAAGCAAGTCGCGTTGATTAAACTGGAATTTGGACAACATTTGTTCACAACCCTACTCAAATACAGTGACGCACTTTCATAAAACGGAAAGAATACTGGTATAGAGTCATCCGCCTCGTGATATATTGTACGTAGATTTTGACCGACTTAACAAGGCATAAAATATATATAAAGAAGATAGACCTACAAGGAAATAATTGTACTTTACAGTTTCAATTCTGAAATAAGGACTCATGTGATATCGTTCATTCCATTCGTACTTGTTATATACTTGATCGGAATACGCCCAAAATGGATTGTTTCACAATACTGAGGACAATTCTTCAGAGACATATTTTGTATATATTTCAGCGCTTTGAAAGGAAGGAAGGGATCTCCAACCAGGCCCTGCTGCAGCACCAACAGCAAAACACCAAAATACCCGATGCGGAATTACAAAGACGAGCATACTAAGAGACATACGACATATAAACATAAAACACAAAAAAAACCACATAAATTAACGAGACCCATGGGTAATCGGTGACGACTTTGGACGAAATAGCAAAATAATATACAAAATTTATAAAGGGCCAAAAATAAGCTTCTTTCAGAGCTGAAATAAACTTCAAACATCAAGTCACGTTAAAAAAAATTTAATTGCTCCACAATGTATCTTAAGTGATAATAATACTGAAAAGTTCCAACTCTATACCTTCTTGAAGAAAATTCAAAATCAATTTTATGAACCAGAAACGTGTTTCGAATATTAAATCCTCATAAGTGAAGCTTCAAGGAGCCGCCTTAATAATAAAAGTGAAAATGCTGACAGATAATACATATTGAAATTAGCCAAGTACAGTACATTCAGATACATTTTATTTCTTGTCAGCTATTTGCACTGTTGTTTAAGAATCAGACGGCCTAAGAACATGCTTTACTGGATTGCCTTGTAATTGTCAATGTAAAGTGTTGTATCAAGAAATAATTTCCGTTTTGTATTAATAAACTTTACTACGAATAATCCATTTGAATCTACATCATTTAGGGCAGATCCTTCTCCGAGCTAATGCCATACCCTCGGCGTCGTAGTGGTTTTCGTTGTCGTTGTCCGTTGATAAAACTTTAACCTGGGCTATATCTCTTGAACTATAAGGGGTAAGGCTTTGATAATTCACATGTAGATACCTTGTGACGGAAACTTTCATCTGAGACCATGACTTTTGACCAAGTGACCTTGACCATGGACTTTGACCTACTTTTCAAAATATTTAAACTGGTTTCTGACAAAAACCTGTGTAGGCGAGCTATGTAATCTTTGATTACCCTATGTTTAAAATCTGTAACAAAAAGGGCAAGCAGTTTTAAACATCACAAAACATGACATCTTTACCTGATATTAATACCAGTGTGTGCATCAACACAATCACATAATTTGGCAAGTTTTCACGGAGGTGTTGCAATGGGTGTTACATGCATACAGGAGACGCTGACTGTCCCCGGGCACCTGGTTTCACTTTGGAATGTTATTTATTATAAGCTGCTTTTCTAATCAAAGTTCTTATGATGTTGTCTTATTTTCTCGACTTTGAGACTGAATAATTGATGGTTAATCGTTGATGTTACATGTAATTCACCTCACTTTCAAGATACATAATACTGTTTACAATACCTTGGTTCGTTCGGGAAGAGGCATTGATAAGATTTTTTGAAAATGTCTCATAAAACAAGTATCTGACTTCCGTAACAGTGAGCAGCATTCTGTTCAGAGAATGAAGATGACCTCCAACGACAGTCGGTTGCAGCACTCGCAGCAAAACCCCAAAACACTTTTGCAAAAACACAGAGCATACGCGCACAGAAAGGGACACAAAAGGTTCAAATGAGACAAAGAACATCCTGAATATAATCTCCCTAGTAGGCTAGAGGTTGGACCAGGTGATAGGGAGGAGTAAGCATCCCCTGTTTGCCTGCACTCGCCGTCTATGTCCATGTATGGAAGGAACACCTTATCATAAAGATCAAACACATATGATAACACAAACAATCGAGACCAGTGCCTCGAAGAACGTACAAGTGTGGTGTAAAAGGACCTCCTTATTGTAAGACGACCATACAGAGATCCTGACGCAAGAAACACACAGATGGATATATAAATGGGTATAAGAAAGAGGGCGTACATTTCGTGTCTTGCCGTCTGTTGCACGTTCATATAATAAACCGATGAGTCCGACTGAGATTCAGAGAGGAGAGATGTTCGGACCCCTGTCTTCTATAAAGAGATTTGAACAGGGTTCACAGTCAGCAAGAGTGCAATTCTTAAGAATGCGCTAGTACAGGGCTGCATTTTGGTCCAGTACCAAGCCAAACGTCCGTCTGATGACAGAAGTATCATATCCACGGTATAAAAAGTATTTTATGATTAAAACACAATTTCGATAGTCATTCTGTCTACCGCTGAATCTTCTTATTTAGTTCAGTAGGTATCACACAATGTTGTAGACAATAACCTGACCCTTTTGTCCAAGACTATGAGTCAAGGAAATATTTCGAAAATAAATATTGCCCCAAATGCAAGAATTAATAAAAAGAAAGATAATATAAATTAAATCTATATAAAGGATAATTCTAAATGTATAGTAATAACGTATTCTTTGTAGATTTATTAAAAGGAAATACAGGTCACACGGGAAAAGACGAAACAGACAGAAAAGAAAACGATCCAGAATATACCGCTCTCTCAACGATTTACTTACTATAGCACGCAATGGCGGAAGACATGAGCTGTTTCATGCTCTGTCGTCAATACCAGTTATGCACTTGAAATCTATCTTGGATGAAGCAGAGGTTGCATTCTTAAGAAACACTGACTGATTCAGACTTAATATCATTGTCTCATTCGCACAGTATAAACTTTATCCTATTGTGAAAAACACCTCACCGAAAAGACGATTCATAAAAATCCCGTTTATTAACAAAGGTTTTGATCTTCTAAACATCTCTAATATTTTTCGGGATCATCGCGTACAAAGTACCATTCCTCAATATTTTGAAAATTTTGAGCCACCTCTTATTTGTTATAAGTACAAGAAACCTATTCGAAACTTTGTTTTTAACTATAATAAAGTTACAACGGATCCTGACATACTTGAATCGTGTCCTGCTTCTTGAGAATGTGCAACTTCTAAATATCTCTACAAACCAGCTGGCCATGTTGTTACAGGTGACTTTTCAATTATCCAAGACAGACAGTCCGTGGTCTTCTTAAAAAAGGACCTAAGTAACGAATCCCATCCAAGATAGATTTTGTCAAATGCCGTGAAGTGCTTACGGAAGCCCTAGATAATTATACGAAAAGATGGTGTAAATCAGAAGGAGTCGAACCGCATGCTCTGAATGACTGGAAACACCTGATTTTAGATATAACGGATATTCGAATAGATAACTTCCATAAAAACCCTCATCTTTTTCAAAATCCACGTTCCAAATCAGAAAGATATTTCAAATCCAAACTAAGTAAATTACATGAAAAATATGTCTTTGCACCAGCTGATAAAGCAGCCAACAACACCATTATCATTTGAAAACGTTACTACATATCAACTTTGATTTCGGAACTTTCGTCTACTAATACATATATCAAAAGCAATGAAAGTGCATCTAACATTTTAGGCAAGCATAACAGTGAACTGTCTTCATTCAATATCTCTATTTCTAAATTGGATCTCCCAACACTATATTGCATACCGAAACTGCACAAGTCTCCTTACAAATTTCGAATTATTGCTTATTCTAGTAACTGCTCCACAACAATTTTGTCTAGAAATCTGACGTCAGCAATTACTGCTATTAAAGAACACATAACTAGATATTGTGAAACGGTTCTAAACAGGAACGATGTAAATTTATTTTGGTCTATTAAGAATTCAGGGGATGTTATTGAAAAAATGAAATCTGGAAATTTCCAAGCCAATACGATTTCTTCATACGACTTCTCTAATATGTACAACACACTTCCTCATGACAAAATTAATGATCGATTATCTAATCTCATTAAATCGTGTTTTGATCGAGAGCGAAAAACTTACATTTGTACATCTGAATCGAAGGGTTTCTTTTCCTCGACAGACTACAAATCATACAAATCATGGACATGTAGTGACCTGTGTAATGCCTTGTCCTTCCTCTTGGACAATATTTATGTTAGATTTGTAGAGGATCTATAAAACAGGTTGTAGGAATTCCTATGGGTACTAACTGTGCGCCTCTTGTTGCAGATTTATTTTTATACACTTATGAAAAAGAATTTATCCAAAATCTTCAAAAGCAAAGAAAATTTGATGAGCTGAAATGTTTCAATAATACTTCTAGGTATCTGGATGATATTCTGACCATTGACAATCCTGCTTTTGAATTATATAAGAATGAAATTTATCCACAAGAATTAACCCTTAACAAGGCAAACCTTTCAAATACAGAAACACCCTTTTTGGATCTAAATATCAAAATTGTAAACGGAAAGATTCATACAAGTGTATATTGACAAAAGGGATGATTTTGGATTCAACATAGTTAATTTCCCTTGGCTTGACGGTGATGTTCCAAGATTACCGTCATACGGCATTTACATATCACAGCTCATCCGGTACGCTAGAGCATGTACTGATATTTTGGATTTTCACTGTAGAAATTTACAAATTACCAAAAAACTTTTAGGTCAAGGTTTCCGCTTTCATAAACTAGTTAAGACTTTCTGGGAATTTTACAAAAATTACAGTCAACTTCTTTTAAGATTCGGATCTATACATGCAATAGAGTACATAACTATGGGTATTACACAACCTGTCTTTTATGGTGATATGATAAACAAAATAAAAAGGATCAAAGGTAGGCAGCATAACCATCGAAAATGCGTCAGAATCATCAAACGCCTTTTATACCGTGGGTATGATCCTAATGTCACCAGACGGACACTAGGCTTGGTACTTGACCAATCTACAGTCTTGTACAAGCGCATCCTTGAGACTTGCACTCTGACTGACTGTGACGACGGGACTCCATGACAGGCCCTGTCCAAACCTCTTTAGAGAAGACAGGGCCCCGACCACCTGTCCTCTCTGAATGTCAGTCGGACTCCTCGGGTGATTACATACATGAGCTCGCTACAGCCGGCAGAGCACGGACTGTATTACGCATGCCCTCTTTTTATATCCATTTACATATCAATCTGTGTCTATGGGGCCTCTGCGTTTCGCGGTCTTGTTTGTGTGATGTCATCTTACAGTGAGGAGGTTGTTTTACACCACAATTGTACGTTCTTCGAGACTTCTGGGTAATTGGAGAAGTGAGAGGGTTGTGTGCACGTAATCCAGGATAACCACACCATTTGCTACTTGCGTGACAGATGGCCGTCCAAAGTCGGCACCGGTTACCCATTGGTCTCCTCGGTTTATGTGTAGTCTTTTGTGTTTGATGTTTACATGTCGTGTGTCTCTTTTCCGTCTCGTGCTGTACTCGTCTTTTGTGTTTTTGCATCGGGTGTTTTGGTGTTTTACTATTGATGCTGCAACGGGGTTTTGTTGGAGATCTCATCCCTTCTTTTTAACGTGACTCATGAAACGGGTTTTTGTTTCTGTTTATTGACGTGGACAATTAAACGTGCTTCTTTTCTAGTATAAGCTACTCACGTTGATTGAACTGAAATTTGGACATATTTTGTTCATAACCCTATTCAAATACAGTGACGAACTTTCTTAAAACGGAAAGAATACTTGTATACAGCCATCAGCCTCGTGATAGTTTGCAGGTAGATTTTGACCGATTTACATGAAATATGTGTACTGAGAGACCTACAAGGAAACAATTGTGCTTTACAGTGCCAAATCAAGAAGACGTTAATTAGAAATAAGGACTTATGTGACATCGGTCATTCTCTTCTTACTTGTTGTATACTTGATCGGAATATGCCTAGAATAGATTATTGCATTATATTGATGACAATTCCTCAGATACATATTTTGTATTTTTTTAAATACAAATTCTTGCTTAATTACTCAACCCGCCCTTTTGTTCTATGTATTTCCGACAAGCAACAAAACCTCGGATAAAAAAAATCGCAGAAAAAATTACAATATTAGGCCAGAAAAATTTGTGAAGTCTTTCTTAAACGTTTACCTAAATTACTCCAACTTTTTTTTTCATGAAACGCGGACCTTTACGTGCAGCAGTGTATATTTCAATGGAAATTTCACGACCTAGCTTTCAATGTGTCATAATGAATAAAATGAGAAGGATCAGAAGTAGACAGAATTTTCATCCAAATGTGTAAAAATTATAGAAGGCTTTTGTACCTTGGATGTGGTCCTGTTGTCGTCTTGTACCAGAGAATTGTCAATTATATGAAAACAATTTTAATTTTTTATCTTCTTCAACTACTTTTCAAACCAATTTTGATGCACGATATGTGATGAAATATTTCTTCCAGCATAATATTTATTTCTTGGAAATTTTATCATATAATATTTTCCCCAAGAACTTTTATTATGTATCAAAAATTCCGAAAGCGAAATTTTATTATGTAATGAATTTTCCATGATCATAATAAAAATTCTCATACCATGGAAAATATATTACATAGCGAAAATTCCAGCTGGATTTTTTTAATGTTCATAATAAATGTTCTGATACTAGTACCATGGAAAATTATTTCATATATATGCATATTAATTGTCATTGGAAAAATATTGTAATGTAATTTACAAATATAATTCAGAGTAAGAAATAATAAATTTTTAAAATCTTGTACAGTACAATGAACTGTATAGCTTGAAAATGTGATTCCACGGAATTTTTGTTTTAATATTTATTCCTGTGAGCTTACCATGTTACTGTAATCATTGAAATGTTTGAATTATAAGAGAATGTCCGTAAATCAGTCATCATGTGTTTGAAGCATATGTGGAAAATTATGATACGTGATACCCACATATAATATTTCTTCTGTTTCAAAGAGAAAGCAGTCCTTTGTGTAAGTAAAAAAAAAAACAAAACATCAACAGTTTTCATAACAACGTTTCCGTCTATATAGATCTATATATAGACGGAAACATTGTTATGTAAACTGTTGATGTTTTGCTCTTTTTCACTTACCCAAAGGACTGTGGAAAAAGTATTATGAACAAGGAAAAATATTCTATAATAAAAAATCCTGGGAATTTTCGTTATAATAATAAATCTTCCAGAAGGAAGAAATATTATGCGGAAGAAAAGTTCGTTCACAATACACACGTTTTAGTTAGGTTATCATTATCTTTGGTGCAAAATGGAGGAGTAATTATCGCCCTCTCGTTCATTTTTTAATGTTGTGCTCTAATTAAGCAAAATGTGTTCGTCTCAAAATTTTCTGTAGGGTCAATTCAGTGGCTGAGTTAACGTAACCAATGTACAGCTGGAGATATCGCTGACGCCTCGCACATTGATACAATGTAAAACTATCCTGGTAATCTTCTGCAGTGTTTTGATAGTTTCCGTGGCTTGAGCGACGGTCAACATGCTTACCTTTGATGACAGAATGTTAAACGTCTTAAAATTTAATTTTCAGAAACCATTTTTTATGTTGTATTAGGTATATTTATTTCAAAAATGCCACGAGTCTAACAATGTAATAATTATACTAACTATTTATTTGTACAACGGATACCTTAAATTAAATGTATGAGAGAAATAGAATGATGGATTTCGATTTAATCTGTTTAGAATAACAATCTGATAGACAGACTGACAATGGGACTCCATGAATGAACCGGCCGAGCCTCAATAGAGAACACCTGTCCTTTGTGAATGTCTATTAGCTATGCATGGGCTCGCCGGGTTTTTTTGTGCGACATAGGTTTATTATATCGATTAACATATAAATATGTGCTTTACTAGAGCCTGTACGTTTTGCTTTCTTGTTAGTGTGATACACTGGAAAATTTATTAAACGCGATTTATCTTAATGACCTCAGTTTTATAGGACACGTTGGAGGGTCGTGCACAGGAAATCCGGATCACCACAACGTGACCATGACAGCAACGTTTGTACCTTATTAAAACTGATAAACATTTCAGATAATTTTAAGTATTTGAATATTGGCAGACAAAGCATATTTGGAGATATCGTTTACATTTTCGTGCATGAACATCGACGGCGGGTGCGGCTAGCAAAACAGGGTATGCTTACTGGCAACTGATCCCACCTGTAGCCTGTTACGGTTCCGTAAATGCTCATTTATTTCTCTATTGTGAGTGCTGTTGAAACTGTCATCAGGATCTTTTTTATTCAATCTCACCCTGCATCCAACTAGCCGAAGAAACCCTCAATAAAGCGACACATAAATGACTTCTGACAAAACTACAAGCTACAAAAAGACGGAACAATATTCATTTAATAAACATCATAGTATACATTTGAAACAGACGTACAGAAACATAAAAAAATAATGACAGCAGCTAAATGAAAGGAGACCAATGTGCACCTGTCGTCGACTTTGGACGGTAATCTGCTATAAGCAAGTGGTGTTGTTGTCCGGATAAGGTGTGTACAACCCTCCCACCTAACCGGATACAAAGAAGACTCCAGGTACTCACAATTGTTGTATAAACATAAAACTTCCCACTGTAAGATGACATCACAGACATGCCAAAGAGAACTCAAGGCCGAGTTAGTTACAACAAAAAATCAGCTAAGGACAAAATGCCAAAACATAATGAAGTAGGACGAAGACTCTGTGAGCACCTAGTTAGGCACCAATGTACTGTTTATAATCGGTATTGAAATATCTATATGTTATAGTTTCCTCTGTGTCCACCTAGTAAGGCACCAATGTAGTGTTTATAATCGGCATTGTAATATCTATATGTTATAGTTTCCTCTGTGTCCACCTAGTTAGGTACCAGTGCAGTGTTTATAATCGGCATTGTAATATCTATATGTTATAGTTTCATTGTAATATCTATATGTTATAGTTTCATTGTAATATCTATATGTTATAGTTTCATTGTAATATCTATATGTTATAGTTTCATTGTAATATCTATATGTTATAGTTTCATTGTACATAATATCTATGTTATAATTTCATTGTAATATCTATATGTTATAGTTTCATTGTAATATCTATATGTTATAGTTTCAATGTAATATCTATATGTTATAGTTTCATTGTAATATCTATATGTTATAGTTTCAATGTAATATATATATATGTTATAGTTTCATTGTAATATCTATATGTTATAGTTTCATTGTAAGATCTATATGTTATAGTTTCATTGTAATATCTATATGTTATAGTTTCAATGTAATATCTATATGTTATAGTTTCATTGTAATATCTATATGTTATAGTTTCAATGTAATATATATATATGTTATAGTTTCATTGTAATATCTATATGTTATAGTTTCATTGTAATATCTATATGTTATAGTTTCATTGTAATATCTATATGTTATAGTTTCATTGTAATATCTATATGTTATAGTTTCATTGTAATATCTATATGTTATAGTTTCATTGTAATATCTATATGTTATAGTTTAATTGTATTATCTATATGTTATAGTTTCATTGTAATATCTATATGTTATAGTTTCATTGTAATATCTATATGTTATAGTTTCATTGTAATATCTATATGTTATAGTTTCATTGTAATATATATATGTTATAGTTTCAGTTCTGAATCGAGATATGCGCATTTCAACAAGTAATGTCCTATCAGTGATGCTAGAGTCGATAATTCTAAGTAAACCGTCATACCTGTAATCAGTGATGCTAGAGTTAATAATTCTAAGTAAACCATCATACCTGTAATCAGTGATGCTAGAGTTGATAATTCTAAGTAAACCGTCATACCTGTAATCAGTGATGCTAGAGTTAATAATTCTAAGTAAACCGTCATACCTGTAATCAGTGATGCTAGAGTCGATAAATCTAAGTAAACCGTCATACCTGTAATCAGTGATGCTAGAGTCGATAAATCTAAGTAAACCGTCATACCTGTAATCAGTGATGCTAGAGTCGATAAATCTAAGTAAACCGTCATACCTGTAATCAGTGATGCTAGAGTCGATAAATCTAAGTAAACCGTCATACCTGCAATCAAAGTCGAATTATCAAAATCGAAAGGCTGATAAATTCTTTAAAACAAATAAATGGAAATCGGCCCCTAACGGGACGAAAATACCCACGCAGCAATATTCTTTGAAAAGTTTATCTTGGACCAAGGTAAAGCGTCTATTGTGGCCTTGACCCTAGACCTTGGTTCAGATCGTGAGACACCCTTAGGCCCTAAAGAATATTTCTGTGAAATAGTATTGAAATCCATCCTCAGGAGGAGTTATGATCTGAACAAGGTTTAACTAATGGTGTATATTATATTCTTGACCGTTGACTTTTGATCTTGGTTCAGTCATGACACGCCCTTAGGTCCAAAGAAATATTTCGTTGAAGTATTATTGAAATTCATCAACGTGTTATGCTCTGGACAAGGATCTACCGATGGACCTTGACGTCTGACCTTAGTTTAAGGTCATGACACACCCTTGGGATCTATATAAAATTTCTGTGAAATGTAAATGAAATCCATCCAAAGGGGAAAGAGTTATGCTCTGGACAAGGTTTTACTAATGACTATTTCTACCTTTACCTTTGACTTTATTTCAGGGTCATTCCCCCCATATGTCCTAAGGAACATTTCTTTATCATTTAATTTCCATTGTCATTTTCAAGAAACGAGTTTCTGATTGGCTGAGAAATTTTGTTGATACATCGATCAACACAATTTTTCACGGAAGTCTATTTATAGCACTATTTTTAGAACCGGGGTTCCCTCAAACACGAATGAACTCGTTGCTGATAATACAATTTGTTTATGTTTGCTGATCATTTCAATGGTACCATTTCTTTTCTACTTACTCAAAAATTAACAGTGCATGTAGAATTTGCTCAAACTAGTCCTTTTTCTAAAGATATAGAGGGCCGATCGTTCGCTGTTTGAATCATGGCGGCTGCCATAACTTGTTTTGGCAGACGTATCACTGCGAAACCTTCCGACTTACGAAATATAGTGCGGTGATTGATTGTTTTTAGATCCAAGAAAACAGTCTGTTTTCAATGATTAAATGATAAGAAATGAATCTTATATTTTTTCTGTTGATGCAGGTATCACCCGAAAAATTGGACAGAAAACTTTTGCATCAAGGCGCTACGCGCTTTGATGCAGTTTTCTGTCCAATTTTTCGGGTGATACCTGCATCAACAGAAAAAATATAAGATTCATTTCTTAAGTCAAATGATTGAAATCCATCCACAGGGAGAGGAGTTATGCTCCGGATAAGGTTATGCTAATACTGTCTTTTGAGACTTTGACCTTGTTTTAAGGTCATAACACACTCTAAGGTTCTACTAAGGGACATTTCTGTGAAATATTATTGAAATCCATCCACAGGGTGAGGAGTTATGCCCCGGACAAGGTGTAATGGACAGACAGACGGGCGGACATACAGGGTGATTCCTATTTCTTAGCGGGGGTATAAAAACTGTCTCAGAGGAAAAGTAAAACGAGGCTAACAGACAAAGACACAGCCCACCCTTTTTCATCATTTAATTTTAACCTATTTTGTAAATAAGTTATTTGAGCATAATTACGGCGGTATATTTGAAAAAAATATACATATATTGTGGGTAGATTATAAAGGTGACCATTAAATCAAGAATATAATATTTACTCCATGACATGTAAGGTTAGTTATTATACTGTGTCGCATTATAAAGGCATTTTTAATTTCATACGGAAACCAACTCACAAGTAAAATCTTCCGCGTAAGATGCAAATAGATAAGCCATTTTTTATTCATCGCTTCCTGAGAAACGAGTTTGTGACCCTGACATGTAGATTCTAAGAAGAAATTATAAATATTATTGATTTCTGAAAAGCGGAATTTTTTTTAGTTTTTTTGTTGTTGCTTTTTTTTTTTTTAAATCTAATTGTTAACAAGCAGCTAGTGTAAAAAATAAATCAGTACAAATATTTATAAAGCACCCTATTGTTTGACGTTTACTTTGTCTATCATTTCATGTCCGATACCGTACATAGACTGCATTATTCTGGAAAGGTATTATTAAAAGCAGTTTACCATAACTAGATCATGGCCAATACGGTACAAATGTTAAACGTCTTTAAATAAGACAGAGATCAGTATTCTTGTCAAGTAAAACTAAAATCAGTTTACCATAACTAGATCATGGCCAATATGGTACATAGACAGAGATCAGTATTCTGGTCAGGTAAACTTAATCAGTATACCATAACTAGATCAAGGCCAACACGGTACATAGAGAGTATAATTCTAGTCGGGTATTACTGAATGTATTATACCACAACTAGATCATGGCCGATGGTACAGAGAAAGAAAGCAATATTCTGGTCAGATATTACAAAAAAGCAGTATACGATAACTAGATGACGACCGATACGATACATAGACAGAAAACAGTATTCTGATCGAGATTACTAAAACAGTTGACCATAAATAGATCATAAAAGATATGATACATAGACAGAGAGTAGTATTCTGGTCATGAATTACTAAAAACAGTGTATTATAACTAGATCATGGCCGATACGATACTTAGACAGAGAGTAGTATTCTGTTCATGAATTACTAAACACAGTATACTATAACTAGATCATTGCCGATATGATACTTAGACGGAGAGTAGTATTCTGGTCATGAATTACTAAAACAGTATACTATAACTAGATCATTGCCGATACGATACTTAGACGGAGAGTAATATTCTGGTCATGAATTACTAAAAACAGTATACTATAACTAGATCATTGCCGATACGATACTTAGACGGAGAGTAATATTCTGGTCATGAATTACTAAAAACAGTATACTATAACTAGATCATTGCCGATACGATACTTAAACAGAGAGTAGTATTCTGGTCATGAATTACTAAAACAGTATACTATAACTAGATCATTGCCGATATGATACTTAGACAGAGAGTAGTATTCTGTTCATGAATTACTAAAAACAATATACTATAACTAGATCATGGCCGATACGATACTTAGACAGAGAGTAGTATTCTGGTCATGAACTACTATAAACAGTATACTATAACTAGATCATGGCCGATACGATACTTAAACAGAGAGTAGTATTCTGGTCATGAATTACTAAAAACAGTATATTATAACTAGATCATTGCCGATACGATACTTAAACAGAGAGTAGTATTCTGGTCATGAATTACTAAAAACAGTATACTATAACTAGATCATTGCCGATACGATACTTAGACAGAGAGTAGTGTTCTGGTCATGAATTACTAAAAACAGTTTACTATAACTAGATCATGGCCGATACGATACTTAGACAGAGAGTAGTAACCTGGTCATGAATTACTAAAAACAGTATACTATAACTAGATCATTGCCGATATGATACTTAGACGGAGAGTAGTATTCTGTTCATGAATTACTAAAAACAGTATACTATAACTAGATCATGGCCGATATGATACTTAGACGGAGAGTAGTATTCTGTTCATGAATTACTAAAAACAGTATATTATAACTAGATCATGGCCGATACGATACTTAGACAGAGAGTAGTGTTCTGGTCATGAATTACTATAAACAGTATACTATAACTAGATCATGGCCGCTACGATACTTAGACGAGGAGTAGTATTCTGGTCATGAATTACTAAAAACAGTATATTATAACTAGATCATGACCGATACGATACTTAAACAGAGAGTAGTATTCTGGTCATGAATTACTAAAAACAGTATACTATAACTAGATCATTGCCGATACGATACTTAGACGTAGAGTAGTATTCTGGTCATGAATTACTAAAAACAGTATATTTTAACTAGATCATTGCGATATGATACTTAGACGTAGAGTAGTATTCTGGTCATGAATTACTAAAAACAGTATATTATAACTAGATCATGGCCGATACGATACTTAAACAGAGAGTAGTATTCTGTTCATGAACTACTAAAAACAGTATATTATAACTATATCATGGCCGATACGATACTTAAACAGAGAGTAGTATTCTGTTCATGAACTACTATAAACAGTATACTACAACTAGATTCATGGCCGATACGATACTTAGACGGAGAGTAGTATTCTGTTCATGAACTACTACAAACAGTATACTATAACTAGATCATAACCGATACGATACTTAGACAGAGAAAAGTATTCTGTTCATGAATTACTAAAAACAGTATATTATAACTAGATCATTGCCGATACGATACTTAGACAGAAAGTAGTATTCTGGTCATGAATTACTAAAAACAGTATACTATAACTAGATCATGGCCGATATGATACTTAAACAGAGAGCAGTATTCTGGTCATGAATTACTACAAACAGTATACTATAACTAGATCATAACCGATACGATACTTAGACAGAGAAAAGTATTCTGTTCATGAATTACTAAAAACAGTATATTATAACTAGATCATTGCCGATACGATACTTAGACGGAGAGTAGTATTCTGGTCATGAATTACTAAAAACAGTACATTATAACTAGACCATGGCCGCTACGATACTTAGACGGGGAGTAGTATTCTGGTCATGAATTACTAAAAACAGTATACTATAACTAGATCATTGCCGATACGATACTTAAACAGAGAGTAGTATTCTGGTCATGAATTACTAAAAACAGTACACTATAACTAGATCATGGCCGATACGATACTTAGACAGAGAGTAGTATTCTTGTCATGAATTACTAAAAACAGTATACTATAACTAGATCATGGCCGATACGATACTTAGACAGAGAGTAGTATTCTTGTCATGAATTACTAAAAACAGTATACTATAACTAGATCATGGCCGATACGATACTTAGACAGAGAGTAGTATTCTTGTCATGAATTACTAAAAACAGTATACTATAACTAGATCATGGCCGATACGATACTTAGACAGAGAGTAGTATTCTTGTCATGAATTACTAAAAACAGTACACTATAACTAGATCATGGCCGATACGATACTTAGACAGAGAGTAGTATTCTTGTCATGAATTACTAAAAACAGTATACTATAACTAGATCATGGCCGATATGATACTTAGACAGAGAGTTGTATTCTTGTCATGAATTACTAAAAACAGTATACTATAACTAGATCATTATCGATATGATACTTAGACAGAGAGTAGTATTCTGGTCATGAATTACTAAAAACAGTATACTATAACTAGATCATGGCCGATACGATACTTAAATAGAGAGTAGTATTCTGGTCATGAATTACTAAAAACAGTATACTATAACTAGATCATTGCCGATATGATACTTAAACAGAGAGTAGTATTCTGTTCATGAATTACTATAAACAGTATACTATAACTAGATCATTGCCGATATGATACTTAAACAGAGAGTAGTATTCTGGTCATGAATTACTATAAACAGTATACTATAACTAGATCATTGCCGATATGATACTTAGACGGAGAGTAGTATTCTGTTCATGAATTACTAAAAACAGTATACTATAACTAGATCATGGCTGATACGATACTTAGACAGAGAGAAGTATTCTGGTCATGAATTACTAAAAACAGTATACTATAACTAGATCATGGCCGATATGATACTTAAACAGAGAGTAGTATTCTGGTCATGAATTACTAAAAACAGTATACTATAACTAGATCATTGCCGATACGATACTTAAACAGAGAGTAGTATTCTGGTCATGAATTACTAAAAACAGTATACTATAACTAGATCATGGCCGATATGATACTTAAACAGAGAGTAGTATTCTGGTCATGAATTACTAAAAACAGTATACTATAATTAGATCATTGCCGATATGATACTTGGAAGGAGAGTAGTATTCTGGTCATGAATTACTAAAACAGTATACTATAACTAGATCATGGCCGATATGATACTTAGACAGAGAGTAGTATTCTGGTCATGAATTACTAAAAACAATATACTATAACTAGATCATGGCTGATACGATACTTAGACGGAGAGTAGTATTCTGGACCCGGTTGCACAATGCGTTGTTAAATTTAACTATAAGTTAAAAGTTAACCTCAAGTTAAATGTTAACTCGTAGTTAGCTAACTACGTGGTTAAATTCCGTTGCACATTCACGTAGTTAGCTAACTATGAGTTAACTTTGTGTTAAGAATTTAACAGCAAGTTAATTCATGGTTAAATAAATTTACCCATAATGCATTGGACATGAAATGCATTAAATTCAGCTATTTTTCTTTATTTTCTGCATTTAAATCGGGAAGACATAAAAGTTTCGTTCACAAAACGGTCAAACATATACGTCAGCGTCAATATTACGTCATTCTATGATATATGACGTCATTGTATGATATATGACGTCATTCATTGCTTTCGTGATTTTGACGTTGATTTAGACATGGAATCTCCTCAAATTTTAAAAAGGAAAAAGCTAAAAGTACCCAGATCTGGAAATTGGACAGTGGAAGAAATAAATTTATTAATTGAAGAAGCAGAGCAACACAAAGACATTCTCAGAAGTAAGCTTACAAATTCTCTCCATCTAAATGAAAAAAATGAGAAGTGGCTCGGAATTACGGAGAAGCTTAATGCCCTTGGGATTCAGAAGCGCAACGTAGATCAAATAAAAACTAAATGGAACAATCTAAATCGAGAAGCAAAAAAAACCTTTACGGAAACTATCAAAGAGAGGAAGAAGACCGGCGGAGGACCTTGTCCTACCCCAATATCTCCAACGACTGAGAAACTCATAGAGTTAAATAAAGACTCTACATCATTTGTGGGAATTACCGGAGGATTTACAACTTCAGGGTTCGAAGGAAATAAAGGTATTATTGAATTATTTATGTATATTTATATATCTAGATTATATATAATGTCTACATAGGTACTGTAAATTATGCAAAAGAATTTAGTTTTCATTTTTACTGACGTACTAGATCATTTGTCAACCAAAAATGTAATGAAAAAAGTTTCTTTAGCACAGAATAAGATACATGAGTATGCTTTAACCCCCCCCCCCCCCCAACAACGCACACACAAACGCTACTCATAAAAATACATGATAATTTAATGCTATAGAAATTGTAAATTGCACATATACGAGTATCTTATTCTTTCATACGCCAGTTTTTCAGAAATGATGAATTTATGTTATAAAACAATCAAAATCGATCTTGTGCACAGGAGCTCGTCGCCAACAACCGCAATGATATACGTCCCTTCTCTACTTTCACTTCTTTTTTTAAATGTAAAATAGTAAGATTTTACTGTAGACTCGTGACGTCGATCTCCTTTTGTTTTGTCTTGTGTTTGATTTTTGGTGGTGATGTAGTCTATATATATATAGTTACCAAAATGGCAATTTTTAGGAGAGCCCTTAAATTAATTGGTACGCCCAAGATATTTTTGCATGAATCTTCTACTTTGATGATCCGATTTTTTTTTTCATCTGAATGTCATTGTTTTTAATTTTCAGTGTTGTTGTACTAGCAAATTGCTTATCTGACATTTTTAAAAAGTGAAAGGCAATTCATTTATTGTGTGGTCGGTACTAAAATTGTTGTTTTAGGTACAGAATGAAAAAAAAATTACCCAATTTTCAACAATTTTTCATCGAAAATCCATATTTTTTCCAATTGTATGTGCGAGAAAATTGGTCAATTGAGCTTAAAAATTAAAGGCAATGATATTGTCGTTGCTTTGATACCAATTTGTGTGTGTGAAGGTGCGTAAGAGGGTGGGTGTGTGTGAGGAAGGATGTGTGTGTTCTAGCTGCAGCATGGATTTTTTTTAATTAGTATTGAACAGACAAAGCAGGATCAATCAATATATTTTTTACTACAGATATGCCGAAAGAAATCAAACAACAAAGTTAAGAAGGATATCATACCAAATCTGCGGCCATGCATCAGGAAACAACTTACTTAATTCAGCATTTAAATTTATCATTTTGACATGTTACGAAAAATCGAAATGTGTTTACCCTCGTAGCGTTAACACGGGTGAGGGAGAAAGAAACCCATAATCAAATGTCTATTTTATTTAAAAATGATGTGCGTTTTTTTCTTCTTTTTTTTTATTCATGTTACATTTGCAGATTTCGCAGTTCGGTTTCGAATAAAATGTAATTCATAATTTTGGTAATTCATATAAGAAACATTATGTCTCTGTCACGCCTAACCGGACAAAGCGAATCCGTTCTGTCCTATGTAAAGTTTTGAGCATGTTACAAAATTCCCACCGGTTAGAACGGACTAGGGCGTACGACGTAGTGTGCACGTCAACGGTCAAGTATATATATTGGTATCAAATCTCTCTGGTACACGTCAGTCACATTACCGGTAGATGTTCGTTTGTTGTCCTTTCATGAAATTTGCGGTAGGTGTTCGTTGATATCCCTACGACACATGCAAAAAGAATAAAACGGAGATGTAACGGATACCTACTGGAAGCCAACGATTGAGTAACGGATATTCGTTCAACTTCCGTTTTGTTAGCTCCTTTACCCTTTGCTTTTCCGTTATTCGTACATGTACACGATGAAGTCTTTTACACATCGAAGAAGTAAAATAATAAAATTTCTAGTTAAAAATATGTATTAGTTCATATCTATCTTTAATTCATTTAGTACCAACAACAGACGATGTGACACTGACAACTGTGGATGCCAACGAGTGTTCTCAACCTGGTCCATCCAGCATCAATAGTGTGGATACTGACAATGACGTGGTGTTGGTAGATGGCAGTGATACACAGAAGGAAAGTAAACGTGAGTGTCATTGAAGGTCTCTTAATTATAATTATTTGTTGCACGGTCTACGCTGTAGACAGTAATTAACACCTTTCCAGACGGTGCAATATTTTTCATTGTGAAGCAATGATAAAATTAATGATTGAACCAATCATTGAACGATCGACTGAACCGTTTATTGTCCTTAACTGACCTGAAGTCAACTGCCTTCTGTTTTGAAAAATGGAAACACATTTTTCCTTTAGAATTATTAGAAACATTACCAAAAGCGCATTTCTAAGGAATGAGAAGGACACCCCGCGACTTACAGATTTGAATTACTTTCATCAAAGTCATGGGTGGATCTAGATTTTTTCCACAGTGAATCGGGGGAGGGGTCCAATTAACCTACGATTGTGAAAAAGAAATTTGAAAAAACAGCAAATTCTAGGGAGGGGGCGGGATCCTGAATCCCCTAGCGCCCTCTAGATTAGCACTTGAATGAATAGGATCCGCTACAAACGGAGACAGACAAAAGTAAGATTTCGATCGAGTAATTTTGTACTGACCGGAACCATTGAATAGCTTTGAACAGAACACAAATAATAGCGGAAGTTTCTAAAATTTTATGGAAAATTGTCAGATAATCCCCGACCCCAGCTCCTAAAATTAGCTTGTTAGGTATAGTAATATATAATTAGTTTGAATACCGTATTAGTTTCTTTTATTCTCTCTCATTCAATTCAAATTCTGGAAATAATTCTTTTAATTTCTTTAAGTAATTTTCTGTCAAATCAAGTTTTAAAATGCGTAAAATTCTAATCTCTCTATGATGTATACTGTACCATTGTGATTGTTTACTGACCATGAGTAGTTTTCTCTTACCGTTACGTACTAGGAATGACGACTTATAATTACTCAATCATTGGTGATAATTGTTTGATGGCCTAACAATTGCCGTGCAACAAGTGGGTTATTCAACTGCTCCTCGGGCTACGCCCTCGGAGACAGTAGAATAACCCTTACATAATCTTCATCTCTTGGTCACATCTCACTTTCGTAAAATCTTCGTATGACATGTGTAATGGCGTCACATAGGCTAGTTTCCATAAAAAAACGCTTGTGATGACTTTTTATGTTGCACTAGATATAGATACAGTTAGATGTTCATATTAAAAGAATATAATGTAATTCTTTATAACAGTTCTAGTTAAAACTGTACATATTTGGACCATTTGAATTATGTACATTTATCTTTAGAACGGTTACAGTAAATAATGTGACTTCATATAGACTCATACTGTATGCAGTTTAACTCCATTTTCAGCCATCGCTGTTCCTGTAAACAATGGTAATAAAGGGAAAAGGCGCAAAGTAACTATGGATGACATTCATTCAATCCAGTATGAGGTTCTCAAGAAAGAGAGTTTGTTGATTAATTCTAAACAAAAATTTTATGATCTTCAAAACGAGAAACTTATTTTGGAAATTGCAGTTCTGAAACAACAAATAGCTGCTGATGAGAGTGCACAGTATGCATTGGACCTTGTCACACAAGAGATGTGAACCATTATTATGTTAGCTCAGATCATCGAGCTTATGCGATCGTCATGTGTCTTTCTGTCTGTCTGTATGTTTGTCTGTTTTTCTGTTAATTAAGCTTTTATTGTGAGAGAACGCGATTGCTGGTATTTTAGAATTCTTGAAATTCTTCTTGTATTTATTTTAATAATTTTATCGTTTTATATTGCATCTAATATATTGATTGAGCCCCTATCTCACCTGATTAGAAGATCACCAATCTCGTCGGAGACTAAGTCCATATTATTCCAATTCAAACTCTTTATTTTCACAATACAATTTATCTTATAGGATATAATGACATAAAAAATACAAAATATAAGTGTGGCGAATGAACAGAGACCCTAAAACAAGAGACAATGTACAATTGATCTAATGACAAGAATGCTTCATATTACATATTGACTCGATATTACTTAATATTACAGTACTGGAATTTGATGGACAAGATTTAGATCAACATAGAATGAATATTATAAACTATTACAGTGAAACTGCAGTGCTATATAAGTAACATTTTTAGCTATCTTCATGTTGTAAAGCTGTGCGAAACATGTAAGAATGAGAATATTCAGGTGCTTTATTAAAATATTACACGAATGAACAATGTATCTTTTATCTACATGTAAGTTATATTTATCTGGATGACGAAAGTTTTATATCATAATTTCTTCCTTATTTATGATCACTGAGGAATATGACTTGCATGCATATTGAACATGAATCAGAATTCCATGAAAACTGTGCCCTATTATCGTCAACTTGTACAGAAATACGTGTTTGTTATGTAATTTCTGATTGCTCTGCCGTCATCTTGGTATGTTCCAGTCAATCTGTCATGGAAACCTTGATCAACAGCTGCCTCGTCATCTTCGAGGGCGGTGTCCCTCATTGTTATGGCAATATTATGAAGGATTGCACAGGCACCAATGATTTTGCAAACCTTATCGGGTGTCATACGTATTTCTGTGTGAAGGCAATGGAATCGTCTTTTTAACCAACCAAAGGCTCTCTCTATAACACAACGTGCCTTGACATGTGCCCCATTATATCTCTCCTGATTTGTTGTGGCAGGTCTTAAATACGGGGTAAGCAAGAAAGGCCTACATGGATACCCACTATCACCCAGAAGAATGCCATCTTGCAGCTGCTTGTGGTGCATCTCCAAGTGCAAGCAAAGATCAGATGCCCGGAATATGTGGGCATCATGAGTGCTGCCTGGCCATTTTGCCTCGATGTTTAAGAATTTACCTGTAACAGAGAAAAATTAAGGCAATTATTTTAAAAGATGTATATAAGCCTAGATCAATATATCATTGAATCGCACTTTATAAAAAAAGAAACAAGAAACAAGAGGCTAAAGGGTCCACTATTGCTCACTTTGCCTTTATTGTCAATTATTTCCGTTTTTTAATGCCTCCGATAATTCATGACCAATTGGGCATACTAGTATAGCGATCGGTTCGTCCGTCCGTCCGTCTGATTCCGACTTGTGGGTTGCAAAATCCGGCTTGTACCCATAGGGAGATAAGGTCAAAAAGAGGGAGTCTCGTTCCAAAAGAGGGAGATTTGACAGGTATGGGAGGGAGGGGATATTCATGATCAAATTCTGTCCGACGATAATGAAGATTAGAAGCTATCCCATGTATACTCTTAGCATGACGAAAGACTACCTCAACACTTTCGTTTATGATAAACATATACCTTGATCATCGCATACAGCCTGTACATTGATAGAATGCCATCCTTTCCTGTTGACATATGCTGGTTCGTCAACCGTGGGAGCCTGTATGGGCACATGAGTTCCATCAATTGCTCCTATTACCCCTGGAAATTTGTAAACTCTATAAAAACTTTCTTTGATCTTTGATTGTTCATCAGAACTAGGCCACTTGATGAATGTATCTTTCTTTGAAATTAAGGCGTCTGTGACTCTGTCCAGACTACGGCTCACTGTTGACTTGTCAACACCCATCGTGTCCCCAATCACCTCTAGGAAACTTCCACTTGCGTAGTACCTCAGTGCCAGAAGGACCTTTTACGAAAAAAAATATATGTCGTAAAATTAATTTACTCTAAGTTGACTAATTTTTAGCTCGCCGGGACGAAAAAGTCCGGAGTGCGGTCTTCATTAGGGGACATCGCTTCTTCAAATCTTCGCTCTACTATATATCACCAGGCGTAGAAGAAATGATGCGAAGAATTGAAGTAATGATGCGGAGAATTGAAGAAATGATGTGAAGAATTGAAGAAATGATGCTTGGAAATTATTTCTTCGCTTCTTCGCATCATTTCTTCAATTCCTCGCATCATTTATTCAATTCTTCGCATCATTTAGTCTCTTCTTCAATTCTTCGTATCATAACTTCGCTTCTTCAATTCTTCGCATAAATACTTCGCTTCTTCAATTCTTCGCACCATTACTTCGCTAGTACATACATGTGCATGGGTGACTTTCGGCGAGAAGCAAGAACGTGTTCTCCAGCGTTCTCGGAACAAGAACAATGTTCTGCTCGCCCTATCATCAAGAACAAAGATAAAGAACGTGTTTTAGGAACAAAAATTCTGCACCACCATTTGGCATAACTTCTTCTGTCCGTCAGTCTTTCACGCCCTATAACTTTTAATGCGTAGATTCTTGTAAACAAGCATTTTTGGAAATTATAGTAGATTTACCCCCGGCGAAAAAAAAACTGCTATATAGCCATCCCCCCCTCGGAATTTTATTAAATCTATATATTAAGAAAGCAAGAAATCTGCTATAGGGGAAAAACTACTATATAGCAGTTTTTTCGCCAGTCTTTTTTACGCCAATTAACTGTATATACTCGTCATATTTTTAAAGTCTCTTAATGCTGTGATATATATTTTATGTCTGAATTTTATATTTCAATGTTTTAAAATGATTTATGTGCATATAGATCCAGGGTTGTAGGCTCAATATCTGGCACTGACACTATCATAATGTAGGCTTCACACTGTCCCGATTATGATATCCGATGGACACACAAATATGAAATTTTCAATTTCGTGCGAAGTTACTCCCGAATATGGTTAAGATCCGCTCAGCAACCGATGTTTTTACGATGCTAAAATATGATTACACGATGCTAAAAGATGACCACACGATTGTATCCGAACCGCTCCAGATGACAACACGATGGGACGAATTTTATCTTAAAACGTATCCGAATGTCATACCAAGGCTGACGATGTATTAACGAAGGCTATTAGATTGCTTCACGACGTCGTATCTAGAATGTGATGCATCGGATTATAACCAGAAATAATCACGTTTTTGGATGTTTAAAGATTCTTGTTTAATCAGTAGCACAGTATCAATGGTTTCCTCCTCTGCATTTCATTATTTCTGTCTCAGAAAAATACAAAAAATACCAAAAAGTTAGCAACTCAAATTATTATAGGTTATCGAATATCTGAATCGCACTGTCTATGTAGCATGGTTAGCCAAGAAATATGAATGTTGATTCTTATCATGCTCGACCATCTTTGAAAGTTAGAATCATTACAGTTCTTTATGTGAAAGTGTTACTACCAGACGGACAAATAGACAACGGGTTCAGTTATCAGTGACCTTTGCGTAGTAGTTGACATGTATTATTGTCAACCAGAAATCGTCTTAGATTAGTGTCAACCAGAAATCGTATTATTGTCAACCAGAAATCGTCTTGTCATTAGAATATCACGAATTTCATTTATATTATAAACATCATTGGTGGAAACAAGTAGAAGACGTGATGATTCAATGTAAGAAAGACATGTTCGAAATGCCTTCGTATGGCAAAATTTCCCCGATGGTTCCGCTGGTAATTCGAAGGATAAACGAAGATGTTATGAATACGCAAGAAGCCTTTCCGATGGTCTCACGAAGGGCAATATGATAACACAAACCTGTTTCGAAGGTAGTTCTTCGGGAGTGCCATCGGGAATTTTTTTGCATGTCAAAGATTTTGAAAGCCCTCCCGAAGTTGTTCACGAAGTTTGACAAATTAAGCCGATGGTCATACGATGGTTCAAGATGGCCTTACGAATAGCCCGATGATATTACGATCACACCAGAATTTGAAAAAATCTTTTATCGTGTGGCCATCGGCTACTTAATAGCAGTTCTCTGTAAGGACCAAAATAATTTCAATAGCACGTGGAAACAGCATGTCTCCAATTTTGGAGATTTTTGGTGTGGAAGGTGTATATGATGTACTGAGACAAAAATAAACTTTCTCTTTACAAATTAAGTTTTCGTTGCCATGGAAACCATGTTTGATGAGTGATCAAAAAGAAGTCTTATGGTCTTGGATTCTTTGAAATGTAAATTGACTTTAACAAGTAGATGAAGAGGGGGTACATGTATTATGATATGAGTGAATAATATATTTGATGATCTCGTCAAGAACTTTGTTAAACTCGGAGGAGATTCCATGTGTTTATAAATCAATATGGTAAAGTAAGTAAAGAGAAAGATCTGCCTCTCTCCCTCTCCATCTCTTTAATTCTGGTCAGACAGATAAAGTTGGCCCGACTGAAAGTTCACGAAAGGTTGTCCGATGGCGCTCTGCAAAATTTCGATGACACGGCAGATCCGCGAATGTTCGAGAGCAGGTGCGCGCTTATCTTACGGTCCTAGCTAAGAATTGATCAAACAATGGAAAACTAAAGTAGCAGTATTAGAATATATTTTGTATTTGATTTTAATAAAAATACGAACACTCAAATGTACAAATTTCCTAAACTTTGGACTTTTAAATGGAGATATCCATGTAGTTTACGATATAAAGTGGCTGAATTTTCATTATTATAATGTAGCCTACGAAATTATGACAGCTGAATTTCACATATTGTCATTCAGCTAGGGAATGAAAAAAAAATTGAAATGGTCAATATTTTATTCAGATAGCAAGCCATACAGATATCCTAAAACGTTTTTGTATATGATTTTATTTTTTAAAAAATGATCCAAAAATCATATGTGCACACTTATCGCACATGTAACCCTTTCCTCAATACAAACCCTTTCTTCTATATGTCTAGATCTATATTAAAATTTAATATAGACATAAAGAAAAAAGGGTTTGTATTGAGGAGAGGGTTTGTGAAATTGTGACCTAGCGATGATACCTCACCCCTGTGCATGTAACAGAATATGTATAAGTAGAAGAAGTGAAAAAAAAAAAACCACACACACACACATATTTTTTTTTAATAGACGGGATCTTTAAATATGCTAATTCGTAACTCATCATTAAAGGGAAGGTACTCTTACAATGAAGTTTCAAGTTGGTACGGAGGAATCTACAAAATATAGGATTAAATGATAGTTTTACCTGTGTCTCTGGATCTGTCGCCATAGATCTTCTTGTTGGGTGACAAATATCATCCTGAACTAAATCTATTATGTATTGTAAGGTAGGTCTAGTAAACCTAAAACGTGATGACAGCTCAAAGTCAGTCAAATTACCGATTGATTGTAGACGTTTTCGATAAACTTTTCTTTTTTTATTCTCGAACAGATTTGCAAACAACAAACTATCGGCCATTTTTTCTTCGTGGTTAAGAATTTAATCATGCCCCTGACCACTGTTAAATTTTCAGTGTTTAACCACAAACTTAACCATGAATTAACTCTTAGTTATCTTTGTGCAACAGACTTAACTTGGAGTTAAACTAACCATGAACTTAACCACAAGTTAACTCGTGGTTAAATTTAACAACGCATTGTGCAACTGGGTCCTGGTCATGAATTACTAACAACAGTATACTATAACTAGATCATGGCCGATACGATACTTAGACGGAGAGTAGTATTCTGGTCATGAATTACTAAAAACAGTTTACTATAACTAGATCATTGCCGATAAGATACTTAAACAGAGAGTAGTATTCTGTTCATGAATTACTAAAAACAGTTTACTATAACTAGATCATTGCCGATACGATACTTAAACAGAGAGTAGTATTCTGGTCATGAATTACTAAAAACAGTATACTATAACTAGATCATGGCCGATATGATACTTAGACAGAGAGTAGTAACCTGGTCATGAATTACTATAACAGTATACCATAACTAGATCATGGCCGATACGATACTTAAACAGAGAGTAGTATTCTGGTCATGAATTACTATAACAGTATACCATAACTAGATCATGGCCGATACGATACTTAAACAGAGAGTAGTATTCTGGTCATGAATTAATAAAAACAGTATACTATAACTAGATCATTGCCGATATGATACTTAAACAGAGAGTAGTATTCTGGTCATGAATTACTAAAAACAGTTTACTATAACTAGATCATTGCCGATACGATACTTAGACGGAGAGTAGTATTCTGTTCATGAATTACTAAAAACAGTTTACTATAACTAGATCATGGCCGATACGATACTTAAACAGAGAGTAGTATTCTGTTCATGAATTACTAAAAACAGTTTACTATAACTAGATCATTGCCGATAAGATACTTAAACAGAGAGTAGTATTCTGTTCATGAATTACTAAAAACAGTATACTATAACTAGATCATGGCCGATACGATACTTAAACAGAGAGTAGTATTCTGGTCATGAATTACTAAAAACAGTATACTATAACTAGATCATTGCCGATATGATACTTAAACAGAGAGTAGTATTCTGGTCATGAATTACTAAAAACAGTATACTATAACTAGATCATTGCCGATATGATACTTAAACAGAGAGTAGTATTCTGTTCATGAATTACTAAAAACAGTTTACTATAACTAGATCATTGCCGATACGATACTTAAACAGAGAGTAGTATTCTGGTCATGAATTACTAAAAACAGTATACTATAACTAGATCATGGCCGATACGATACTTAAACAGAGAGCAGTATTCTGGTCATGAATTACTAAAAACAGTATACTATAACTAGATCATTGCCGATATGATACTTAAACAGAGAGTAGTATTCTGGTCATGAATTACTAAAAACAGTATACTATAACTAGATCATTGCCGATAAGATACTTAAACAGAGAGTAGTATTCTGTTCATGAATTACTAAAAACAGTATACTATAACTAGATCATTGCCGATACGATACTTAGACAGAGAGTAGTATTCTGGTCATGAATTACTAAAAACAATATACTATAACTAGATCATTGCCGATACGATACTTAGACAGAGAGTAGTATTCTGGTCATGAATTACTAAAAACAATATACTATAACTAGATCATTGCCGATACGATACTTAGACAGAGAGTAGTATTCTGGTCATGAATTACTAAAAACAATATACTATAACTAGATCATTGCCGATACGATACTTAAACAGAGAGTAGTATTCTGGTCATGAATTACTAAAAACAATATACTATAACTAGATCATTGCCGATACGATACTTAAACAGAGAGTAGTATTCTGGTCTTGAATTACTAAAAACAGTATACTATAACTAGATCATTGCCGATATGATACTTAGACGGAGAGTAGTATTCTGGTCATGAATTACTAAAAACAATATACTATAACTAGATCATGGCCGATATGATACTTAAACAGAGAGTAGTATTCTGGTCATGAATTACTAAAAACAGTACACTATAACTAGATCATTGCCGATATGATACTTAGACGGAGAGTAGTATTCTGGTCATGAATTACTAAAAACAGTATATTATAACTAGATCATTGCGATATGATACTTAGACGGAGAGTAGTATTCTGGTCATAAATAACTAAAAACAGTATATTATAACTAGATCATGGCCGATACGATACTTAAACAGAGAGTAGTATTCTGTTCATGAACTACTATAAACAGTATACTACAACTAGATCATGGCCGATACGATACTTAGACGGAGAGTAGTATTCTGGTCATGAACTACTAAAAACAGTATATTATAACTAGATCATGGCCGATACGATACTTAAACAGAGAGTAGTATTCTGTTCATGAACTACTATAAACAGTATACTATAACTAGATCATAACCGATACGATACTTAGACAGAGAGAAGTATTCTGTTCATGAATTACTAAAAACAGTATACTATAACTAGATCATTGCCGATACGATACTTAGACAGAGAGTAGTATTCTGGTCATGAATTACTAAAAACAGTATACTATAACTAGATCATTGCCGATATGATACTTAGACGGAGAGTAGTATTCTGGTCATGAACTACTATAAACAGTATACTATAACTAGATCATGGCCGATACGATACTTAAACAGAGAGTAGTATTCTGGTTATGAATTACTAAAAACAGTACATTATAACTAGATCATGGCCGCTACGATACTTAGACGGGGAGTAGTATTCTGGTCATGAATTACTAAAAACAGTATACTATAACTAGATCATGGCCGATACGATACTTAGACAGAGAGTAGTATTCTGTTCATGAACTACTATAAACAGTATAATATAACTAGATCATGGCCGATACGATACTTAGACAGAGAGTAGTATTCTGTTCATGAACTACTATAAACAGTATATTATAACTAGATCATGGCCGATATGATACTTAGACAGAGAGCAGTATTCTGTTCATGAACTACTATAAACAGTATACTATAACTAGATCATGGCCGATACGATACTTAGACAGAGAGTAGTATTCTGTTCATGAACTACTATAAACAGTATATTATAACTAGATCATGGCCGATATGATACTTAGACAGAGAGTAGTATTCTGTTCATGAACTACTATAAACAGTATACTATAACTAGATCATGGCCGATACGATACATATAGAGCAGTATTCTGGTCAGGTATTACTAAAAACAGACGTCTTCTTTGTACTTTTGTTCTACCAAGGGAAATGAAACGGAATTTTTTTCTATGATAAGTAAACGTGGACAATGAAGCAGGCCTTTTGTGAATAATAAGTAATGTACGTTGCTTCAATTCAAATTTCCACACGATTTGTTCAATACCCTTTTCAAATACAATGACGTGCTTTCGTAAAACGGAAAGAATACTTAAAAACATTTATCCGCCTCATGATGGTTTGTGCATAGATTATGACCGAACTAAACAGTCATATAAAATATGTATTAAGGAGAGACCTACAAGAGATTGTTGTACTTAACAGTTTGAAATCCACAAAACATAAATTACAAATAAGAACTATTGTGATATTGTCTTATACATTCTTACTGTTGTATAATTGATCGGAATACACACATACTAAATATTGAATGACATGTTTTGTCTTTTTACATCTAAGCACATTTAATACAAATTCTTGCATATAAAATACTCCCCCTTTCGTTTTTGGAAAAAATACTCCTAAACGAGCAAAAGAACATAATATTGTCAAATGAAACTTGATTCATTTGGATTTTCAAAGATCAGATTTACAAATTACCAAGCAAAGATAACATAAGGTCAAGGTTAACTAGTTCAGACTTTCTGGAAAGTTTACATAAAGTATCCAAATCCAGACCTTTGCATGCAAAAGAGTATATCAAAATGAAAATTTAACACAATACCTTTCACTTGATATAATGAATGAAATAAGATGGATAAACGATAGACAAAATTTCCATCCAGAAATCGGAATAGTGGGAATAGTGGGAGGGTTGTGCGCACGTTATCCTTGATAACCACACCGTCTGCTATTTACGTGGCAGATGGCCGTCCTAAGTTGACACCGGTTGCCCATTGGTCTCGTTGGTTTATGTTTGGGATTTTATGTTTAATGTTTCTATTGTGTGAGTTGGTGTCCCTTTTGCGTCTCTTTCTGTGTTTTTTGTATCGGGTGTTTTGGGGTTTTGCAATGGGTGCTGCAGCCAAGTGTTGTTGGAGATCCCCTCCTTTCTTTTAGAATTATATGAGGCCTTTTATACCTTGTATATGATCCTGATGTTACAAAATGGGCATTTGGCGTGATACTTGAACAAGCTACAGCCCTATACGAGAGCGAGGATTCTTGATAATGTGGAAATGTTACCTTCTTTAAGAATTGTTTAGATCTTCAAAAAAGTAATGCGCCATACACGTATAACGAACAGGAAATCAGTGGTAATGAAGCCGAAGGAGTTTTGTGTTATTTCTTTGTGATTTTGTGTGTTATGCTCTTGTAATTCTGTGTCAGCGGAAGTGATTTTGTGTTATTTGTGTGATTTTGTGTCAGCCAAAGTTATTTTGTGTTTTTTGTGATTTTGTGTCAGCCGAAGTGATTTTGTGATATGCTTTTGTGATTTTGTGTCAGCCGAAGTGATTTTGTGTTATTTTATGTTATTTTGTGTCAACCGTGCGTTAAATAAAACCTAGGCAACTCAAAGCGCAGCATCCCCTCGCATGGCATGAATATAATTGACTTATAATTAAAACCCCGTAGACGTATTGCACCCACTTCTCCATCTGCCGGCTTTACATTTAACAACAAACATAGAGGGTTCTCAACCATTTACAGGTGCAATGGGAAAAGAAGCGGTATGTTTCCGCTCATCAATTGCAATTCCACAATTAAATCTAGTGTTAATGGGCAGAACTTTAAAATCGAGAATGACAAGGACATTGATTGATCGTATCAAGATGTCATGTATGTCATTACATGACACGCCAAGGGATGTGGCGCCCAATATGTAGGGGAAACAGGCCAGGCCTTAAAACCTCGTTTTCGAAGTCATTCGTATCAGATAAGAAACTCGCGTCAGAAAAAAAAAAGAAATTTCCTATATAATCACTTCGTTAAATACAATCATCTAATTTCGAATATAACAATAACTCCAGTTCAGTCATTCTCAAAACTTAAAAATCAAAGTAAAACTGAAATTAAAAAACGCCGCTTACAAGCTTAAATTGCCTGGATAACCTAACTGCAAAGTGTGTACCCCCTTGGTCTAAACGATCAGACTTATGGACAAGGAAACTTTTCTTCGACCTCTTCAAATATTAATGTCTTTTCAATCCGCCCTAACACTAAAAGGAAGCATAGGTCTCACGGTAAAAGGCGAAATAAAAAACTCAGAAAAAGAGCTAGAGTACATCGTACCCCCAAAGGTCTACTGATCATTTCACGCAACGGTGGCAGACATGAATTGCTACATGCTCTCTCTTCAGTTCTCTCAGTTCAAATAAAATATATCTTTGATGAAGCACTGGTTGCATTCTTAATAATGTCGAAGAGTTCCAACTCCAAACCCTCTCGAAGAAAACTCCAAACCAATCCACACGCACCAGACACGCGCCTCGAACATCAAACCCCCACCAGTGACGCCCCCGGCGGCGCCACCACCTAATCCCTTGAAGCAAGACTTTTACATCCACATTACAGAGAGCGCGCGGCTCCAAACCTCACGCAGGGTCGACCCAGTAGCACATCCAAACAAAACCTATGTTCAAAATAGCACCGGAGGGACGGCGCCAAGACGCCAAACTCCTTTAATTTCGATGATATTTATCGGTGAAATGGTTAGTATCCGAAATAGCAAAAAATATATATTTTATGTCTCATTGATAAAAGGCCAAAACAAAGCTTCTTTCAGGTGACAGAGCTGGAAAGAAGTAATTAATACACTTGACAAACATCAGGCCACGGGGAACGATTTTAACTGCTCCACACTGCAACGTGAAATAAGTGTCTATATTAATAATGTCGAAGGGTTCCAACTCCCCACCCTCTCGAAGAAAACTCCAAACCAATCCACACGCACCAGGCACGCGCCTCGAACATCAAACCCCCACCAGTGACGCCCCCAGCGGCGCCACCATAAATAGTTTCAGAAACACTGATTGATTCAGGCTAAACATCATTGTTGCATTCGCACAAATTAAACTATATCCTTTGGTTAAAAACACCTCCCCTAAAAGATGATTCATAAAAATTCCATTTATTAACAAAGCATTTATAAATAGTTTCAGAAACACTGATTGATTCAGGCTAAACATCATTGTTGCATTCGCACAAATTAAACTATATCCTTTGGTTAAAAACACCTTCCCTAAAAGATGATTCATAAAAACTCCATTTATTAACAAAGCATTTGATCTTCTGAACATCTCAAATATTTTCGGGATCATCGCGTACAAAGTGCCATTTCTCAATATTTTGAGAATTTAGAACCTCCTCTTATTTGTTACAAGTATAAGAGACCTATTCGAAATTTCGTTTTTAACTACAACAAAGTTACACAAGATCCTAAAATACTTGAATTATCTCCTGCCTCTTGAGAATGTGCAACGTCTGAATATCTATAAAAACCAGCTGGTCATATTATTACGGGTGACTTTTCAATTATCAAAGACAGGCAGCTCCGTGGTCTTCTCAAAAAAGGACCTTAGTATAGAATCCCATCCAAGATAGACTTTGTTAAATGTCGCGAAGTGCTAACGGAAGCTTTAGATAACTATACCAAACGATAGTGTAAATCGGAAGGAGTCGAATCGCATGCTCTGAATGACTGGAAAACCTCATTTTGGATATTACCGATATCCGAATAGATGTAAACGTCTTCATATTGAATAGATAACTACCACAAAAATCCTCATCTTTTTGAAAATCCAATTTGTAAACCTTAAAGATATTTCAAATCCAAGTTACGTAATTTACATGAAAAATATGTCTTTGCGCCTGCAGACAAAGCAGCCAACAACATCATAATTATTTGAAAACGCTTCTACATATCAACTTTAGTTTCGGAACTTACCTCAACTAATACTTATATCGAAAGCAACGAAATTGTTCCCAATATTTTGAACAAACATAACATTGAAATTTCTTCTTTTAACATCCCTATTTCTAAATTGGATCTGCCTACAATATACTGTATACCAAAACTTCACAAGTCTCCTTAAAAGTTTCGATACATTGCTAATTCTAGCAACTGCTCAACAACAATTTTGTCTAGAAATCTGACGTCAGCACTCATGGCTATAAAGGAACACGTGGCAAATTCTGTGAAACTGTCATGAACAGGAATGGCGTAAACTTCTTTTGGTCTATTAAAAATTCAGGGGATGTGATTGACAAAATGAAATCAAGAAATTTTGAAGCAAATACGATATCTTCATACGACTTTTCTAATACACCACGCTTCCTCACGACAAAATAAATGCTCGACTGTAGAAACTCATTAAATGGTGTTTTGATCGAGAGGGGAAAACTTATATTTGTACTTCTGAATCGAAGGTTTTTTTTCCGCCACAGATTACAAATCATACAAATAATGGACATGTGTTGACCTGTGTATTGCCTTCGTATGCCTGATTTCGTATGCCTCGGTTTCTGATTTTCTGAATTATCGATTTTGTACTTTAAACAGGGATATTGTCATTATCCATATTTTTCACCTTGTCCTTCCTTTTGGACAATATTTATGTAAGATTTGGTGAGAAACTCTACAAGCAATTGGTACGCATTGTGCGCCTCTTGTTGCAGAATTTTTTTATACACGTATGAAAAGGAATTTATCCAAAATCGTCAAAAGCAAAGAAAAAATGATGATGTGAAATGTTTCATTGGTACTTCTAGGTACCTGGATGATATTCTTACTATCAACAATACTGTTTTTGAAAAGTATAAAAATGTTATTTATCCACAAGAATTGATTCTAAACAAGGCAAACGTTTCAAACACAGAAACTCAATTTTTGAACCTAAATATCAAAATTGTTAATGGAGAGATCCATACAAGTGTGTATGACAAAAGAGATGATTTTGGATTTAACATAGTAAATTTCCCCTGGCTTGACGGTCATGTTCCTAGATAACCGTCCTATGGTATCTATATTTCAAAGCTCTCACGATATGCTAGAGCATGTACTGAGGTTTTGGATTTTCATAGTAGAAATTTACAAATTACCAAGAAACTTTTAGGACAATGTTTTCGCTTTCACAAACTAGTAAAGACTTTCTTCAAATTTTACAAAAATTATTGTCAACTTCTTCTGAAATTCGGACCAATACAGACAACAGAGTATATTGCTTTGGGTATTTCACAACCTGCATTGTATGGTGACATTATTAACAACATAAGAAGGATCAAAGGTAGACAACATTACTACCGAAAATGCGTCAGAATCATCAAACGCCATTTATACCGTGTATATGATCCTAATGTCACCAGACGGACACTAGGCTTGATACTTGACCAATCTACAGTCTTGTACAAGCGCATTCTTAAAACTTGCACTCTGACTGACTGTGACGACGGGACTCCATGACGGGCCCTGTCCAAACCTCTTTAGAGAAGACAGGGCCCCGACCACCTGTCCTCTCTGAATGTCAGTGGGTTTCCTCCGGTGATAACATACATGAGCTCACGGCAGCAGAGCACGGATTGTATTACGTAAGCCCTCGTTTTATATCCATTTACATCTTCATCTGTGTTGCTTGGGCCCCTGCGTTTTTGGGGTTTTGTTTGTATGTGGTCATCTGACAGTGAGAAGGTTGTTTTACACCACAATTGTACGTTCTTCGAGACCTCTGGGTAATCGGAAAAGTGGAAGGGTTGTGCGCGGGTAATCCAGGATAACCACATCTTCTGCTATTTCCGTGGCAGATGGCCGTCCTTAGTCGGCACCGGTTGCCCATTGGTCTCGTTGGTTTTTGTGTAGTCCTTTGTGTTTGATGTTTCTTTGTTGTGCGTTGACGTTCATTGTCCCTTATGCGTCTCTTTCTGTGCTTGTCTGCTTTGTGTTTTTGCATTGAGTGTTTTGGGGTTTTGCTGTGGGAGCTACAACCTGGTGTTGTTGGAGATCCCCTCTTTTGTTTTAAGCTTCATCCAATGATCTTCACTATTTCCAATCTATTGCTTAGACCTTTTACCTTAAAAATCCTCCTGTCATAAGCAAGATCTGTATGAACTATGAAGGTTGTTCAAGATCAAACAAAACCTGCTATTTCTAGGCTGTATGCGAGGATTTAAAGCTTTTCCAATCTGTGACCTTGACTTTTTACCTATGATCTTGGCAAGCAATAGGGTCCAATAGGCTTCTTCCTCTTGCCAAAAGGAATAAGTGAATAAAAATTGGTCAAAACCTAATCAAAACTGTGCCCTCTAGGAGATATACACGGCCATTAGCCATTTCCAATCTGTGACCTTGACCTTTAACCAATGACATTGAAAACACTAGGGTTCTTACTCTTGTCATTTGGAATTAGTGTATGTACTTTGGTCAAGAACTAATCAAACCGTGCCCTCTATGCTGCAAACAAGTATTTTAGCAATTTCCTATCTGTGACCTTCCTCTTGCTATAAGAAATAAGTGTATGAAGTTTTGTAAAGAATAAAATATAAACTGAGTTATGTAGGCTTCATACAAGTATTTTAGCCATTTTCGATCTGTGACCTTTGACCTATGACCTTGAAATCAATAGGGGTTCTTCCTCTTGCCATATAAATAAGTGTATGAAGTTTTGTAAAGATCCGATTTGAACTTATTCCTGTAGGCTTTATACAACGAGCCATTTCCAATCTGTGACCTTGACCATTGAGCTAAAATCAATAGGGTCCTTCCTTTTGTCATAAGGAATAATTGTATGAAGTTTGCGAAAGATCCAATCGAAAATGAGTCATCTAGGCTGTATACAAAGTGTGCGGTGCTGTGTACAAGGAGTTGAGCCATTTCAAATCTGTGATCTTGACCTTTGACCTATGATCTTGAAAATCAATAGGGTTCCTTCTCGTGTCACAAAGATTAAGTGTATGAAGATTGGTCAAAATCCAATCAAAACTGTGTCCTCTAGGCTGTATACACGGATTTAAGCCATTTCTAATCTGCGAACTTGACCCTTGAAAATCAATAGGGTTCTTTCCCTTTGCCGTATGGAGCTGGTAAAAAAGTTCCCCGCGAGGGGTTTGACAGTAAGTGTTTTGAATAACTTTCCCTGACATTGTCGCCATAGCACTTTCTATATAGACATAACGTCAGACAGTGCATAAAGTTTATATATTGTCTTCATTTTCGTGCTTAAACATCGACGGCGGGTGCGGCTGGCCAACAGGGGATGCTTACTCCTCCCGGGCACCTGGTTCCACCTCTAGCTTGCTGGGGGTCCGTCGATGCTTAATTTTGTACTCTATTGTGAGTGCTGTTGGGATTATCGTCAGGATCTTCTTTAACTCTTCTCTGCCATAAGGAATGAGTGGATGAAGTTTGGTCAAGATCCCATCAAAACTGTGTTCTCTAGGCTGTATACAAAGTGTGACTTACACACTTTCACACTCACCCTCACATGGACGACGACGTTACTATATTCCCCTTGCAACTATGTTGCGCGAAAATATTAACAGATTCCTGTGGTTATATCTTTGATTAATGACGTTTCTGTTATTGTATCTCGGTTTGATGACAGTTTCTTGTGACTGTATCCAACTTTTGTGACAGTTTCTTGTTGTTGTATCTAACTGTCATGACAGTTTCTTGTTCTTGTATCCGACTTTATTGACAGATTCTTGTTGATGTATCTGACTGTAATGACAGTTTCCTGTTGTTGAATCTAACTGTAATGGTAGTTTCCTATGGCTGTATCCAAATTTAAATATCGTTTCTAGTGGTTGTATCTGACGTAAATGACAGTTGCCTTTGGTTGTTCCTGACTATAATCACAGTTTCCTGTTGTTGTATCTGACTGTAATGACAGTTTTTTTTTGTTGATTCTGACTTTAATGTGAGTTTTCTGTTGTTCCATCTGACTGTAATTGTATCTGACTTCATTAACACTTTCCTGTGATTGTTTCTGACTTTAATGACAGCTTTCTGTTGTTATTGCTGAATTAAATTAGTTGTCTGTGGTTATCTATGACTTAAATGAAAGTTTCAAGTTTTTTCTGTCTGACTGTAATGATAGTTTTCTGAATTTGTATGTGAGTTTAGTGACAGTTTCCTGTTAGTGTAATCTGGGTTTAATGACAGGTTCCTGTGGTTGTATCTGACTGTAATTACATTTTGCTATGGCTGTATATGACTGTAATGACAGTTTCCCGTGTATGTATCTGACCTTAATGACAGTTTCCTGTTGATGTATCTGATTTTATTGCAGTTTCCTGTGGTTTTATTTGACTTAGATTATAGTTTTCTTGTGAGTTTATCTGACCGTTATTACAGTTTCCTGTTATTGTATCTGACTCTAATGACAATTTCCATTCGTTATGCTGACTGTAGTGACGTTTCCGGTGGTTATATCTGACCATGCTGCAAATTTATCTGTTCCTAAATGATGCTATTGAATTTGAAGACGTTTTGATATAATGAAAGTTTCCAGTTTGTGTATCTGACTGTAATGATAATTTCTTGTATCTGGGTTTAATGACAGTTTCCTGTGGTTGTATCTGACTAAATAGACAGTTTCCTGTGGCTGTATCTGACTATCATGACAGCTTCCTGTTGTTGTATCTGACTGTAATGAAAATTTCCTGTGGCTGTATCTGACTTTTATGACATTTTCCTGTCGTTCAATCTGACTGTAGTGACAGGTTCGTGTAGCTGTATTTGACGTTAATAACACTTTCTTAGCTTTTATTTGACTTCATTGACAGTTTACTGTTATTGTATCTACTTTGATAATGGTTTTCTGTGGTTGTATTAGACTTAAATGATAGTGTCCTGTGGCTGTATTTGAATGTTATGTGACTGTTATGATAGGTTCCTGTTGTTGTATCAGATTTAATTGACAGTTTCCTGTTGTCTTATCTGACTGTTATAACTACTTGTTATATCTTGTTGTATCTAACTGTGATGATAGTTTCCTTTTGTTGTATCTGACTGTAATGACGGTTTCCTGTTGTTGAATCTGACTGTAATGACAGTTTCCTGTTGTTGAATTTGACTGTAATAACAGTTTCCTGTTGTTTAATCTGACTGTTTCTGACCTTAAGAACAGTTTTTTAGCGTGTATTTGACTTCATTGACAGTTTACTGTGATTGTATCTAAATTCAATTATGGTTTCATGGGGTTCTGTCAGACTTTAATGATAGTGTCCTGTGGCTGTATCTGACTGTAATGACAGTTTCCTGTGATTGTATCTGACTTGAATGAGTTTCCTGTCGTTTTACTTGATTGTTATGACATTTGATTTTGGTTGTATCAGACCGTAATGACAACTGCCAGTGGCTGAATCTGACTGTAGTGACAGTTTCCTTTGGTTTTATCTGACCATGCTCAAATTTATATGTTCGTAAATGATGCTATTGAATTTGAAGACATTTTACATATAATGAAAATTTCCAGTGTTTGTATCTGACTGTAATGATAATTTGTTTTGTATCTGGGTTTAATGACAGTTTCCTATGGTTGTATTTGACGTAATAGACAGTTTCCTGTGGCTGTATCTGACTTTCATGACAGTTTCCTGTTGTTGTATCTGACTGTAATTACAGTAGTTTTTATTTGACTTCATTGACAGTTTACTATTATTGTATATTACTTTGATTATGGTTTCCTGTGAATGTACCAGACTTCAATGATAGTGTCCTGTGGCTGTATTTGAATGTTATGACAATTTGGTTGTATCTGACTTAAATTACAGTTTCCTGTTGCTTTATCTGACATTAGTTACAGTTTCCTCTTGTAGTATGTGACTGTTATGACAGTTTACTGTTGTTGAATCCGATTTTATTGACAGTTTCCTGTTGTTTTATCTGACTGTTATGACTATTACTTGTTGTTGTATCTGACTGTGATGACTGTTTTTTGTGGTTGTATCTGACTATAATAACAGTTTCATGTTGTTCTATCTGACAGTTATGACTGTTACTTGTTGTTGTATCTGACTTTGATGATGGATTCCTGTGGTTGTATCTGACTGTAATGACAGTTTCCTGTGCTTGTATCTGACTGTAAAGACAGTTTCCTGTTGTTGTATCTGACTGTTATGACAGTTTCCTGTGGTTTCATCTGACCATGCTGCAAATTTATCTGTTCTTTAATGATGCTATTGAATTTGAAGACGTTTCACATATAATGAACGTTTTCACTGTTTGTATCTGACTGTAATGATACTTTCTTTGTATATGAGTTTAATGACAGTTTCCTGTTGTTATATATGATTGCAATGACAGTTTCCGGTGAATGTTATGTGACTGCTATGACATTTTCCTGTCGTTCAATCTGAGGGTAGTGACAGGTTCCTGTTTATTTGACGTTGACAACAGTTTCTTAGCTTTTATTCGACTTAATTGACAGTTTACTGTTATTGTATCTGACTTTGATAATGGTCTCCTTTTGTTGCATCAGGCTTTAATGATAGTGTCCTGTGGTTGTATTTGAATGTTATGACAGTTTCCTATGCTTGTGTCTGACTTCAGTGACAGTTCTTGTGGTTGGTACTTGACCAATCTACAGTCTTGTACAAGCGCATCCTTGAGACTTGCACTCTGACTGACTATGACGACGGGACTCCATGACGGGCCCAGTCCAAATCTCTTTAGAGAAGACAGGGCCCCGACCACCTGTCCTCTCTGAATGTCAGTCGGACTCCTCGGGTGATTACATACATGAGCTCGCTACAGCCGGCAGAGCACGGACTGTATTACGCATGCCCTCTTTTTATATCCATTTACATATTCATTTGTGTCTCTGGGGCCTCTGCGTTTCGCGGTCTTGTTTTTGTGATGTCGTCTTACAGTGAGGAGGTTGTTTTACACCACAATTGTACGTTCTTCGAGACCTCTGGGTAATAGGAGAAGTGAGAGGGTTGTGCGTACGTAATCCAGGATAACCACACCATTTGCTACTTGCGTGACAGATGGCCGTCTAAAGTCGGCACCGGTTACCCATTGGTCTCGTCGGTTTATGTGTAGTCTTTTGTGTTTGATGTTTACATGTCGTATGTCTCTTTTCCGATTCGTGCTGTACTCGTCTTTTAAGTTTTTGCATCGGGTGTTTTGGTGTTTTACTGTTGATGCTTCAACGGGGTCTTGCTGGAGATCTCCTCCCTTCTTTTTATAAGACTTTAATTAGAGTTTCCTATTGTAGCATGTGGCTGTTATGACAGTTTCCTGTTGTTGTTTCCGATTTTATTGACATTTTTTTGTTTTATCTAACTGTTATGACTATTACTTGTTGTTGTATCTGACTGTGATGACAGTTTCCTGTGGGTGTATCTGACTGTAATAACAGTTTCCTGTTGTTGAATCGGACTATAATGACATTTTCCTGTTGTTGAATCTGACTGTAATGACAGTTTCCTGTTGTTGAATCAATCTGTAATGACAGTTTCCTATTGTTGAATCTAACTTTATCTGATCTTAATAGCAGTTTCTTTGCATGTATTTGACTTTATTGACAGTTTACTGTGATTTATATGACTTCCTGTAGTTTTGACTGACTTTGAAGATAGTGTCCTGTGGTGGTATCTGACTTTAATGAGTTTCCTGAAATTGTATTTGACTGTAATGACAGTTTCTTGTTGTTGAATCAGAATGTTATGACAGGTTCCTGTGGCTGTATCTGAAGTTAATGACAATTTCTTTGCTTCTATTTCACTTAATTGACAGCTTACTTCGATTGTATATTACATTGATAATGGTTTCCTGACTTTATTGACAGTTTTCTGTGGTTGTATCACACTTTAATGAGAGTGACCTCAGGCTCTATCTGACTTTATTGACAGTCCCTGTGGTTGTATCTTACATGAATGATTGTGATCTGTGGCTGTATCTGACTTTATTGATAGTTTCATGTAGTTGTTGTTGACTGTAATGACAGTTTACTTTGGCTGTACCTGACTTTATTGATACTTTCATGTAGTTATTGTTGACTGTAATGACAGTTTACTTTGGCTGTATCTGACTTTATTGATAGTTTCATGTAGTTGTTGATGACTGTAATGACAGTTTACTTTGGCTGTATCTGACTTTATTGATAGTTTCATGTAGTTGTTGTATTTGACTGTAATGACAGTTTACTTTGGCTGTATCTGACCTTATTGATAGTTTCATGTAGTTGTTGTTGACTGTAATGACAGTTTACTTTGGCTGTATCTGACTTTGTTGATACTTTCATGTAGTTGTTGTTGACTGTAATGACAGTTTACTTTAGTTGTATCTGACTTTATTGATAGTTTCCTGTGGTTGTATTTGACTTTAATGATTGTGATCTGTGGCTGTATCTGACCTTATTGATACTTTCATGTAGTTGTTGTTGACTGTAATGACAGTTTACTGTGGCTGTATATGACTTTAATGATTGTGTCCTGTGGCTGTATTTGACTTTAATGATTGTGACCTGTGGCTGTATCTGACCTTATTGATAGTTTCATGTAGTTGTTGTTGACTGTAATGACAGTTTACTGTGGCTGTATTTGACTTTAATGATTGTGACCTGTGGCTGTAATTGACTTTAATGATTGTGACCTGTGGCTGTATCTGACCTTATTGATAGTTTCATGTAGTTGTTGTTGACTGTAATGACAGTTTACTGTGGCTGTATCTGACTTTAGTGATTGTGACCTGTGGCTGTATCTGACTTTAATGATTGTGACCTGTGGCTGTATCTGACTTTAATGATTGTGTCCTGTGGCTGTATCTGACTTTAATGATTGTGACCTGTGGCTGTATCTGACTTTAATGATTGTGACCTGTGGCTGTATCTGACCTTATTGAAAGTTTCATGTAGATATTGTTGACTGTAATGACAGTTTACTGTGGCTGTATCTGACTTTATTGATAGTTTCATTTAGTTGTTGTTGACTGTAATGACAGTTTACTGAGGCTGTATCTGACTTTATTGATAGTTTCATGTAGTTGTTTTATTTGACTGTAATGAAAGTTTACCTTGGCTCTATATGACTTTAATTACTGTTTCTAATGGTGATGTCTGGCGCAAATGACAGTTTCGTAGCTTGTATTTGACTTTATTGACACTTTACTGTGATTGTATCTGACGTTAATGACGGTTTCCTGTGGTTGTATCTGACTTTAATGATAGTGTCCTGTGGCTATAACTGACCGTGATGGCAGTTTCCTGTGATTGTATATGACTTTTATGACAGTTTCCTGTTGTTGTATCTGACTATAATGACAGTTAACTGTGATTATATTTGACTTTATTCACAATTTTTTGTGGTAGTATCTGACTGCAATGAAGGTTTGTTTGCTGTGGTTGTATCTGACTTAAATGACTGTTTCCTGTATGTGTATGTGACTGTATATAACCTTAAGGATGCGCGCTACTTTGATTTTCGAACTTTCCGCGCATCTAAGATACGACGTTACGACGTAAGAACTATCCGTCCCATTTACACTTTACGTCATTTCGTCTTTTAGCCCAAAACGCATGTATTGTACAAGTGTAATAGTACAAGTACAATATCTGTGTACATATTCTTCGTAAAAATGACATGACAAGGAAGAAAAATTGCAGTACTCTGGATTTCTAATGCCTTATGACACAAAATTTACATGATATTGTGGGTAGCTCAACTTCGGTAAAATCACCCGTTTCTTCTGGAAGTACATTTGTAATAAGAATACAGTAATGCAAAAATCGAGAACAGCCGCGGAAAAGTTAACTTACTGGACTGATACACGCCTTACCTCAAGAACATGGCTCAAGATTCGCTGATAGATCTACTCGAAATATTTTTGGTATTATGATTCCAAAAGAAGCAAAGATAAATTCCTTGGTGATTAATGACACAAGTGGATCAAATCCTCATCCTGAATATTGAATATTTGATCCACTAATGTATGAATTCGCACATGCACACATAGGACCTTTCTGCAGACAGCAGCACAGACAGTATAGTTCGTCCTTGAACTTCGTCTGGTGTGACGCGTGATCGACTTACTTCGTCACACGTCTTTGAAGCGCAAGTGCGTGACCTAGATTTTGACACATACATCACTGGGGGCATAGTTTGATAATGGAATATACATATTTTAAATCTGTGTAAAAACAAGGAATAAAATAGGCATGATAAGTTTCGATACTTTAACATGGTCCAAAATGTTTAGGGGGGGAGGGTATTTTTTTCAAGTTATCAACATGATATGAATCTTCTTTTTTTTCTAAATTATTCAAAAGTCGAGAATCCATAAGCACTAGCTAGGCCCGTACCTAGCCATGTTATGAAGTGCAGGTTTACGGAGGCGGGTCCAGGGCAGGCCCTTGAAAACCCCCCCCCCCCCCCCGACGAAAACGATTTTAGATCATCAGAGCCCTAGAAAATGTACTGAAAATACCTCTTTATCAAGAGAATATGTTAAATATTCGAATGCATTTCTACGGAGAAAGAAATGATTGAAAAATTAAATAGGAAAACAAAATTAGTTTTGAAAGTAAACTTAGTGTTCAAATATATCAAAGATCTGAAGTACAGGTACTATATACTAGTATGTTGTAGTGGGAGCATCATATCAATGACAAACCGAACATCTTTGTGTAACGCACCCAGTATAATTTTGCGGTCGAGTCGAGTAATTCAAAGTTGTTGGACAGTCTGTCGAAACAATCTGTTCTTGACGATGCGACAGTGATGTCAAACTGGTTCGTGCAGATGTAGAATCCAAATACTGAGTGAAGGTATAATGAAAACATTACATAGCTTCTGCGTCTAAAATAATGGTCCAATATGACGGTCGCAACGCTGACAATGATTACTCCCGTGTTTCACAGCCAAAACTAGAGTACAAGAACAAAAGAAATTTTATGTAGTTAGATTTTATTGCAAATGGATTGACCAAGGACAACACACACACACTCTTTCTCTATCGTTTCCATCTGTCTTTTTCCTTTAAAAATCCTGTATGCAGTGTGATTGAATTCGTATGAGTTGCTCAACAAGGTATATTTATAACGAGATGGTTGTCTGATCATAAAAAAGAGACTGAGTTCATAGCCTCGAAATGAAATGGGCTATCAACAATTGACCTTTTCTTGTTACGGTTTAGACTACTAATCTCCGTCTTATAATACTAATAGTCCAGTCCATGTCCATACACTGTTTGATTTGTCGAAATTTCTCTCCCCCCCCCACCTCTCTCTCTCATGCAATTACAAAAAAAATGATACGGCCGAGCTGATGTGCAAGCCCGGGCTTATTTGCTTACATGGTAGCTACGCGCCTGAGCACTCCTCTCATAGTAGCCAATAGGCTACTTATTTTTTTGTTGGGCAAATGAATATTTGAAGACATAAGTGAAGACTCGTGCACATGCTCGAACCCCTCTAATTTTAGAGTTACGATCGAGAGTCAAGAGGTCACAAAGGAATTACCTGTTCGTAAAATCCGTATATAAGTTAAAAGAACTTTATACAATGAATGAAAAAAAAAGATGCATGGAATAGCAAAATTGTGGGAGCCGCCATGGAGTCAGGATGGTTATGATCCTTCCCCTTTGGAATCTCCCATTATAAATGTAAAATTACGCGTAATTTCTTTTTTTTTTCGGAAAACTATAGGCCAACACCCTGTTTCACAAAAAATCTTACGAAAAATTTCAAGAAAATTCGTAACTTTTGATTGCGTAGTTTTTTCTTTCTAGTCATATTTAGAGAGGCTTTGTTTCTGAATTATACTTAGTACGTAAAAATGATATTAGAAAACGTAATGCAATGTAAAAAAAATAATAAGTTTTCTTCAATGATGAAAATTACGAAAATTCCTTTCTTTTTTTTTTCGTAAGAACGTTTTTGAAACTAGGCACTGTTCCCTAAGTTGAAAACAAATCCTAATCAATGGACTTGCTATACATCGTATGTATGATAATGTTATTGTTAATTATGATAACGCAATGTTTATCATAGATAACTTGCTACCTTTTTTGCAACAAATAAGCCGGTTACAACATCATAATGTTTCATCAATGGGATAATTCCAGATAACCCCCCCCCCCCCCAACATGAAATAAGGATGAAAATACATTCGAAGGAAAATATGTTATGTTGTTAAATATAAGTTCAATGGCTAGAATGTTTATCGATTTTTTTTGTAAACAATTTGTCTAAACTACGCAACAGTTACTCATATTTATAAAACAAATTATTTGATTCCAAAATTATTTCTCTGTACATATGTAAGTACGTACATACATTTGCACGACATCTCATTTCGTTACTTCTGTCTACCTGTATACTTTGGCGACATTTTAGTCACTCCATCTGTCCGTATTTCCGTTTGTTTTTTTTTTCTCACGCAAGGAATTAACCTGGTCCTTTCTTTCGACTGGTAACTTTAGATTCAATTTGTATGTGATATAATCATGTTCTTGTGACAATTTTGGTCATGATTTTTCCTCTTTGACCTTGATATTTGACATTTTCTATAAAAAAAACCCCCCATAGGCATACATGGGGTGCCGGTGCGACACGAATGCCCCGCTGGTAGTCATCATTGAACATATTTCCAAGGGCAATATCTCCGTCAATAAAACCAGAATTATACATAAGATATGTACGTTTACATTTAGATAGGGGCGTGCTCTTAAGCATGTTGACAAAAGGTCGAGATATTTGAACTTCGCCTAGAAAGATGATTGCAAGGTTACAACACTATATATGCTACTTTTAAAATGAGAAGTTGAACTTTTAAAAGGGACACTCAGAAAATAGAAATTGTGGTATAGAAATTGCAGTGTCCATGAAGCACTCAGCAGTTTTATTGATTTTTTTCTCTGAATAATTTTGTGACCTTGACATATTTGTTTGACCTTTTTTTTAATACCAAGGATGTACCATTACCCTTGAATTGTAAATAAGAATTTCTTTATACTTTGTATATTCTTTGTAACAAGATGGTTTAGGCTTTATTTGTTATTTATCATGTTTATAATGACCTATTGCAAGCGATACATTTGTTCCTCAAACACTCTAGTTGCATGTATTCCGAAAGATCCCGTTATCTTGAAAATAAATAGACATTCTATTATCTTTAAAATATTTTCAAAATGTTGTTGTGGGTCATGTGTTATTTTAGTTTTACTTTATGTGTAGGTACACATGTACTTAGTCATGTTGTATTATGATTTCATAATCATTCTTTCTAGATTTTACTATGTCATGTTTATTTCATTAGAGAATATTCCAGTATGTTCTTTGTTACATCATTATCATCACATGACTGTGATTTCTAGAATTTACTCTATTGTTGATCATTTGTAATGAGTCATTGTTCTAGAAGCTTCTGGTTAATTCATTGGTATTAGATATAAATACCTCTGAGGAACTGTGTTGAGGGAGACATTCGTACACATTCGTAGACACGATTCATTCATCTATTCTGATATACTGGGACACTTTATTTGTTGAGACTTTAATCCATTTAACAACGTTTGGACACCGATCTTTCGAGAACGTTTGTGATTACCGGAAACCCATTCGATAGACTTTGTGGACCGTAACGGACACTTTGATCCGGACATTGTTTTGTAAGTTGTAATCATTTGAAATATATATATTTTGTACATAATTAAACTTGTAAATTTATATTCTGTCTTTGTCTGATTTTTGCTGGCGTTTTGGGGTATTCTGACCCATAACAATGTTTTCAAAATTTGAATGGATCCAAACGTCTATGATCTTTGATCCTGATCTTGAATATTATTCCTCTGTTGAGGACCTTCTACATGGAAAGTTTGAAGATCCTGTGGTTTGCAGCTCAGCCTATACATGTACTTGCAGCGTAAACATTTTGGTGTATGTATTACCCCCCCCCCCCCCCCCCCCCTTTCCCCGCTTCTACGTCGATCAATTTCTAAAATATTCTTTAAAAGATGATAAAACCAGATATGTTAAAAAGAAAATGTATTTATCATATCGAATACAGAAAATTAAAGAATGTTTCGGTCAAAACAAGAGCTATTCTTGAATTTTAAAGTATTTCTACTAAAGAATGCTATTTTTAGCCCCAAAATGACCTTGGTCTCTGACCTTTTAAATCCAAAATAATTGGTGCTTATCTTTGGTCAATTGGCTATCAGTGAGTGAAGTTTCATTCATATCAGATCATAAATACAGGTAGTAGGGCACGAAAAGCAATTTTTTGGGGAGTTATCTGCCCTTTATTAGAGAAAATGTCTATTATCTTAAAATTTAGCTCATTGACCTACCTTAATTTCTTTTAGTTAACTTCTAATTAGTTTTTCAAAAGAGCATGGTATTGGCCTTCATAATCATTAATTTATAAAAATATTGGATTACTTTTAGCAATGTATTTTTCAACATTTTTAATAGCTGTGAACAATATTTCCATGCATATATGAATTGATAGATACATAGTATTAAAAATCTTGAAACCTGTCTCCTTGTTGTTGATTGTAGTAAATTTCATTTTTCAGATGAACTACTATTGTAACCCTCTAACTTAAAGTTTAAATTATAGCATGTTCGTTATTTATTCCCTTTTGTTTTACTAAAAAATATATGACCATCTCAAATTTGACAAAAGAGATTGACAATTCCCAGCTTTCATCACCTGCAGCAGACCCCCACTTATTTCAAAGACGTATTTCTCAAAAAGTAGATCATTGACAAATACTTTGCAATCTATCACTGGAAAGTACAATGATAACTTTAACAAAAGAAAATAAAATTGGAGAAATTCGATTAATCTGTTCAGAGAAGCGGACATCCTAAATAACAATTTCTCAGCATGAATTTGACTTTTTTGACAGTTTACTGTGATTGTATATGACTTCCTATAGTTCTGTCAGACTTTAATGGTAGTGTCGTTTGGCTGTCTCTCACTGTAATGACAGTTTCCTGTGACTGTATCTTACTTGAGTGAGTTTCCTGTTGTTTTATTTGACGGTTATGACAGTTTCCTGTTATTTAATCTGACTTTCAATGACATGTGTATGGCTTTTATGAGTTTCCTGTTGTTTTTTCTGACTGTAATGACAGTTAACTGTGATTCTATGCGACTTTATTCACAATTTCCTGTGGTTGTATATGACTGCAATGACAGTTTGCTGTGGTCGTATCTGACTTTAATGACTGTTTCCTGTATGTGTATTTGACTTTAATGATAGTTCCCTGTTGTTGTATCTGACTCTAATGATACTTTCCTGTTGTTGTATCTGACTTTATTTACAATTTCCTGTTGTTGTATCTGACATTAATGGCGGTTTCATGTGAATGAATCTGACTGTATTGATAGTTTCCTGTGATTGTAACGATAGTATCCCGTTCCTGTATCTGACTTCTATTTCTGCTTCCTGTGACTGTATCGGACTTTAATTATTGTTTCCTGTTGTTGTTTCTGACTATAATGACTTAATTGACAATTTCATGTGATTGTATCTGACTTTAATGACAGTTTCATGTATCTGACTGTTATGATATTTTCCTGTGATTATGATGACAGTTTCCTGTGACTGTATCTGACTATAATGACAATTTCCTGTTGCTGTACCAAATTTTATTGACAATTTCCTGTTGTTGTATATTACTTAAATGACAGTTTCATTTAGTTGTATCTGATTGTAACGATAGTTTCCCGTTCTTGTATCTGGCTTTTACTACTGTCTCCTGTGATTGTATCTGACTTTTATGATAGTTTCCTGTTGTTGTATCTGACTATAATGACAATTTCCTGTTGTTGTATTTGACTTTAATGAAAGTTTGATGTGATTGTTCCTGACTATAATGTGATTGTAATGACAGTTTCCCGTTCTTGTATCTGACTTAAGTGACTTTAATGACCGTTTCCTGTTATTGTATCTGACTATAATAGCAATTTCAGGTGATTGTATCTGACTGTAATGATATTTTCCTGTGATTGTAATGACAGTTTCTCATTCCTGTATCTTACTATAATGACAATTTCCTGTTGTTGTATCTGACCATAATGACAATTTTCTCTTATTGTATCTGACTTCAATGACAGTGTTCTGTTGTTGTATATGACTGTTTATTGTGATTGTATTTGACTTTAATGACAATTTTTTGTTATTGTATCTGACTTTAATGACAATTTCCTGTTGTTGTATCTGACTTTAATGACAGTTTGATGTGATTGTATCTGACTGTCTGTTATTACAGTTTCCCATTTCTGTATCTAACAATAATGACAATTTCCTGTCGTTGTATCTGACATTAATGACAATTTCCTTTAATGACTGTTTCTAGTGGTGATGTCTGGCGTTAATGACAGTTTCGAAGCTTGTAGTTGACTTTATTGACAGTTTACTGTGATTGTATCTGAGTTTTATGACGGTTTCCTGTGGTTGTTTCTGACTTTAATGATAGTGTCCTGTGTCTATATCTGACTGTGATGGCAATTTCTTGTAATTGAATATGACTTTTATGATTTTCGTGTTGTTGTAGCTGACTGTAATTACAGTTGACTATGATTATATTTGACTTTATGCACAATTTTCTTTGGTTTTATCTGACTGCAATGGCAGTTTGCTCTGGTTGTATCTGACTTTAATGACTGTTTACTGTATTTGTATCTGACTTTTAATGATAGTTTCCTGATGTTGTTTCTGACTCTAATGATACTTTCTTCTTGTTGTATCTGACTTTACTGACAATTTTCCGTTGTTGTATCTGACATTAATGAAGGTTTTATGTGATTAAATCTGACGGTAGTGATAGTTTCCTGTGATTGTAACGATAGTTTCCTGTTCCTGTATCTGACTTTTATTAGTGTTTCCTGTGTTTATATCTGACTTAAATGATGGCTTCCTGTTATTGTATATGACTATAATGACAATTTTCTGTTGTTGTATCTGACTTTAATGACAGTTTCATGTAATTGTATCTGACTGTAATGATATTTTCCCGTGATTGTAATGACAGTTTCCCGTTCCTGTATCTAATTTTAATGACTGTTTCCTGTGATTGTAACTAACTATAATGACAATTTCCTTTTGTTGTACCTGGTTTTATTGACAATTTCCTGTTGTTGTATGTGTTTTTAATGACAGTTTCATGTGGTTTTATCTGTTTGTAACGATAGTTTTCCGTTCCTGTATCTGTCTTTTATTACTGTGTCTTGTGATTGTTTCTGACTTTAATGATAGTTTTCTGTTGTTGTATATGACTATAATGACAATTTCCTATTGTTGTATCTGACTTTAATGACAGTTTGATGTGATTGTTTCTGACTGTAATAATAATTATTTTCCTGTGATTGTAATGACAGTTTCCCATTTCTGTATCTGACAATTTCCTGTTGTATCCGACCATAATGTTTTAATGATTGTATCTAACTTTAATAATAGTTTCCTGTTGTTGTATCTGACTATAATGACAATTTCCTGTTGTTGTATCTGACTTTAATGATGGTTCCTTGTGATTGTTTCTGTTTAAATGACAATTTGCTGTTGTTGTATTTTACCATAATGACAATTTCCAGTTGTTGTATCTGACTATAACGACATTTCCTGTTCTTTTATCTGATTTTAATGACTGTTCCTTGTCATTGTATCTGTTTTAATGACAATTTCCTGTTGTTGTATCTAACCATTATGACAATTTCCTGTTATTGTATCTGACCATAATGACAATTTCCTGTTGTTGTATCTAACCATTATGACAATTTCCTGTTGTTGTATCTGACCATAATGACAATTTCCTGTTGTTGTGTCTGACTTTAATGACAATTTCCTGTTGTTGTATCTGACTTTAATGACAGTTTCCTGTCATTATATCTTACTGTAATGATATTTTCCCGTGATTGTTATGACAGTTTCCCGTTCCTGTATCTGACTTTAATAATAGTTTTCTGTTGTTGTATCTGACTATAATGACAATTTCCTGTTGTTGTATCTGACTTTAATGATGGTTCCTTGTGATTGTTTCTGTTTTAATGACAATTTCCTGTTGTTGTATTTGACCATAATGACAATTTCCTGTTGTTGTATCTGACCATAATGACAATTTCCTGGTGTTGTGTCTGACTTTAATAACAGTTTCCTGTCATTGTATCTTACTCTAATGATATTTTCCCGTGATTGTTACGACAGTTTCCCTATCATGTATCTGACTTTCATGATAGCTTTCTGTTGTTGTATCTGACTATAATGACAATTTCCTGTTGTTGTATCTGACTTTAATGATGGTTTCTTGTGATTGTTCCTAATTATAATGATGTTTTCCTGTTGTTGTATCTGACTGTAATGACAATTTCCTGTTCTTGTATCTGACTTTAATGAAGGTTCCTTGTGATTGTTTCTGTTTTAATGACAATTTCCTGTTGTTGTATTTGACCATAATGACAATTTCCTGTTGTTGTATCTGACTTTAATGACAATTTCATGTGATTGTATCTTACTGCAATGATATTTTCCGTTGATTGTTATGACAGTTTCCCGTTCCTGTATCTGACTTTAATGATAGTTTCCTTTTGTTGTATCTGACTATAATAACAATTTTCTGTTGTTGTAGCTGACTATAATGACAATTTCCTGTTCTTGTATCTGACTTTTGTGATGTTTCCTTGTGATTGTATCTTTTTTAATGACAATTTCCTGTTGTTGTATTTAACTATAATGACAATTTCCTGTTGTTGTATCTGACAATAATGATATTTCCTGTTATTGTATCTGACTTTAATGACTGGTTTTTTGTCATTGTATCTGTTTTAATGACAATTTCCTGATGTTGTATCTGACAATAATGACAATTTCCTGTTCTTGTATCTGACTTTAGTGACAATTTCCTGTTGTTGTATCTGACTTTAATGACAGTTTCCTTTGATTGTATCTTACTGTAATGATATTTTCCTGTGATTATTATGACAGTTTCCCTTTCCTGTATCCGACTTTAATGACTGTTTCCTGTTATTGTATCTGACTACAATGACAATTTCCTGTTGTTGTATCTGAATATAATGACCAATTTCTGTTATTGTATCTTACTGTTATGATATCTTCCTGTGATTATTATGACAGTTTCCCGTTCTTGTATCTGACTTTAATGACTGTTTCCTGTTATTGTATCTGACTATAATGACAATTTCCTGTTGATGTACCTGATTTTATTGACAATTTCCTTTCGTTGTATCCGACTTTAATGACAGTTTTCCGTTCCTGTATCCAACTTTATTGACAATCTGCATTAATTTTACTTATTGTGTTTGAAGTATTCTTGTGGCCAAAATATTTTTGAAGCAGGAATTTTTTTGATATGCCGTCCTCTAAAATCAAATTATAGTTGCTCCATGATAACAACAGTAAACTGACCTAGAGACCCAACCATGAGGATCTGTCTAAAGATCGAAAGATGCCACCAAGTCCAGGTTAACTCCAATTTAACTCAAGGAAACTGTCATTAAAATCCGATACAACTACAGGAAACTGTCACAGAATCCACTCTACAGCGGATAATGATGACAACCATATTGGACTTTGCTGAACTGTCATCCCTCTTTTCATATCAGATTGTATCCGATAAAGACATCAGATCGATAAGATCTAACCTAGGCCTATAGCGACAAATTATAGGCATGGGTTTAACCTCAATTTTTACCTAAATCGTCTAAAACGATCCTTTTTAAGATTGCTCAGACAAGAGTTAAACTAGGTCAAGGTCACTTCATGTAACTTTGTGTACATATGTATTTTATGTGCAAGTTTGATACATCTACCAATTGTAGTTTTTGTTTTATTGTAACATTTTTCTGAATATCGATTTTGTGCTGTATACAGGGATATGGTCATTATCCATATTTGTCATTTAATCGCAAAATCACTAGAAGATTAGGTCAAGGTCAAGCATGACTGCACCACTTAAGTTTTCATGTTTGTTAGCAAATCAGAATGTAATATTAACTATAACATGCTTATTTCCTGATTGGATTTGACATAATAATGCATAAAAATATAACTCTTTTGGTCACAGCTCCAATAGGTATTTTTGGACACGAATCCCCTTTATGACTCTTGCACCTCTGATCTCTGCATGTCGTTATATCCACTGTATAAAGTTTCATTGAAATCAACCAATTTGTTCACCAGTTCAAGTCCAAGTGCCAGGATTTAATTGTTACTGTTTCGGCAGCTTTTCATGACATAAGAATGCATAAAAATCTAAGTTCATGTGTCATCGCCCGAGAATATTTTTGTCGACAAATACCCCTTTCTTCACACACATGTACATGTAATGACTCCGTTCTCATTAATTGTGATAACATTCTGCTAGAGTTACCTCTCTTTGTCTATGAACAACGAATAATTCTGAAGAATAATTTAATTCAAAATTTGCTTCATTTTTCTTTTTCATATACAAAGGACTCAAAATACATTATATAAACAATACACAATTATAATACAATACACTAAAACGGATGTATAATATCAGTTCCGTAGCAAATGTAGGTTGTCACCAAAAAATTCTTCCTTTTTCCATGTTTTACGTATATATTTATCGATTTTTTTTTCAAACTCATATGTTGAAACTATAACGAACACCGAACTACGACTTAAAATGATGAATTGCCTGCCTCTTTAATTCAAGGAATGCTGTCAAATGCGCTAAAACCTAAGTAGGAACCTTGTCTGTCTCCCTCTCCGCCCCCTAGTACCTCATCTACATGTAACTGCCCCCCTCTTCCCTCCCCCCGAAAAAAAAAACCCATAAAATTGTCTAGATCAACCTACGAGTCTAAATTTAAAAGAAAACAGGAAAACATATTGAATGAAAAGAAATGAAATAATATAAGACATCTTTGTTTCCTAATAACACGTCGCCTGTCTATAATATAGCTTTATCAACCTTTATTTAATATGTATATTTGGAAGGTAGCAGACAAATGTCATTTATCTATAATAATAATCTGTAACGACGACTTTCAAGGGTTACTTCCTGTAATTTTGTCATCTCTTCATAATCTTTAATATAAGTTTTAAACATGGTAACAACCCCCACCACTAGATCCGCCCATGATCAATACAACATTAATACACAGTACATTAAGTTCATCGGTTTTCAGAAAACATAAAATGTCCGTTTCCTCAGATTTCTGAAAACTCGTCAACCTGGAAATAAACATCGCGTACAAAACATTATGTAGCCTAATACAGTGTACAGATATGGTGCTGGGAAATAACAGATAAAGAAACCTTCATTTACAAACACAAATATTTTTTTTTGGCTTTAGTATGTTTACTAGGAAAAGTAGCATAACTTATCGTTAGAAGAACTGTTTGAAAAATAAACCATATTTAACAAGATCTTAGATATTGCTTAATAAGTACTCACCATTGTTTTCTTGTTCCACTCTGGATTTTATTTTAGATTAAACATTTGAAATTAAACTGAATAAAAAAAAGAAATAATAAAATCTTACCTTGTATTAAACAAATCGAAATACAAACTGAAGAAAATAAGTAATATTAACTACATAATCAGCCATATTGACCTTGATACTGTACGTGTTGACTTATGATAGGTATAATATTGTATTTATAATAAAACAAAACAACTAACTTACCTTATTATAAATCTGTGATACACAGAGGAGTTGATTTATTGTAAACTTACCTATTTAACCTGTCAGATTTAAGTTATAACAATATAATATTTATTGTGTGTTCTGTGCCAGTGGCCATACTCTGGTAAAGTTTAACTCATGATCTCCATCTTCATCAACACCATCCTCTGTTACAGATAAATGTGGTGAGGAGCGTATAGTAGACACAGTATGTCTGTCTATGTTAGTGTCACTCAGTATAACAACAAACTTATGGTGGATATCAATAACAGACTGTAGCCACCTACCCCACCCTGATGATGTCATATTTACTTCCCATAACGTTACCTCCTGTAACAATGTCATACTTGGTGTAAGGCCCAGGTCCCTGTCACCCAGTGCCACGTCAGTCAGATTTAACCTCTGTAACCTGTCACACTGACACAGTACAGGACCAGGTACCGTATTAGTGTTAGCTACTGTAACATACATCAAACATAATATCCTCAGTGACGGTACACAGACCTTGTTTATAGTCCTATCTGTGTCCTCACCAGTAATATCGACCATGGTCAGTGACCTTGTACGGTGTGGATCACTTAGTAAGTTATTAACTACTGTGTTAGATATACCACGCTCTCCGTCAATAGGTACCCACAATAAGCACAGTGACCTTATATCTACATGGTGATCAGACAGGACTTCCCTAGTTACCCTCACTGTCTCTATGTCACTGGAGGGAGACACATAAACATCTGATACATGGAATGTCACTGGGCTGTCTGTCACTGGGCTGTCTGTCTGTCCGTACTCTAACTCCCGGTGCCAACTTACCTGTAGTTTGTACAGTTCCTCCACTGTATCACTGTCATCAGAAGGTGAATAAGATTCTCTGTATTTACAAATCTCTGTGTCACTGTCTGCCACACTTACAACACGCTGTGATATAACACTACCCAAACACGGACACATACCACATATAAACATGATAACATTAGATAACTCCATAATGACTTTGATATCACACAGATGTTTACAGAATAAATCACTCACCTCCTTGTGGGTGACGATGTAAATAGCAGCAAGGAATTCCTGTACAGATTTGTGGAAGAAATGAACACTCACCTTTTCCTCCATAACGCTATGTACATCTCTCTGACTAATTAAACCTACATCAAGGGCAAACTGCAATTCTCTCTCACCTATTTCTGTCTCCAAGTCATCTTTCTGAAAAACTAACTTCATTTCTTTAAACAAAAGACCTTCATATGCTACTTTTCCCAGTTTTAACAACACATTTGAATAATTTTTGATATTTTTCTTTGAAGACATTAGTTTTGGTAAACTAACATTGATTGATTCAAAACTCAATTTTTGAGTGTCATGTTTAAGATGAGCTCTTTTTATCAACATATTGACCATGGCTATATAGAAACTGGTCATACTGTCCCCTACCTGGTCCCCATCATACCATATCTGTACACAAACTACAGCTAATAAAGGTATCTTTATAAATGATTTTACAGTTTCATTGTCTAATTTCCTTGTAATTTCTTCATATTTGGCCTCAAATTCAGCAGTACCTGGTTTCATTTTATAATAATGTACAAGTACTTTTTCTTTTACAGATTCGATACCTGCGTCGTCCAGTCCCAGTATTTCAATCACTCTATCTTCGTTCTTTACTCCCTGGATTTCAGAAAACTTCCATGGCCGCATGGTGGTGAAGATAACACAGTTTGACATGTTATCTATGTTAGGCATTCCTTTATACTTGAGACGAGCTATGACGGACTGATCGGGCTTCCACTCGTCTAAGCCATCCATCATTATAAAACATCGGTATTTCTTGCTAGAGAACACGTGTTTGGCTGTTGCTTGGAGATCAGTATCAGATCCTAGAATGTCCTGACAAATCATATCAGTGACGTCAGCTCGTGATGGATCAACATGACGTAATGGTATATGGAAGACGAAATCAAACTGACTGAGAGCGTTTTCCCATTTGTTAAGCGGTCCAATCATACCTGGCTGTTGAGTATTGCACCACGTTTTCAGAAACCACTTGCAGTACGTTGTCTTGCCGTGAGCGGCTTTCCCTAACATAAACACACGGGGGACCGGCTTACCGTTTTTTGTCAGCATATCCTCGGGATTTTTCACTTCTTTTCTTTCTTGTTGTTCCTCACTCTGTGCTGACTTTTTCCCCTTACGGTTCTCCTTGACATCCTCCGTGATAACAACTGACGAGAACAGGGCTTCTACAGGTAACGTGTCACCGTCCGTTGTTACCGGGGACAGGGGGATCTCTCTTGTCTCCTCGTTATTCCTCTTAATCAGTTTTTCTCTCAATATGTTGACGTCAGGCTCCACATCTAGAAAGATAATGAGTAGCTCATCGTTAGATTTTACGAGGAGTGGTATAATATTTTGTAATTCCTCGTTTTTATTGACATCGTACCCCACATAAACTCACCATAAAATGACACATATAATTTGTGGGAGGGGTATTGTAGAAGTATTATGTAAGATGGTCTTAAAATTTGTCATCAAGGACAAGAGCGAGGCTTTTTTCCTTCTACATATGGTACCACCGATTGAACTTCTTCAGGGGAATGGTTGGTTGACATTATTAAAATATGGACTTGGTCGAGGTCATTGTGTCATTATAATGACCCGATTAAAATTGTAATATCTACCGAGGCCGAACGCCGAGGTTGATATTATACATCTCATCGGGTCATTATAATGACATAATGATCGAGGCCAAGTCCTTATTTGTTATATTATATGGCGACACGTAGCACTCTATATCATTAAAATAATGATTCAAAGCAATAGGAATATTCTATTTTTGATAAAGAATCAAATGTGCTATTTTATTAGAATGAACAAAATAACAATCTTGGTTTTCATCGTAAGTACTGAAATCGGGAAAAATAGCACAACAAGTCATTATTTAATCTTCCGACAGCGGTCATTATCAGAAATTCTAATATGACTTGAATTTTTTTCCCTATGTGTACCATATACCACGCCTGGTGTAAAATCTCCAACAAACTTCCAGTGCTCTATTAGAATAGAAATAACAACTAGCTAGCCGTGATTCATCGTTCAGTAATTCCACGAGTTGCATGAACCAATCAAATTATCACCTCGCCGTGATAATTTGATTGGTTCATGTGACGAGTAACCACGGCTAGCTAGTTGTTATTTCTTTACGGGAAATCTGCCTATTGTTTGTGCGCATCATATTCAGCGTTTCTGTGTAACTTTTCCCGCAAAATAGAACAATTACGATGACGTCGCGTAATTGCGCGAAGAACGTTAAGATGTTCGACTTGCACAAAAGGATATATAGACTGTATCAATACTATTAGTTATACGGTTAGTTAGTGACCTGATACGGAAAAATACATGGTGTGAAAAGAAAACCCGTATCGGGCGAGGCGAAAGCCGAGCCCGATACGGGTTTTCTTTTCACACCATGTATTTTTCCGTATCAGGTCACTAACTAACCGTGTAACGAATTTATCACGTCGAAGACCTCTAACTGTATGTGTGGGGGTCTCTGTATCATACAATTCACGACGTCATAATAAACTACTCACCCGATACGGATTTACAGGCCTGATACGGCTTTTTTCACGGCGTCATGTGACCATGATCTGACCAATCAGATTCCAACATTTTTGTCTGAGGCGTGGTAAACGAATTTATCGGAATTAAGAAATGAATCTTATATTTTTTTTTCTGTTGATGCAGGTATCACCAGAAAAATTGGACAGAAAACTGCATCAATGCGCGTATGAAAATTGTTGATGTGTTACGTTGAATCTGAAATACTCCAAATGCTACGATGATCTCCTCAAAGGCAGATCCAGCCAAAATGGATAAGGAGGGGGTCTACAATTTTGAAAGAGAGAGAGAGACTTTGAAAAGAGGGGTAATAAATTCTATACTTTGTTGAGATGATGTCTATTCGTAAAAACGGCTACTTCATACCTTGCACCAATTACTAGTAACTCAATAAAATACATTTGTATCATTTTCCGGCGCAACGTTTTCAGAGGAGAAATCATGAATGTGTCAGTCAATCCGAGCATGTGGCGGTCATTTTTGATTTGCGATTGCCTCAAAAGCACAAACCTAGTCGATACGTTGAGTTATTTGATTCGTGTCATGTTTGGTTAAATTCTGTGCATAGTTATAAAAGGAGAAGTCGAAAATGTTTCAGCCAATCAGAATCCTTGACGGCAATCTTTGATTTCCGATCAGGCCAAAAACGTGTTACTCTTTCTTCTCAGTGCTAGTCGATAGACTGCAGAAAATATAATTTCTTGATATCAGGCGTTGAAATAAAATATCTCAACGTAATGCAGTACTAGAATGTTTACATAGATAGTAAATAATATTGAACAATTTTCATTGAAGAAATCCATGAGTCCCTATGTAAATTATCAGTATTAGACCTCCCCTCCCATCTTCCTTATCCCCAACGCACTCACAATTATGAGACAGAGGCGTTGGATACTGAACTGCGCGGTCATCAGGCCATCTTCAGGAGCATCGAATCTACATGAAACGGAGATAATAAACTAATCCGGTATAAATCTAAATGAAATATTCCCTGCGACCAAAATACAAAAGTAATTCCACAAAATATGCCTTCCATGGAAGCTGATTTGGATATAGTCATGTGTTCACTTTTAATGATTCAGAACTGAGAGTTATGAAAAGACAGATCGTATAAAAAGCTTACATTCCTCATTTTATCGTATAAAATTTCCCCAACTGATCTTGATACTTAGTTTATTATTTTTGGTTTTTTTAGTTATTATTTAAGAAATAACAACTAGCTAGCCGTGGTTTATTGTCCAGTATTCCACGAGTCGCATGAACCAATCAAATTATCACCGAGCCGCGAAGCGGCGAGGTGATAATTTGATTGGTTCATGTGACGAGTGGAATTACTGGACAATGAATCACGGCTAGCTAGTTGTTATTTGTATTCTAATATAGCACGTGAATGGGCGGAGCTTAGCGCACTGGAAGTTTGTTTGAGATTTTACACCAGGCGAGTTCTATGGTACAAAATATAGGGAGAAAATTTGAAGTCATATTAGAATTATGTTTTATGCCCCTGTAATCGGATATTCGGGAGTATATAGTTTTTGGTCTATATGTTTGTCAGTCTTTCTGTCTGTCCGCTAAAAAGCATAATTTTTGAATGGTAAGTAAAAAGGCTTTCATATTTGCAGTTGCGTATCGAGCAATTTTTTTATGACACTGGGGGCGTGGAAATCACAATGTCCTGGAGACCGAATGAGAGCTTAGCTTCCAGTATTTCGAAACGCGACCGGCGAACTGTCATTTAACAAATTAGTACCGAAACTCGGACGGACAAATGAATTAGCGACATAGGTAAAAATGATGTCAACAACCTGAAGTTGACTTTCAAAAAAGTACCATTACAAGTCCAATGGACTTTAACTGCGTATTCGTCTTTTATGACCATTCATACATGTACAAACGTAAAAGCAATTAGATTCAGTGAACAAAAAAAACCAAAAAACAAATAGACAACGCACAAGCACTTTGGGGGGGGGGGGGGGTGTTAGGGTCGCTACATTTTTCTCCGGTAGGAATGAAGTGGCAAAAGTAAGGAAATTGAGTACAAGGGATGAAGTGGCGAGTGAAAAAGGTTGTTTATCCTGAAAATGTTACGGTTTTTTTTTATCTGTAAACATGTTTCTATGGATGAAAAAAATGTATATATAAATAACATGCATTAAAAAACCAATATGAAAACCGAATGGGTCAGTGCAAGTCGCACAGTTTTAAGGGTGGCTGCTGCATCATACGCAGACCAGACACAGCAACTGCTACGGCGTGTCTGCGTGCTACCAAATCCCACAGGTGCCTGCAGATATGATCGCCCCCCCCCCCCTCGTTCTTTCTCAGAATCATGGCTAAAATGGCCGTGGTGTAAAGAAGGGAGCTTTTTTCTCCCTTCTTAACTCCACGGCCATTTTAGCCATGATTCTGAGAAAGAAAGAGGGGGGAACGATCATATCTGCAGGCTCCTGTGGCTGAATTCAGAAATAACTTGCCCGACCGATTTTTTATACGGAACGAGCAATCGAGCAACTGCATGTGCAACCCTGTGATATATGACGTTCTTTTTTAGTACCGTAACGTATGTATGACGTCAAGTTACATAACTCTTCCTTACGATGCTATATTAGCGCGAACGCAATCCATATTGCAGGGCTTATATTTCTTTTGTAAGCGCGATGACACCCGTCTTTCTTTACATAAAAGACATCGGGAATTCTTCAGCTTACATTCTTGACCTATACTATATGTTTTTCCCATCAGTAGTTTTTTTTCTATAATATCCATGTAATGTGTGATAGTGTCATTTTTTCATAAAAAAGGCCAATGTAAATCTGATTAAGAAGACTGAATTGACTGAAAACTCTATCAATCAACGATTGAAAATAAAGGTAAGAGTCATATGTATACAAATTATGTGATCTATGAAGTGGATAAGCCCTATTTCCATGCTTATTTAGATACAACATAGAAATACGCTGTAAAACGCAGTTTCTGCAATCACCTCTCAGTTGGCACTGCTGAAATCTCGCGAGGATTCCCGATGACTGAGAAATTTTCTTCATATATCTCTTGTATATATATCCGACTAACTACACGCAAAGTTTTATCAAAATACCATCAGTAGTTTTGAATAGGCAGTTTTACCTTTAAATAATGACTCGCGCAACAGCCAATCAGATTCGACGTTATATTCTGGTTCTATGATATAACAAAATATCTATTCAGTGGGAGTCAGGGAGAAGTGTAGAAAAGAATATTCGAAGAAATATTAACTTATATATCTATAAGCTTAAAATGCATCAAAGATGCAAAGTGCCGAGTTGCAAAACTTGAATATAAGTAAAATATACATGATTTGAATATGGTCTCGACAGATGGGAAACATTATTAGCATGTTTCAGGTTGATCCACATTCATATATAATTCAGAAACCATTTTCAATTAACGAGTCCTATGAATTTGACCTTTGATCTCTTGACCCCAAAATTAATAGGAAACATTTCTGGCAAGTTACATGATAATAGGTGCAATACAGGCTCAAATTCAGTCGGGAAACCATTTTTAATCATCTTAGTCCTGTGACCTTGACCTTTGACCTTTGAACCCCAAAATTGATAGTGGTCATCCTTGATCCATGGGAAACATTTCTGGCAAGCTTCATGATTATAATTGCAATACAGGCTGAAAGATGGTCCGGAAACCACTTTCAATCATCGGAGTCCTGTGACCTTGACCTTTTGACCCCAAAATCAATAGGGGTCATTCTTGATTCATGGGATTCATTATTGGCAAGTTTCATGACTTTAGGTGCAATACAGGCTAAAATATGGCCAGGAAACCATTTTCAATCATCAGAGTCCTGTGACCTTGACCTTTGACCTTTTGACCCCAAAATCAAAAGTGGTCATTTTCTATTCACAGGTAACATTTCTGGCAAGTTACATGATTATAGGTGCAATACAGGCTGAAATATGGTCCGAAACCAATTTCATCAACAGAGTCCTGTGACCTTGACCTTTGACCTTTTGACCCCAAAATCAATAGGCCTCATCCTTGATTCAAGGGAAACATTTCTGGCAAGTTTCATGACTTTAGGTGCAATACAGGCTAAAATATGGCCAGGAAACCATTTTCAATCATCAGAGTCCTGTGACCTTGACCTTTGACCTTTTGACCCCAAAATCAAAAGTGGTCATTTTCTATTCACAGGAAAGACTTCTGGCAAGTTATATGATTATAGGTGCAATACAGGCTGAAATATGGTCCGAAAACCAATTTCAATCAACAGAGTCCTGTGACCTTGACCTTTGACCTTTTGACCCCAAAATCAAAAGGCCTCATCCTTGATTCAAGGGAAACATTTCTGGCAAGTTTCATGATTATAGGTGCAATACAGGCTGAAATATGGTCCGGAAACCATTTTCAATCATCAGAGTCCTGTGACCTTGACCTTTGACCTTTTGACCCCAAAATCAATAGGCCTCATCCTTGATTCAAGGGAAACATTTCTGACAAGTTTCATGATTATAGGTGCAATACAGGCTGAAATATGGTCCGAAACCAATTTCAATCAACAGAGTCCTGTGACCTTGACCTTTGACCTTTTGACCCCAAAATCAATAGGCCTCATCCTTGATTCAAGGGAAACATTTCTGGCAAGTTTCATGACTTTAGGTGCAATACAGGCTAAAATATGGCCAGGAAACCATTTTCAATCATCAGAGTCCTGTGACCTTGACCTTTGACCTTTTGACCCCAAAATCAAAAGTGGTCATTTTCTATTCACAGGAAAGATTTCTGGCAAGTTACATGATTATAGGTGCAATACAGGCTGAAATATGGTCCGAAAACCAATTTCAATCAACAGAGTCCTGTGACCTTGACCTTTGACCTTTTGACCCCAAAATCAATAGGCCTCATCCTTGATTCAAGGGAAACATTTCTGGCAAGTTTCATGATTATAGGTGCAATACAGGCTGAAACCATTTTCAATCATCTGAGTCCTGTGACCTTGACCTTTGACCTTTTGACCCCAAAATCAATAGGCCTCATCCTTGATTCAAGGGAAACATTTCTGGCAAGTTTCATGATTATAGGTGCAATACAGGCTGAAATATGGTCCGGAAACCATTTTCAATTATCTGAGTCCTGTGACCTTGACCTTTGACCTTTTGACCCCAAAATCAATAGGGCTCATCCTTGACTAATGGTGAGTAAGTGTATGAAGTTTCATTGTTATAGCCTCTTTCGTAGTTGACTTATAGTCCGGAAACCAATTGTTGACGCCCTCCCGCCCGCCCAGACGCCCGCCCGCCCGCCCGTCTCACATCAAATTAAGAGCCGAGTTTTGCAACTCGGCTAATAACGTTCTTCCCTCGCATACCAAGAAAATCAGAGTTGCTCTGATAGATATTTATATTGAAATTCTCTTCGATTTCCTGCATAGACTGAATTCAGGCATTGTAATCTTCAATTCTTAAATATTTATTGATTGCTACGCTCACCAGCTAACATGTGGGATATTCAAAGACCATTTTACCATTTTCTGTATTAATATGGATTCTCTGTAAAAACCTAAAACAGCTGGCCAAGGCATGTCATGGATTTTGATGAAACTTTCTGTAATTATCATACTTAATGTAAAAACAATGAAAACAAACCATATTGTTATATTTGAACAAAGGTTACCATGGTAACGGGGTCAATCTATTTGACACCCCCATAAATATGAGAGATAAGACATATTGTGGCTTTCTGTTGCCATGGAAACCATGGTCAAAATTTACTTTTCTTCTTAAGTTCAACTCTAACAAGAATAACTTTTTCGGGGGGAGGGGGTTATCAGGTAGTTGTTAATATTCAGTCAAATTATATGAAAATTTGGCAAAAATAAGGTATAATTTTAGGGTCATTTTTGGCCTGTTTTTGATTATTTTGAAGGTTGAAAACCATTATTTGGTGAATGTTATGGGCATTTAACATCACCTTGCCAAAATAAATGGTTATAGCTGGAAAAAATCAAGAAATAAAATATGGTGAAACTCACCATTTTGTCATGAATGCCAATCAAAATCCGTTGCTATAGCAATTTGGAATCCATATTACCATATACCGCATATTTAAAAACATTGTTTTTCCTCATGTTTGAGTCATATGATTATGAAATAGCATTCCTGTGTACAAATTATATTTATCATTATCAATTGACCTTCAAATCATTTCAAGGTCATCTGTCCAAATCTCAAGGTCATTTCTAACTTTAGACTAAAATTGAGACAAAAATCAGGATTTCCAATTAGTTTAAATTGCTTTTTCTAACTTATTTCATTAGATATTTTGATTTTAAATATTTACAGTTGAACAACCGATCATAAGAAGTAGAATTAATATCAATTTTGTTAAATTGTATTTCACTTCTATGTATGACATACTTTCAAATGAGCATAAAATTGAGATTTTCTAAAATTTTCTCGTAAAATATTTGAGGTCTTCAAAGGACTTCGATAATTTTGATACTCATCCCAACAAATAATACATTTATCATACTTTAACTGATAATTGATTGTTTTGTCAAGGTTCCATACTGTTTACTGTTAATCATGTCTCTTTTTAGTGAAAAACCACAAAATCTGGCTTGAAAATAGCAAATATTTTTCAATGACCTTGAAAATCGAGCAAATGACCTTGACATTTTCTCAAGGTCATGATAGCATCAAATGGTCTTTAATACATCTACATACCAAGTTTTGTAACGATAGCAGGCATACATCTTTAGAAATTAGCTTTTTACTTACAACAGGTATTTACACCTTCGTACCAAATGTTGCCATGGTAACCTATTTCAAAGGCATGTAAACAGAAAAATCTCACTTCTAGATAAATTTCCTTCAATTCCCATGAAGTCCTAGGATAATACTCTTCAGGAAATAGTCAATTGTATTTCAAATCTTGTTTAATTGCATTATTACTCTTGTCAAAAGTAAGTAAAATATAGGTAAAATAAGGCCTAAATTGACCAAAAATGGCTCATTTTAAATAAGCAATTTTTTCTTGAAATTCAAGCAACTTTACATGACACACAGAAAGAAGGAGCTTCGAAAAATCAAATTGTATCAACGAAAGAGGATTTAAATAATCTTTTCGGAAAATTACATATACATTCAACATGTGTTTCCATGGTAACGGGATGCATAAAAATGCCTTGTTTAAAGGTGTTTTTATACAAAACCTTGGTTACCATGGCATCGGAACGTCGGAGAAAAAAATCGAAGGTCAATTCGTTCTGAGAACATCATATTTACCTTATACACAAAAAATATTCAAAATCTGAGGCATGTCGTGGCTAAACATGTCTGATTTTTTTAAGGTTTTTACACAGAATCCCTATTAAAAAGTTTTCAATCCACTCCCCCCTCCTGTAAAAAAGGCCTAAATTCGCATATGAACTTGGTGTAGAATATGTGGAATTCGCATCAAAAGTACTAACACCTATTCTCTGTAGGCATCTTTTTTTTGAAACGCATGTTCTCCGATTTTCATGAAATTTCACATATTGGTAGGAATAAAAGCAGGGCATAAAAGCCATCAACATATCGTTGCCAAGTGACTTGGTTGCCATAGTAACCAGCTCACAAGATACCAATGTATGAAAATTAAACAATTTCAAAGCCTTGCTGTGTCTCATACAAATGGTTTATGATTTCAATCGTTATGAAATTAAAAAATAAAGGCTCTTATATACTTAACCATATATGTAATCTTTTCAGATTTTCTTTATAAGTATGGTTACCATAAATAAATTATGCTCATTATAGCATCATTTTTTATTATGTTTATAGATTTTACTTTCAGTTTATCAATTGCTTTGAGTCAAATAAAAAGCAATTTCATCTAATTTTACCAAAGTTCTAAATTTACATAGTGACCGTTGGTGTTTGAAATATTGATAAATCGGACATTCTGAGTTTGATAAATAAAGTTTAAAGATTTCCCTATTGCTAAAATATAATAACGTTTGATTGTAACATACAATGCACTCTTTCAAAAACTTGAATAAAATAAGTGGGGTAAACGTTACTATGGCAACTTTTTTTTTAAATATCGATTTTAAAAATCAAAACGTTGTTATTATAATTATTTTCATTCCATAAGAAATTAATCAATTGATAGAACTGATGTTGAGAAAATCTATACAAATATTTGTATGGTTACTATGGAAACAACATCAATTTACACAAAATTTCTTTATGTTTCTGAATGTTTTAAGCGTTCGAAATAAAACTTTTTATAAAGTTAGGAAAGAAAAATTTACATGTAACATCAAAGTAGGAGTCTTTATGGTTTTATTGCAAAATGTTGATTAATTCATTCTAATATAAAATGGCCGTATCCAAGGAAACAAACAAGCCTATATGAAGTTTGAAGCCGAAATCTTATAAAAAAAATCGTTTCCGTTTATTCCCCATTGTTCGGTAGCACCAACATTTCTAAAAGTATCTAACAAGACAAATCTGCCATGTCTAAGGAGCGCCCCGCAGCATTTGAATTTCCTTTTCAAATGGACCGTCATTATTTACATATCACATCTCCTAATGTAAATACGCCCCGTTGTGAGTAGATCTACTTAACACTTTTCAGACCACAAGGTAGATTTAAATCAGTTTCGCATAAGTGGCTGACAGTCGGACCTCTCAAGTGGCCGAACAATATATTAAAGTGATTATCTGAATGATGTCAAGCACTTGTGTAATAATATTGTACCTGTATGATAATAACAGGGATATTTTAGATCAGTTATAGAATGAAATACATTGAAGCTGCACTGTACACCTTTCGCATAGAAAGTTTCGCCCCTTGAACCCCCCCCCCCCCCGGGCAAGGCGGGCGCTGGATCCGCCACTGCTTGGCGAATCAATTTCCATGAACTGAAAGACGAGACATCTCAATGGTCGGACGCTTCAAACATATCAGAAAGGGGAAAACCTTTTCTATGTTTAGTAACAACTCATAATTTCTTGAAATTGTGAGCGTACAATCAGGGACGTACATAAAATATAAATTATATACTCCCTGGCGCAATGTACAGACAATTGGACCTTGATTGTTGTTAGTGTTGTAACGATTATCGGCGACATCATCGCCAATACCCTTCGATTTCGATTAATCGATTATGTTTTAAAGAATCGATTATAATCGGAAATATACAACGTAGAAATGAATGACATAGTTTTCGGTCGAATACGCGTTATGACAAGTGAAGTACGAATAAAACGAAAGTAGATCAAAGATCGTTTCCACGAGTTAATGTTACGGTTGAAGCGTAAATAATTCGATAAGGATACACTTTCTAAGGCATACAATGGGTGGAATCAGGATTTTCATTATATTTCAAATACTCTAAAAGAAAACTTCAACGTCAGATACGATACGTCAATAAGTACTCGTCTAAAAAATCCTTTTTTACGCCGAACTCCAGAGCTTTGTGAGAAGGACAAGGCCAGGTCAGTGACAAAATCACAGTACTGTTACCCTAAATTCCACAGGGATATTGCTTGATTACTCATTTTATGAGCAAAAACCTAACTCTTGGGTCGAATGGAGAACCCCCCCCCCAACTCTGCATTTGCCGTAATACAATCACAATTTGTTTTGTGCTCGATCTTGACAAAATATTTCATTTACTAGACAGGATTTTATCATTCTGTGGTTGGAGTTCTTTCTGGACATTTTACTATGTATATTATTAGCATATGATTTAATAAAGTTTTATCATTACTTTTTATATTATTTTCTGTAAAAGCAGGTAAAATTTATTTCCGATTAAATCAATATAATCGAAATCCTCTCCGAGTAAAAACCGATAATCGATTATGAAATTTTTCCGATTATACAACACTAATTATTGTATAACGTACCATCACACTGACAGTGAACAAAGCTACAAAACTTAAAATACATTATTCCACATATATGGACAGACCTACGAAAGCACATTGGCTTCACAAAAATTAAACCTGTGTTTGTGAAACAAGAATGCCCCCGTTGGCATGTTTGACAGTAAAATAGCTGAGAAGTAGTTTCACATTTTTAGGGCAAGGTCACAAGGTCAAATATGGTAACATGGAAAAGTCTTGCCAGAAAAAATTCATAATTTATGTGAAATATAAAAGCCATATAAATTAGTATTTAAAAGTCATAGCTAAAGTTTAAATTTTCGAAATTAGGTCAAACACCAAGGTCGAGTTCAAGAGGTAAATAATTTTGGTATCCATGAAAATTTCTTGTCACAAAGAAAACACACGTGAATGATGAAAGCCCTATCACTTACAATTCAGAAGTTATGGCCAAGGTTAACGTTTTTCGAAAGTAGGTCAAACTCCAAGGTCCAAGGTCAAGGTCACAAGGTCAACATTTTTGGTATCCATGGAAAGCTCTTCTTACAAGAAATACACATGTGAAATATGAAAGCGCTATCAGTTACCATTCAAAAGTAATGGCCAAGGTTAAAGTTTTTTTCGAAAGTAGGTCAAACTCCAAGGTCAAGGTCACAAGTTCAAAAAGTTTAATATTAATTGAAAGGTCTTGTCGCAAGGAATACACATGTGAAATATTAAAGCCATATCACTTACCATTCAAAAGGTATGGCCAAGTTAACAGGTTTTCATAAAAGGTCAAACTCCAAGGTCAAGGTCACAGGGTAAATATTTTTGGTATCTATGGAAAGCTCTTCTCACAAAGAATACACATGTGAAATATGAAAGCCCTATCATTTACCATTCAAAAGTTATAACCATGTCCGTCACACTTTGTTTTCGCTGTCGTTGCAGATATTGATCTCATGTTTGGTATGTGAGTTTATCTCAATGTAATATAGATCAAGTTTGAGTTTGGTTCCGATAGACCTAATTTTACAAGAGTTATGGCCCCTGGACTTAGCAAATTTCATGAAATTATCAGTTTTCCGGACTTTTTTCGGCTGTTATTGTAGATATTGAAATAATTTATTATATGTGATTACATCTTAGTGTTATACAGATCAAGTTCGAGTTTGGTTTTGATTGACCTATTTTCACAAGAGTTAGGGCCCTTGTACTTCATGAAATTCTCAGTTTTCCGGACTTTTCTTTCATGGTATTGCAGATATTGAAATCATTTTTGGTATGTGCATATATCTCAGTGTGATACAAATCAAGTTCAATGTGATTGACCCATTTCTACAGGAGTTATGGCCTCTGGACTTTCAAATTTCATGAACTTCTCAGTTTCCAGTCTTTTCATGCCTGTTCTTGTAGTAAGATATTGAGCTGATTTTGGTATGCAGAAACATTATAGTCTGATAAAGAATAAGTCGAATTTGGGTTTGATTTATTTGGTCTTACAAAAGGTATGGCTTCATAGCAAATTTCAGTAAATTTTCCTGTTTTCCAGACCTTTTCCTAAAACGTATATTATTTAACTTATTTTGATGTTGGATTCATCTTTTGGTGTAAGTACAGGTCAAGGCAGAGTTGAAGGACATGGATTAATGCCGGTCGGGTACTTATATCGCTTGCGATTCATCAATTTATTTTTTGTGAGTTTGTACGCCTTTTCTCCTATTTTTTCTCTCTTATTTAAACCACTACCCTCAATTTATTTTAGGAGCGGATCTAGAATTTACCTCAGAGGAGGTCCAAACTAAAGTAATGAAACTTAAGCACCTCATTTGGATTTTTATCGGGATAAAAATCAAGTTGGAAAAAGTATGACACCCCCCCCCCCCGACTTTCATATTCACCATTTACAGGGATTTCTAATGCCTTAGTATAATTTCGTTTGCTGTTGGTGCTGCAGCCTGGTGTTGTTGGCGATCCCCTCCTTTGTTTCAGATAATTTTGGTAAGTCCTAAGGATGACCACTCAGTATTCCGAAGGTCTAAAAAGACGAAGATTCAATAGTTCGAAGGCCCGATAATTCGAGGGACTGACAGTTCGATGGTCCGATAGCCCGAAGGCCTGATAGTCCGAAGGTCCTTTAGTTCGAAGGCCCGTAACTCCGAAGGCCCGATAGTCCGAAGGCCCAATAGTCCGAATATCCAATAAAATTCCTAAATTTGCCATACTAGTAAGGGACTTACCATTTGATTTTTAGGGGGAAGGGGGGGGGGGCAGGAAGACTTTTGCCAGCCGGAAAATTTTTGTTGGCCATTTTAAGAGCCGGATTATTTCTTTCTTTTTGTTATTTTCTAATGTTGAAAATTACTCTAAAGTTTAAATAATTCAGCGTGATTTTTCGGTCATTTTACACATTAAACACTTACAATGTAATAAGTTCATCTCTTGTCAGCAGATCATTTCATTTTAATTTCTTCAATGGCATATGATACCTATAATCTATTCATTTTAATATCGATCATACTCAATTCAACGGAGACAGGCTATATGGTGCTAATGATTTTTGAATTTGATTAAGTCACTCCAAATTGCATAAAGTTTGTTCCATTTTTACTTGTACTTAGTTTATGACTTTTTTTTGCAGCCTATGCAGCTATTGAATTGAAACTTGGTATACACCTTCATAATAATGAATAACAGATCTGATTTTAGTTTCGCGATAAACATTTTTTGCAGAGTTATGGACCTTGAACTATGAATAGCTCTTAGCCCTAGGACCTTCAAATTTTCCATGTGGGTTGACTTTATCAAGTCAAAGAACCTAATGGTTTTTTTAAAGCTAGGGGTCAAAGGTCAATGTCATTTTGTGGCTGAAGGCAACGTATTTTATTTTTATTTGGAAATTTTTATTTTGACTGTTTATTTAAATACTATTTTCGATTCAAACTTTGTACACCTGAAGACATGGTTTTTTTTCATATTGTTGGTATCTTAATTATGTTAAATGAGAATTGTGTTTAAAGGTCAAGTCATTTTAAGAATTAAACTGACATAATTGCATTGAATTCACAAAATTAATACCCCGACGGGCGTATCTTGCAGCGTTGGCGTTGCTATTTTTAACTTACGTGCGATTGCAGAGATCTGTTTCAAACAACATAATATCATTTCTGTATGATGCTACCTTTTGAATCTCTATTTTTTTGTTATATACAAATTTTGGACCCCAACTTGAAATATCCCGGGGGAGGGGGGTCCAAACCAACGGACATCCAGCCCCTCCCATCTAAATCCACCCATGTTGTTCATTTTGAACAAACTTGCATAAAAAAATGATTTTTTCTTAATTTCTATAATAATTAAAAATTCTTTTTTATTAACATAATTTCGACATCTTTTGTAGGATCAGTACACAGATATTTATTTAAGTTTTAATAGATAACGCGAAAATATGATGACAATTATTCTTATTAGCTCACATGAAGTTATGTTATAGGTCACCGCTCTTTGTCTGTCTATAATCCGTCCGTCGTTAGCTTTTTTGTTTATATTTTCGACTAAACCTCCACAATCGCTGCTTAGTATTCCACCAAACCTTACAGGAGACAAGTACTTCAGTTTGTGTTTTCGACATGATCGAAATCCAAGATGGCCACCTTGGGATCAATCACATTTTCACCTTCCCATCCCAACCGCTGTACGGAATTTCACCAAACCTCATAGAAAGTGATCTCTTCCCCCTGATGACCTCAGTTAAGCAATGTAACATACGGAGAAATAATGCCACTCTGACATCGCGTCATGGCTTGCAGCCAGATTTGAAATTACTATTGTCGTATATGGGCATCACAGTAACGAAGATTGTTAAACGGCTTCCGGGCATTGGATATGATACTCCGCTATTTTCTGAAGAAGTTGATGTAAAAAACTTTATTTTCCGTGATAAATTCGCGGTTCCCACACGAGTTGAAAATTAGTAAGATTCCGCCCATAGGCTGTACTGTAATTCCATAAGAATACAGCATGATTTGGCGAGTTTTGGCAACTTCAATGTCCGTTTTCTTAGGTTTCTAGTGGAATAATTCATGTTCCGGGCATCGCAACTGAAAGTTTATAACAAATACATGAAGTCAGGTATCTTCGCTTTTTCGGATAACTGATTTTGGCGGTTCCCACGTACTTTAAAAATTCCTTCTTTCTACGAAATTTCAGCTATTTTCTAGTATAAAATCATTATGTTTTCGTATAGAATTGAAAATAGGTCATGAATCATCGTTACATAACAAATTGAAAATAATATGAATAACAGAAATTAAATAAAACGAAGATTTAACGGAGAAAAGCTACTAACTGATTTTATTGGGAGTTTCGCCGAACTACGTCACGTGACTGAGAGAAGCGGCACCATTTCTCCACATGCCCTATTGGACCCCTTGTTTTGTTTTGCTTTTATTCTATTTTGAAATTAATATCAACATTCTTAAGGAATGAAGTAGACATCAATTCCGTGTTAATCAAATGAATCAACAATACTTTATTAAAGGCAGTCACAGTTTTAATTCTAAATGCAGACAAGCAAAGCAATTCGGAAATTCTCTGTGTTATTCTATTTCGCAAGGAATATATATAAGGCTATAGTTATTAAATATTTTGTTTACGTATCTTTTCCTTTTTCGAAGAATTGCTAAGAAAGAAAAAAAAAAACACGCACACACACAAACGGGCATTTTTCTGGTAAAAATCAGTTTTTATCATACACAGAGCTCGTAAACCAAAATTCCCCACTGGATAATATTTAATGATACCGGTGTTGACCAAATAGGGTAATATCTGATTGAAAATGTATTATTTGTGTCATTGTAAGTCTGTTTCTTCAATGCTAATGACTGTTTTCACTGATTGAGTGCCGTCCAGTATTTTTCTTTTATATCTTTATCATGCTTTTCTATAAAACCGCACATTTGGGGTCCTTCGCAAACTCCCAGGTGAAAATTTCTTTTCGTGTGACCTTAACGTAAGTGAAACTGACCTCTCTATGTTTTTGATTGGACGATTTTGATATTCGGATTCTGAAACTGTCTTTCTTGATTTGTTAAAAAATCTTTTGCACTCTCTAATTCGACAATTTCAAAGTGAAGACCATCCTCTAATTCGGTCATTAGAAGTTGCAAAGGTGTTATATATATATATATCTCGAGATCGACGGAAGTCACAACCGGAAACACCGCTTTGCGCAACAGCGGATGTCCCAAAGGAAGTTTCTCTACCGCTACATTCCTGAGTTTCAGAATTCGTTTCCAAATCGATTTCAAATAGTTTTTTAGGGGATAGGTTCGACAGTATTTCAACAGAAACGACATTTTGCACTCGAGGAGAAAATCCGTCAAATGTTTTAAGCTTCATGTGACGCATAGAGGTCCCAGGTATCTGACTCTTGAAAACATGTATCACTTATAGCAATAATCCAGTTATCTTCATCATCTAGGTATTGTATACCGAACTCATTGTTATATAGGGCAACTATATTGCCTTGGATGTCACATTTTAATTCTTCTAACGTACATACTTTGTCAGGAATATTGAATTTTTTTTAACTTTACCGATCCCATATTCTACTTGGACTTGTATGGTGTCTATGTTGAAGCCAACTACATGTACTCATGTTACATTGACCATGTACCCGATAATCCTCCATAAAAGCAGAATGATTTTATTGATTGAAATTCACAATATAACCATGTTCACAGCGGGTTGCGATTTAAGTTGACGGCAGCTATATCAGTAAAGTAAATAAAGTGACGTTTTGCCATTGATTTATATTGCTCCTAAAAATAGCCTATTTCTACTTCGACGTGAGAGTAATCTCTGTTTAAAATGACGACATTTACCCGTTCGTTGAATACGTTTTGATAGAATTTCCATACCCTTGGTCACAATATAACTTGAAAGTGATCCGGCAAACGGTTCAAGAGATATAGCCCGGGCAGTAATACATGTACAATCTCATAAAAAATGTACTATGTGACCTTGACCTTGGTCACGTGACCTTGGGTTAAGGTGATGTGTAACTTTCGGGTCATAAGCAACAATATACTAAAATATTAAAGTGATCTGGCAAACGGTTCAAGAGTATTAGCCCGGACAGGAATGTATTCATAATTCAAAATGCACTAAGTGACCTTGAACTTGGTCACATGACCTTGGGTCAAAGTGATGTGTAACCTTCGGGTCATAAGCAACAACATCCTAAAATATGAAAGTGATCTGGCGAACGGAGATTATTTTAGTCAAAGTTGAAGATTACCTTTAGTTAACAGCTTACAATTAAATAAATCTTTCTCATACAATGTCCTTTCATATTGTAAGAAATCAGGTCTGCAATCTATAGTAAAAATGAGTACTTTTCCTTGGATTATCTGCTAGTTACCTTGGCAAAAAATTTAAAGAAAAATACTTGTTATTGATTGCCATCAATTTGACTTCCTAGAAGCATCTCCGTTCTCCATTATTTCAGTTAAAAAGTAATATAACTATTTTCAGAAAATGGTACATTTGTTGCCATGGTAACGCTCCATTTTTAATTTTTCCCTTCATGTAGTGGTTTTATCAGACTGATAGAGTTAGGATCAAACATTACAGTTCAATCGTATATGTGATTAAGTGTGTAGAAAATGACTAATTAAGATACTGCGTGGCGTAAAAAATGCTGAAAATTGCAATTTTTAGTGCTTGCAACCAGTTTCCAAGGCAACCAGCAAGAATATTAGTATCTTTCTAATCAATTTCAAATAATTTCGTTATGGCCTTTCATTTGAATAGATATCGTAAGGATCTGTCATCTAGGGTTTCAGGACCCCTATACAAAATTGCTGGTGCTTACAGAGAATGGGTGTTAAAATCTAATTAAAAGCATAAGTTTTTCGATGGTGTATACTTTTTCTACATGTATCTATTATTTCATGTATTAAAAGGAGTGAAACGGGGTTTTTTTTTAGGTATAAGGCGTAAAATAATAAGATCGTCGAAGTTAGGTACTCCCATATCTTTAATATATTTTTCAGATATTTGATATTTTTTAAATGTTTCATTCAACTCTTCATGAAAATATATGGTCCCGAACACAGTCAAAGTCGTGCGTCTTCGGCCAATTTCATGGTATTTAACTTTTCTTTAATCAAAAGAATCGGAAGTTGAGTATTATACCCCTAATGCCTTAAGCACTACCTCTTTAAAGTTTAAAATACAGAGTATTTTTTCGTTTATTTTGACTGTAGCTCAAAGTTCAAGGATGCGCATGCTCAGCGTTATGATGGCCACGAATTTATCCCCGCTCCGCAAAATGTGAAATCTTAGCATTTCTAGCTAATTGAGAGGGAGAGTGACAAGTAAAAATAGACATATGAGTGAGTAACTGTCGTTATTTGATGGGTACCTGTAAAATGCAAAACGAAAAGAAACGAAACGAAATGGAAACGAAACGAAATGAAATGGAAACGAAACGAAATTGAACAAAACAAAACGAAATGAAACGAAACGAAATGAAAACGAAACGAAATGAAATGAAACGAAAAGGGAACAAAATGAAACGAAAAACATGTAAGAAGAAACGACATTTATTTAATGGTGGGGGTTGGGGTGGGGTGGGGTGGGTGTGGGTGGGGTGGGTTCGGGGTGGGGGGTTGAAATATCTGTTTTGAAAGTGAGAATGAAAGATCCAGAGGGGATCGGATGGTCAGGATACCCTTTTGATATAAATAATATAAAAATATTAAAAGGAAATTAGAGTATTAGTGAATATTTTATTTTCAAATCTTTTCAAAGAAAAGGGGTACATTTTAAAGGGATGAAAGGGTGAGGTTTATATATATGAGGCGAAAAATTGTTCGTTCAAGCACAAATACCACAGAGAAGAAAGGAAAAAGAATATCTACATGTAACTATATTCAATATTGAACCAGTTCGACACTTTTTGCAATCATTATGCATTTTTATTTCATCATTATTTCTGGGGTAAGAATTTGAAAATAAAATATTCACTAATAATCTAATTCATTTTCATATTTAATCATTTATATTGAAAGGGTACCCTGACCATCCAATTACCCATGGATCTTTCATTCTCTCTTTTAAAACAGATATTTCAACCCCCTCCCCCCAAACACACACATCTCACCCCTCCCCCATATAAAAAAATAACCAGTATATAAATTTCGTTTCTTTTTACATGTACATGTATTTCGTTTCATTTTGTTTCCATTTCGTTTCATTACGTTTTGTTTCATTTCGTTTCGTTTTCATTTATTTTCGTTTCATTTCGTTTCGTTTTGTTCAATTTCGTTTCGTTTCCATTTCGTTTCGTTTCGTTGTCATTTCGTTTCGTTTCGTTTCTTTTCGTTTCGCATTTTACAGGTACCCCTATTTGATTGATGAGTGAAGTTCTATATGCCCTAGAGTAAAAGATAGCTTCTGGTAGACAGTGTTCATATCGGTGTGATTGATGACTGAGTTAACAACATTTTTCATGGTGCGTGTTCGAGAAGCGAATATAATCTGTGCGTGTTCGAGTAGCGAATATAATCTGTTCATGCATTTATGTGTTCCTTGTTATGAATATTGAAACGTATAAGAGACGATTGTCATCTGGAAATTCTTCCCTGGAGCAACAACACAAGAAACTAAGAGACCGAAGTATCCTTGGGTCGTCCTACTCTAATTCAAACATGTCCGACCCATCTCAGGCCTACTCACTCCCCCCTCCCCCCATGTCACTGTCGCCTTCCATGCAGTCACCGTATAAGTCCCTGCAATCTTTTCCTTACATGATGCAACCTCAGTTCGTGTCCACTCCAAATCCAGTGCAAAATATTCTTGCTCAAAATTCATCATTGTCTGACCTTGACATTCAGAGGATTGTCATGGCGATTAAAGGTCAGGTCGTTGCCGAGGTGTATACAGCATTTCACAATCAATATGAGTATATGAAAACAACAATCGATACTTAAAAAGTCTTTGTCGGCAAAAAACAAAGAGTTGGTACAACGCATCGATGATCTTGAAATGCACAGTTGAAAAAATTGCGTTCGTATCACAGGCATACCTGAGGAAAAGGTAACAGTAAATGGGGAGGGGAAGGAGATGAGGGTGCAAGAAAACACCACCGAGAAGATAGTGCAGCTTGCGTCCGCAATCGGAGTCGACATCTCTGAGGAAGACATCGAGGTCTCCCATCGCATTAACAGGAAGGATGGTTCACGTGACCGCCCCCGTCAAATTATTACGAAAAGCGTCATGCTCTTATAGCTAATGGTCATAAACTCTCAAGTATACCCGCAAGAGTGGCACATTTATCAATCAGGAACTGACAAAGGCAAGGTCTAAAATTGCCTCCCAGGCGCGTCAGCTCCTTAAAGCAGTTGGCTCCTGACGATTTTGAATTCACTGCGCAACGCGAACTATCGTATACCGGTCGGAATGACGTAAAGTGTAAGAAACATGGACAGGAAGCTTATAAACAAAATTTATATATGTTTAATCAAATAACAAAAAGGAAAACATAATGATACATAATGAATCAATTTTTGTTGCTGTAAACCCCCTGGCTGCGACAACCTTGTTCAAAGAACGTTACGTCACAATGAGAATTTTTGACGTCACGCGGCAAAAATAATGTTCGTCTTTCACGCCAAGTGTAAATGAGCTGTTACGCTGCAGAACATGGATTGGTACATGATCTATTTGATTTTTCTGTAAACCCTGTCAATTCATAAGGTAATTTAAAATTTGATACATATGCTTTTAAAGGGTATATTTGGGATTTTCAGTGTTCAATAACAACTGGAAAAGATACCCCGAGAGACGCCAAATCATCTAAAACGCAACTAAACATGTAAAATAGATCTGCACCAGAAGAGAACCCGCGCCAGCGCGGAAAAGATTAACATAGATGCACCATGTATTACTCTCGTATGCAGTACTTGTACAGAGGAATTCTGTTCAGATTTATATGAAATGAATTTGAAATAATATGATTTCCATCCAATTACGGACCGTCATCTCAATATGTCATCTCAACATGTCAGAATCAAAAAAAAAAAAAAAAACAAACAAACAAACAAACAAACAAACAAACAAACGAATTTACGACTACGCAAGATTTTCAAATCATAGGTATAAAACGATAAATTTCAATTCAAAAAAGACGCATACATGTATATATAAATATTTACTACCCCTTAGTTCATATGAATGTCATCATCAATTTCCATTTTTCAATCAATTAGAGTCACGAAAATTGGTCCTAAATGGCTGAAATGCAAAGGGTTTCCGGGGGGGAGGGGCTTCGCCCCGTAGTTCTCCTACCAAGGCTCCGCCCTGTACCTCGGCGGTCCCCAGACCCCTCTCCAATTTTACGCCCCCCCCCCCCCCCCCCCAATTCAAGAGATGGATCCACCAATGTTTCCTTAGTAAGATTATTGGAAGAATTAAAGTAAGGCTCATGAAAGTTTTTAAAACATATTGTTAAAAGTGAATAAAAGTGTCAAAAAATGAAATATGAGAAAGTGTCCACATCTAATTTTGACATTGAGCCGATTGAACACGTCATGGAAAATATATAACATTGGAAAATGCATTGAGTATAAAAGAAATTAATATTTCATACTATTTATGCAATTAGGGAGTCTACTCAGACCGAGCCAAAAAAAGGTTGGAGCAATAAGATAATTCCCCTCTAAGAAAATCCGCCTTCTACGGGATCGAACGTAGACTATTCAGAATGAATGTCTGGATATATGTCCGGCGCTTTATCGTCTCATCTATAATACCTTGTTCTCGAACGTTCTCTTGTAAGAATGTACGCCGTAAATTTCAGAAAACGAATATGGAGTCAATAGTATAATAACAAATACAAAATTTTAAAGTATCCTACTGTTATTTATTTCCGGCGATAAAAAAAAACCCGATTTTATAAAAAGATGATTACATCAAAACCTCTACTGGTCAGCGATCGGTATTGTAAAAACATATCCTTTCAGAAGGAAGCTTGATTTTGGAGTTTAAATTTGATCCAGAGAAGTAAGATTTATTATCAATTTAAAAGATGAATACATGTACATTTAAAAAACTTAATGATTCGTATAACGGACTAAGATGATTGGGGATTCACCCCTCCCCTACACTACTGCGTAAAAAGAATGTAAAAACACAAACTCTTCCATCATTTCAAATGACACAAATTAAAAAAAATGATACAGATAAAATCAAACTTCGAAGAAATGAAAAAAGAAAGCAAAACAAACTTCGAAGAAATCTTCATTACGCACTCGCGTAACCAATATTTTGAAAAATGAGAGGGATCTTGGAAACTGCCGAAACTACAAGTGATTGTGATCGTTATTTTTTTTATTTTATTTATTAATTAATTAAGTAATTAATTTTTTTTGTTATGAGAGGGACTCCACAGGAAGTAGAGAGAGAGAGATATCACATAAGAAATATTTAATTTTTTCGTTAATTCGCTCAAATTTTGAAAATGGTGTGGTAGAAAAAAATATCTTTTGTTGACGCGGATTTTTGTCTCAAGTTCACCTCATTTACACTCTTATCTTGTCTTTTTAATCATCTGTACAAGACATCAACAAATCCTCCAACTTCACATAAATTTGCAAATGACAGATTATATGTTTTATTTTGTGTCGGAATGATAAATCATATTTGTAGCAAGTATAAATCATCCATTTTCGATCGCCTTTTGGTATTCGGTTACCGAAGAAAGTAACTTTGCTCTGTGATCATGAGCTCCTTTATATAATTCTCCATGTTGTATCCTTGGTCCGTCCTCATTTATTCCGAATTTCATGTTTATACATGCATACTTTTATAAAGAATGCAAACGGATGCGTAAAAAAAAAAGAAAGAAAAAACGTAAAAAAGAAGAAGAAAGAAGTGACTGTAAGTCGAAAAAAAATCTTCTTTCCGCCTACCATGCGGTACAAGGAGGAATGCGCTCCTGATTCACTTATTATTCTTGATTTTTTTCCCGTCATTAACGACGAAATGAAATGAAAATATACATGTACACGTTTACAAAATAATAAAGAGGTTTAGAAGGCTAACTTGTACCAATACGCGTACGTGTAATCTACAAGTACATCTACACGTAAAAAGTAGCAGAGGTTTAGAAAATAGAGAGGTTTAGTTACAAGTTTTAGCGCGACGTGTACGTATGACGTCATCACTTCCTGCGATCTTTGTTCGAAGGACGTCATGACGTGACGTATAGCTACACGTTATGGACGTGTAAACGATGCTCTACACGTAACGACAGAACGGGTATCTTCTTTGAAATTTTACAGACTTGCAATTGATCAAACTTCCAGTTTTGCGTGTTATTAAGAGCGTTTAGGATTCTAACTTTCCTTGCGTCGAGGTTTTACGAATCTCGATGTATTTTTCTCGCAGATTAAACTGATTGAAACGAAGGTAGCTACACGTACACCTTACTACATAGCTATACCTTTACCTACTCAGATTCGTACGTGTAACTAAACGACGTCTTCTGTTTATGACGTCAAACGGTGACGTGTACATGTACGTCATACGTACACGTTGAAATAACTTGTAACTAAACCTCCCTAAAATTGACGATTACGTGTACGTGTACTGGTGCCCTTAGCAATAACGTAAAAAATATATATCCAAACATATACGAGACTAATAAATAGATAAAATGTTGAATTAAAATTTAAAAAATATTTTCGGTAAAAGTATTCATGAAATACATCCGCGAGCTACACGTTTGTACGTACGTGTAGCTCGCGATTTACACGTTATTGACAACTTGTAGCGATTTCCCGTACGCAAAAATAATGACGTCATGCACAGTTATTGCGTCTACACGTACACGTACCCGTACACGTAACGGTTTCTAAACCTCTCTAATGTGTTAAAAAGTAATTGATCAATGTAAATGTCCCCGGACAAGCATTATCACAGACCCACCTTTCATGTTTTTTGTGTCAGTATTTGCCAGGAAAAAAAGCATCTTTTGTGCAAATGTTCATATCTGGTTCCTTGAATCTATTTAGAGGTACGCAAATATCATTAATTTAATTATTTCCATAGTGTCTGTATAACGCCTATACAAACGTTATGACGTCATTAACGTCGAGCGCTGCTGTGTTAGGCCTGTTCAAATATTACGTTGCCAGTTTTGAAATTGAACGTCAACAATGCTTTAATTTCGTCAATTGCAAAGTTAACCAGATACTTAAATAATTATTTAATTAAATCAAGTATACATATAAATATATCTTAAGATAAGGATTAAAAGACAGAAAAATATGTAGCAAACAAGTCAAAATCGAAAAGAAAAAATGAAATCTAAAGTAGATGAAGGGGCAGTCATAGGAAATTCTATCTGTATTTCATGATTTGGGTGGTAAGCCTACACTATTTTCATTGCAGTCAATATGCCTTATATGTAGGAACATAAATAATGTCAAAGCAAATTTAATTCTTATTCATCTTTTTATTATTGGGAAAGGCCAAAACTTTGTAGAAAAACCTTGAAGTCAGAGGATACTCTGTCCATATCTTCTCTATTTGCGTGGCAACCTTATAAGTTTTTTTTAAAAATGTAATGTACTAAAGACGTCAATCATGGGTTAGTTATTACTTTGAAAGTGACATCACTCCTTGTCGCACATATTTTGACAATTATTCACCCTACACAGTATGCTAAAAGCCATATTTTACATATCTGTGATGCTAGTTTTAAGGTTCCTTAAGTATGACAATTTTTTTAGATTTTCTCCTCTTTTTATATAATTTTTTTTTCTTACCACCCTATGCTTTAAAAAAAATTAAAAACAAAAATTAATAAACAAATTGAGTAATTTCCTATACAGCTTTAGAATATAACACCATTCTTAGTTATCTGAGTACTGTATTTGACAGTGGATAAAGGTGACTACTTTGTAAGCTATTTACCTTAAAATACTTCTGACAATCATAACTTAACTTTTCATGAGAGCAATGTTCAATTACTAAAGATAAGGAAAATAACAATTTTAAGTTTATGACATCACTCGTAATATGAGAACCCAACGTCCTTAAAGAAAGGAAAATTCGGAGCACCACAGTATGGGACGGGACAATCCTTATGACTGACCAAGGAGGAAGGAAGTTCACTGTCCAATCGCTGGACGAATTCTTGGATGTCGTAAGCGGCCTTGGTACAGGAAAAACATTTAAACATACAGACAGCAAAATACATATCCCACCCATCCTGCTACGTCTTTCGGTACCATTTTTCGACATAGTAAAGTTCATACTTTTTTGGCATATTACATTGTTTAGATTTGAGGATCACTGACGAGGGTTGAGTACCCGAAACGTGTATGTCTGGTCCATGCTGCCAATTTATCTGCTCTTAAATGATGCTATTCAATTTGAAGACGTTAAACATTTATACCACTTGGTGAGTGTCACTGCTGGTGGACCAGGAGTCCCCAAGGGCACATGTAGCCAAGTTCGATCAATTTCGGTTGATCGTTTCTTCAACGCATTCTAAAATTTCTGTTATCAAAATTTCTTGAAATTTCTAAAAAGTGGGTCCTGCAGCATCATATCCCACCCATCCTGCTACGTCTTTCGGTACCATTTTTCGACATAGTAAAGTTCATTCTTTTTTGGCATATTACATTGTTTAGACTTGAGGATCACTGACGAGGGTTGAGTACCCGAAACGTGCATGTCTGGTCTATGCTGCCAATTTATCTGTTCTTAAATGATACTATACAATTTGAAGACGTTAAACATTTATACCACTTGGTGAGTGTCACTGCTGGTGGACCAGGAGTCCCCGAGGGCACATGTAGCCAAGTTCGATCAATTTCGGTTGATCGTTTCTTCAACGCATTCTAAAATTTCTGTTATCAAAATTTCTTGAAATTTCTAAAAAGTGGGTCCTGCAGCATCATATCCCACCCATCCTGCTACGTCTTTCGGTACCATTTTTCGACATAGTAAAGTTCATACTTTTTTGGCATATTACATTGTTTAGATTTGAGGATCACTGACGAGGGTTGAGTACCCGAAACGTGCATGTCTGGTCTATGCTGCCAATTTATCTGTTCTTAAATGATGCTATTCAATTTGAAGACGTTAAACATTTATACCACTTGGTGAGTGTCACTGCTGGTGGACCAGGAGTCCCCGAGGGCACATGTAGCCAAGTTCGATCAATTTCGGTTGATCGTTTCTTCAACGCATTCTAAAATTTCTGTTATCAAAATTTCTTGAAATTTCTAAAAAGTGGGTCCTGCAGCATCATATCCCACCCATCCTGCTACGTCTTTCGGTACCATTTTTCGATATAGTAAAGTTCATACTTTTTTGGCATATTACATTGTTTAGATTTGAGGATCACTGACGAGGGTTGAGTACCCGAAACGTGCATGTCTGGTCCATGCTGCCAATTTATCTGTTCTTAAATGATGCTATTCAATTTGAAGACGTTAAACATTTATACCACTTGGTGAGTGTCACTGCTGGTGGACCAGGAGTCCCCGAGGGCACATGTAGCCAAGTTCGATCAATTTCGGTTGATCGTTTCTTCAACGCATTCTAAAATTTCTGTTATCAAAATTTCTTGAAATTTCTAAAAAGTGGGTCCTGCAGCATCATATCCCACCCATCCTGCTACGTCTTTCGGTACCATTTTTCGACAAAGTAAAGTTCATACTTTTTTGGCATATTACATTGTTTAGATTTGAGGATCACTGACGAGGGTTGAGTACCCGAAACGTGCATGTCTGGTCCATGCTGCCAATTTATCTGTTCTTAAATGATGCTATTCAATTTGAAGACGTTAAACATAGGTAATCACAAATGACGAAGCTCACCTCCTGGCAGCAAAATTCAATTTCAACATATATATTGGTTTTAGAAGGCAAAAACATTCAAGCGGAAAAGGTAGGTCAAGGTCATTTGATCAAAGAATGAGTAAATATCCAAGTTCGGTACATGTAGCACATATACTTTGCTCAATATTTGCTTTTAAATGCAAAATCATTCACGCAGAAAAAGTGGGTCAAGGTCGTACGAGACCAATTGGCAATCGGTGTCGTCTTAGAACGGTCATCTGCCACGCAATCTCAGGATTACATGCGCACAACCCTCCCACTTTTCCGATTTCACAGAGGTCACGAACAACTCACAGTTGTGGTACAATTTATCAATTGTAAAATAACCTCCTCACTATAAGATGACCACACAAACAGACAGCATGACACAGGGCCCACGAAACACATAGGTATGTAAATGGATATAAAAAAAACAGAGGGCGTACGAAAAACAGTCCGTTCTCTGCACGTGCAAGGATAGTTTCTATCTAGACGATTAGTAACATTTTGATAATTTACCTTTTGTGACCTCCCTCGAATATGATTGACTTTCTTCCCTTTTTCTTTTCCGGCTTGGATATTCTGTAAAAATCATAATAAAGGAGTACAGAAAGGGATGAGCCAAGTTCGATCAACTTCGGTTGATCGTCTGTCTCTTCAACGCATTTGAAATCTTCTGTTACAAAATTTATTGAAATTACTAAAACGTGGGTCCTGTAGCATCATATCCCACCCATTCTTCTACGTATTTTGGTACATTTTTGGACATAATTTTCATACTTTTTGGCAATATTACATTGTTTAGACTAAGGATCACTGACGAGGGTTTAGTACCCGAAACGTGCATGTCTGGTCCATGCTGAAAATTTATCATGTTTTAAATGATGCTATTGAATTTAAAGACGTTTAACATTCTAGGTGACATTAACAAATACAATAATGCAAAATATAAACAAATATTAGGTATACTGTTCATTATGCTGAAATAGTACAGAGGGTTCTAAAAACTCATAGTAGGTGCACATTATTCTCCTTCAGTTACTTTTTTTCTGACATTTGTGTTTCGTTGCGACTGAGTTCATAGTTTCTATGCTAACTAGATGGGGATGTTGCTGTGTGTCCATTTGTTCTATGTTTTTTTTTTGTAAGATTTACTGTTTTGCTCAGTGATCAGTGAATGAAGTTCAAACACAAACTTCTTAAATCAGAATCGAGAAATCACAATCAAAAACGGATTACACATTTTTGAAAAAATATATAAAAAACAAAATTTTATCACGAGAAAAGAGAATCGGACACTTAATCTAAATAAATGGAGACAATAACACAGCACCATAAAAATCGATTGGCAACTTAATTTGTTAAGGCATGTCATTTCTGAATGAAGGAACTTCAACGATTTTATGATAACCATATGAAAATATAGTATTCATGTCACTTAATCATTTTATGAAGGAAAATTAATAGGTCCGTGATCACTGTGTATAGCCGTACACCGGATATTGGTACTATTTGTCGGCGTATTGGTACTACCGAGGCGGTAAACAAGTATAACATAGGTATACTTTTAGCATTTGACAATGATTTGTGAAGAAAATATGATTTTATATGAAGTGAACTTCATGCAAATAATTCTGTGATGGTAACTCAACATTGAAACCCCCAAAACAAAGGATTTGATCAGACGATAATAGTAAATAACATGAAATGGGGTACCTAGTACACATAAAATTACACATGTATGATGTTTCTATTCTTTTTAACGAAAGAATCATGATTCTGTGCATAGTCTATGTAGACATTCATAACTATTAAATATTCATCAAGGGTGATGTAGCAATAGCATGTATATTTTACATACGAGCTCAACAAAGAAATTGTTTGTGTACGGCATGTTATTACCTAAATGTAAGGCTTGTTGAAAACCAGTTACTAGGATTCCTTACAGATAAAATCCTCAAGCTAAAGTTTCATGAAGATAAACTTATAGTTTTAAATTTCTTTCTTTCTTTAAAGATGTATATACATATGCGTATGAATGCCATATACAAAGCCCCATAGCCCCAAAACCACGTGAGCCTCGAGTTACGAACACTTGTCTCGAGAAGTTGCCATATTCATGATATTGTTTCATATAGACCCAATAATTTGTCTGGAGACATTTCGTCGACCATTCCTTTTAACGGGGTGGGGGATCGAATATAGTTTCGGCTTTTGTGTTTGATTTTCATTTACTGATTCGAAGAAACTTGACCAGTTTCAACAAAAAGCCATCTTTGCCCATCTTTCGCGTCGACGAGGTGATTTATCGACGAATTGGATGACGGCGAAGCGATGATGGCGGCGATTCTTTACAGAATTAAAGAAATATGATCACAGAATTTGTCACATCTGTTTGTTCCACAACTCAGATTTCATGTGCGAAAGCAACAAATCAACAGGATAACAGATAGAGGTAGAGACGCAATTGGCAAAATATTATCACAATAGGTCTAAATATTTAAAAAAATGAATTCTTTAGCGGATCCAGGTTTGATTGAACTGTATCTTAAGAATATTTCCTTATGCATGGCTAAAAATATTTCGTTTTTCTTGACATGTTACCGAAAATATTCGATTAACTGTTGGTGGCAATGGTCATCTTAGAGTTTTGAACTCTTATAGCCCATATCATTCAATCGTTCACGGGACCTGACATCAGATATACTGTCTAGATTCTCTAAACCATAGTAATTCTTTATGAATATCATGGCCTCAGTCACCATCTTTTCAATATCTGAATTAACTTCTCTGAAATTTGACACGGAACACTACTTCAAAAACTTCCCACAGAACAACCTTTGTCTCTCCAATACCATCATATGTTGATGATACCCATCATCATGATCTGTTCTCAATACCTTCATCTTCAGAATGTGTAGAATGTGAGTTCTGAATCAATCGGATTGCTTTCTTGATGAACCGATTACAAGTACATGTAATATCAATCAGTTGAACTTCATTTCCTGAGATGTAGCTTTCCTGACTGAATCTTTTATGTCATTGTGATGGTAAGTAGGGTCAATTGAACATCATTTGAATTTGCTCTCTGCAAAGTGATAGAAATTTTAAGTTCAGAAAATATGACCAGGGGCGCTGCTGGAGAGGATTTTGGCTGTGCCATGAAAAGAAGGGAGGAGATCTCCAACAAGACCTCGTTGCAGCATCAACAGTAAAACACCAAAAGTCACTTTACTTGAAAGCATCACTGATGAGGATTTTTCTATACGAAATACGAGTCTGGTGCATCAGAATTGGTTTAAAACTTTCTTCAAGAAGGCAAATAGTTGGAACACTTATTATTGACATCTGATGTGTTTAGTTTTTTTAAATATACGACCAGGAACATTCAAGGTATTAATTCTGCATGAATGAGAGTCCTGCATGCATCAATCGATCATCGGCTCTTAGGCATTCTTGTCGAATGAATAACCTGGAGCTTATTTCAAGAACAAATTTCGAATGAGTTAAAGAACATCCTGACGATAATCTCAACAGCACTCACAACAGAGCACCAAATTGAGCATCGACGGACCCCTAGCAAGCTAGAGGTGGGACCAGGTGCCCGGGAGGAGTAAGCATCCTCTGTTGGCTAGCCGCACCCGCCGTCGATGTTCACGCACGAAAATGAAAAGAATATATAAAATCCATCCACTGTCTTTAAAAAAAAAATACATTGCAAAGTTTGGAAGTTGCAAAAGCGAAAAAAAGTCATCTTTTCAACATCGACGTAGAGACTAGAACAACGTCATGACTAAGCAGATATTTAAGATCCACTTCAATAATTGAAAATAACTGCACAACCCTGGCAGATATCATCTATGTTTTGAAAACGTATTCAAATTCAAAAGCATCATTTAAGAGCAGATTTATTAACAGCATGGACCAGACATGCACGTTTCAGATATTTAACCCTCGTCAGTGATCCTCAATCCAAACAATGAAATATGGCCAAAATGTGTGATAATTATGTCCAATAATAATAAACATCAAGAAGTACCTAACCGTTATTCAGGCTCAAGGTCGAGAAGGCAAAACAAAATCGTGAAAATTCACATCGAAACGGTTGCGAACGAAAATATACCGAAAGACGTAGCAAGATGACTTAGATATGATGCTACAGGACCCATGTTTCAGAAATTTGTGACAATTTTGTAAACAGTAATTTTCGACTGCGTTTGAAGAAACCCAACCGAAATTGATCGATCTTGGCTACATGTGCCCTTGGGGACTCCTGGTCCACCAGCAGTGACACTCACCAAGTGGTACACATTTTAAACGTCTTCAAATTCATTAGCATCACTTAAAAGCAGATTTATTAACAGCGTGGTCCGTACATGCACGTTATGTATCATAGACAGTAACCGCTTTCTTTTGAACAATTTCTCTAATTTCACTCTCGTCTTTCAAAAGCTTGCTACAAGACTTCATATACCAGTTAACTGTTTAAGAAGAGTGTTGACTTGTGAGTGCTGTTGAGATTATCGTCAGGATCTGCTTTAACTCATTTGTGTCACACTTATGCCCTTTGCCGTGTGGAGCTCGTAAAAAAAGTTCCCCGCGAGGAGTTTGACAGTAAGTGTTTTGAATATTTTCCCTGACATGGTCGCCACATCACTTTCTATATGGATATAACCTCAGACAGTGCAATGCATGTTTTCTATGTATATATTTTTATTTTCGTGCACGAACATCGATGGCGGATGCGGCTAGCCAGCAGGGGATGCTTACTCCTCCCGGGCACCTGGTCTCACGTCTAGCTTGCTGGGGGTCCGTCGGTGCTCAATTTGGTGCTCTATTGTGAGTGCTGTTAAGATTATCGTCAGGATCTTCTTTAACTCATTTGAATACACATATCTTTGTTCTACATTTTCTGTAAACGTTTTGCATTTTTCAAAGTCCCAACTTTTTATGAAAATGCCCTTCAAAATCAAAGTTTTCTCCCACATTGGTCTTCCCCCACTTTATTTATGAGCAAGTAGCTTAATACGAATTCAGAATAAAAGACAATAAAAAAATTCTTTTGGTACCATAATTGCTGTACCTCATTCTAACTACAGTTTGAAAAAGTTCATTGCATTTTGCACATTTTCAGCGTTATTACATCCAAGAGCAGTTGTTTTTCCCAATTTTTCGTACCAGCAAATTGCGAATCTAACTTCTTTATTATTTAAAATGAAAGGCAATAAATTTATTGTGCGTTTGGTACCAAAATTGTTTATTTAGCTACAGAATAAAAAAGGATATTGTATTTTCCCAATTTTCAACGGTTTTTCATCAAAAATCCATAGTTTTCCCTATTTTATTGACATGTAGATTGGTAAATTGAGCTTGAGACTTAAAGACAATTAAATTGTCGTTCTTTTGGTACCAATTTTGTTGATCTAGCTGCAGCATGGAAAAAGTAATTGAATTTTTCCTATTTTCAATGGTTTTTCTTCGAAAAATACCATTTTACCACAAAATTTCGAAATGCCCAAGGATGCCAGAGTGGCATCCGCCGGATTATCAAATAAGAGGGTACTGACAACACTTTCATGCAAAAACATTTTGTGCGTAAGAAATTTTTGGGTTTCATGAATGGCACCTAGACTAAACATACAGACAGCAAAATACATAAAACATAGGTAATCACAAATGACGAAGCTCACCTCCTGGCAGCAAAATTCAATTTCAACATATATATTGGCTTTAGAAGGCAAAAACATTCAAGCGGAAAAGGTAGGTCAAGGTCATTTGATCAAAGAATGAGTAAATATCCAAGTTCGGTACATGTAGCACATATACGTTGCTCAATATTTGCTTTTAAATGCAAAATCATTCACGCAGAAGAGTGGGTCAAGGTCGTTCGAGACCAATTGGCAATCGGTGTCGTCTTAGAACGGTCATCTGCCACGCAATCTCAGGATTACATGCGCACAACCCTCCCACTTTTCCGATTTCACAGAGGTCACGAAGAACTCACAATTGTGGTACAATTTATCAATTGTAAAATAACCTCCTCACTATAAGATGACCACACAAACAGACAGCATGACACAGGGCCCACGAAACACATAGGTATGTAAATGGATATAAAAAAACAGAGGGCGTACGAAAAACAGTCCGTTCTCTGCACGTGCAAGGGTAGTTTCTATCTAGACGATTAGTAACATTTTGATAATTTACCTTTTGTGACCTCCCTCGAATATGATTGACTTTCTTCCCTTTTTCTTTTCCGGCTTGGATATTCTGTAAAAATCATAATAAAGGTGTACAGAAAGGGATGATTTCTAGGTGACATTAACAAATACAATAATGCAAAATATAAACAAATATTAGGTATACTGTTCATTATGCTGAAATAGTACAGAGGGTTCTAAAAACTCATAGTAGGTGCACATTATTCTGCTTCAGTTACTTTTTTTCTGACATTTGTGTTTCGTTGCGACTGAGTTCATAGTTTCTATGCTAACTAGATGGGGATGTTGCTGTGTGTCCATTTGTTCTATGTTTTTTTTGTAAGATTTACTGTTTTGCTCAGTGATCAGTGAATGAAGTTCAAACACAAACTTCTTAAATCAGAATCGAGAAATCACAATCAAAAACGGATTACACATTTTTGAAAAAATATATAAAAAACAGAATTTTATCACGAGAAAAGAGAATCGGACACTTAATCTAAATAAACGGAGACAATAACACAGCACCATAAAAATCGATTGGCAACTTAATTTGTTAAGGCATGTCATTTCTGAATGAAGGAATTTCAACGATTTTATGATAACCATATGAAAATATAGTATTCATGTCACTTAATCATTTTATGAAGGAAAATTAATAGGTCCGTGATCACTGTGTATAGCCGTACACCGGATATTGGTACTATTTGTCGGCGTATTGGTACTACCGAGGCGGTAAACAAGTATGACATAGGTATACTTTTAGCATTTGACAATGATTTGTGAAGAAAATATGATTTTATATGAAGTGAACTTCATGCAAATAATTCTGTGATGGTAAACTCAACATTGAAACCCCCAAAACAAAGGATTTGATCAGACGATAATAGTAAATAACATGAAATGGGGTACCTAGTACACATAAAATTACACATGTATGATGTTTCTATTCTTTTTAACGAAAGAATCATGATTCTGTGCATAGTCTATGTAGACATTCATAACTATTAAATATTCATCAAGGGTGATGTAGCAATAGCATGTATATTTTACATACGAGCTCAACAAAGAAATTGTTTGTGTACGGCATGTTATTACCTAAATGTAAGGCTTGTTGAAAACCAGTTACTAGGATTCCTTACAGATAAAATCCTCAAGCTAAAGTTTCATGAAGATAAACTTATAGTTTTAAATTTCTTTCTTTCTTTAAAGATGTATATACATATGCGTATGAATGCCATATACAAAGCCCCATAGCCCCAAAACCACGTGAGCCTCGAGTTACGAACACTTGTCTCGAGAAGTTGCCATATTCATGATATTGTTTCATATAGACCCAATAATTTGTCTGGAGACATTTCGTCGACCATTCCTTTTAACGGGGTGGGGGGGATCGAATATAGTTTCGGCTTTTGTGTTTGATTTTCATTTACTGATTCGAAGAAGACTTGACCAGTTTCAACAAAAAGCCATCTTTGCCTATCTTTCGCGTCGACGAGGTGATTTATCGACGAATTGGATGACGGCGAAGCGATGATGGCGGCGATTCTTTACAGAATTAAAGAAATATGAACACAGAATTTGTCACATCTGTTTGTTCCACAACTCAGATTTCATGTGCGAATGCAACAAATCAACAGGATAACAGATAGAGGTAGAGACGCAATTGGCAAAATATTATCACAATAGGTCTAAATATTTAAAAAAAATGAATTCTTTAGCGGATCCAGGTTTGATTGAACTGCATCTTAAGAATATTTCCTTATGCATGGCTAAAAATATTTCGGTTTTCTTGACATGTTACCGAAATTATTCGATTAACTGTTGGTGGCAATGGTCATCTTAGAGTTTTGAACTCTTATAGCCCATATCATTCAATCGTTCACGGGACCTGACATCAGATATACTGTCTAGATTCTCTAAACCATAGTAATTCTTTATGAATATCATGGCCTCAGTCACCATCTTTTCAATATCTGAATTAACTTCTCTGAAATTTGACACGGAACACTACTTCAAAAACTTCCCACAGAACAACCTTTGTCTCTCCAATACCATCATATGTTGATGATACCCATCATCATGATCTGTTCTCAATACCTTCATCTTCAGAATGTGTAGAATGTGAGTTCTTAATCAATCGGATTGCTTTCTTGATGAACCGATTACAAGTACATGTAATATCAATCAGTTGAACTTCATTTCCTGAGATGTAGCTTTCCTGACTGAATCTTTTATGTCATTGTGATGGTAAGTAGGGTCAATTGAACATCATTTGAATTTGCTCTCTGCAAAGTGATAGAAATTTTAAGTTCAGAAAATATGACCAGGGGCGCTGCTGGAGAGGATTTTGGCTATGCCATGAAAAGAAGGGAGGAGATCTCCAACAAGACCTCGTTGCAGCATCAACAGTAAAACACCAAAAGCCACTTTACTTGAAAGCATCACTGATGAGGATTTTTCTATACGAAATACGAGTCTGGTGCATCAGAATTGGTTTAAAACTTTCTTCAAGAAGGTAAATAGTTGGAACACTTATTATTGACATCTGATGTGTTTAGTTTTTTTAAATATACGACCAGGAACATTCAAGGTATTAATTCTGCATGAATGAGAGTCCTGCATGCATCAATCGATCATCGGCTCCTAGGCATTCTTGTCGAATGAATAACCTGGAGCTTATTTCAAGAACAAATTTCGAATGAGTTAAAGAACATCCTGACGATAATCTCAACAGCACTCACAACAGAGCACCAAATTGAGCATCGACGGACCCCTAGCAAGCTAGAGGTGGGACCAGGTGCCCGGGAGGAGTAAGCATCCTCTGTTGGCTAGCCGCACCCGCCGTCAATGTTCATGCACGAAAATGAAAAGAATATATAAAATCCATCCACTGTCTTTAAAAAAAAAATACATTGCAAAGTTTGGAAGTTGCAAAAGCGAAAAAAAGTCATCTTTTCAACATCGACGTAGAGACTAGAACAACGTCATGACTAAGCAGATATTTAAGATCCACTTCAATAATTGAAAATAACTGCACAACCCTGGCAGATATCATCTATGTTTTGAAAACGTATTCAAATTCAAAAGCATCATTTAAGAGCAGATTTATTAACAGCATGGACCAGACATGCACGTTTCAGGTATTTAACCCTCGTCAGTGATCCTCAATCCAAACAATGAAATATGGCCAAAATGTGTGATAATTATGTCCAATAATAATAAACATCAAGAAGTACCTAACCGTTATTCAGGCTCAAGGTCGAGAAGGCAAAACAAAATCGTGAAAATTCACATCGAAACGGTTGCGAACGAAAATATACCGAAAGACGTAGCAAGATGACTTAGATATGATGCTACAGGACCCATGTTTCAGAAATTTGTGACAATTTTGTAAACAGTAATTTTCGACTGCGTTTGAAGAAACCCAACCGAAATTGATCGATCTTGGCTACATGTGCCCTTGAGGACTCCAGGTCCACCAGCAGTGACACTCACCAAGTGGTACACATTTTAAACGTCTTCAAATTCATTAGCATCACTTAAAAGCAGATTTATTAACAGCGTGGTCCGTACATGCACGTTATGTATCATAGACAGTAACCGCTTTCTTTTGAACAATTTCTCTAATTTCACTCTCGTCTTTCAAAAGCTTGCTACAAGACTTCATATACCAGTAAACTGTTTAAGAAGAGTGTTGACTTGTGAGTGCTGTTGAGATTATCGTCAGGATCTGCTTTAACTCATTTGTGTCACACTTATGCCCTTTGCCGTGTGGAGCTCGTAAAAAAAGTTCCCCGCGAGGAGTTTGACAGTAAGTGTTTTGAATATTTTCCCTGACATGGTCGCCACAGCACTTTCTATATAGATATAACCTCAGACAGTGCAATGCATGTTTTCCATGTATATATTTTTATTTTCGTGCACGAACATCGAAGGCGGATGCGGTTAGCCAGCAGGGGATGCTTACTCCTCCCGGGCACCTGGTCCCACGTCTAGCTTGCTGGGGGTCCGTCGGTGCTCAATTTGGTGCTCTATTGTGAGTGCTGTTAAGATTATCGTCAGGATCTTCTTTAACTCATTTGAATACACATATCTTTGTTCTACATTTTCTGTAAACGTTTTGCATTTTTCAAAGTCCCAACTTTTTATGAAAATGCCCTTCAAAATCAAAGTTTTCTCCCACATTGGTCTTTCCCCACTTTATTTATGAGCAAGTAGCTTAATACGAATTCAGAATAAAAGACAATAAAAAAATTCTTTTGGTACCATAATTGCTGTACCTCATTCTAACTACAGTTTGAAAAAGTTCATTGCATTTTGCACATTTTCAGCGTTTTTACATCCAAGAGCAGTTGTTTTTCCCAATTTTTCGTACCAACAAATTGCGAATCTAACTTCTTTATTATTTAAAATGAAAGGCAATAAATTTATTGTGCGTTTGGTACCAAAATTGTTTATTTAGCTACAGAATAAAAAAGGATATTGTATTTTCCCAATTTTCAACGGTTTTTCATCAAAAATCCATAGTTTTCCCCATTATATTGACATGTAGATTGGTAAATTGAGCTTGAGACTTAAAGACAATTAAATTGTCGTTCTTTTGGTACCAATTTTGTTGATCTAGCTGCAGCATGGAAAAAGTAATTAAAATTTTCCTATTTTCAATGGTTTTTCTTCGAAAAATACCATTTTACCACAAAATTTCGAAATGCCCAAGGATGCCAGAGTGGCATCCGCCGGATTATCAAATAAGAGGGTACTGACAACACTTTCATGCAAAAACATTTTGTGCGTAAGAAATTTTTGGGTTTCATGAATGGCACCTAGACTAAACATACAGACAGCAAAATACATAAAACATAGGTAATCACAAATGACGAAGCTCACCTCCTGCGCACAACCCTCCCACTTTTCCGATTTCACAGAGGTCACGAAGAACTCACAATTGTGGTACAATTTATCAATTGTAAAATAACCTCCTCAATATAAGATGACCACACAAACAGACAGCATGACACAGGGCCCACGAAACACATAGGTATGTAAATGGATATAAAAAAACAGAGGGCGTACGAAAAACAGTCCGTTCTCTGCACGTGCAAGGGTAGTTTCTATCTAGACGATTAGTAACATTTTGATAATTTACCTTTTGTGACCTCCCTCGAATATGATTGACTTTCTTCCCTTTTTCTTTTCCGGCTTGGATATTCTGTAAAAATCATAATAAAGGAGTACAGAAAGGGATGATTTCTAGGTGACATTAACAAATACAATAATGCAAAATATAAACAAATATTAGGTATACTGTTCATTATGCTGAAATAGTACAGAGGGTTCTAAAAACTCATAGTAGGTGCACATTATTCTCCTTCAGTTACTTTTTTTCTGACATTTGTGTTTCGTTGCGACTGAGTTCATAGTTTCTATGCTAACTAGATGGGGATGTTGCTGTGTGTCCATTTGTTCTATGTTTTTTTTTGTAAGATTTACTGTTTTGCTCAGTGATCAGTGAATGAAGTTCAAACACAAACTTCTTAAATCAGAATCGAGAAATCACAATCAAAAACGGAATACACATTTTTGAAAAAATATATAAAAAACAGAATTTGATCACGAGAAAAGAGAATCGGACACTTAATCTCAATAAATGGAGACAATAACACAGCACCATAAAAATCGATTGGCAACTTAATTTGTTAAGGCATGTCATTTCTGAATGAAGGAATTTCAACGATTTTATGATAACCATATGAAAATATAGTATTCATGTCACTTAATCATTTTATGAAGGAAAATTAATAGGTCCGTGATCACTGTGTATAGCCGTACACCGGATATTGGTACTATTTGTCGGCGTATTGGTACTACCGAGGCGGTAAACAAGTATGACATAGGTATACTTTTAGCATTTGACAATGATTTGTGAAGAAAATATGATTTTATATGAAGTGAACTTCATGCAAATAATTCTGTGATGGTAAACTCAACATTGAAACCCCCAAAACAAAGGATTTGATCAGACGATAATAGTAAATAACATGAAATGGGGTACCTAGTACACATAAAATTACACATGTATGATGTTTCTATTCTTTTTAACGAAAGAATCATGATTCTGTGCATAGTCTATGTAGACATTCATAACTATTAAATATTCATCAAGGGTGATGTAGCAATAGCATGTATATTTTACATACGAGCTCAACAAAGAAATTGTTTGTGTACGGCATGTTATTACCGAATTGTAAGGCTTGTTGAAAACCAGTTACTAGGATTCCTTACAGATAAAATCCTCAAGCTAAAGTTTCATGAAGATAAACTTATAGTTTTAAATTTCTTTCTTTCTTTAAAGATGTATATACATATGCGTATGAATGCCATATACAAAGCCCCATAGCCCCAAAACCACGTGAGCCTCGAGTTACGAACACTTGTCTCGAGAAGTTGCCATATTCATGATATTGTTTCATATAGACCCAACAATTTGTCTGGAGACATTTCGTCGACCATTCCTTTTAACGGGGGGGGGGGGGTCGAATATAGTTTCGGCTTTTGTGTTTGATTTTCATTTACTGATTCGAAGAAGACTTGACCAGTTTCAACAAAAAGCCATCTTTGCCTATCTTTCGCGTCGACGAGGTGATTTATCGACGAATTGGATGACGGCGAAGCGATGATGGCGGCGATTCTTTACAGAATTAAAGAAATATGAACACAGAATTTGTCACATCTGTTTGTTCCACAACTCAGATTTCATGTGCGAATGCAACAAATCAACAGGATAACAGATAGAGGTAGAGACGCAATTGGCAAAATATTATCACAATAGGTCTAAATATTTTTAAAAAAATGAATTCTTTAGCGGATCCAGGTTTGATTGAACTGCATCTTAAGAATATTTCCTTATGCATGGCTAAAAATATTTCGGTTTTCTTGACATGTTACCGAAATTATTCGATTAACTGTTGGTGGCAATGGTCATCTTAGAGTTTTGAACTCTTATAGCCAATTTCATTCAATCGTACACGGGACCTGACATCAGATATACTGTCTAGATTCTCTAAACCATAGTAATTCTTTATGAATATCATGGCCTCAGTCACCATCTTTTCAATATCTGAATTAACTTCTCTGAAATTTGACACGGAACACTACTTCAAAAACTTCCCACAGAACAACCTTTGTCTCTCCAATACCATCATATGTTGATGATACCCATCATCATGATCTGTTCTCAATACCTTCATCTTCAGAATGTGTAGAATGTGAGTTCTTTATCAATCGGATTGCTTTCTTGATGAACCGATTACAAGTACATGTAATATCAATCAGTTGAACTTCATTTCCTGAGATGTAGCTTTCCTGACTGAATCTTTTATGTCATTGTGATGGTAAGTAGGGTCAATTGAACATCATTTGAATTTGCTCTCTGCAAAGTGATAGAAATTTTAAGTTCAGAAAATATGACCAGGGGCGCTGCTGGAGAGGATTTTGGCTGTGCCATGAAGTCACTTTAATTGAAAGCATCACTGATGAGGATTTTTCTATACGAAATACGAGTCTGGTGCATCAGAATTGGTTTAAAACTTTCTTCAAGAAGGTAAATAGTTGGAACACTTATTATTGACATCTGATGTGTTAAGTTTTTTTAAATATACGACCAGGAACATTCAAGGTATTAATTCTGCATGAATGAGAGTCCTGCATGCATCAATCGATCATCGGCTCCTAGGCATTCTTGTCGAACGAATAACCTGGAGCTTATTTCAAGAACAAATTTCGAATGAGTTAAAGAACATCCTGACGATAATCTCAACAGCACTCACAACAGAGCACCAAATTGAGCATCGACGGACCCCTAGGAAGCTAGAGGTGGGACCAGGTGCCCGGGAGGAGTAAGCATCCTCTGTTGGCTAGCCGCACCCTCCGTCGATGTTCACGTACGAAAATGAAAAGAATATATAAAATCCATCCACTGTCTTTAAAAAAAATACATTGCAAAGTTTGGAAGTTGCAAAAGCGAAAAAAAAGTCATCTTTTCAACATCGACGTAGAGACTAGAACAACGTCATGACTAAGCAGATATTTAAGATCCACTTCAATAATTGAAAATAACTGCACAACCCTGGCAGATATCATCTATGTTTTGAAAACGTATTCAAATTCAAAAGCATCATTTAAGAGCAGATTTATTAACAGCATGGACCAGACATGCACGTTTCAGGTATTTAACCCTCGTCAGTGATCCTCAATCCAAACAATGAAATATGGCCAAAATGTGTGATAATTATGTCCAATAATAATAAACATCAAGAAGTACCTAACCGTTATTCAGGCTCAAGGTCGAGAAGGCAAAACAAAATCGTGAAAATTCACATCGAAACGGTTGCGAACGAAAATATACCGAAAGACGTAGCAAGATGACTTAGATATGATGCTACAGGACCCATCTTTCAGAAATTTGTGACAATTTTGTAAACAGTAATTTTCGACTGCGTTTGAAGAAACCCAACCGAAATTGATCGGTCTTGGCTACATGTGCCCTTGGGGACTCCTGGTCCACCAGCAGTGACACTCACCAAGTGGTACACATTTTAAACGTCTTCAAATTCATTAGCATCACTTAAAAGCAGATTTATTAACAGCGTGGTCCGTACATGCACGTTATGTATCATAGACAGTAACCGCTTTCTTTTGAACAATTTCTCTAATTTCACTCTCGTCTTTCAAAAGCTTGCTACAAGACTTCATATACCAGTAAACTGTTTAAGAAGAGTGTTGACTTGTGAGTGCTGTTGAGATTATCGTCAGGATCTGCTTTAACTCATTTGTGTCACACTTATGCCCTTTGCCGTGTGGAGCTCGTAAAAAAAGTTCCCCGCGAGGAGTTTGACAGTAAGTGTTTTGAATATTTTCCCTGACATGGTCGCCACAGCACTTTCTATATAGATATAACCTCAGACAGTGCAATGCATGTTTTCTATGTATATATTTTTATTTTCGTGCACGAACATCGAAGGCGGATGCGGCTAGCCAGCAGGGGATGCTTACTCCTCCCGGGCACCTGGTCCAACGTCTAGCTTGCTGGGGGTCCGTCGGTGCTCAATTTGGTGCTCTATTGTGAGTGCTGTTAAGATTATCGTCAGGATCACTTTAACTCATTTGAATACACATATCTTTGTTCTACATTTTCTGTAAACGTTTTGCATTTTTCAAAGTCCCAACTTTTTATGAAAATGCCCTTCAAAATCAAAGTTTTCTCCCACATTGGTCTTCCCCCACTTTATTTATGAGCAAGTAGCTTAATACGAATTCAGAATAAAAGACAATAAAAAAATTCTTTTGGTACCATAATTGCTGTACCTCTTTCTAACTACAGTTTGAAAAAGTTCATTGCATTTTGCACATTTTCAGCGTTTTTACATCCAAGAGCAGTTGTTTTTCCCAATTTTTCGTACCAGCAAATTGCGAATCTAACTTCTTTATTATTTAAAATGAAAGGCAATAAATTTATTGTGCGTTTGGTACCAAAATTGTTTATTTAGCTACAGAATAAAAAAGGATATTGTATTTTCCCAATTTTCAACGGTTTTTCATCAAAAATCCATAGTTTTCCCCATTTTATTGACATGTAGATTGGTAAATTGAGCTTGAGACTTAAAGACAATTAAATTGTCGTTCTTTTGGTACCAATTTTGTTGATCTAGCTGCAGCATGGAAAAAGTAATTGAATTTTTCCTATTTTCAATGGTTTTTCTTCGAAAAATACCATTTTACCCCAAAATTTCGAAATGCTCAAGGATGCCAGAGTGGCATCCGCCGGATTATCGAATAAGAGGGTATTGACAACACTTTCATGCAAAAACATTTTGTGCGTAAGAAATTTTTGGGTTTCATGAATGGCACCTAGACTAAACATACAGACAGCAAAATACATAAAACATAGGTAATCACAAATGACGAAGCTCACCTCCTGGCAGCAAAATTCAATTTCAACATATATATTGGCTTTAGAAGGCAAAAACATTCAAGCGGAAAAGGTAGGTCAAGGTCATTTGATCAAAGAATGAGTAAATATCCAAGTTCGGTACATGTAGCACATATACTTTGCTCAATATTTGCTTTTAAATGCAAAATCATTCACGCAGAAAAAGTGGGTCAAGGTCGTACGAGACCAATTGGCAATCGGTGTCGTCTTAGAACGGTCATCTGCCACGCAATCTCAGGATTACATGCGCACAACCCTCCCATTTTTCCGATTTCACAGAGGTCACGAAGAACTCACAATTGTGGTACAATTTATCAATTGTAAAATAACCTCCTCAATATAAGATGACCACACAAACAGACAGCATGACACAGGGCCCACGAAACACATAGGTATGTAAATGGATATAAAAAAACAGAGGGCGTACGAAAAACAGTCCGTTCTCTGCACGTGCAAGGATAGTTTCTATCTAGACGATTAGTAACATTTTGATAATTTACCTTTTGTGACCTCCCTCGAATATGATTGACTTTCTTCCCTTTTTCTTTTCCGGCTTGGATATTCTGTAAAAATCATAATAAAGGAGTGCAGAAAGGGATGATTTCTAGGTGACATTAACAAATACAATAATGCAAAATATAAACAAATATTAGGTATACTGTTCATTATGCTGAAATAGTACAGAGGGTTCTAAAAACACATAGTAGGTGCACATTATTCTCCTTCAGTTAGTTTTTTTCTGACATTTGTGTTTCGTTGCGACTGAGTTCATAGTTTCTATGCTAACTAGATGGGGATGTTGCTGTGTGTCCATTTGTTCTATGGTTTTTTTGTAAGATTTACTGTTTTGCTCAGTGATCAGTGAATGAAGTTCAAACACAAACTTCTTAAATCAGAATCGAGAAATCACAATCAAAATCGGATTACACATTTTTGAAAAAATATATAAAAAACAGAATTTTATCACGAGAAAAGAGAATCGGACACTTAATCTAAATAAATGGAGACAATAACACAGCACCATAAAAATCGATTGGCAACTTAATAATTTGTTAAGGCATGTCATTTCTGAATGAAGGAATTTCAACGATTTTATGATAACCATATGAAAATATAGTATTCATGTCACTTAATCATTTTATGAAGGAAAATTAATAGGTCCGTGATCACTGTGTATAGCCGTACACCGGATATTGGTACTATTTGTCGGCGTATTGGTACTACCGAGGCGGTAAACAAGTATGACATAGGTATACTTTTAGCATTTGACAATGATTTGTGAAGAAAATATGATTTTATATGAAGTGAACTTCATGCAAATAATTCTGTGATGGTAAACTCAACATTGAAACCCCCAAAACAAAGGATTTGATCAGACGATAATAGTAAATAACATGAAATGGGGTACCTAGTACACATAAAATTACACATGTATGATGTTTCTATTCTTTTTAACGAAAGAGTCATGATTCTGTGCATAGTCTATGTAGACATTCATAACTATTAAATATTCATCAAGGGTGATGTAGCAATAGCATGTATATTTTACATACGAGCTATACAAAGAAATTGTTTGTGTACGGCATGTTATTACCTAATTGTAAGGCTTGTTGAAAACCAGTTACTAGGATTCCTTACAGATAAAATCCTCAAGCTAAAGTTTCATGAAGATAAACTTATAGTTTTAAATTTCTTTCTTTCTTTAAAGATGTATATACATATGCGTATGAATGCCATATACAAAGCCCCATAGCCCCAAAACCACGTGAGCCTCGAGTTACGAACACTTGTCTCGAGAAGTTGCCATATTCATGATATTGTTTCATATAGACCCAATAATTTGTCTGGAGACATTTCGTCGACCATTCCTTTTAACGGGGGGGGGGGGGGAATCGAATATAGTTTCGGCTTTTGTGTTTGATTTTCATTTACTGATTCGAAGAAGACTTGACCAGTTTCAACAAAAAGCCATCTTTGCCTATCTTTCGCGTCGACGAGGTGATTTATCGACGAATTGGATGACGGCGAAGCGATGATGGCGGCGATTCTTTACAGAATTAAAGAAATATGAACACAGAATTTGTCACATCTGTTTGTTCCACAACTCAGATTTCATGTGCGAATGCAACAAATCAACAGGATAAGAGATAGAGGTAGAGACGCAATTGGCAAAATATTATCACAATAGGTCTAAATATTTAAAAAACAAGAGCCCCAGGGGGCACAACGCTCACCTGATACCCATGCACGCTCTAATTGACATACTGACATTGAATACTGATAGTGCCAGTACCAGGATTTTAGCCCACAACCTTTCTAAAAAGATTTTTGCCGGATGCAGAGAAGTTTTTTTTTCAGACAACCTTTGAAAGTACAAAAAAGAAAAAATAGCCACATTTCAAAACAATAACTTTTTTACTGATTTGAAAAGACGGATAAAGTGGTCCAACGTCATATGCCCAGCTAGTATAGTTCAATTATGCAACATCAAAAATAAAATCATATTGTACATTAATGTGCAGCAGAAAAAGAATAAAACAATGAAACGATTTCATAAATTAAGTTTATTTAAAATTGAACACAAAACCTTTCATTATTGATAGCTAGCATGCCAGAAATTATAAAGCCTGTGTTTGTAAAACGAGAATGCCCCCGGCGGCATCTTTGTTAGTATAAAGGCCATTTTCTGTTAAGTATGTGAGAGGTCAGGGTCAGCGCAATACTATATTGGTATCAATGGAAAGATCTTGTCACAAGGAATACACATGTAAAAATTGAAACCTCTATCACTAACCATTCAAAAGTTATGCCCAATGTTAAAGTTTTTGAGAAGTACGTCAAAGGTCAAGGTTATGGTCACGAGGTCAAAAATTTTGGTATCAATGGAAAGGTATTGTCACAAGGAATACACATGTGAAATATGAAACCTCTATCACCAGCTTCCATTTAAAAGTTATGCCCAATGTTAAAGTTTTTCGGAAAACAGACAGACAAACAGACAGACGAATAGGCCTAAAACTATATGCTCTGGAATCTTTTATTCCAGGGGCATAAAAAACAAAGATTTTTCGGTTTTGCCTTTATTCATATTAAAGTATACTGAAATCTATGAATGCTTTCGAATAGTATTGATTTCATCTCAAATACATGAAACGTACAGTTAAAATCGTTTTAATCCAATATTTATCAATATTCAAGTGAGTTGTGCTGCTTGTGCAGATATTGGGCCAGTTTGTTTTTCAAAAAGCAGTGTATGGTGTATCAAACCTCATGACCCAGTGAAGCCACTTGAACAAATAATTTTCAGTGAATATGCTGAAATGCGGCGCTTCTTGCCTATGCATATTTCAACAGGCGAGAAGGAGCGTCGCATTTCAGCATACGCTGTTCAACAACTCAAGTGATTTCTCTAGGTTTCGTAGTTTGAAACAAATTAAAAGGCCCATGAAATTGTTAAGGTAGTCCAACTAGCAGACCTACAACATCGTTATTTACTGTTAACAAATTGTTTTACCTCATCAAAGGTCTGTTACACGGACAAGTTGTTAGCGGAGAGAGTTCATGAAATGTATCGGTTGCATAGGATTTGCCGACAAAAAGTTATTTGGTCCGATAAAAACTCATCATGTATCTATTATTTGAACAGATAAAAATTCCCAAATGTCTTATCACAGGAACCTGTCATTTTATGAGAGAAAATGTTTTATTATTCACAACCTCAGGCCTCTGTGTTCCTCTTAGAAATATTATACATACAAGATGTTGAACACAGTGGCTTATGGTTGTAAATAATAATTTATTTACTCTATTTAAACAACAGCTTTCTGTGGTCCAACATTTCATAGGAAGATTTCAGGAACTCTGAACTGAATTATTTATTTCAAGAATTTCAGATATTCAATGTCCTATGCATTCTCAAAATCCGGAGGAAGAGATTACTCATTAGACGTTTCTTCAAGAAATCAGTCCGTAAATTACTTCATCTAAGAGAGTCTAAGACAGAGGAAATTCGAGCAAACTTTATGCATGATAACAAGTTGCAAGTGTTCCAAGTACATGAATGATAACCATTATGAAAGTGTTCCAAGTATAATGCACATTTCATTAAATAAAAATCTATTCCGTTTGCACTGTATCTCCTGAAATGTATCGCGGTACTAAAGGTATCACATTTCTACATGGGGAATCCCCTTCAGGTGTAATCCAAGGAAATCGTTTTAGCGGGGAATCCCCTCAGTTTTGACTGGTGAACAGGGCAGAATAAAAGGTGTCACACCATTGGTCAAAACTATTGAAAATTTAAAAATAGCACATGAAATCAATGTACCATTCCCTGTAGTCGGGATAAATTGAGTTTTGAACCTGTTTTTGTCTTTTATGCAATCTATTGATCGATTTAAAAATAGATGAAATTTGTAAAATTTTCGAAATGGATAGAGGGGTGATGTAAAAAAGTGGGATTTGTGAGAAAACGGTATGCATGACCCCCCTTTTTTCTATTATTTTTATGTGTGTCAAAGGTGTCCAAATCCAACGAGACCAAATTCATAATTATTGAATGAAGGATTGGAAGTCACTCAAATTGAGCTAAATGATTGATCATACAAAGAAGGTTTTTATTTCTTTGGATGACACCTTCAGGTACACGGCAAAACATGGCCGCTTTTGAAATCTTGTTCCCGAATTTAAAAATAAAATTCTAAATAAGTATAAAGAATTTAAATAATTGAATCATATCACATAAAAGGTTAATCAATAAGACATTGAAGCATGTGTCACTTGTTGAATTATCAGCTGTAACTATGGATGAAAGGTCGATCAAAAAATGATTAATCATACAAAGAAGGTTTTTTTCCTGTAGTTGCACCTGAAGCATTGGGCATGGAAAACATACATTATACCTATGTACAATCTTAAAAAATATTCCTTAAAAATCCAAAAGTGGATATCTTGACAAAATTCTTTCACTTGTAGGGTACCATGCATGAGTACCTCATACCTACAAATTGTCATGACAATCTGAAGAGTGGTTATAGAAAAGAAGCAGAAAATGTATGAAAATCACCCTCCCCCCCCTTCCTTTTTACATAATAAAAAAATTCATAAAAAATCAAAAAATAAAATTTAAGCATAAAATACATATCAAAGCATTAAGTAAGTTAAATATGATAAATATGTAGTAAATGAGTGTGTAAAATCATACACTTATTGAGTTATTTAAAGAAATAGTGCAAAAATGTGCATTTCTGACTAAGTCCGAAAAGACGTCAAAAACGCGTCAAAAATTTGACTTCGAAGTGGAACCAAAAATAACAACACTTCTTAAGACATCTCTCTAGATCATCCTGATGCTTTCGGTTTGTCGATACATGCTTCGGTTCTGAAGAAGAAGTTTGTCAAAGGAGGGTACCCCCCGTGACCTACTTTTGGCTGTGGTGGCGCCACCTGTTGAAAGATCCGGTCGAAAAACAATAACACTTGTAGGGGACCATGAGTACTTCAAACCTACCAAGTTTCATCAAAATCCCTTCAGCCGTTCTGAAGAAGAAGTTAAAAATGTGAAAAGTTTACGACGGACGACGACGGACGACGGACGCCACGCTATGACAATAGCTCACTTTGAGCCTATGGCTCAGGTGAGCTAAAAAGGGGAAAAAAATTTTGTTGGGGTCCCGCCGGGGTTTGAAGCCACTCCCCATGGGTCCATTGGGCATGGAAAACATACATTATACCTATGTACAATCTTAAAAAAATATTCCTTAAAAATCCAAAAGTGGATATCTTGACAAAATTCTTTCACTTGTAGGGTACCATGCATGAGTACCTCATACCTACAAATTGTCATGACAATCTGAAGAGTGGTTATAGAAAAGAAGCAGAAAATGTATGAAAATCACCCTCCCCCTCCCCCTTCCTTTTTACATAAGAAAAAAATTCATAAAAAATAAAAAAAATAAAATTTAAGCATAAAATACATATCAAAGCATTAAGTAAGTTAAATATGATAAATATGTAGTAAATGAGTGTGTAAAATCATACACTTATTGAGTTATTTAAAGAAATAGTGCAAAAATGTGCATTTCTGACTAAGTCCGAAAAGACGTCAAAAACGCGTCAAAAATTTGACTTCGAAGTGGAACCAAAAATAACAACACTTCTTAAGACATCTCTCTAGATCATCCTGATGCTTTCGGTTTGTCGATACATGCTTCGGTTCTGAAGAAGAAGTTTGTCAAAGGAGGGTACCCCCCGTGACCTACTTTTGGCTGTGGTGGCGCCACCTGTTGAAAGATCCGGACGAAAAACAACAACACTTGTAGGGGACCATGAGTACTTCAAACCTACCAAGTTTCATCAAAATCCCTTCAGCCGTTCTGAAGAAGAAGTTGAAAATGTGAAAAGTTTACGACGGACGACGACGGACGACGACGGACGACGGACACCACGCTATGACAATAGCTCACTTTGAGCCTATGGCTCAGGTGAGCTAAAAAATGAATTCTTTAGCGGATCCAGGTTTGATTGAACTGCATCTTAAGAATATTTCCTTATGCATGGCTAAAAATATTTCGTTTTTCTTGACATGTTACCGAAATTATTCGATTAACTGTTGGTGGCAATGGTCATCTTAGAGTTTTGAACTCTTATAGCCCATTTCATTCAATGGTACACGGGACCTGACATCAGATATACTGTCTAGATTCTCTAAACCATAGTAATTCTTTATGAATATCATGGCCTCAGTCACCATCTTTTCAATATCTGAATTAACTTCTCTGAAATTTGACACGGAACACTACTTCAAAAACTTCCCACAGAACAACCTTTGTCTCTCCAATACCATCATATGTTGATGATACCCATCATCATGATCTGTTCTCAATACCTTCATCTTCAGAATGTGTAGAATGTGAGTTCTTAATCAATCGGATTGCTTTCTTGATGAACCGATTACAAGTACATGTAATATCAATCAGTTGAACTTCATTTCCTGAGATGTAGCTTTCCTGACTGAATCTTTTATGTCATTGTGATGGTAAGTAGGGTCAATTGAACATCATTTGAATTTGCTCTCTGCAAAGTGATAGAAATTTTAAGTTCAGAAAATATGACCAGGGGCGCTGCTGGAGAGGATTTTGGCTGTGCAATGAAGTCACTTTAATTGAAAGCATCACTGATGAGGATTTTTCTATACGAAATACGAGTCTGGTGCATCAGAATTGGTTGAAAACTTTCTTCAAGAAGGTAAATAGTTGGAACACTTATTATTGACATCTGATGTGTTTAGTTTTTTTTAAATATACGACCAGGAACATTCAAGGTATTAATTCTGCATGAATGAGAGTCCTGCATGCATCAATCGATCATCGGCTCCTAGGCATTCTTGTCGAATGAATAACCTGGAGCTTATTTCAAGAACAAATTTCGAATGAGTTAAAGAACATCCTGACGATAATCTCAACAGCACTCACAACAGAGCACCAAATTGAGCATCGACGGACCCCTAGCAAGCTAGAGGTGGGACCAGGTGCCCGGGAGGAGTAGCATCCTCTGTTGGCTAGCCGCACCCGCCGTCGATGTTCACGCATGAAAATGAAAAGAATATATAAAATCCATCCACTGTCTTTAATAAAAAATACATTGCAAAGTTTGGAAGTTGCAAAAGCGAAAAAAAGTCATCTTTTCAACATCGACGTAGAGACTAGAACAACGTCATGACTAAGCAGATATTTAAGATCCACTTCAATAATTGAAAATAACTGCACAACCCTGGCAGATATCATCTATGTTTTGAAAACGTATTCAAATTCAAAAGTATCATTTAAGAGCAGATTTATTAACAGCATGGACCAGACATGAACGTTTCATATATTTAACCCTTGTCCGTGATCCTCAATCCAAACAATGAAATATGGCCAAAATGTGTGATAATTATGTCCAATAATAATAAACATCAAGAAGTACCTAACCGTTATTCAGGCTCAAGGTCGAGAAGGCAAAACAAAATCGTGAAAATTCACATCGAAACGGTTGCGAACGAAAATATACCGAAAGACGTAGCAAGATGACTTAGATATGATGCTACAGGACCCATGTTTCAGAAATTTGTGACAATTTTGTAAACAGTAATTTTCGACTGCGTTTGAAGAAACCCAACCGAAATTGATCGATCTTGGCTACATGTGCCCTTGGGGACTCCTGGTCCACCAGCAGTGACACTCACCAAGTGGTACACATTTAAAACGTCTTCAAATACATTAGCATCACTTAATAGCAGATTTATTAACAGCGTGGTCCGTACATGCACGTTATGTATCATAGACAGTAACCGCTTTCTTTTGAACAATTTCTCTAATTTCACTCTCGTCTTTCAAAAGCTTGCTACAAGACTTCATATACCAGTAAACTGTTTAAGAAGAGTGTTGACTTGTGAGTGCTGTTGAGATCTGCTTTAACTCATTTGTGTCACACTTATGCCCTTTGCCGTGTGGAGCTCGTAAAAAAAGTTCCCCGCGAGGAGTTTGACAGTAAGTGTTTTTCCCTGACATGGTCGCCACAGCACTTTCTATATAGATATAACCTCAGACAGTGCAATGCATGTTTTCTATGTTTATATTTTTATTTTCGTGCACGAACATCGACGGCGGATGCGGCTAGCCAGCAGGGGATGCTTACTCCTCCCGGGCACCTGGTCCCACGTCTAGCTTGCTGGGGGTCCGTCGGTGCTCAATTTGGTGCTCTATTGTGAGTGCTGTTAAGATTATCGTCAGGATCTTCTTTAACTCATTTGAATACACATATCTTTGTTCTACATTTTCTGTAAACGTTTTGCATTTTTCAAAGTCCCAACTTTTAATGAAAATGCCCTTCAAAATCAAAGTTTTCTCCCACATTGGTCTTCCCCCACTTTATTTATGAGCAAGTACCTTAATACGAATTCAGAATAAAAGACAATAAAAAAATTCTTTTGGTACCATAATTGCTGTACCTCATTCTAACTACAGTTTGAAAAAGTTCATTGCATTTTGCACATTTTCAGCGTTTTTACATCCAAGAGCAGTTGTTTTTCCCAATTTTTCGTACCAGCAAATTGCGAATCTAACTTCTTTATTATTTAAAATGAAAGGCAATAAATTTATTGTGCGTTTGGTACCAAAATTGTTTATTTAGCTACAGAATAAAAAAGGATATTGTATTTTCCCAATTTTCAACGGTTTTTCATCAAAAATCCATAGTTTTCCCCATTTTATTGACATGTAGATTGGTAAATTGAGCTTGAGACTTAAAGACAATTAAATTGTCGTTCTTTTGGTACCAATTTTGTTGATCTAGCTGCAGCATGGAAAAAGTAATTGTGTTTTTCCTATTCTCAATGGTTTTTCTTCGAAAAATACCCTTTTACCCCAAAATTTCGAAATGCCCAAGGATGCCAGAGTGGCATCCGCCGGATTATCAAATAAGAGGGTATTGACAACACTTTCATGCAAAAACATTTTGTGCGTAAGAAATTATTGGGTTTCATGAATGGCACCTAGACTAAACATACAGACAGCAAAATACATAAAACATAGGTAATCACAAATGACGAAGCTCACCTCCTGGCAGCAAAATTCAATTTCAACATATATATTGGCTTTAGAAGGCAAAAACATTCAAGCGGAAAAGGTAGGTCAAGGTCATTTGATCAAAGAATGAGTAAATATCCAAGTTCGGTACATGTAGCACATATACTTTGCTCAATATTTGCTTTTAAATGCAAAATCATTCACGCAGAAGAGTGGGTCAAGGTCGTACGAGACCAATTGGCAATCGGTGTCGTCTTAGAACGGTCATCTGCCACGCAATCTCAGGATTACATGCGCACAACCCTCCCACTTTTCCGATTTCACAGAGGTCACGAAGAACTCACAATTGTGGTACAATTTATCAATTGTAAAATAACCTCCTCACTATAAGATGACCACACAAACAGACAGCATGACACAGGGCCCAAGAAACACATAGGTATGTAAATGGATATAAAAAAACAGAGGGCGTACGAAAAACAGTCCGTTCTCTGCACGTGCAAGGATAGTTTCTATCTAGACGATTAGTAACATTTTGATAATTTACCTTTTGTGACCTCCCTCGAATATGATTGACTTTCTTCCCTTTTTCTTTTCCGGCTTGGATATTCTGTAAAAATCATAATAAAGGAGTACAGAAAGGGATGATTTCTAGGTGACATTAACAAATACAATAATGCAAAATATAAACAAATATTAGGTATACTGTTCATTATGCTGAAATAGTACAGAGGGTTCTAAAAACACATAGTAGGTGCACATTATTCTCCTTCAGTTAGTTTTTTTCTGACATTTGTGTTTCGTTGCGACTGAGTTCATAGTTTCTATGCTAACTAGATGGGGACGTTGCTGTGTGTCCATTTGTTCTATGGTTTTTTTGTAAGATTTACTGTTTTGCTCAGTGATCAGTGAATGAAGTTCAAACACAAACTTCTTAAATCAGAATCGAGAAATCACAATCAAAAACGGATTACACATTTTTTAAAAAAATATATAAAAAACAGAATTTTATCACGAGAAAAGAGAATCGGACACTTAATCTAAATAAATGGAGACAATAACACAGATCCATAAAAATCGATTGGCAACTTAATTTGTTAAGGCATGTCATTTCTGAATGAAGGAATTTCAACGATTTTATGATAACCATATGAAAATATAGTATTCATGTCACTTAATCATTTTATGAAGGAAAATTAATAGGTCCGTGATCACTGTGTATAGCCGTACACCGGATATTGGTACTATTTGACGGCGTATTGGTACTACCGAGGCGGTAAACAAGTATGACATAGGTATACTTTTAGCATTTGACAATGATTTGTGAAGAAAATATGATTTTATATGAAGTGAACTTCATGCAAATAATTCTGTGATGGTAAACTCAACATTGAAACCCCCAAAACAAAGGATTTGATCAGACGATAATAGTAAATAACATGAAATGGGGTACCTAGTACACATAAAATTACACATGTATGATGTTTCTATTCTTTTTAACGAAAGAATCATGATTCTGTGCATAGTCTATGTAGACATTCATAACTATTAAATATTCATCAAGGGTGATGTAGCAATAGCATGTATATTTTACATACGAGCTCAACAAAGAAATTGTTTGTGTACGGCATGTTATTACCTAATTGTAAGGCTTGTTGAAAACCAGTTACTAGGATTCCTTACAGATAAAATCCTCAAGCTAAAGTTTCATGAAGATAAACTTATAGTTTTAAATTTCTTTCTTTCTTTAAAGATGTATATACATATGCGTATGAATGCCATATACAAAGCCCCATAGCCCCAAAACCACGTGAGCCTCGAGTTACGAACACTTGTCTCGAGAAGTTGCCATATTCATGATATTGTTTCATATAGACCCAATTATTTGTCTGGAGACATTTCGTCGACCATTCCTTTTAACGGGGTGGGGGGGGTCGAATATAGTTTCGGCTTTTGTGTTTGATTTTCATTTACTGATTCGAAGAAGACTTGACCAGTTTCAACAAAAAGCCATCTTTGCCTATCTTTCGCGTCGACGAGGTGATTTATCGACGAATTGGATGACGGCGAAGCGATGATGGCGGCGATTCTTTACAGAATTAAAGAAATATGAACACAGAATTTGTCACATCTGTTTGTTCCACAACTCAGATTTCATGTGCGAATGCAACAAATCAACAGGATAACAGATAGAGGTAGAGACGCAATTGGCAAAATAATATCACAATAGGTCTAAATATTTAAAAAAAAATGAATTCTTTAGCGGATCCAGGTTTGATTGAACTGCATCTTAAGAATATTTCCTTATGCATGGCTAAAAATATTTCGTTTTTCTTGACATGTTACCGAAATTATTCGATTAACTGTTGGTGGCAATGGTCATCTTAGAGTTTTGAACTCTTATAGCCCATTTCATTCAATCGTACACGGGTCCTGACATCAGATATACTGTCTAGATTCTCTAAACCATAGTAATTCTTTATGAATATCATGGCCTCAGTCACCATCTTTTCAATATCTGAATTAATTTCTCTGAAATTTGACACGGAACACTACTTCAAAAACTTCCCACAGAACAACCTTTGTCTCTCCAATACCATCATATATTGATGATACCCATCATCATGATCTGTTCTCAATACCTTCATCTTCAGAATGTGTAGAATGTGAGTTCTTAATCAATCGGATTGTTTTCTTGATGAACCGATTACAAGTACATGTAATATCAATCAGTTGAACTTCATTTCCTGAGATGTAGCTTTCCTGACTGAATCTTTTATGTCATTGTGATGGTAAGTAGGGTCAATTGAACATCATTTGAATTTGCTCTCTGCAAAGTGATAGAAATTTTAAGTTCAGAAAATATGACCAGGGGCGCTGCTGGAGAGGATTTTGGCTGTGCAATGAAGTCACTTTAATTGAAAGCATCACTGATGAGGATTTTTCTATACGAAATACGAGTCTGGTGCATCAGAATTGGTTTAAAACTTTCTTCAAGAAGGTAAATAGTTGGAACACTTATTATTGACATCTGATGTGTTTAGTTTTTTTTAAATATACGACCAGGAACATTCAAGGTATTAATTCTGCATGAATGAGAGTCCTGCATGCATCAATCGATCATCGGCTCCTAGGCATTCTTGTCGAATGAATAACCTGGAGCTTATTTCAAGAACAAATTTCGAATGAGTTAAAGAACATCCTGACGATAATCTCAACAGCACTCACAACAGAGCACCAAATTGAGCATCGACGGACCCCTAGCAAGCTAGAGGTGGGACCAGGTGCCCGGGAGGAGTAAGCATCCTCTGTTGGCTAGCCGCACCCGCCGTCGATGTTCACGCACGAAAATGAAAAGAATATATAAAATCCATCCACTGTCTTTAAAAAAAAATACATTGCAAAGTTTGGAAGTTGCAAAAGCGAAAAAAAGTCATCTTTTCAACATCGACGTAGAGACTAGAACAACGTCATGACTAAGCAGATACAGCTGACACTCGTTATCTCAAACTCTGTTATCTCGAAATTCCGTTTATCTCGAAGTCGAGCGGCGGTCCCATCTTTTTTCCTTCATATTCTAACTAATTTGACTTCGGATAACTCAAAATCGGTTATCTCGAAGTTTCGTTTATCTCGAAGTAATTTCGAAGTCCAAAGTCATTTTCTTCGTGTATTTTATACTCGTTAAGTCGAAGTCCTAATGTTTGTATAAACAAACCAATTAACGTACCAAATAATAGTGAAATCGCATGGTAAACAAACAATTATACTAGGTACTGGTGACGCAGGTTGACTGATTCGCCATTGCTTGATAGACCGTAACATCAAAATTAATTAAGAGGAATAACGGTTAATTAGATAATATCATTCCTGAAACAATAATATGTGCATGTTTCATTCATTAAAATTGCATTGTTTGTTATGTTGAAATTCTTATGAGACGCGACGGCTAAAAAAAAAATAAATAAACAAACCAATACAACCCCCCCCCCAAAAAAATAAAAATCGCAAGATTTATCGTAACTGAAATAAAGCAATTTGAGCAACAATGATTATACTGATGGTCTACAAAATAATCCATATATAAAAGTTCGCACACTAAGAGGAAGATGATTAAACTTGATAGCATGTGGGTAAATTTAAGTGAAGAATGAGGACATGTATACGACATTGAAATCTCAGTTGCAGACGAAAAAATTAAATAGCGTACGAACAAATGTCTTCATTGTACTTTGATGACACAATGATCTATAACTCTTGAAGGTAAATGGCTTATGACAGATTGATAAGACAACCATACTGGTACTAAATCAGGGCCGAGGCGATCGGCGCCGAAAGGGAGGGGGGTGGGGTCACACAACGAATAAAAATACCTGACGTTCTCAATGCGCCTCTTCGTGAAATTTCAGTATTAAGAATACGTTTATGGCACTTCTAGAATAATTTCTACGTTGTGAAGTAAACATTACATTGTCAGCACGAGTAGCCTATTAAACTACGATATCTATTATATAAAATACAATAGCAAAACGATTCTTTTAGCCTTATAGGTGGTTCAATACATTCCAAAATATACCGTAAATTCGACTGACGTTTATCTCGAACTCCGCTTATGTCGAAGTATTTTCAGTGGGCCCATCGACTTCGAGATAACGAGTGTCAGCTGTATTTAAGATCCACTTCAATAATTGAAAATAACTGCACAACCCTGGCAGATATCATCTATGTTTTGAAAACGTATTCAAATTCAAAAGCATCATTTAAGAGCAGATTTATTAACAGCATGGACCAGACATGCACGTTTCAGGTATTTAACCCTCGTCAGTGATCCTCAATCCAAACAATGAAATATGGCCAAAATGTGTGATAATTATGTCCAATAATAATAAACATCAAGAAGTACCTAACCGTTATTCAGGCTCAAGGTCGAGAAGGCAAAACAAAATCGTGAAAATTCACATCGAAACGGTTGCGAACGAAAATATACCGAAAGACGTAGCAAGATGACTTAGATATGATGCTACAGGACCCATGTTTCAGAAATTTGTGACAATTTTGTAAACAGTAATTTTCGACTGCGTTTGAAGAAACCCAACCGAAATTGATCGATCTTGGCTACATGTGCCCTTGGGGACTCCTGGTCCACCAGCAGTGACACTCACCAAGTGGTACACATTTTAAACGTCTTCAAATTCATTAGCATCACTTAAAAGCAGATTTATTAACAGCGTGGTCCGTACATGCACGTTATGTATCATAGACAGTAACCGCTTTCTTTTGAACAATTTCTCTAATTTCACTCTCGTCTTTCAAAAGCTTGCTACAAGACTTCATATACCAGTAAACTGTTTAAGAAGAGTGTTGACTTGTGAGTGCTGTTGAGATTATCGTCAGGATCTGCTTTAACTCATTTGTGTCACACTTATGCCCTTTGCCGTGTGGAGCTCGTAAAAAAAGTTCCCCGCGAGGAGTTTGACAGTAAGTGTTTTGAATATTTTCCCTGACATGGTCGCCACAGCACTTTCTATATAGATATAACCTCAGACAGTGCAATGCATGTTTTCTATGTATATATTTTTATTTTCGTGCACGAACATCGACGGCGGATGCGGCTAGCCAGCAGGGGATGCTAGCCCCCCGGGCACCTGGTCCCACGTCTAGCTTGCTGGGGGTCCGTCGGTGCTCAATTTGGTGCTCTATTGTGAGTGCTGTTAAGATTATCGTCAGGATCTTCTTTAACTCATTTGAATACACATATCTTTGTTCTACATTTTCTGTAAACGTTTTGCATTTTTCAAAGTCCCAACTTTTAATGAAAATGCCCTTCAAAATCAAAGTTTTCTCCCACATTGGTCTTCCCCCACTTTATTTATGAGCAAGTACCTTAATACGAATTCAGAATAAAAGACAATAAAAAAATTCTTTTGGTACCATAATTGCTGTACCTCATTCTAACTACAGTTTGAAAAAGTTCATTGCATTTTGCACATTTTCAGCGTTTTTACATCCAAGAGAAGTTGTTTTTCCCAATTTTTCGTACCAGCAAATTGCGAATCTAACTTCTTTATTATTTAAAATGAAAGGCAATAAATTTATTGTGCGTTTGGTACCAAAATTGTTTATTTAGCTACAGAATAAAAAAGGATATTGTATTTTCCCAATTTTCAACGGTTTTTCATCAAAAATCCATAGTTTTCCCCATTTTATTGACATGTAGATTGGTAAATTGAGCTTGAGACTTAAAGACAATTAAATTGTCGTTCTTTTGGTACCAATTTTGTTGATCTAGCTGCAGCATGGAAAAAGTAATTGAATTTTTCCTATTTTCAATGGTTTTTCTTCGAAAAATACCATTTTACCCCAAAATTTCGAAATGCCCAAGGATGCCAGAGTGGCATCCGCCGGATTATCAAATAAGAGGGTATTGACAACACTTTCATGCAAAAACATTTCGTGCGTAAGAAATTTTTGGGTTTCATGAATGGCACCTAGACTAATTCCGCCCCCACAAACCAAGGACGCCCCGCAGACGTCTCCAAAGGAGTGACACCGCTCCTCGTTATTCCGCTACATGGCTCTTCCCTAAGACTGATATGATTCCATACGTTTCCATGTGAATTTGAATATCACTTTCTTGATGCTCCTTGAAGTCTATTTAGTATATTTTGCTTTGATATATGAATGAAAGAAGTACATACATTCATCAATGTTCATGTATTTTCCATTCGGTTTCGTTGATATTTCAACTATTAATTCAATATAAAATCACATCTAATGAATATCACCTTGTTGATATTCCTGATCAATATTCGTCTTTTGCATTTGAAGTCTATTTAGTATATCTTGCTTCAAATGATATATGAATACATTTTTTTTCATTTAGAATGCAAAACTTCTGATAGGAAAAATAAATTTTCCCATCGATCTCTTCGTTACTTTTGATATTTCATATATTATTTCAATACAAAACCACACATACTAACCCTTTTAGCCGGGATAAACTTACCTTGACCTTGACATACTGGTGCTTCAAAATAATCAGAGTGGTCATACCTACTGACTTTTGACCTTACATACATTCCATATTTATATTCATCCTAAAGATGGTCGAAATCTCTAAAAGTAAAGAATATCTTTAAGGTTTTGGGTTTCGTTTGGTACCACGACCCTCTGATCTTTTCATTTCAGTCTGCATTTTTTATTGGTTTTTTTTTTTTATTATAAGTTTTGAATTCCGATCACCTGGTGTCCGGTTCGTCCTATGCGTCTCACTAGGGTGTGTCGTGTAGGGAGGATAGGATGCATGATATGACACATGCCGTCTCTAGACAGCGTTTCTCGTCCCTATCATATAGTTAAGTGTAAAATATTATTTGAATACCAGTGCATAGTTCTATGTAAATATATAAGTACATGTAATATCATAACATTATTGACATTGAGTCATTCTGAAGAACTCAGAAACTGTATAATCCCGATCGTTGGCATAGAAAATGCCTGAAATTTACTTACACATGAACATTTGTATGTATTTTTTGTTGTTTCTTGAACTCTCTCTCTTTTCTTTTCATTTTCGTCTTTCTCTCGCTCTCACAAATATTTCCGAGTATTTCTGTATATAAGGCATTCCATTGTTTACCTACCTATCCTGGCCAAAGTGTTCGATGTTAAAAACACTGCCATTACTTGATGGGTTGTACGTTATTTTTATATAGAGCCAGGGTAGGTTCAACAAAACAAAAGGGGAGTAAACTCAAATTAATATTTTGTCTGAATTATTCTACTTGTCAAATTCCATTGATTTTCTATATAACGATTGTGTCTTTTTTTAAACGTAGTTCCACTTTCTCAATCATGTTACGAATATCTCTGTTGATATTATTGTTACTGACTTTGTCGGGTGATGTACATCCTAATCCCGGCCCCCATACCCAAATTAGTGAGTCAATTTCTAACTTAAATACTCTATCCACAAGTTATCTAAGTACGAAAGCCGATTAGGCTCATTTTAAGTGGTAGTGGGAAAAATATTTTCTCGTAATTACGAGAAAAAAAGTCGTTATTACGAGAAACTTTCTCGAAATTACGAGAAAAAAAAGTCGTAATAACGAGAAACTTTCTCGTAATTACGACAAAAAAAGTCGTTAGTACGAGAAAAAAAAGTCGTAATAACGAGAAACTTTCTCGTAATTACGAGAAAAAAAGTCGTAATAACGAGAAACTTTCTCGTAATTACGAGAAAAAAAGTCGTAATAACGAGAAACTTAAAAATAGATTTCTCGTAATTACGAGAAAAAAAAAAAGTCGTAATAACGAGAAACTTTCTGATGAGACAGAAGCAATTCTTATTGCTTTTGGTATTATAACAGGACTATTGGTGGGGATAACTTCATATTTATTTTGTATAATGTATCAGTTGCACAGCAAGAGGCCCAAGGGAGCTACATCGCTCACCAGAGTTGCCAACAAAAGAATAATAGTGGACAATATGGTAGAGAACATCGAGTACTTGCTTCCTGTAAGGTTTCGTGAAATTATATGCAGGGATTTCAGAGAAGTCGAAAATGTGTCATCCAATCAGAACCCTGGGCAGCAATATTTGTTGATTGAATGGCATGAAAAACACAAACTTGGTAGAGGACTATGAGTACTTGCTTCCTGTAAGGTTTCTTGAAATTCTTGGCAGCGGTTGCAGAGGAGAAGTTGACAAGCTTAAAATGCATCAAAGATGCAAAGTGGCTAGGTGCAAAACTTGAATGTAAGTATGGATATTCAGACTTAAACTAGAACTGCCCTAAAAGTGACGAATTATACCCCCATGGGACATTTTTCTTTAAACGGATTCATTTATGACATAAGAATCTATATGTTAAGCATCTTAGCCATATCCCTTACAGTTTAAAAGTAGGTCAAAGGTCAAGGTCACTAGGTAAAAAACCATGGTATCAAATGAAAGCTCTGATTGTGAGGAATCTACATGTACATGTGAAATATCAAAGTATTATCCCTTATAGTAAAAAAGTAGGTCAAAGTTCAAGGTCACTAGATCAAAAGTCATGGTATCGAATAAAAGCTCTGGTCATGAGGAATCTATATGTGAAATATCAAAGCCCCATCCCTTTTATCTAAAAAGTAGGTAAAAGATCAAGATCAAGGTCACTAGGTCAAAAGTCATGATATCAAATGAAAGTCCTCATCATGAGGAATATATATGTGGAATATCAAAGTCCTACCCCTTATAGTTTCAAAGTAGGTCAAAGGTCAAAAGTAGGTAAAATGTCAAGGTCACTAGGTCAAAAATTCATTCAATTCTCAAATGAAAGCCCTCATCATGAGGAATATATATGTGAAAATCACTTATAATTTAAAAGTAGGTCAAAAGTCAAAAGAAGGTTAAAGGACAAAAGTAGGTCAAAGGTCAAAAGTACGTCAAATGTCAAGTCAAGGTCACTAGGTCAAAAGTCATGGTATTAAATGAAACCTTTAGTCATGAGGAAAATAAATGTCAAATATCAACATTTAGGGGTCCAACTTAAAAAAATTATAACTTATCCAAGTTACCAGGTTTTAATATTTATGAATTTAACAAGTTATAACAGCAAATTTTGAACCTTAATATCTCCTCTGAGCATTTTTCTTATGAATTGAGCATTTGTAAATTAATAGATATTAAATTGGACAACCTCCAGGTATATCTCACTATCCAGCCTATGCTTTGTGGGTCTGGCTCAAAGCTCTCAAAATTAGGGTTCTCTGGGAAATATGTATGTCATTAAATTACGGTGTTCATTAGGGGACATCGCTTCTTCAAATCTTCGCCCTACTATATATCACCAGTCGAAGAATTGAAGTAATGATACGAAGAATTGAAGTAATGATGCGAAGAATTGAAGTAATGGTGCGAATATTTGAAGAAATGATGCGAAGAAACGATTATTTCTTCAAATCTTCGCATCATTCCTTCAAATCTTCGCATCATTACTTCAATTCTTCGCATCATTTCTTCAAATCTTCGCATCATTTCTTCAATTCTTCAAATCCTTAAATCTTCGCATCATTACTTTAAATCTTCAAATCTTCGCATCATTACTTTAAATCTTCAAATCTTCAATTCTTCGCATTTTGACTTTGTCAGAAATAATCATTTTTGCACTATATCTTTTAATAATTCAGTGAGATATGATTTTATGAACTGATTGACTGTATATTAATCATTTTAAGTAAGTTAATGCTTATATATATATCTGATGCTAGAATTTTATTCATTTTGAATCTTAATGAATCATTTTCTTATGTAAAATTGGAGGGGGTGATTTTCAATCTGCAAATTTTTAAGGAGGTTGACACGCCCGTATGTAAACCCGATTCAAAATCTTGAATAGAAAAAAATATTGGATTTCTTGCGTAAAACATTTCTTTTTCAATGTTCCATATATAACAAAAGAAGAGAAAGCTACCAAAAGGAATGAAAGTAACAATACAAAATCACTCAGAAATATATTTATTAAAACAAAGACTATGGGTTAATCATTTCGAAGATATCTCAATTTTTGAAATAATGATACTTTACAGTTGAAAAAGCATCGACTTACAACACGTTGTTGTACATGTGATGCAATAAGAATTCTGGGTTCCCCTCTTCCGAGTGTTTGTGGAAAAGAAGCGGAAAATGCAATTCTAGCATAGAATATATATTTAAGCATTAAGTTACTTAAAATGATTAATATACAGTAAATCAGTTCATAAAATCATATATATCATTGAGTTATTGAAAGATATAGTGCAAAAATGATTATTTCTGACAAAGTCAAAATGCGAAGAATTGAAGATTTTAAGAATTTAAGTAATGATGCGAAGAATTAAAGATTTGAAGTAATGATGCGAAGATTTGAAGATTTGAAGTAATGATGCGAAGATTTTAAGATTTAAAGTAATGATGCGAAGATTTAAAGATTTGAAGTAATGATGCGAAGATTTAAAGATTTGAAGTAATGATGCGAATATTTAAAGATTTGAAGAATTGAAGAAATGATGCGAAGATTTGAAGAAATGATGCGAAGAATTGAAGTAATGATGCGAAGATTTGAAGGAATGATGCGAAGATTTGAAGAAATAATCGTTTCTTCGCATCATTTCTTGAAATCTTCGCATCATTACTTCAATTCTTTGCATTATTACTTCAATTCTTCGCATCATAACTTCAATTCTTCAATTCTTCGACTGGTGATATATAGTAGGGCGAAGATTTGAAGAAGCGATGTCCCCTAATGAACACTGTATTAAATTCTGTTTACCAGCAACAGACAAGCTAACTCCCAAGAAAATTAGGTCAGAAACATAGTCAATACCTAGATGCATCTTCTGAATGTGAATATTAACAAAAAATCACAATGCTTTGAATATAAAACATGTCTAAATCAAAAACACTGTTATAACTTGTTAAAGAGAACTTAGGAGGAAAATCTGCTCTTTTATTTATAACTTCTTAAATGATGCTTTTCAATTTGAAGACGTTTACATTTATACCACTTGGTGAGTGTCACTGCTGGTGGACCAGGAGTCCCCGAGGGCACATGTAGCCAAGTTCGATCAATTTCGGTTGATCGTTTCTTCAATGCAATCAAAATTTCTGTTATCAAAATTTCTTGAAATTTCTAAAACGTGGGTCCTGTAGCATCATATCCCACCCATCCTGCTACGTCTTTCGGTACCCCTTTTCGACATAGTAACTTTCATACTTTTTGGCATATTACATTGTTTAGATTTAGGATTTAGGATCACTGATGAGGGTTAAGTACCCGAAACGTGCATGTCTGGTCCACGTTGCCAATTTATTTGTTCTTAAATGATGCTTTTCAATTTGAAGACGTTTACATTTATACCACTTGGTGAGTGTCACTGCTGGTGGACCAGGAGTCCCCGAGGGCACATGTAGCCAAGTTCGATCAATTTCGGTTGATCGTTTCTTCAATGCAATCAAAATTTCTGTTATCAAAATTTCTTGAAATTTCTAAAACGTGGGTCCTGTAGCATCATATCCCACCCATCCTGCTACGTCTTTCGGTACCCCTTTTCGACATAGTAACTTTCATACTTTTTGGCATATTACATTGTTTAGATTTAGGATTTAGGATCACTGATGAGGGTTAAGTACCCGAAACGTGCATGTCTGGTCCACGTTGCCAATTTATTTGTTCTTAAATGATGCTTTTCAATTTGAAGACGTTTACATTTATACCACTTGGTGAGTGTCACTGCTGGTGGACCAGGAGTCCCCGAGGGCACATGTAGCCAAGTTCGATCAATTTCGGTTGATCGTTTCTTCAATGCAATCAAAATTTCTGTTATCAAAATTTCTTGAAATTTCTAAAACGTGGGTCCTGTAGCATCATATCCCACCCATCCTGCTACGTCTTTCGGTACCCCTTTTCGACATAGTAACTTTCATACTTTTTGGCATATTACATTGTTTAGATTTAGGACTTAGGATCACTGATGAGGGTTAAGTACCCGAAACGTGCATGTCTGGTCCACGTTGCCAATTTATTTGTTCTTAAATGATGCTTTTCAATTTGAAGACGTTTACATTTATACCACTTGGTGAGTGTCACTGCTGGTGGACCAGGAGTCCCCGAGGGCACATGTAGCCAAGTTCGATCAATTTCGGTTGATCGTTTCTTCAATGCAATCAAAATTTCTGTTATCAAAATTTCTTGAAATTTCTAAAACGTGGGTCCTGTAGCATCATATCCCACCCATCCTGCTACGTCTTTCGGTACCCCTTTTCGACATAGTAACTTTCATACTTTTTGGCATATTACATTGTTTAGATTTAGGATTTAGGATCACTGATGAGGGTTAAGTACCCGAAACGTGCATGTCTGGTCCACGTTGCCAATTTATTTGTTCTTAAATGATGCTTTTCAATTTGAAGACGTTTACATTTATACCACTTGGTGAGTGTCACTGCTGGTGGACCAGGAGTCCCCGAGGGCACATGTAGCCAAGTTCGATCAATTTCGGTTGATCGTTTCTTCAATGCAATCAAAATTTCTGTTATCAAAATTTCTTGAAATTTCTAAAACGTGGGTCCTGTAGCATCATATCCCACCCATCCTGCTACGTCTTTCGGTACCCCTTTTCGACATAGTAACTTTCATACTTTTTGGCATATTACATTGTTTAGATTTAGGATTTAGGATCACTGATGAGGGTTAAGTACCCGAAACGTGCATGTCTGGTCCACGTTGCCAATTTATTTGTTCTTAAATGATGCTTTTCAATTTGAAGACGTTTACATTTATACCACTTGGTGAGTGTCACTGCTGGTGGACCAGGAGTCCCCGAGGGCACATGTAGCCAAGTTCGATCAATTTCGGTTGATCGTTTCTTCAATGCAATCAAAATTTCTGTTATCAAAATTTCTTGAAATTTCTAAAACGTGGGTCCTGTAGCATCATATCCCACCCATCCTGCTACGTCTTTCGGTACCCCTTTTCGACATAGTAACTTTCATACTTTTTGGCATATTACATTGTTTAGATTTAGGATTTAGGATCACTGATGAGGGTTAAGTACCCGAAACGTGCATGTCTGGTCCACGTTGCCAATTTATCTGTTCTTAAATGATGCTTTTCAATTTGAAGACGTTTACATTTATACCACTTGGTGAGTGTCACTGCTGGTGGACCAGGAGTCCCCGAGGGCACATGTAGCCAAGTTCGATCAATTTCGGTTGATCGTTTCTTCAATGCAATCAAAATTTCTGTTATCAAAATTTCTTGAAATTTCTAAAACGTGGGTCCTGTAGCATCATATCCCACCCATCCTGCTACGTCTTTCGGTACCCCTTTTCGACATAGTAACTTTCATACTTTTTGGCATATTACATTGTTTAGATTTAGGATTTAGGATCACTGATGAGGGTTAAGTACCCGAAACGTGCATGTCTGGTCCACGTTGCCAATTTATCTGTTCTTAAATGATGCTTTTCAATTTGAAGACGTTTACATTTATACCACTTGGTGAGTGTCACTGCTGGTGGACCAGGAGTCCCCGAGGGCACATGTAGCCAAGTTCGATCAATTTCGGTTGATCGTTTCTTCAATGCAATCAAAATTTCTGTTATCAAAATTTCTTGAAATTTCTAAAACGTGGGTCCTGTAGCATCATATCCCACCCATCCTGCTACGTCTTTCGGTACCCCTTTTCGACATAGTAACTTTCATACTTTTTGGCATATTACATTGTTTAGATTTAGGATTTAGGATCACTGATGAGGGTTAAGTACCCGAAACGTGCATGTCTGGTCCACGTTGCCAATTTATCTGTTCTTAAATGATGCTTTTCAATTTGAAGACGTTTACATTTATACCACTTGGTGAGTGTCACTGCTGGTGGACCAGGAGTCCCCGAGGGCACATGTAGCCAAGTTCGATCAATTTCGGTTGATCGTTTCTTCAATGCAATCAAAATTTCTGTTATCAAAATTTCTTGAAATTTCTAAAACGTGGGTCCTGTAGCATCATATCCCACCCATCCTGCTACGTCTTTCGGTACCCCTTTTCGACATAGTAACTTTCATACTTTTTGGCATATTACATTGTTTAGATTTAGGATTTAGGATCACTGATGAGGGTTAAGTACCCGAAACGTGCATGTCTGGTCCACGTTGCCAATTTATCTGTTCTTAAATGATGCTTTTCAATTTGAAGACGTTTACATTTATACCACTTGGTGAGTGTCACTGCTGGTGGACCAGGAGTCCCCGAGGGCACATGTAGCCAAGTTCGATCAATTTCGGTTGATCGTTTCTTCAATGCAATCAAAATTTCTGTTATCAAAATTTCTTGAAATTTCTAAAACGTGGGTCCTGTAGCATCATATCCCACCCATCCTGCTACGTCTTTCGGTACCCCTTTTCGACATAGTAACTTTCATACTTTTTGGCATATTACATTGTTTAGATTTAGGATTTAGGATCACTGATGAGGGTTAAGTACCCGAAACGTGCATGTCTGGTCCACGTTGCCAATTTATTTGTTCTTAAATGATGCTTTTCAATTTGAAGACGTTTACATTTATACCACTTGGTGAGTGTCACTGCTGGTGGACCAGGAGTCCCCGAGGGCACATGTAGCCAAGTTCGATCAATTTCGGTTGATCGTTTCTTCAATGCAATCAAAATTTCTGTTATCAAAATTTCTTGAAATTTCTAAAACGTGGGTCCTGTAGCATCATATCCCACCCATCCTGCTACGTCTTTCGGTACCCCTTTTCGACATAGTAACTTTCATACTTTTTGGCATATTACATTGTTTAGATTTAGGATTTAGGATCACTGATGAGGGTTAAGTACCCGAAACGTGCATGTCTGGTCCACGTTGCCAATTTATTTGTTCTTAAATGATGCTTTTCAATTTGAAGACGTTTACATTTATACCACTTGGTGAGTGTCACTGCTGGTGGACCAGGAGTCCCCGAGGGCACATGTAGCCAAGTTCGATCAATTTCGGTTGATCGTTTCTTCAATGCAATCAAAATTTCTGTTATCAAAATTTCTTGAAATTTCTAAAAGGTGGGTCCTGTAGCATCATATCCCACCCATCCTGCTACGTCTTTCGGTACCCCTTTTCGACATAGTAACTTTCATACTTTTTGGCATATTACATTGTTTAGATTTAGGATTTAGGATCACTGATGAGGGTTAAGTACCCGAAACGTGCATGTCTGGTCCACGTTGCCAATTTATTTGTTCTTAAATGATGCTTTTCAATTTGAAGACGTTTACATTTATACCACTTGGTGAGTGTCACTGCTGGTGGACCAGGAGTCCCCGAGGGCACATGTAGCCAAGTTCGATCAATTTCGGTTGATCGTTTCTTCAATGCAATCAAAATTTCTGTTATCAAAATTTCTTGAAATTTCTAAAAGGTGGGTCCTGTAGCATCATATCCCACCCATCCTGCTACGTCTTTCGGTACCCCTTTTCGACATAGTAACTTTCATACTTTTTGGCATATTACATTGTTTAGATTTAGGATTTAGGATCACTGATGAGGGTTAAGTACCCGAAACGTGCATGTCTGGTCCACGTTGCCAATTTATTTGTTCTTAAATGATGCTTTTCAATTTGAAGACGTTTACATTTATACCACTTGGTGAGTGTCACTGCTGGTGGACCAGGAGTCCCCGAGGGCACATGTAGCCAAGTTCGATCAATTTCGGTTGATCGTTTCTTCAATGCAATCAAAATTTCTGTTATCAAAATTTCTTGAAATTTCTAAAACGTGGGTCCTGTAGCATCATATCCCACCCATCCTGCTACGTCTTTCGGTACCCCTTTTCGACATAGTAACTTTCATACTTTTTGGCATATTACATTGTTTAGATTTAGGATTTAGGATCACTGATGAGGGTTAAGTACCCGAAACGTGCATGTCTGGTCCACGTTGCCAATTTATTTGTTCTTAAATGATGCTTTTCAATTTGAAGACGTTTACATTTATACCACTTGGTGAGTGTCACTGCTGGTGGACCAGGAGTCCCCGAGGGCACATGTAGCCAAGTTCGATCAATTTCGGTTGATCGTTTCTTCAATGCAATCAAAATTTCTGTTATCAAAATTTCTTGAAATTTCTAAAACGTGGGTCCTGTAGCATCATATCCCACCCATCCTGCTACGTCTTTCGGTACCCCTTTTCGACATAGTAACTTTCATACTTTTTGGCATATTACATTGTTTAGATTTAGGATTTAGGATCACTGATGAGGGTTAAGTACCCGAAACGTGCATGTCTGGTCCACGTTGCCAATTTATTTGTTCTTAAATGATGCTTTTCAATTTGAAGACGTTTACATTTATACCACTTGGTGAGTGTCACTGCTGGTGGACCAGGAGTCCCCGAGGGCACATGTAGCCAAGTTCGATCAATTTCGGTTGATCGTTTCTTCAATGCAATCAAAATTTCTGTTATCAAAATTTCTTGAAATTTCTAAAACGTGGGTCCTGTAGCATCATATCCCACCCATCCTGCTACGTCTTTCGGTACCCCTTTTCGACATAGTAACTTTCATACTTTTTGGCATATTACATTGTTTAGATTTAGGATTTAGGATCACTGATGAGGGTTAAGTACCCGAAACGTGCATGTCTGGTCCACGTTGCCAATTTATCTGTTCTTAAATGATGCTTTTCAATTTGAAGACGTTTACATTTATACCACTTGGTGAGTGTCACTGCTGGTGGACCAGGAGTCCCCGAGGGCACATGTAGCCAAGTTCGATCAATTTCGGTTGATCGTTTCTTCAATGCAATCAAAATTTCTGTTATCAAAATTTCTTGAAATTTCTAAAACGTGGGTCCTGTAGCATCATATCCCACCCATCCTGCTACGTCTTTCGGTACCCCTTTTCGACATAGTAACTTTCATACTTTTTGGCATATTACATTGTTTAGATTTAGGATTTAGGATCACTGATGAGGGTTAAGTACCCGAAACGTGCATGTCTGGTCCACGTTGCCAATTTATCTGTTCTTAAATGATGCTTTTCAATTTGAAGACGTTTACATTTATACCACTTGGTGAGTGTCACTGCTGGTGGACCAGGAGTCCCCGAGGGCACATGTAGCCAAGTTCGATCAATTTCGGTTGATCGTTTCTTCAATGCAATCAAAATTTCTGTTATCAAAATTTCTTGAAATTTCTAAAACGTGGGTCCTGTAGCATCATATCCCACCCATCCTGCTACGTCTTTCGGTACCCCTTTTCGACATAGTAACTTTCATACTTTTTGGCATATTACATTGTTTAGATTTAGGATTTAGGATCACTGATGAGGGTTAAGTACCCGAAACGTGCATGTCTGGTCCACGTTGCCAATTTATCTGTTCTTAAATGATGCTTTTCAATTTGAAGACGTTTACATTTATACCACTTGGTGAGTGTCACTGCTGGTGGACCAGGAGTCCCCGAGGGCACATGTAGCCAAGTTCGATCAATTTCGGTTGATCGTTTCTTCAATGCAATCAAAATTTCTGTTATCAAAATTTCTTGAAATTTCTAAAACGTGGGTCCTGTAGCATCATATCCCACCCATCCTGCTACGTCTTTCGGTACCCCTTTTCGACATAGTAACTTTCATACTTTTTGGCATATTACATTGTTTAGATTTAGGATTTAGGATCACTGATGAGGGTTAAGTACCCGAAACGTGCATGTCTGGTCCACGTTGCCAATTTATCTGTTCTTAAATGATGCTTTTCAATTTGAAGACGTTTACATTTATACCACTTGGTGAGTGTCACTGCTGGTGGACCAGGAGTCCCCGAGGGCACATGTAGCCAAGTTCGATCAATTTCGGTTGATCGTTTCTTCAATGCAATCAAAATTTCTGTTATCAAAATTTCTTGAAATTTCTAAAACGTGGGTCCTGTAGCATCATATCCCACCCATCCTGCTACGTCTTTCGGTACCCCTTTTCGACATAGTAACTTTCATACTTTTTGGCATATTACATTGTTTAGATTTAGGATTTAGGATCACTGATGAGGGTTAAGTACCCGAAACGTGCATGTCTGGTCCACGTTGCCAATTTATTTGTTCTTAAATGATGCTTTTCAATTTGAAGACGTTTACATTTATACCACTTGGTGAGTGTCACTGCTGGTGGACCAGGAGTCCCCGAGGGCACATGTAGCCAAGTTCGATCAATTTCGGTTGATCGTTTCTTCAATGCAATCAAAATTTCTGTTATCAAAATTTCTTGAAATTTCTAAAACGTGGGTCCTGTAGCATCATATCCCACCCATCCTGCTACGTCTTTCGGTACCCCTTTTCGACATAGTAACTTTCATACTTTTTGGCATATTACATTGTTTAGATTTAGGATTTAGGATCACTGATGAGGGTTAAGTACCCGAAACGTGCATGTCTGGTCCACGTTGCCAATTTATTTGTTCTTAAATGATGCTTTTCAATTTGAAGACGTTTACATTTATACCACTTGGTGAGTGTCACTGCTGGTGGACCAGGAGTCCCCGAGGGCACATGTAGCCAAGTTCGATCAATTTCGGTTGATCGTTTCTTCAATGCAATCAAAATTTCTGTTATCAAAATTTCTTGAAATTTCTAAAAGGTGGGTCCTGTAGCATCATATCCCACCCATCCTGCTACGTCTTTCGGTACCCCTTTTCGACATAGTAACTTTCATACTTTTTGGCATATTACATTGTTTAGATTTAGGATTTAGGATCACTGATGAGGGTTAAGTACCCGAAACGTGCATGTCTGGTCCACGTTGCCAATTTATTTGTTCTTAAATGATGCTTTTCAATTTGAAGACGTTTACATTTATACCACTTGGTGAGTGTCACTGCTGGTGGACCAGGAGTCCCCGAGGGCACATGTAGCCAAGTTCGATCAATTTCGGTTGATCGTTTCTTCAATGCAATCAAAATTTCTGTTATCAAAATTTCTTGAAATTTCTAAAAGGTGGGTCCTGTAGCATCATATCCCACCCATCCTGCTACGTCTTTCGGTACCCCTTTTCGACATAGTAACTTTCATACTTTTTGGCATATTACATTGTTTAGATTTAGGATTTAGGATCACTGATGAGGGTTAAGTACCCGAAACGTGCATGTCTGGTCCACGTTGCCAATTTATTTGTTCTTAAATGATGCTTTTCAATTTGAAGACGTTTACATTTATACCACTTGGTGAGTGTCACTGCTGGTGGACCAGGAGTCCCCGAGGGCACATGTAGCCAAGTTCGATCAATTTCGGTTGATCGTTTCTTCAATGCAATCAAAATTTCTGTTATCAAAATTTCTTGAAATTTCTAAAACGTGGGTCCTGTAGCATCATATCCCACCCATCCTGCTACGTCTTTCGGTACCCCTTTTCGACATAGTAACTTTCATACTTTTTGGCATATTACATTGTTTAGATTTAGGATTTAGGATCACTGATGAGGGTTAAGTACCCGAAACGTGCATGTCTGGTCCACGTTGCCAATTTATTTGTTCTTAAATGATGCTTTTCAATTTGAAGACGTTTACATTTATACCACTTGGTGAGTGTCACTGCTGGTGGACCAGGAGTCCCCGAGGGCACATGTAGCCAAGTTCGATCAATTTCGGTTGATCGTTTCTTCAATGCAATCAAAATTTCTGTTATCAAAATTTCTTGAAATTTCTAAAACGTGGGTCCTGTAGCATCATATCCCACCCATCCTGCTACGTCTTTCGGTACCCCTTTTCGACATAGTAACTTTCATACTTTTTGGCATATTACATTGTTTAGATTTAGGATTTAGGATCACTGATGAGGGTTAAGTACCCGAAACGTGCATGTCTGGTCCACGTTGCCAATTTATTTGTTCTTAAATGATGCTTTTCAATTTGAAGACGTTTACATTTATACCACTTGGTGAGTGTCACTGCTGGTGGACCAGGAGTCCCCGAGGGCACATGTAGCCAAGTTCGATCAATTTCGGTTGATCGTTTCTTCAATGCAATCAAAATTTCTGTTATCAAAATTTCTTGAAATTTCTAAAAGGTGGGTCCTGTAGCATCATATCCCACCCATCCTGCTACGTCTTTCGGTACCCCTTTTCGACATAGTAACTTTCATACTTTTTGGCATATTACATTGTTTAGATTTAGGATTTAGGATCACTGATGAGGGTTAAGTACCCGAAACGTGCATGTCTGGTCCACGTTGCCAATTTATTTGTTCTTAAATGATGCTTTTCAATTTGAAGACGTTTACATTTATACCACTTGGTGAGTGTCACTGCTGGTGGACCAGGAGTCCCCGAGGGCACATGTAGCCAAGTTCGATCAATTTCGGTTGATCGTTTCTTCAATGCAATCAAAATTTCTGTTATCAAAATTTCTTGAAATTTCTAAAAGGTGGGTCCTGTAGCATCATATCCCACCCATCCTGCTACGTCTTTCGGTACCCCTTTTCGACATAGTAACTTTCATACTTTTTGGCATATTACATTGTTTAGATTTAGGATTTAGGATCACTGATGAGGGTTAAGTACCCGAAACGTGCATGTCTGGTCCACGTTGCCAATTTATTTGTTCTTAAATGATGCTTTTCAATTTGAAGACGTTTACATTTATACCACTTGGTGAGTGTCACTGCTGGTGGACCAGGAGTCCCCGAGGGCACATGTAGCCAAGTTCGATCAATTTCGGTTGATCGTTTCTTCAATGCAATCAAAATTTCTGTTATCAAAATTTCTTGAAATTTCTAAAACGTGGGTCCTGTAGCATCATATCCCACCCATCCTGCTACGTCTTTCGGTACCCCTTTTCGACATAGTAACTTTCATACTTTTTGGCATATTACATTGTTTAGATTTAGGATTTAGGATCACTGATGAGGGTTAAGTACCCGAAACGTGCATGTCTGGTCCACGTTGCCAATTTATTTGTTCTTAAATGATGCTTTTCGATTTGAAGACGTTTACATTTATACCACTTGGTGAGTGTCACTGCTGGTGGACCAGGAGTCCCCGAGGGCACATGTAGCCAAGTTCGATCAATTTCGGTTGATCGTTTCTTCAATGCAATCAAAATTTCTGTTATCAAAATTTCTTGAAATTTCTAAAACGTGGGTCCTGTAGCATCATATCCCACCCATCCTGCTACGTCTTTCGGTACCCCTTTTCGACATAGTAACTTTCATACTTTTTGGCATATTACATTGTTTAGATTTAGGATTTAGGATCACTGATGAGGGTTAAGTACCCGAAACGTGCATGTCTGGTCCACGTTGCCAATTTATTTGTTCTTAAATGATGCTTTTCAATTTGAAGACGTTTACATTTATACCACTTGGTGAGTGTCACTGCTGGTGGACCAGGAGTCCCCGAGGGCACATGTAGCCAAGTTCGATCAATTTCGGTTGATCGTTTCTTCAATGCAATCAAAATTTCTGTTATCAAAATTTCTTGAAATTTCTAAAACGTGGGTCCTGTAGCATCATATCCCACCCATCCTGCTACGTCTTTCGGTACCCCTTTTCGACATAGTAACTTTCATACTTTTTGGCATATTACATTGTTTAGATTTAGGATTTAGGATCACTGATGAGGGTTAAGTACCCGAAACGTGCATGTCTGGTCCACGTTGCCAATTTATTTGTTCTTAAATGATGCTTTTCAATTTGAAGACGTTTACATTTATACCACTTGGTGAGTGTCACTGCTGGTGGACCAGGAGTCCCCGAGGGCACATGTAGCCAAGTTCGATCAATTTCGGTTGATCGTTTCTTCAATGCAATCAAAATTTCTGTTATCAAAATTTCTTGAAATTTCTAAAACGTGGGTCCTGTAGCATCATATCCCACCCATCCTGCTACGTCTTTCGGTACCCCTTTTCGACATAGTAACTTTCATACTTTTTGGCATATTACATTGTTTAGATTTAGGATTTAGGATCACTGATGAGGGTTAAGTACCCGAAACGTGCATGTCTGGTCCACGTTGCCAATTTATTTGTTCTTAAATGATGCTTTTCAATTTGAAGACGTTTACATTTATACCAATTGGTGAGTGTCACTGCTGGTGGACCAGGAGTCCCCGAGGGCACATGTAGCCAAGTTCGATCAATTTCGGTTGATCGTTTCTTCAATGCAATCAAAATTTCTGTTATCAAAATTTCTTGAAATTTCTAAAACGTGGGTCCTGTAGCATCATATCCCACCCATCCTGCTACGTCTTTCGGTACCCCTTTTCGACATAGTAACTTTCATACTTTTTGGCATATTACATTGTTTAGATTTAGGATTTAGGATCACTGATGAGGGTTAAGTACCCGAAACGTGCATGTCTGGTCCACGTTGCCAATTTATTTGTTCTTAAATGATGCTTTTCAATTTGAAGACGTTTACATTTATACCAATTGGTGAGTGTCACTGCTGGTGGACCAGGAGTCCCCGAGGGCACATGTAGCCAAGTTCGATCAATTTCGGTTGATCGTTTCTTCAATGCAATCAAAATTTCTGTTATCAAAATTTCTTGAAATTTCTAAAACGTGGGTCCTGTAGCATCATATCCCACCCATCCTGCTACGTCTTTCGGTACCCCTTTTCGACATAGTAACTTTCATACTTTTTGGCATATTACATTGTTTAGATTTAGGATTTAGGATCACTGATGAGGGTTAAGTACCCGAAACGTGCATGTCTGGTCCACGTTGCCAATTTATTTGTTCTTAAATGATGCTTTTCAATTTGAAGACGTTTACATTTATACCACTTGGTGAGTGTCACTGCTGGTGGACCAGGAGTCCCCGAGGGCACATGTAGCCAAGTTCGATCAATTTCGGTTGATCGTTTCTTCAATGCAATCAAAATTTCTGTTATCAAAATTTCTTGAAATTTCTAAAACGTGGGTCCTGTAGCATCATATCCCACCCATCCTGCTACGTCTTTCGGTACCCCTTTTCGACATAGTAACTTTCATACTTTTTGGCATATTACATTGTTTAGATTTAGGATTTAGGATCACTGATGAGGGTTAAGTACCCGAAACGTGCATGTCTGGTCCACGTTGCCAATTTATTTGTTCTTAAATGATGCTTTTCAATTTGAAGACGTTTACATTTATACCACTTGGTGAGTGTCACTGCTGGTGGACCAGGAGTCCCCGAGGGCACATGTAGCCAAGTTCGATCAATTTCGGTTGATCGTTTCTTCAATGCAATCAAAATTTCTGTTATCAAAATTTCTTGAAATTTCTTAAATGTGGGTCCTGTAGCATCATATCCCACCCATCCTGCTACGTCTTTCGGTACCCCTTTTCGACATAGTAACTTTCATACTTTTTGGCATATTACATTGTTTAGATTTAGGATTTAGGATCACTGATGAGGGTTAAGTACCCGAAACGTGCATGTCTGGTCCACGTTGCCAATTTATTTGTTCTTAAATGATGCTTTTCAATTTGAAGACGTTTACATTTATACCACTTGGTGAGTGTCACTGCTGGTGGACCAGGAGTCCCCGAGGGCACATGTAGCCAAGTTCGATCAATTTCGGTTGATCGTTTCTTCAATGCAATCAAAATTTCTGTTATCAAAATTTCTTGAAATTTCTAAAACGTGGGTCCTGTAGCATCATATCCCACCCATCCTGCTACGTCTTTCGGTACCCCTTTTCGACATAGTAACTTTCATACTTTTTGGCATATTACATTGTTTAGATTTAGGATTTAGGATCACTGATGAGGGTTAAGTACCCGAAACGTGCATGTCTGGTCCACGTTGCCAATTTATTTGTTCTTAAATGATGCTTTTCAATTTGAAGACGTTTACATTTATACCAATTGGTGAGTGTCACTGCTGGTGGACCAGGAGTCCCCGAGGGCACATGTAGCCAAGTTCGATCAATTTCGGTTGATCGTTTCTTCAATGCAATCAAAATTTCTGTTATCAAAATTTCTTGAAATTTCTAAAACGTGGGTCCTGTAGCATCATATCCCACCCATCCTGCTACGTCTTTCGGTACCCCTTTTCGACATAGTAACTTTCATACTTTTTGGCATATTACATTGTTTAGATTTAGGATTTAGGATCACTGATGAGGGTTAAGTACCCGAAACGTGCATGTCTGGTCCACGTTGCCAATTTATTTGTTCTTAAATGATGCTTTTCAATTTGAAGACGTTTACATTTATACCACTTGGTGAGTGTCACTGCTGGTGGACCAGGAGTCCCCGAGGGCACATGTAGCCAAGTTCGATCAATTTCGGTTGATCGTTTCTTCAATGCAATCAAAATTTCTGTTATCAAAATTTCTTGAAATTTCTAAAACGTGGGTCCTGTAGCATCATATCCCACCCATCCTGCTACGTCTTTCGGTACCCCTTTTCGACATAGTAACTTTCATACTTTTTGGCATATTACATTGTTTCGATTTAGGATTTAGGATCACTGATGAGGGTTAAGTACCCGAAACGTGCATGTCTGGTCCACGTTGCCAATTTATTTGTTCTTAAATGATGCTTTTCAATTTGAAGACGTTTACATTTATACCACTTGGTGAGTGTCACTGCTGGTGGACAAGGAGTCCCCGAGGGCACATGTAGCCAAGTTCGATCAATTTCGGTTGATCGTTTCTTCAATGCAATCAAAATTTCTGTTATCAAAATTTCTTGAAATTTCTAAAACGTGGGTCCTGTAGCATCATATCCCACCCATCCTGCTACGTCTTTCGGTACCCCTTTTCGACATAGTAACTTTCATACTTTTTGGCATATTACATTGTTTAGATTTAGGATTTAGGATCACTGATAAGGGTTAAGTACCCGAAACGTGCATGTCTGGTCCACGTTGCCAATTTATTTGTTCTTAAATGATGCTTTTCAATTTGAAGACGTTTACATTATTCAAGTTATATAAACTCATGAACATAACTAATATTAGTTATTACTGATGCAAGTTAGTTAACTTCAAGAAGTTATTACTCATATAAGTTTGACCCCTGACTGATCAAAGCCCTACCCCTTATAGTTTTAAAGAAGGTCGAAGGTCAGGGTCAAGGCAACAATGTCACATTTCATGGAGTAACACTTGTTATCATGAATGTGTGTATGAAATAGTAAAGGAGCAATACAGGCTCTATAATATGGTCTGGAAAACATTTTCAATAATCAGATTCCTGTGACCTTGACCATTTACCTTTTGACATCAAAATCAAAAGGGGTCATCGTGATTCATGGGAAACATTTCAGGCAAGTTTCATTATTATAGGTGCAATACACACTCATCTGAGTCTTATGACCTTGACCGTTGACCTTTTGACATCAAAATAAATGGTGGTCATCCTTGATTCATAGGAAACATTTCTGGCAAGTTTCATGATCACAAGTGCAATACAGACTCTAATAATGTCCGGAAACCAACTTCAATTATCTGAGTCCTGTGACCTTGACCGTTGACCCTAAAATCAATAGGGGGTTATCTTTGACTCATGGGGAGTAGGTGTATGAAGTTTCATTTCACTAGCATGTACCGTACTTGACTCATGACCCGGAAACCAATTTCAATTATCTGAGTCCTGTGACCTTGACCTTTGTCCTTTAGACCCAAAAATCAATAGTGTTCATCCTTGACTCAATGGGGAGTAAGTCTATGAAGTTTCATTGCACTTGTATGTACCGTATTTGACTTATGGTCCGGAAACCAATTTCAATTATCTGAGTCCTGTGATCTTGACCTTTGACCTTTTGATTCCAAAATCTATAGGATTCATCCTTGACTCATGGGGAGTAAGTGTATGAAGTTTCACTGCACTAGCATGTATCGTACTTGGCTTATGGTCCAGAAACCAATTTCAATCATTTGAGTCCTTTGACCTTGACCTTTGACTTTTTTACCCCAAAATCAATAGGGTTCATTCTCGACTCTTGGGGAGTGATTGTATGAAGTTTCATTGCACTAGGATGTATCCTGCTTGACTTATAGTCCGGAAACCAATTGTTGAGGCCCGCCCGCCTGCTCGCCTGCCCGCCCGTCTCACATCAAATTAAGAGCCGAGTTTACAACTCGGCTAAAAATGTGTCAGCCAATCAGAGCCCTCTGAAGCTATATTTGCTAACTGATCAGCACGATAAACACATACTTGGTAGAGGACTTTGCGTTCTTGCTTCCTGTAAGGTTTCATGAAATTCTGTGCAACAGTTGCAGAGAAGTCAATAAAACACAGCTAAAGACGGTATGGCCGGATTGCAAAGAAAGTTTTTGTCACCAACTGGGTCAAGGTCACTAGGTCAAATATTACAGCATACATTGAGAGGTTTTGTCAGAGGCAACCTACATGTATAATATAATGTTTCTAATACATACAGTTCCTTAGATTTTGCTTCAACCAGAAACTTGAACCAAAATCTTTCACTAGGTCAAAGTCCAAGGTTAAGATCACTAGGTCAAATGTTCTGTCATATTTTGAAAGGTATTGTGTGATCTCCAAGAACACTCGGTTGCAGCACAAACAGCAAAACCTCAGAACATCAACTACAGAAGATGTACAGAACGTCACTGATGTACAGAACGGTGGGGATCTCTAACAACATTAGGTTGCAGCACTCACAGCAAAATCCCAAAACTCCTCATGCAAAACCACAGAGCGGACACGCATATAATGAGAATTGAAGGGGAAAAGGAACACCAGTAAAAGGAGGAGATGTCAAACAACAACAGGTTGCAGTGACAAATATGGATAATGACCATATCTCTGTATACAGCACAAAATCGATAATTCAGAAAATCAGAAACCGAAGGCATACAAAATCAGGATAAAACAGGAACCAAAGCAAACAAATCAAAACCTCCACCATATGAAAAGAAGTGAACTCCAGATATGGGAGTGAGCACCCACATCAAAACCCAAAACACCCAGTGAAAAAGTACAGAGCAGACACATACAGAAAGAGACGCAAAGGGACAAGAAACGTCAACGCAAAGCACATAAACACCAAACAAAAAGACAACACATAAGCGAGACAAATGGGCAACCGGTGCCGACTTAGGACGGCCATCTGCCACGGATACAGCAGAAGGCGTGGTCATCCTGGATTACCTGCACACAACCCTCCCACTTTTCCGATAAACCAGAGGTATCGAAGAACGAACACTTTTGTTGTAAAACAACCTCCTCACTGTCAGATGACCGCACACAAACAAGATCGCAAAACGCAGGTGCCCGAGCAACACAGATGCATATGTAAATGAGGCTGTAGCGCAGTCTTCTGAACATCTTCTCCATATAGTTCTGTCAACACAAATTCTTTTATCATTTCTTCTTTCGGGACTTATTTCTTTTCTTTTATTTTAACGCATTTTTCATATTTTTCCAATATTGAAGTGACATCAGGTGCCCAGGAAGAGTCAGCATGCCCTGCTTGCATGCAATATCCATGACATAAAAGATCATTATAGAGCTTTGACAAATGGAATAAAGTATGATGAAGAAATATTTACAGTAAAATGTTGAATAAATAAACTATTTTCCCATCGAAGAGTTTCTTACCCTGTTCTTCTGGATATCCATTCAGATCGATAGATATCTTAATCTCTGCAGAGGAAAGACCAACGCACTGCAAGAATTGTTTTGTTAACAGAATTTCCTGTAGCTCTTTTTGTAAATCTCCTTTGTGATATTCACCCATAAAGCTTTCAAAGTCAAATTTGTTTTCAAATGACATTTTAATTAGAATTGACCCAGATAGTAATTCTCTCACTTTAGCACCTTTTGCGGAAAATTCACACATAAATTTAACGTATTCCATCAGTGCATCATTATGGTTTCTCCATTCTTCTTCCCAATTCTTAAATTGTTCCGTGTTTTGTATCGTACCATCCGGATGCGACGCGAGTTCAATGATTCTGTGTCCTGTACTTGCTGCTTCATCCTCGTTTTCAATGCAATAGATAAGTACTAAAAGATTGACAGATTCATCCCTCGTTTCTTTAAAACGTTGAAAAGTCGCTTCGTATTCAGGTTCAGCAAAAATTTTCTTTGTTATGTTCACCATCCTTTTGGTAACTTTACCAAGCTGCTGCACTACGTCTTCATAATTTTTATTCCCCTCAGGAATAAGTTTACAAAAGTCTACTCTCAAAAACAGATCTGTGAACAAAAGCTACATGTAAGCGATTTTTCTATCAAGTAAGGTAATTTACGAACATTGACTGAATACAATATAGTACTTTGAACGATACAAATATGTTGATGAAAGTACATGTCATGGGGAACCTTCATGAATAATATAAAGTTTCTACTGCATACATTTCTTTAAATTTTGCTTCAACCAGAAACTTTAACCAAAATGTTGACGACAGATGGACGGACAAACAGACATACTGACATCGTTAATCTATAGATCGGAATTTGCTTGCAATCCGGCCAAAAATGTGTCAGCCAATCAGAGCCCTGGGCAGCCACATTAGTTGACTGATTGGCACAAAAACACAAACTTGGTAGAGGACCTTGGGTACATGCTTCCTATTAGATTTCATGAAATTCTGTGCAGCAGTTGCAGACGAAATGTCGAAAATGTTGCAACCAATCAGAGCCGTCAGCGACCATATTTGTTGACCGATTGGCACGAAAAAAAGAACTTTGTAGAGGACCTTGAGTACTTGCTTCATGAAATTCTGTGGTTGCAGAGAAGAAGTCAAAAATGCATAAGCCTATCAGAGCCCTCTGAAGCCATATTTGTTGACCGATCGGCACAAAAAACACAAACTAGGTAGAAGACCTTGCGTACTTGCTTCCTGTATTGTTTCGTGAAATTCTGTGCTGTGGTTGCGTAGTAGATGTCGAAAATGTTTCAGCACATCAGCGCTATGACAATAGCTCACTTGAGCTTCGCTCAGGTGACCCTAAAAGGGATGCCAAATAATATAGATAAACCCTGCCACTTTCTGGCTGGCGTATAATAGACCTTAGTTCTTCATATTACTGCTAGACTTGCATTTTAGACACTCCAAGACCCAACATTACTACTTTTGATGTTATTTCTAATTGTGACGTAATAATTAAGATGCGACGTCACAGTTAAAAGTTACATCAAATGTTGCCATGTCGGGTCTTAGGATGTGTAAAATACCGAATATCGAAACCCCCCCCCCAAGAATATCAAATGGATTGTGCCTAACCATATGAAATTATAATATTCGTATCAGTTAATCATTTTATGAAGGAAAATTAATAGGTTTGTGATAAAAATCAAGATGTATGCTTACTTGAAAACTGGGTAAAAAATGCCAGAAGCTTGTTGCTAAAATTAGCACTTATATAAATATCTTTAAAGAAAATACAAAATGTGTTGAAATGCTCTAATTTGATTTTCATTTTAATTTTCTTTGTTAATAAACAATGAAAAAGGTTAGAAAATTTTGTATAAAACTTGAATTTAATAAATTGTTAACTAAGGTACCAACTTTACTGATCATCTAAAATTTTCTAGATTTTACACAAAGATAACGAAAATCATCCAAGTAAAGGTCAAAATTAATTCACAGATACTGAATTTCAACCATTTTTTCAAACACACAGTAACATGTGCTCCTAGGAAATACTTTTCAAAATACAGAAGATAAAGTATATGTCCGTACTCAAGTAAGAGAGAACAAATACTCACAAATAGTGTCATTTTGTGACTTTCTTGAATAAGTGTCAGAGCTGTAATATTTGCCTTATTTTGGAAGGAATTTAGGCAATTTATCATTTTTTCGGTATCCATCAGCTTTACTTATAAAACAGTTTAAATTAATAATATTTTATACGTAAAACAAAATTCATGGGTAATAACTAACGCAAGAGAAATCCGAATAGTTTAAACAAGAGGCCCAAGGGGGCCACATCGCTCACCTGAGTTGCAGAAAAAAAGAATATAGTTGTGGTAGAGGCTCTTGAGTACTTTTTTTCTATAAGGTTACATGAAATTATAATGTGCATCAGTTTTGGAGATGTCAAAAATGCCTCAGCCTTGGAGGACATATTTATTTAACCGATTAATTGCTTTCCGTAAGGTTTCATGAAATTCTGAGCAGTAGCTGCAGAGAAGTGAAAATGTGTCAGCCAGTCAGAGCCGTAGAAGGCCATATTTGTTGACCGATCGGAACTAAAAACAATCTTAGTGGAGGATCTCGAGTACTTGGTTCCTTAATTTTCCAAGTTCAAAGAACAATTACTCCTACAAAAATTCAGACAGCAAAATTCTTTCCCTTCATGCACATCCTCAGACAGTACCCTTCATTACTGCTAGGTTTGGTAAAATTCCGTTGCATGCTGTCCGATTGCCATGACAAGGTTCCACTAAATTATTCATACATTTTCTAAGTTCAAAGAGCCATAACTCCTACAAAAATTAACGCAGCAAAACAATCTCCCTTCATGCACATCTTCAGATAGTACCCTTTATTTCTACCATACATGGTGAGATTCCATAAAATGCCATAGGAGGAGTTGCAATGCCAAGATGCATCTTTATAATTCATTTATTTTCTAAGTTCAAAGATCAATAACTCCTACAAGAATTAACACAGCAGAATTATCTCCCTTCATACACATCCTCAAGTAGTAACCCTAATTTCTGCCAGGTTTGGTGAAATTCCGTTGAATCCTCTAGGAGGAGATGCGATGACAAAATGCCACTATACAATTCATAAAGTATCTAAGTTCAAAGAGCCATAACTCCTACAAAAAATAACGCAGCAGAATTCTCTCCCTTCATGTACATCCTCAGGTGGTATCTATATCTATCAAATACCTTTACTATCATTAATATTAGGAGATGATGGCAATTGTTCAGAATATCCACCTTACATGAAGAAATTTTCATACATATTTTTGAGATACTTCCTTTCAGGAAGTAACTTACTGTTATGGTAACTACTTCAAAGTATGCAAATTGAGATACTGCCGCTTTGCACCTCAAAATATAGTGTTGTGTCTAGTTCAGGAATTTTCTGTTTACCACATACAAAATGCAAGAACAAGACTATTCTCCATCTTGAAAACACTTTCAATTTCATATAGAATAAATACACCACACAATATCAACTATAATTCTTGTTTTCACAGCACAATGGTGGCGTAGTAATATACTACTTTGTTTATGACAATGTTAGGAAAGATAACTCAAAAATTGTATTAAAGTTATAAAATTGTCTTTCTTATATCAACACTGAGGTTAGATAAACATAGTTTGTGTATATAGAGATATTATAAGCTTCAAACATGCATCATGTGTTAAAAAAAATCACCATTGCCTGTGATAAAATTATTCAACATTTTAATATCTGCTGACAATAAATTGCGTAGATCTAGAAGTAACTCTCAGGACCTTTGATTTCTTTATGGTTCAGTCTTGCTTAATTGCCAAAGTCCGTATTCATATTTCAAGATCATATGCATGTATGCATTAGCTTTATCCATGCAGAAAAATTTCGGGACAAAAACAAAATATTTGGCAACGTTACATTACGAATGCTAGTCAAAAAGTATAATTATAATGATCAAACTACAGAGGAAGAACATGTCTTATTTACAATCATTCAAAGTATTGTTTCTTCTGTTGAATCATCCGCATTTCATCGTTTAGGAAGATCCGTTATTTGCGTTACAGTCCTGTGACCATCTATTAGAAATCTCAAATTTTCCTCAAGTGACGTTTTGAGGTTCGGGAAGAAGTCATCTATTTGCATGGACTCAATTCAAATAGGAGAATAAGACCAGTTGTACAGTGTCTTGAATCAACACAGCACAATCTTCTTCCGGTTGCTTGTTCTGTGTCAATAGCTGGTCGTGAAATTCGTTCTCAAATACTAAACATATAGTCTCTCTAATAGGGACAAACTCCATCGCTAATTCACGTTATTTAACGGCAAGGTGTTTCAGATTTCGTATTTTGCCGGTCTAGGCGAGTCTGGGGTTCTGTATCCACCTCATATATCATTTTATCTGGATTCATCTGATATGGCATCCACCTAGTGAATATCTGTTGCATATCACCCATCCATGACTTGTACCAACACTCTCTGTTAACTAATCTGCTATCTCACATTTTCATGCAAAAGTTCATTTCTATAGGCCTTCCTCTGCGTTTGATATTAGAAGTTTCAAGCTTTTCGTCGAAGATCTCTTTATTTACCTTTAAACTGTATTTCGTCAAACTGAAGACCTATCATATGCTTCACATAGACTTTAATTCATTTCTTTCCCCGTTCTCCTCTTAAATATTCGATTTTATACACACGCGTTGTTTATATGAACTCAATACAGCTACAACGGTCTATAGAAGCTGTGGCAATAATTATTAATTAATGACACATGCATCATGATGATGCCACATTCTGCATGCGCTTTCATCTTGCGACATTTGTTAGTAATGGATGGACATATATACAAACTTTTTATGCAATTATCTTCGATAACGAACATGTCATACGGCAATAATCAGAACTTTTCGACCAGCATTCATTAATATACATATCATATACTAATGATTTAGTAATTCATAAGTACAAGTTCTCTGGACAACTCAACTTGAGTACGAACTCTTCAGTATACAATAGAGTTCTTTATTGTATAATTTCTCCTTCTACTAGGCACGGTCTATTTGATTTTCGGGAGGGGAAGAGCTGGGAAATTCACTAAAATATCCTTATTCTAAAAGATACAAAATGCCGAGTTGCAAAACTTGAATGTAAGCACTGTATGAATATGCAAATTTCAAATATACATGAATTGTATAACTATATGGTCTCGGCAGATGGGAAACATTACGAACATGTTTAAGGTTGTACACATTCATATATAATTCAGAAGCCATTTTCAATAACCGGTGTCCTATGAATTTGACTTTGTTTACCCTTTATCTCAAAATCAATAGATCAATTGATTCATTGGAAACATTTCTGGCATGTTTCATGATTATAGTTGCAACACATTCTCAAATATGGTTGCAAAAAGTTTCAGTGATGTGACCTTGACCTATGACCTTTTGACCTCAAAATCAATAGGGGTCATACATGATTCATAGGAAACATTTCTGGCAAGTTTCGTGATTATAGGTGCTATACAGGCTCTGATATGGTCAAGAAATCATTTTCAATCATCTGAGTCCTATGACATTGACCTTTGGACCTCAAAATCAAAAGAGATCATGCTTGATTCATGGGAAAAATTTCCAGCAAGTTTCATGATTATAGGTGCAATACAGACTCTTATATGGTCCGGAAATGGTTTTCAATAATCAGAATCATATGACCTTGACCTTTGACCTTTTGATCCCAAAATCAATAGGGTTCATTCTTCATTCATAGGAAAGATTTCTGGCAAGTTTCATGATTATAGGTGCAATACAGGTTCTTATATGGTCCAGAAACCGTTTGCAATAATCAGTCTTGTGACCTTGACCTTTGGATCCCAAAATCAATAGGGTTCATCCTTGACTCATGGTAAGTAAGTGCATGAGGTTTCATTACACTAGCATTTATCATACTTGACTTATAGCCCGGAAACTAATTGCTGACGCCCGCCCGCCCGTCTCATATCAAATTAAGAGCTTAATTTTGCAACTCGGCTAAAAATGAGTTTGAATCGTTTCAAAATAAATGTATAAAAATTATATGAAGACCAAGATATTCTGGTTGCAAGATCGAACATTTGATTTGTATTTAGTATCATGGTTTGCGATAGTAATAAGTTTCTGTGTATAGCTGAAAAATTGCCATGACTTTGCATAAAAAATAACATTCTTGCCAAACGGTTGGGGAAAAATGGCTGGATAGAAATCCCAGCCCACCCCCTTCCAAATATCAAATAGACCAATGGTGCCTTATAAAGCCAGGGAGGGGCATATCAAAAGTTCTCCCTGAAAAAAGAAAAAACGACTGGTGCCCCATACTTATTAGGAATAATTTTAATACTTATTTACACTAATGCATTTATAACTTTATGATCTGACCAGCTGCACTCTATTGCCTCCGTAACAACGTGTGCTTTGCTCGCAAAAACTAAGTCTAGAGTTGAATTCATATTTGTGGTATTTGTGTTTACATACTGATTGCAATGAAAATTTTCCGACATGAAGTTCATAAACTCTTGATGACCAGATGAAACATCGAAATTAAAGTCACCAAAAACAAGCAAAGATTTTGAGAAGGCAATATTTGGTAAGAGATTGTCCAGGAAGACGTTTTTGAACTCGGAAAGTGTGCATACTGGGGATTTGTATACAAGCACCAACTGTAAATGTCCAGTTTGTGAGTGAGACGTCTCGCATATCAAAAATTCCACACTGTCAGTACTGTGTTTCACTATTTTCCTACACTCTAAACCCCTTTTCAAATACAAGACGAGTCCATGACTAGGACGCTCATTTTTTGCTTGAACATTTTGATCACATCTGTGCGTATCGAATCCTTCAAGTGAATAAGTTTCATTGTGATCTAAAGAGCATAGTCTTGATTCCATTATACCAATAATATCTGCGGCAGACATATTTGGATCTACTCAAATGTCATGGAAATGTTTGTGAAAGGATCTTGCGTTGTTAAAAGCTATTTTGAATCTGCGTGGATCTACTTCATACAAAGGGGTATAACACAATTTCATGTTTGCTTCCTCTCTCAATCTCCTCATTTCATCTTTGACTCGTTCATCAGCTGTAAGAGCATCACTATTAAAATTCAAAATGTACAGATTTTCAAATTTTCTTTTACTCTACTCATCGCAACATAATGGATGTGAGGAGTTTTTCTTGTTCTTGTTTGCGATAAGTCAATGACAAGCTCGTCCACTGTGCATCCTTGTGATTTGTGAACAGTCTTTGCTGCAGCTTGTTTTAATGGGAATTGTGTTCACTGGAAAGATTTATATTTGTAAAGGAAATTGCGATTCACTTCAAAAATTGGTGTCCATAAAGAGTCGATTTCAGTGTGGTAGAGATGTTTATACTTCTTTCTTGTATTGGACCCGATAGAAATGTCACTGAATAGAACCCAAACAATGCTTGGTCTTGTCGTTTGTGAAATTCATTTTTCGATGCACTTAACAATACAGCTAGAACCATTCGCTATTCCATCGTTTACATCAAGATGATGTCATAAATCATTCCTACTGCAAGAACTAATAGACGAGCTAAATTAGCCGTTTTGCTGGAATCGTTTGGAAGGCTTTTCAAAAGTCTGTCCTTGTTTGATTTTGGTACATCTGCTATTACAGCATCATGACTGGTAACCTCGACTTTAATTTTAGTCAAACATTGGATGAACTCTTTTTTAAAATTGTCTACAAACTTGTTTTCAATAAACAAGTGCGATGCGTTATTTAGATAATTTTTCTGAGCTGGGCTGACATAGTGTTTCGTAATTTCAGCTTTGTCTTCTTCAGTTAAATCATTCGTTCGTAGTCTGTTAAGAAGGTTGGCAAAATGTAAGTCATATTTTTGTCTCATGATTTGTGTCAACTCAAACATACAAAAATGTTCTTTCCATAAGTTTGTAGCTAAAACTTGAGACCCATCAGATAAATCATTAAATATCCATGAATCTCCTACAGGTTGCAACTGATAGAGGTCTCCAACAGCAATAATGCTTATTCCACCAAACGACTTGTTTGTTCCAGTTAACTGTTTCAATCTTAAGTCAATGAAGCTCAACATTTTGCTACCAACCATTGATATTTCATCAATTATCACAACAGATAGATTTCTGTACTTCATTCGGAAAGTATTCAGTTCATCAGAGCTCATCGACTGGTTTGATTGGTTATACTTCTTGTGAAATGCAGAGGCAATTGTGACGCCATTAATGTTATATGCCGCCTTCCCAGTAAATGCACAGAGTAATATTCTTATGTCATCTGGATCTTCTCCTTCTTTTGAGTGTAACTGTCTGTGCAAAGCTTGGTAGATAGCTTTAATTAAAACTGATTTTCCGACACCAGCACCTCCTGATAAAAACGCATAGATTGGTTCGTCTTTGGTCTTTATCCAATGAAGAACATGTGTGAAGAACTCTCTTTGTTTGATATTCAAACTTCTGATTAAATTCAAATACTCCTCATCAGATACTCTGTCATTGTGGCATTCGACACATGGAACAGAAGTTGAAGCACCAATATCAGCGCCTAGATCATATCGTCTATGCTCAAGAGGTCTATCAGGATTAAAATGGACAAATTGTTCTGATTCTTGTTGACCCTCAGCTTCGTCGTCTGCATTTGCCTGCTGTGCATTTGGTGCCAATTCATCATACTGTTCACATTCCTCTTCCGCTTGTTTCATAGCTTGCTCAATCTCGTCAAAATTTTTTTCGTACCTTTTGCATTTGTAGTCAACGAAGAAATGAACTTTCTTATAATGTTCCTGACAGCTAGTATGCCCATTTAATAAATCTAGATATTCATCTCGCCAAGGCATAAACAACAGCAGCTTTTCTCGATAATGATTTTCTGGATCCGTCTTACAGCTATAGCGAACATATCGCAAAATCAAGTCATGTATACGCCTCCTGATTATTATCCCACTTTTAAGTGTGACAAGTGCATCATTCTCAGAAAATTCAAAATTATCATCTTCATCTTGTTCGTCGTCGTCGTCTTTGATCTCTACTGTGTCTTCTTTCTTTTTGTCATTTGGATATTTTACTTCAAGCTGTGAAGCATAATCTGCTAGGCACCAATTCTCTAGTTGTCTAGGTCTTTTAGAATATCGGGCAATTATATTCTGGTTATGAATATCGGTAGAATTTGAACTAAGCTTTTCCAGATCAGATAATTGCTTTAACAGTAAAACCCTTCCTTCCGGCGGAGACGTATTTATGAATATGACATCTCTTGAACCTTTTGTTAAAGGCATTTGTAATACTAAAATATGATGCTTCCTGTGCACCCACTTCTACGCTATTCAAAAAATGATTTCCGATGTGACGGACTTGTTTCTTGATGTCCATGTTACCTTGCCTCGTTTCTTTGCATGCTCTGTCCATCAATGCGCTCATTCCCCTTTGAGATTTGCTGATGTAAGACACAATGTACATTGCACATGCAAATGGATCTAAGACGTACTGCAAGTCAATATTAGCATTCCAAGCCAGTAATACATTTTCATTGTACATGTTGACTCTGATTTCTGTAGGTGTCCTTTTAAGAAAGACTTTCGGGCCGTTGATAGAACTTCTTATACACTTAATGTATTCCTCCTCTGACATACATACGACATCTTTCAGGAACTGGTCGTATGAAAAATTCATTCCATCTTTATATGTATTTATCTTTTCTTGGATATTATTGTATTTCTTTTTGTACTTGTCAACATCTATTTCTAGTGGTTCTAATATCATTGTTGCACGTAATGGAGGTAGTGGAAAACCAAATCTACATACAGCTTTGCCCTTCTTTCTACAAGTCTTGGAATGCTTATGTGTTTGCAGCTCAATTAATTGATTGAGTTCTTCTTTTTTCATTTGAGCAAGTTACATATTGGTCAACGAATTCTACTATTGACTCTTCTGTATCTTTTTGATACCTCGGCGCATCAGCTATCCATACAAGCATACATTGTATGTATATGTGGTGAACCCCTTTGTTGAAATTGAACTCGGTAAAAGTAGTCGGTACCAAGACCAATGGGTTCATGAGGACTTTTAAGAAAGATTTTAATAAACTGCTGTACTCTATCATTGAAGATTCGAGAGCAAGTAACGGGATCCTTTTGTACCAATCGATTTTTTTTCTTGCCAAGACAAATTGCTTACGTCAGAGTCTGATAGAATTTTTTCCTTGAAGCTTTGAGAGACCTTTGAGCAAAAACGGCCATCGAGTGTCTGCCGAGGACAGAGACATGAACCATGTTGGCAATCCAAGTTGTCTAATCATAGCAAACACGTCTTTCTTTTTGCTTGGCAAATAAGCAGGCGAGTTGCGAAGTTGTCTAAAAATGTAGTATCCTTCATCTAGACGAACTATAGTATCAAGCGTGGACTGATCTCTTGCTTCAGCAGCAGTAATTTTTTCCCCTTCGTTTTAATTCTTCTAACTGCTAATTGAACCTTATCACTTATTTGTTTCAGTTGAATTTTTTTAAGCTTGAAAAATAAATTTGGAACAGATTCTGCTCTGCTGCTCGACGATCAAGACTTCTGAGTTCCCATTTGGCAATATCAGTATAATGTACAGGTACCAATCTCTCCTTATTATCAGGCCGTCTTTGTCCACAAAAAATTGTCGGAAATGAAAGAAACTCTGCATCTTTATCAATGTACAATCTCAATGGATGCTGTCCTTCGCCTTGGGCAAATGTATACGACTTGTCTGTATTCAAAGCCTCATCCTCTAGCAAAGTGTCGGCATTACCTGTGACATTTTCATTGCTATCGATTTCACTAAAATTGTCAGAATCATAGTCTATTTCATCTTCAAGTTATTCTTTGTTAAATGTTGCTTGGTCATCTATTCCTTCTGTGGAGTTTTTACTTATTTCCTCAAATTCATTATTAGGACGATTCTCTGTTGCATTGCATGCTAAAAACTCTTGAACTATCTCTTGAGAATTATTTGTTATAACGTGTTCCCAAGAGTTATCAATACTAACACCCGACTCTTTGTATAAATCACTTTCTAACATTAGCCAACGAAGAGCAGACAGTACAACAGCTGATATTTTCTGTAAAGTCAACCTTCTTGTAGACATTTTCTTTTTCAATTTAACAGGTATAGTGTATGTTTCATCCACTTGTCTAGGAAGAGCTTTGATAGTTGGTTGTATATCTACTGGTACATTAATTACATTACCTTTAACACAAAACTGTCCTCCTCGAGGCAATTCTCTCATTTGCATGAAAGGAATTCTAAGAGCAATGGTTCTTTCTTCCATTGGTCGCAAATTCAGTTCATTAGGTTTATCAGGCCATCTCATACCATTAATCACTGATAATTTTGGAATAGTGTTTTTCTTTAAATTCGGCAGACAAGTTCTACAAATCCACTCTTTGCTCCCTATTGACTTAAGTCCAGTTAGGATACCTGGTTTGAATGTAACACTATTGATATTGTCTACTTTACAACCACTATCAAAGAACCATGTTTGGTGGCATGTAGTACAAACATATACAGGTCCACTACTTGTACATGAATGAAAAATTTCAATACAATCTTTTATGTTTGATCCATACTTCTTTCTAAGAGAATTGTCTTTTTCTTTCCTGATATAGCATGAATTATTGCGACAGTTACTTTTTCTATTTCGATCATATATTCTCTGTTTGAAATTACCGGTTCTTGTTTTTCTTACTTCCTGCTTTTTCAACCTTTCAGACTCTACAAAATGTATATTCTTCCTGGCTTTCTGCTTACTTTTAAGCTCAATTAATCTCTCCTTCAGTCTAAATAACCTGTTTGCTCTAGCACTTTTCTTTAAAGACCCTTCTTTCTTTCGTTCATTTTTTCTGTATTGCTCATCTTTTCTTTTCTTTCTCTTTGCAAATAATTCCTTATTTTTATAGTCATGGTTCTTTCTGTTCTTTCTCTTTGTAGATAATTCTTTGTTTCGTTCATTTTGTCTATATTTTTCATCTTCTCTTTGCTTTCTCTTTGCAGATAATTCATCTTCCCTATATTTTTCATTTTTCCTTTGCTGTCTCTTTGCAGATAATTCTTTCCTTCGTTCATTTTCTCTATATTTTTCATCTTCCCTTTGCATTCTCTTTGCAGATAATTCTTTCTTTCGTTCATTTTCCCTATATTTTTCATCTTCCCTTTGCTTTCTCTTTACAGATAATTCTTTCTTTCGTTCATTTTCCCTATATTTTTCATCTTCCCTTTTCTTTCTCTTTGCAAGTAAATCTTTCTGTCTTTCATTTTGTGTTGATTCATCATTTCTAGCCCTTTTTTAGCTTCTTTTTTCTTTTCTGTAAATTCTAGACATTTTCTTCTCTTTTGCATGTAATTTTTCATATATGCTTTCCTTTTGTCAGATTTTTTTGGCCTGCTTTGTTCATAAAATTTTTGGTCTTGTTTGCTGTTCTCTTTGTACTGTAATTCTTTGATACTATATGGATCATCATGTGTATCTTTCGTTTTTGCTAAGAAGTTTTCATCAGACCTAGATTTTCTCTCACTTAGCATATCTCCTTCTCTGAATGTCTCATTATTCTTTACATTCCTTTTGCCAAGTAATTCTTTTTCTGTATACTTTATATTTGCTTTTAATTTTCGCATCACATGCCTTTCTCTTTGTAGTTGTACATCTCGGTTTCTCTTATTGCTTCTCAAGTTACAGATTCTGTCCTTTGATTTTGAAGCAGTTGCCACATCATGAGACAAAGACTGATCATTTTGAGAATTTGATTGCTCCGCTCGTAAGAACTCATGTTGAAGTAAATCTACTGGCAATATTTCAAACTGGGAGATTAAGTCCAAGTTACAGCTAGTGTAAAAGATATACATAAATGCAATTAGATCATCCATAGATGAAAACATTTTCATCATAGATTTTTCCATCTGGTGCACTAAGGCCATCGTGTCCATGAGAATGAGAGTAAAAAATAAGTACTTATTCCCAATAAATAAAACAACTGAACAGAGTGCTCCATACATGATAAGTAAGTATTTCGACTTTGAAAAACCAAATATAATTCCTTCATGTAATGATAGAGTTTCACTTTCTATTTCTACAATTGGTAAACCAGATATAGAAGAATGTTTAGTAAGTGAGAAGTACTTGTTCTTATATTCAACAGCTGCAGGAAGCTCATCAAATGAAAGAAGAGCATTAATAAACTTTCCTTACCTCTTTAAGTCCATTACAACTTTATTATATAGGTTGTCTCCTTCATACAGAACCTTTTCTTAAAATAAAGTCGAAATCTGACAGTCCTCCTACAATGCCAGTATCACAGATAAAGACATACATGTGCACTGATTCCCTCTTGAGAAAATAGAGTATCTTAGATCTGCTTGATTATGGGAAGCAGATACAGTATCAAAGTTCAAAGTTTGTTACAATTCTTTTTTTCTTATTTTAATTCCATTTAAGGATTCACAATGAATCTGACTGCAATTGCTACACTGATAAGTTGAGTTTTGATATACATCTTTAGTTTGAAGGCAGCTTTTTGCTAATTTATTAGGCACCTGGGGACAGTCTTTAGCAGATTCGTTTGGCATGCTTAGACACTTTTCTGATAATTCATTTGATAATTCATTTGATAATTCATTGCACATCTCTGATAATTCAATCTTGGTAACTGTAACATCTGTACTGTGTCAGATACAGAGTAAATGGGGGTAAATGTTGGTAACGGTAACATATGTACTGTGTCTGATACAGAGGTAATGAGGGGAAATGTTGGTTATTGTAACATCTCTATTGCGTCAGAAACAGAGTTAATGAGGGTAAATGTTGGTAACTGTAACATCTGTTCGATGTCTGATACAGAGTTACTGAGGGTAAATGCTGGTAACTGAATCATCTGTACTGTGTTTGATACAGAGTTAATGAGGGTAAATGTTGGTAACTGTAACATCTGTACTGTGTCTGATACAGAGGTAATAAGGGTAAATGTTGGTAACTGTAACATCTGTACTATGTCTGATACAGAGTTACTGAGGGTAAATCTTGGTAACTGTAACATCTGTACTATGTCTCATACAGAGTTACTGAGGGTAAATGTTGGTAACTGTAACATCTGTACTATGTCTCATACAGAGTTACTGAGGGTAAATGTTGGTAACTGTAACATCTGTACTATGTCTCATACAGAGTCACTGAGGGTAAATGTTGGTAACTGTTATATCAGTACTGTATCTGCTACAGAGCTAATGAGGGTAATTGTTGGTAGCTGAAATATTTGTACTGTGTCAGATTCAGAATTAATTACTCTTAAAATTATCATATAATTACAACTTATCTGTTTTCTTTCCTCACAACCTTGACCTTTGACCAAGTGACCTTGACCTTGGAGTTGGACCTACTTTTAAAAACATGGGCTGTATCTCATATACTACCGGTATAAGGGGCACGACTTTGATATTCCTTGTGTAGATTTCTCATGACCAGATCTTTCATTGGAGACCTTGACTTTTAACTTAGTGACCTTGACCTTGGCGTTTGACCTACTTAAAAATTTTTATTTTGGGCTATATCTGATGTACTATACAAGGGTTTGGGCTGTAATGTTTCACATGTAGATTCCTCGTGACCAGAGCTTTCATTTGAAACTATGACTTTTGACCTAGTGATCTCCGAGCTTCTTTTAACTATACGAGATAGGACTTTGATATTTCGAGAGTCCTCGTGGCCAGAGCTTTCATTTAATATCATTTTGATATCATGACTTTTAAACAAGTGACCTTGACCTTTGATCTACTTTTGAATTATATAACTTTAAAACGTAAGCCCTAGGGTTTTGATATTTCACATAGATTCCTCATCACCAGAGTTTTCATTTGATATAATGACTTTTGACCAAGTGACCTTGACCTTTGACCTACTTTTTAACTATGAGGAGTAGGACTTTGATAATTCACTTATAGAATCACTATAACCATAGATTTCATTTGATACCATGACCCATTCCTTGTAAATAATCTCAATTGCTTAGTGTTTACGTTCATTTTCTTCTATAAGAGAAAGAGGGCGGAAAAATAGGTAGAGCTAATAGCGTCATCAATGACGTGACGTCACAAACGATGTTCCGTTTACCGGTCAATATTTTTTTCAGATATTGCCCTAGGGCCAATATTAATGTAAATATTGACCGCTTGGTCAAATATTCGAATTTATAGGCATTTTTCTTATAGGTATTTTATATAGAGATACTGACAAGGGTATAACAATTTATTATAATGACCATATGATAGGCCTAAAATAAATTCATATGAAGAAGATTTAGACAGTATTTACTTGATTCAATCAAAAGGGATTCCCGTGGAACATATCATTTATGTATCACGTGATACCCCACGGTGATATTGTTGCAACAGTATCAGAGAATAGTACCCACACAAACAGGCATTAATAGGTAATTGTCATGTTTCGTCATTTTTTGAAAATGGCCTATATTCAGTGAAGGACGTAACTCATGTCCCTTTTTGAGAGATTATGTTTTATACACCTCGTCCGATTTAGCGTTACCTTTCGTAAATTGAGGCATTTAAATATAACATCATACAGGTACGTGTTTACATTGACGTTCGTTCCAAACAAACACCAAATTACACCGTGAGTTGTATTCAGATTGTTTCTCGACCACGAGGAGTGCTGCAAATCGGGAAATACCCACTATACAAATTTAAAAAAAAATACATATACGGTAAAACCGTTACTTATATAATATTTGACTTTGTTCTTAATTTAAACAAAAATTGATTTTTTTGGAGGAGGAGGCGGTCGCTATTTTCAAGAATATAAGAGAACATTGTAATTTAAATATAGTATGCCAGTTTGTGTAAATACTTCTTAAAATACAAGTATAATTTTTAGATTTATCGTAATATTTCTTATTATTATTACTGTAAGTACCAAGTGAGTGAATGGTCACAGTTTGATTTTCATGTTTAATCAGGTGGATTTGCTCCTACAGCGATCCCATTTCATAACTTTTTAACCGAGAACACTGATTGATAAAATTATACCTTGCTTTAGTATCAATCGAATCTAGAATTGTGACCTTGTCATACTTTGCAATCCTTGGTACACTTCGTATCTCTTTGCAATTTGAATTTTCACGGAAAAGGGGTCCCCTTTTGAGGACAATCTCACGTCAATGAACAATTTTACTGTTACCTCATCCCCCTTATTTCTACATTACCTAATCTTGATCGTTCTTGCGAAAAACGCGCCAATGTCGCCGTTTCTTTTGTGACGTCATAATTGATCCAGAGCTTTCGGATACTGTTCTGGACTCCCTTAAACTCTAATCGACCCTCTGTTTGATGCAATTTCTAATTGCTACGATCGACGAAAAGTAAAACTTAAAGCGGTGGGGGTGTATAGTTTTCGACAGATTAAAGTAACCTTTTGATAAATTAATGAGTTAAAGAAGATCCTGACGATGATCCCAACAGCACTCACAATAGAGCACAAACTTAAACATTGACGGACCCCTAGCAAGCTAGAGGTGGGACCAGGTGCCCGGGAAGAGTAAACATCCCCTGTTGGCTAGCCGCACCCGCCATCGATGTTTATGAAGCATGGAAATGAAAATATATAAAAGTCATGCACTGTCTGACGTTATGTCTATATAGACAGTGCTATGGCGACAATGTCAGGGAAGTATATTCAAAACACTTACTGTCGCGGGTTTGACAGTAAGTGTTTAAACATGTTTTGTTCTAGTCACTGGCATCAAATGTGTAATTTTACACTAGTCTATTTCCATTCGAAATTGCGGGAAAATGATCAAAGTGAGATATATCCATGTTTCCATGGAAACAGAGTAAGTTATATAAGAATTATCACTTGAAATCATACTCTGGTATGGTCCTCTTCAATATATCGCAATTCTGAAGTTTGCTATTTTGGACCCCTATGCTGATTATTTTGGTCGACTCAATAGAATTCATAGTATTTTTTTATGTAAAAAATGTTATACCTATTCTGTAAAATAAATCATGTACCACGAACTTGTAATAAAGACCAATTGATGAGTTACCTATAACTGCTTAACAGATTTACCAAAGCGGAAAATGTAGGTTAGAAGCAGATGTAGTATCCGATGTAAATCAGCTTGACATTTGACTATCATAGTGACCTACATTTGACCTGGCTGTACTGACATATGACGTATTATATATAACAGTAACATACCAGTCACAGACTGCTTTACTTCTATCTGTTGTCTCAGGTTTGCTATCTCTGCATCATGTCTCTGAATATCAGCTTTCATGTTATCTTACATTTGTACCTGGCTGTACTGACATAATATTATGACGTATTATATATAACAGTAACATACCTGTCACTGACTGCTTTACTTCTATCTGTTGTCTCAGGTTTACTATCTCCGCATCATGTCTCTGTATATCAGCTTTCATGTTATCTTGTCTGGTTCTGTTTGTTATCTCCATTTGTTTTAATTTTGTTTGCTGTTCTTGAATGGACGCTAAGATACATTTTGATGACGAGGTTAATACTGTGTAAGATGCTTAATTATGGAAATATTATGTTCATGATTAAGTTTGCCTTAGTTATTACCGATAATGTATTGTGCTGACTCGAAAATACAATAGGAAATTATTAATCGCACCATTATTTGGATATCTTAATAATTCTCATTCTTAAAACATTATATTTATACTTTGTCATAATTATATGGTTTTAATACCATATACATACCTGTCACTGATTTATCGTCGTCTATTTGCTTCCTGATATAAAGTATCTCTGTATCATGCCTTTGGATGTCAGTTTCTGTTCTATCCTGTCTGGATGTATGTTCGTCTGCTTGCTGTCTTATATGAAGTATCTCTGCATCATGCCTTTGAATGTCAGTTTCTGTTCTATTCTGTCTGGCTGTACTGTCAGTCTTAAATTCTTCGAATTTTGCTTTATGATCTTAAATGTAAAACAAATATCAACTCAATTCAGAATATAGTATGTAAAGTACAATGGAAAGCCTAATTTTACTTAGAATTTAAATTGAAATCACATACAATATTTGACCAATAATAGAGAAAGTATTACTTGGTATTTACATAGTTTTTTTTTAACTTCCTTCATTTATCTAAAATGATTTTAATAAAAAGAACAATAGATAAGATAACAAGAGGCCAATAGGGCCACAACGCTCACCCGAGTTGCAAACAAAAAAAAGTAGTGGATAAGTCGGTGAAGGCCTTTGAGTACTTGCTTCCTTAAAGGTTTCGTGAAATTATAACCGGGGTGTTTTGCGTATGTTGGAAATTATAAGCATCAATTTTGGAGATGTCAAAAATCAGCCATCATATTTGTTGACCGATCGGCACGAAAAACACAAACGTTTTTGGTTTTTATTATTATAAACACCGTAGACATGTAAACAATACATAGAGAAGGACAATTTTGTATTTAAACATAGAACATTGAAGAGTACATGTCAGCCGAAACATGGTCTTAGCAAGGATCGAACTCGCAATTAAAAGATAACTAGCCCGATGCCTTACCTGCTAGACCAAAGCGACAAGAAAACACATACTTGGTAGAGGACCTTGAGTACTTGCTTCCTGTAAGATTTTGTGAAATTCTGTACCGCGGTTGTAAAGAAAAAGTCAAAAAGGTGTCAGCAAATTAGAACCCTTGGCTGCCATATTTGTTGACTTCTCGGTATGAAAAATACGAACTAAGTAGAGGACCTTCAGTGTTTTCTTCCGGTAAGGTTTCGTGAAATTCTTTGCAGCTGTTGCAGAGGGGAAGTCGAAAATGCGTCAGCCAGTCAGAGCTCTCGGCGGCCTTATTTGTTCATCGATCGGCACGAAAAAAAAATAATTGTAGAGGACTTTGAGTAATTGCTTCCTGTAAGGTTTCGTGAAATTCTGTGCAGCGGTTGCAGAGGGGAAGTCGAAAAGGCGTCAGCCAGTCAGAGCACTCGGGGGCCATATTTGTTCATCTACACTGGGTGAAAAAAACAAGTTTACGCAATGCGTAAACTATATGGAAACTTTGCGGAAACCTGAAGTTTCCATATAGTTTACGCAAGGATTCCGTCGCTGAAACTCAAGTTTACGCTTTGCGTAACCCGACTAACCGCTCAAATTCCAAATGGTTTACACAAGCGTAATCTTGTAATTTCCAGCAAGTTTCCGCAACTGAAACTTAAAGGCACCAACTTGCGTAATCAATTGAAACTTCAGGATTCCAGATAGTTTACGCATATTTTACCTTGCGTAAACTTGATTGCCATTTTATGATATAAAGTTTCTGCTTGCGTAAACCATATGGAAACATGTGTAAACTATTTGGAATCTGAATCAACACAAGTGTACGCATTGCGTAAACCATTTGGAATCTTTCAATATCAAGTTCAGGCTAGCGTAAACCATTGTCGCCATATCACTTTCTATATAGACATAACGTCAGACAGTGCATGAAGTTTATATATTGTTTTCATTTTCGTGCTTAAACATCGACGGCGGATGCGGCTAGCCAACAGGGGATGCTTACTCCTCCCGGGCACCTGGTCCCACCTCTAGTTTGCTAGGGGTCCGTCGATGCTTAATTTTGTACTCTATTGTGAGTGCTGTTGAGATTATCGTCAGGATCTTCTTTAACCCATATAGAAACTGACGTTATAAAAGTTTTCAAATGTGTAATCTTGTTGAAACTAGCGTAAACCATTTGGAATCTGAATAAACACTAATTTATGCAGTGTGTAAACCATTTGGAATCTTACTATATCAAGTTCAGTCTTGCGTAAACCATTTGGAATCTTACTTGAGTCTTGCGTAAACCATTTGGAATCTTACAATATCAAGTTCAGTCTTGCGTAAACCATTTGGAATCTTACAATATCAAGTTCAGACTTGCGTAAACCATTTGGAATCTTACAATATCAAGTACAGACTTGTGTAAACCATTTGGAATCTTACTTGAGTCTTGCGTAAACCATTTGGAATCTTACAATATCAAGTTCAGCCTTGCGTAAACCATTTGGAATCTTACAATATCAAGTTCAGTCTTGCGTAAACCATTTGGAATCTTACAAAATCAAGTTCAGACTTGCGTAAACCATTTGGAATCTTACAATATCATGTTTAGACTTGCGTAAACCATTTGGAAACCATGTGTATAAAAGTTTCCAAATTTGTAATCTTGTTGAAACTAGCGTACACTATTTGTAACCTTGATGTTCTATAGTTTACATAGTGTGTAAATTGCAAGGAACTAATGCTTCAAGTGTGATTACAGAATAAACCAGCAGAAGGTTTTGAAAACCATGTACTGATGTAGAAATTCAAATGTTAACGAGTTTTCAATGCATCCCCAAATAGCAAGAATAGATATCAGCAAATTATTTTTCATCTACATTGCTTTATGTTACTGAAAAAAGACCAAATAATGTAGAATGAAACAAGTATTTAATTTTTTTTATTAATAATCATGTAATAAATTTATATATCAAAATGTAGCAAGAAACACATACAAAGGAAAAGAGTAGCCTAACAGCATTTTCCTATTTTTCCATTTAGTCTAGATGTGAAAACTACTGTCAAAATCTAAGTAAAATAAAAGACACTATTCTTGGACATAATTTAAAAAATCATGAAGAGGAAAAACAATATATGTTTATGAAACATTAATGTACTTCTGTCATCTACAATAATAGCTGTAGTCTGAAAAGAATGCAAAACTTCCAGGCAAACGTCACTAGGTCAAGACAATTGGTATCACTAGGAATTTTTAGAATGGTCTTATTACTAGAAATACACTGTCAAATGAACTATGAAAGCCCTGTAACTTATCATTCAAAAGTTATGTCCAAGGTTAGTTTTAAAAAGAAGGTGGCCAAACTCTAAAGTCGAGGCCAAAATTTTGGTATCAGTGAGAGAGTAATGAGACAAGATTTCAACATTTCTCTTCAATTTGGCCTTCCAGATATGAACATGACACATCCTTGGGTTCTGGGCATCAACTTTGTGACTATACATGTATTATCTAAATTTATGATTGGGATTAAAAGTTATAAAACATTATTTTTTTTGAATGTATGATAGATGGACAACAGACCGGGTAATTCCTATTAATCAAGATATAATTCCTTAAATTCTGTTTACATGTGATATATGTCCCTTAACAACATTGATGATATTATACATGTGTTGAAAATTGATTTAAGTAAAAAAATCCACATAATGTCATTATGTTACAAATTTGTAACCATTTCAAAAGTTTGTCACTATTGATGATATTGGTCTGCTAGCCACACAAATTGTGCTTAGGTTAAATTTCCCTGAATTAACTGCATCAGCTCATGAATCTTCTTTAGATGCTGAAAATAAATGCAAAGTAACAATTTATAAATACATGCAACAATACAAGAGAACAATAATCATTAAATACCAGAATTCTCTGATGAGACTGAAGCTCTCCTGGTAGTTTGCTTAAATAAATCTAAGTGACACCCATTTTCAAGAACCCTGGGGATCAGGGTCTAAAACAAAATACAAGACCAGAAAATGATTGATGTAATGGAAAAGAATTACTCTCTAGTCTCTACTAATTATACTTTCTGAGAATTGGTGCTCATAGAGTTTGGTGCTCATAGAGTTAGGCCATGTAAAATAAAATCTATGTATCTCCGACACCGCCGTGCGCTATAATTTGCCGCCGACGAGACTTTTATATTGCAACTACAGAAAAAAATATCCGCTGTGTCTCATCCTCGATTAAAAACAAAATATCCATTTATTTCATTGAACGTATATTGTCCTGTAAAATCGTCTAAACAGTACCCGATGAATAATTACTTTAAAAAGTCCGTATCATTCACGGCGCGTTCCGTATTTACGTTACGGGTAAAGATATACTAACAATGTGCCGACACGTGTCGTGGACACTTGGACGGCCGGCTATTCGTGTGTTTAATACATCGAGTATTACATGTATTAAAACGTTCGTTTAGTTTTCTTTATTGATTTCTACAGCATATGTTAATACCCATGCCGACAATAGTAAGTGTCCATTGTAATACTTCCGAATCTATTAATAATGACGTTCACGTTGTAAAAAGTATAAGCAAGGACCGCCGACGAGCGTAAGAGAAATGTAGTTAAATCCTTAAATCTATGAACAAAAGTACATTATTTTACTAGACCGTGGTTAATGCTAAACACTTCATTCCATTTCTAAAGATTCCGCTTCATCCAAATTCGACAAATTTTTGACCATATGAACGGATCCATCGGAGGAAGTGAGGAGATGTATTTAATTTGAACTGGGTTTAAACAAGGTGTGAGCAAATAACACCCGTCGAGTCTCTTCCGCGATTCTACTAAATGTACTCACAGCAATCAAAACACGTCATACTTCGTATATTAAATTTTGTATCTATTTAAGCTTCTTCCATTCAAACAGATGAGCTACATGTACCATTATTTTGACTAACAGTTCAAAGACAGTTTTCTATGAAGAAAAAAGGGGGGGGGAGAAAGGGGCAGTATATTTTCTATGAAGGAAAAAGGGGGGGGGGAGGGGGGCAGCATAAGATTTTTTGCCTTACACGAATAATGGGGGAGAGACGATTTTTTGCCTTACATGAATAATAAGAGTACTCTTGATGGAAAAACAAAACAAAAAATAAAAACCCTACCTACCTTGCCACTTTTTTTAGACCTAATTCTCTGAGAAACATAGAATTTATTTTACATGGCCTTATATAGGGGAAAATGACCACACCCATTTTCCAAGACCCTGGGGGTCAGGGGTTCAAACAAAATACAAGGAACATATCTACTGTCCTGTTCATTAAATACAGAGCACCCTGTTTTGTATATTTTCTCAGCCGTCTTAGGAATGTTCCAAATATTTATTGTCTCCGTAGATTGAACTCCTTTAGTCGTAACAGAAAATGTGCATGAACTCACCTTTTCCACTGTATTTAACCTGCCATACGAAAAATAAAATGTACGGGAAATTCCCATGTTAATTTCAGCCTGCCACCATATTGTTCTCTGTACAAACAATGGTAAACATTGACGTCATGGTGTCCGGCTTTATGTATTTTAGTCGTTTTTACTATAGAAAATTCACATAGACATTATACTTTCCGTCGTATTTTCTAACTAAACAATGCACAACCAAAAAGGAGGCATTTTCTGTTAAACTAAAAGAGTTCGATAGACTGGATATCAATTTTTAAGTTGACAACATTATACTTCTGAGAGAATCGCCAAAACAGGGTGCTATGGATTTAGTGAACAGGACAGTAGATCGAAGACTATGAATAATTTGAAAACAATTATCTTTCGGTTACAGCAGTTATGGATATTACGTAGAATTCTTTTATGTTCGTGCTTTTCAACTTGATAAAGGCCAAGTGGCCGAAAATTTGTGGATATAGAGTGTTCATTGTTATTAGGGCTGTGATGATTCACCACGGTTCTCGATTCACCGTGGTTATTGATTCACCGCGGTTCTTGATAACGGTTCGATACACAATACAAGAAGAGGCCGTATGGTTGACTTATGGCTCGTTTTCGGCATTTAGTTTTATCTTTAAAAAATCAACATGGCGATGCTCGACGCCGAGCCATCAAAGATTATCTCTGAGTTTTGTTTTTGTTTTTTCTAGTCAATACCATACTTCTCGAATCATTTAAATTATGTATGATCTTAATTTATTGTTGTTGTTTTTTTTAAATTAAACTTTATTTATTTTACAATGTTTAACAAACAAGTTACACAACTTATATTAATGTCTCACGTTGGCTCAGATGTTGGCGTGAGGGGGTCCAAGGAGCAGGAGGAAACCGGAGTACCCGGAGAAAAACCTCCTACTGAGGCCTGGGTGGGGGACCACCTACCCTCCCATATAAGACCCTTCGCCGAATCTGGGATTCGAACCCGGGACCTTAGAGGTGAGAAGCGAGCGCGCTACCACTGCGCTAACCCGGCCTTGTTGTTGTTTTAATAAAATATCTGACGAATTACAGAAATACCTTCATATCTTATATCTAGATATAATGACGACAATGAGGGTATGGCATTAGCTCTCCGGACTTTTTCGTCCCAGCGAGCTAAAAATGTTGTATCGTGATTCGAATCATATCGTGAGTAAATGTTGCAAAACATATCATATCGTGAGCCCTAATTGTTATTTATTAATTATAACTTGATACATGTATAACCAAAAAAAAAATAAATAAATAAAACCTGAGTTTGTGAAACACGAATGCCCCAGTTGGCATCTTTGTCAGTAAAACTGATGAAAAGTAGTTTCACATTTGAGGTAAAGGTCACAAGGTCAAATTAAGTATCCATGGAAAAGTCTTGCCACATGGAATTCATATGTGAAATATGAAAGCCCTATCACTTACCATTCAAAAGCTATGCCCAAGGTTAAAGTTTTTCAAAAGTAGGTCAAACTCCAAGGTCACAAGGTCAAAAATTTCGGTATCCATGGAAAAGTCTTGTCACAAGGAATACACATGTGAAATATGAAAGCCCTATCACTTAACATTCAAAAGTTACACCCAAGGTTAAAGTTTTTCAAAAGTAGGTCAAACTCAAAGGTCAAGGTCACAAGGTCAAAAATGTTGGTATCCATGGAAAGGTCTTGCCACAAGAAATGCACATGTGAAATATGAAAACCCTATCACTTACCATTCAAAAGTTATGCCTAAGGTTGAAGTTTTTGCGGACAAACAGACAGACATACAGACAGACCAAAAGCAAACTCTGTAAAGTACGATTCAAATCGAACCGACCAAGCATGAACCGAGGGTGACCGAATTTTCAGTTAACCGTGACAGCCCTTACGAAAACCCATCAAAGTATCATGTACGTACTGTAATGTACTTACTGCTATCTTTAACTAGATAACATTTTCATTGCAAGCATGGCTAAGGTTCATGCCAGTCATCCTCTACCTAGTGACAGCAAAATGATGACCTGTAAAATGTAAATAAAATCAGATTTCAAGCTTAAATACTTTGTCACATTCTAGAAAGATTAGACCTACCTGAATCTATAAGTAATTATTAAGTTGGTGTGCATGTAAGTGTAGATTTCAAAGAACAGACTGATTTTTATGATTGAAAAGTATAATATTGAAAATATTGGTTGTATATTGCATTTTATCATGTCACAAGGGGGAGGGATTGTATAAGTGTGTTTTGACATCAATTTTGTATGACAGACTGAGACACGTACATGTATATACAAATCTCATGTACACAGAAAAAAAAGAATCTGTTTACCAATTGAAAAAAATAATATTGGCAAACCATCCTTCATGTATATTGTGCAGAATCTTTTACAGAAAGGGCATCCTTTTAGAAGCCAAAAGTCCAACATACCAGTGACCACTGAGTATCATCGTGTACATGTAGTAAGGTGGAGATCCATCAACGCTACAAAGAGGAATCCAAAATTAAATTTCAATGTTTCAGATCTAAATTTTTTATATAATCAGTATGAATGTTCCCACATAACAATATTTCCTCCAAATTGGCTAGAGTTATCTCCCTCCTTGAACACATTGAACTACAACCCCATTAGACTCTTCGGAACTAGCCATGCTAACTGATCGTGTTCTTGAATAAAGATACGCCCCTTGTTATTGAAAAAAATTATGACGCGATTTATTCAAGCAATTGGTGATGAATAGTCATTCTCTGAAGTGCTGACACATCAAAATATTCAAAACAACACTTATTATGATAAGGAAGGGTAAGATATCATGCATCTTCTCAAGACAAATGTACAAAACCACTGGACCAATGAGAATCGACCTTAAGTGTCCTGATTAGCATACGAAGCTAAGGTTCGAAAATAAAACGGACACGCCCACAGAAATCTGCCGAAGACGCTGGCGTTAAATATTTAGCAATACCTTCTTATGTTTCATAGATATGTCAGTTACTTGATTATGTACATGTAGCACAGTCGAATGAAAACTATCGAAATATGTGTGCTGATTAATTGGCTAGTGATGACAAACTCTCAAGAGACATAAATTTTGAATGCTCACTCGACATGCTAGATGGCGCTCAGAGAATTGCGGGAAATATAAAATTTTTGATTTGAGATCCAATAAGGGGGAGCAAATTATGTACGCTTGTTTTGAAGAGATTGATATTGCAATATCCATTGGAATTTGGATCAACCCATCATGGGATCGGCCGAGCCCTACCTATAATACTTAAAAAAGCTAAGAAATAAAATCATGAACAATTTCTTTTTAAATCTGACATTGGTTTGCAGCTATGAAAATGCTAGGTGGCCCTAAAGACCCTATCTGTTTTTCACGCCCCCCCAACTCAAATCATATCCTGTATCCGCCCCTGAAGAATGGTTCCAGGATCTTTCGTCATGTTTGTACCTATTCCTGTTTGTACCGAGATTTTTCGTACGGAATCTTTCGTACCTGTTACTGAGATCTTTCGTACATATTGCAGAAAAAAAAAGATTATGTTTCTGCTATGTAGAGCTGATTTACTTGAGCTCCTCAAAATTTGATAGTGGGATCTTTCGTACTTATGTCTGGTGTTTGACCATTGTCGGAAACCCACGCTTGGTCACTCAAGCTCGCCTCCCGTGGGTCATAACGACAGAATTTTCGCTGGATAGCATTACAAAAATCTAATGCGAGTACTTGTCTGTTAATTTGTTATCGATAGCAAAATATCATCTTTTTTATTTTTCCATCAACAGAAGATGCCCTAAATAATGTTGACAGTGATTAATATTTGTTAATTTTAGGAGTTACAAAACAATATTGCTTACATAGTGGCTTTAAATGGCTAATTCACTGACAAGTAATTAGATTTTTGTAATGCTATCCAGCGAAAATTCTGCTGATATGACCCACGGGAGAGCTTGCGTGACCGAACGTGGGTTTCCGACGATGGTGTCAGGGATGAAAATTCGTTGAAATTTTCAGGGGCCAAATGGGCTCATAAGTCAATAAATTTCAAAACGATTAGCCCACATCAAAATGTATCTAAATCTACATCCCAAACCCCCTTCTCTCCTTGTACAGTGTACATGTCGAGTTTATTTCAAGTACAAGTACCTTTAAATAAATCAATAAATACAGGTAAATCCATTTATAAACATATTACGTACACGTCAGTCGGTCTCCAGACAGTGACTTTGTGTGCTTTTGGAAACATCAGTTAGTTTTGGTATATACATTTGTACTGATCTAAAATTACAGTACGTCTTTACAAGGAAATAAGAGAGATCTATTCATTTTTCGTGAGAAAGCGAACCGAAAATTTGACAAATGCCCATGAGTTTCTGTTTCCAAACGTTAGTTACGGCAACTTTGATACAAGAAAATAATAAAGATTGGAATTTTACGGTCGCCAAGTGGGCGATAAGAAAAACATTTTTGGTAGTCCACACTGAATTTTTAGTCGCATTGGCGAGCGGGCGAGTGCTTATTTGCATCCCTGGGTGTTTGACTGTCTCACGAGTTTATTGGAAAATCATCTATTGGTATGAAAAATCCTGATAATTGGAACGAAAACTACAAATAACTGAATACGAAAAGACTAGAGTTGTAAAATGAGAAAAAAATTACTATCAATTATCATACCTGTCAACTTTTTTCAGACGAAAGAGGGTCAATGACCCTCTTTGGGAAATGAAAAAGAGGGTCATAGCGCGCGAAACCAAATCGCGACCTTTTGCTTGTGTCATCATGAATAAAATTTAACCCCTCTCCGAAAATACAGGTCAATAAAGTTAATTTTATTGTAAGACATGTAAAGCATTTATTTAAATTGTAATACTGCATAATCATAATAATGTAGCACATGTGTAAAATTTTAGGACTTATTAATCAAGGCCTGAAGGTTCATAGTTGAATTTGCTAGGCTAGATATACTTTTATTTAGTTATTGCTATACCATGATGAAGATTTTGTGTGAAGTGAACACTACATGTCAGTGCTCTCTGCTTCAATTGTTTTAAACACTATTAGAACACTAGTCCCTTTTCGTCTGCATAAATCTCTGTGTATTTACGATCGTCATTGCCATTCCCATAATAATCCAAGCCCAGGTCATTATAATCCAAGCCCAGATCGTTGTAATCCAAGCCCAGATCGTTATAATCCAAGCCCAGTTCGTTAAAACAACGTGAAAGTGACTAATTACTTCCCATATCACTAAACAAACAACCCAATTTACCTGTAACTGCAGGTCTTTTAATTGAAAAAGTCACAGATGGAAATTTAAATTCCCAAGTAATAGGCGGAACCAAATCGGAATCGGGTGATTCCCGGGTCAGCAACGAAAAATCGGGTGAAAGACATGACCCGCGCGGGTGATAGAAAATAATCGGGTCAAAGGGTAAAAAAGCGGGACTGACCCGCCGAAATCGGGTCAGTTGACAGCTATGTCAATTATCATGATTATCGGACACTATCGGAGGAGTACATCGATATCAGAATCAGACTTTTTTACTTTAAAATTGTTATATGTTTTGTATCTTCAGAAGGAGAATACTCAGGGCGTACGTATGCAATCAGATCTTGCAAATAAAGGTATTTATCTCGAGGTTTGCTTTAGACATGATAGAAGGGGGGCCTTCCTTTTTCTTTCTATTTAAGCCAAAACAGTCCCATGCTGCGGACTTAGTACTGCCGGGATATGGATAAATCTGCTCCTCCTCAACCGGTAACTTTGCAAAAGCGATCGCGTCTAGTTTTTAGTTTTGAATTATAGCAAAGACTTGTCGCACTGAGATCATTTCGTATAACTTCAACAGCGACAATCGATTTTCGAAATCATTATCGATAGTCAGCACTTTTCAAGATTCAGCGACTATCATTACAACACTAGAAAAGACATCAATATGAAAAATCCTGACGCCCTGAAGAACACATATCTTTAAATTTACCCAATCCTTCCCATGGCAAAGGCCGAAAGGGAAGGGGGGGGGTAGCTTGCAACAAAGTACACAAAGATTTTACCTGGTACATGTTCCTTTTTAGGAGGAAGTAATGATACAAATATGTCTAAATATTTAAAAAGTTATTCAAATAGTCCACAGGATCGCCGTAAAATAAAAGCAAGAACAAGAAAAATCAGCGCGTGGGTCGAACTGACCAAGCCGGCGTCTTTATTTTTGGAAATGCACGTTAAAAAGTAAATATTAATGACTAAGAAATGCATCTTACCATTTATCGCCATGGAATTACCCAAATAAACATGTTTTCCTTAGTTTCTTCGTGGGAAAACAGCTTTCAACCCGCTTCTGAGTTTCCTCTGTATACAAATAAAATGCTCGCCTCTGATTGGTCAATATTTGATTTGAAATTGTGCTAGCGCGAACACAGAGCCCGCTGTATTTTTCGGCGTTTTTTCACTCTCTCTTTTCTTTTCTTTTTCTTTTCTTTTTTTTTTTTTTTTTTTTTTTTGATTGTTCTGTTTTTTATTCCATATACATATATTTTGCCATAATGAAAATTTTTATTTTAAACCTCGAAAAGAAAATAAATATTCACTAGGCCTAGAGGTGATTAGTGATTAGCAGGTGATTTTGTGTTTCCAGCTCGGAGATCCAGACAATATACAGTGGCGGATTCAGGGGGGTGCGGAGGGGGCGCCCGTCCCCCCCCCCCTGGCACTGACCCCAAACTTTCCAAAAACAGGTATATTTTGACCCATTTTCAATCACAATCGGCAAAATTTGCCCCTTGACCCCCGGCAAAGGGGGCGCTGGATCCGCCATTGATATTGATCGAGTATCAGTAGCGGATCAAGCGCTCCTTTTGCTAGGGGATCAAGGGGCGAATTTTGCCGGGTTTTTTTTTCTGTAAATGGACCAAAATATACCTGGTTATTTGAAAATTTGGAGTCTGTGCAGTGGATAGACGTTTTTCGTATTTTTTTCACTAGTATATTATCTACATATTTTTTTAAGTTGCCATCTTGATATTTATATGTTGTGTATGATAAGGAGAGGACTTATGTAATGTTGTTATAATTTTTGCCCCATCCTATTTCATGCTATTATGAAATAAAATATGTTAAAACTAAAACATTTTTTTTTTCTGGTTTTTATTTTTTTTTTTTTTCTTGGGGGATGCAAGCCCAGAATAAGGCTTGGTTGGCCTGTCCCTTGGAATCAAAGAATCAAAATATGTACAATTATTTACGTTCATAGACTAGACTTGAAGTCTCGGGAGGGACTGGACCAAACTTGAAAAACTATATCCACCCACATATTGTATTTTATGACTGAGGGCGAAGCTGGCCCAATCGGCATTTAAAAGCTCAAATGATAAAAAAAAATGTGTGAGAAGACAATGAATTCTTTTCGACGGATTGTCCTGTTTAAATTATATTGTATTTATATACTGTATTTATGAAAGAGATTAATTTATGACTGAGAAGTGTCCCACTTGTCTTGTGTTTCATCAATACGTCAGAAAGTCACAATAGGGTAGAACTTTTTCGTGTTTATAACTTTATTTTAAAAAATACAAGTTGTCTTCTTGTGTGGTGGTGGGAGCCGGGGGATGGGCCTAGGGGTAATTTATTAATGAGATCCGGGATAGATCTGCAATCCCCCTTTCATATTTAAGCGTACAGACGATCGTACATGCATTCATGAAGGATCAAACATGAAAAGCAAAGTAATCGATTATCAATTCTCTCTCCATCTCTCCTTAAGCATAATGTAAGGCTAGAGCAGATATTATCCTTATGTTCATGAGCGATCAAAAAAAAAATCACTGTAAGCTTGACAAATAATTGTTGATTACAAATATACATAATTATTTAGAGCTTCAATCAATTTATTTCTTTATCTTTCCCTGTGATAGTTCACAGAAAAAAAAGTTTTGAGGAAATGCACACTGGGGTGCCGATCCAAAACATGCTGTCATGACGGCGCGCAAATATCTTCAAGTTGGACATGATGTGAAAGTGCCCCTACAACCCCCCCCCCCCCCCCGTGCGACTCTCATATCCATGGGTAAGCAGCGTGAACCCTTTTAGGTCACAGGATTTTGGACTTCATTAATTTTAATGCTTCTTTAAGCTTTATAAAAAAATATTTGAAATTTTTTAAGGGGGGAGGGGGAGTTTATAGGGTATAAATTTAACACACTCGGGATTGAAACCATCCATTCAACTACAAGAACATCATATAAAGTTCAGTAGTCATTTTTATCTGCATTTGATATTTTGCTAGGGGCCATTTATCAACACAAAGGGGAAAGGGTGGGATATATAGAACAACTCGACGAAATTCTTAAAAAATGGCACTCGCTTATAATTAGAACATATCGATATATAGTCTTGTATTCTCGTGTAAAAGTAACTGACATGCGGATGCAAATTACACGGGTTAGTGATTTTGTACTTGTCAAACTGTCAAAATGTTCAATTGTCTGGATACCTCTAAGCACAGAACTGGACACTTACATGTTTCAAAGCAGACCTTAAAATAAAATGAAATGAAATTAAATGAAATAAGATAAAAAATAAATAAATAAAAAATAAAATAAAATAAAATAAAATAGAATAAAATAATAAAATAAAATAAAATAAAATAAAATAAAATAAAATAAAATAAATGAAATGAAATAATTGATAGTAAAAAGAAACATAAAAAATGATATGCTGATTATAAATAATTTAAGGAACAAAAGAAAAAAAACGGACAAAAAGAATTGATGAATAAAATCGCTTCTTTTATGATGTAAAAGTAACTGACACGCGGTTGCAAATTACACGGGTCAGTAATTGTGTACTTGTCAAACTGTCAAAATGTTCAAATGTCCGGATACCTCTATGCACAGAACTGGACACTTACATGTTTCAATTTAACAAAAGAAAAAAAATGGACAAAAAGAATTCAAGAGTAAAATCAGCTGATAGAAATGATTTTTTAAAAATAAATTCAGAGAGAGAGAGAGAGAGAATATTTTAATAACCCATAATGGTAAATAAACAGTTTTGCAATGTATATTTTCCTAAAAAAAATATGCATTTTAGTCTAGAAATTTATAAACTAACTATCTAAATAAATAGATAAATAAATAAATAATTAAATAAATAAATAAATTAATTAATTAATTAATTATTTAATTAATTAATAAAACACAGTTGTTTCTTATATAAATACAATGATATAGTGTTTTTATTTTATTTAGATAAATAAATAAATAATTAAATAAATAAAACACAGTCGTTTCTTATATAAATGCATTAATATCGTGTTTTTATTGTATTTAAATAGATAAATAGATAAATAAATAAATAAATAAATAGATAAATAAATAAAACCCAGTCGTTTCATATATAAATACAATAATATAGTGTTTTTATTGTATTTAGATAAATAAATAGATAAATAAATAAATAAATAAATAAATAAATAAATAAATAAATAAATAAATAAATAAAATACAGTCGTTTGTTATATAAATGCATTAATATAGTATTTTTATTGTATTTTAATAGATAAATAGATAAATAAATAAATAAATAAATAAATAAATAGATAAATAAATAAAACCCAGTCGTTTCATATATAAATACAATAATATAGTGTTTTTATTGTATTTAGATAAATAAATAGATAAATAAATAAATAGATAGATAAATAAATAAATAAATAAATGAATAAATAAAATGAGGAATCATAAGCACAAGTTTTACAATTTATCAATATATGACGGAGAAGGTTTTTGGATTATGTAATATGCAAGTAAAATTTTGTCATTATAATTTTGAAAGTTACCATATTTATCGAATTCGATTGGTCATTGCGACGACCTTTATATCCCTCAAATTTGATTGACAGGAATAGTTCGGTGAGGTAGGAATAGCTCATTAGCATAATTGATTGACAGGTATGGGTGATGTAGTGGTAACTCATTAGCATAATTAGGATTACGTACTGTGTTTTTATGTCATACACTTCTGAAATCATTTGAACGCCGCTATTATCACGCCAATCAAAAATCTACTGCACTCATGAAGTGACAAGGTATTTGAAAACCAAGTCAATGGCGTTATCTCAGTTTAATAATAAAAGGTAGATTTTCAAAAGTAATTTATCGAAGTAAATTAATAAAATTCACATGTAAATAGATTATAAAATAATTAAATAAAAAAAAATTGATGAAAATAAACAAATTAATAAAAATAAAATAGAATTAGTGAAAATGATTAACAAGGAAAGTATACAGATAAAAAATAAATAAAAATAGATAAATAAATAAGATAATTAATAAATTAATAATAAATAAATTAGTAGAATAAGTTAAAATAATAAATAAATTAGAAAAATATATCAATAAAATAAATTAATTAATAAATACATTGATTTATTTAATAAATAAATGAATAAGATAAATAAATGAAAAAAAATAAATAAATGAAAAAAAATAAATGAAAAAAAAAAATAAATAAATGAAAAAAAAAAACTAACAAAATAAATTAACTAACAAAGTAAATAATCTAATAAAAATAAATAAATTAATAAAATAAATAAATTTAAAAAATTGAAATAAAATTCATAAAATAATAAAATCAATAAACTAATAAGATGAATGAATAAACAAAATTAATTAATTAGTAAAATTATAAAAATCAAATTAAATAAAAACATCAATAAAATAAATAAATTAATGAAATAAATAAATTGATAAAATAAATAAAATAATAAAATTCATGAAATTGAGAAAATAAATAAAATTGAGAAAATAAATTAATAAATAAAATTAAATTAATAAAAATAAATTAATTTATTGGTAAAAAATTAATTATAATAAAATGAATTAATTAATTTCATAAATTGATAGAATAGATAAATTAATAAAATAAATAAAGTATTAAAATAAATTAATTAATAAAATAAACAAATTCATAAAATGAATAGATTAACTGATTAATAAAATGAATAAATTAATAAAATAAATTAAATTAATAAAATCAATTAATTAATCAATTAATTAATTAATAAAATAAATATCTTAAAAAAATAAATTCAGTTTTCTGTTACAACAAAATAAATTAATTAATGAAATTAATTAATAAAATAAATAGATAAATAAAATAAATTAATAAAACAAATAAATTAATGAAGAAATAAAAATAAAAAAATAAGAAATTAATGATAAAAACTTTATCAGGTTTCCGCAACTGCGTAAACTATAGGAGTAGTTACATATCAAGTTTCCGCAACTGCGTAAACTATTTGAAAAGTTTAATTAGGTTTCCGCAGCTGCGTAAACATATTTAACAGGTTTCATCAGGATTCCGCAACTGCGTAAACCATTTGTTCCAAGTTTACATTGCGGAAACTTGTTGAAATAAAATTGAAAGAAATCTAACAGGTTTCATCAGGATTCTGCAACTGCGTAAACCATCTGTTCCAAGTTTACATTGCGGAAACTTTATCAAGGAAAATTTATCAAGTTTCATCAGCGAAAACATTGCGTAAACTTGCGGAAACTATTTGCCAGTTTACGCAATGCGGAAACTTGTGGAAACCTGAAAATATCAAGTTTACGCAAGTTTACGCAGTTGCGTAAACCTGTTTTTTTCGCCCAGTGCTTTCGGCACGAAAAACACAAACTTGGTTTCGGACCTTGAGTACTTGCTTCCTGTACGATTTCGTGAAATTCCGTGCAGCGGTTGCAGAGGGGAAGTCTAAAATGCGTCAGCCAGTCAGAGCCCTTTGTGGCCATATTTGTTCATCGATTGGCACGAAGAGCAAAAACTTGGTAGATGATGGATTAATTTAGCTCTCCTTTAAAATTATTTTGTTCGAAGTACCACTGATGAGGATTCATTAACAATAGAATTTCTCTGCATGTGAATTGGAGATTGAATTTCCATGATTTTTTTATATTTAAAAATCTTTTCTCTGGTAGGAGACCACTCTTTTCTTTTTATTCAAAATATCAGTAACAAACATTCCAGTCTCAAATACGAATATGGATAATGACCATATCCCTGTATACAACACAAAATCGATTATTCAAAAAATCAGAAACCGAAGGCATACAAAATTAGGATAGAACAGAAAACCAAAGCAAACAAACAAAAATCTCCACCACATGAAAAGAAGCGAACTCCCGATATGGGAGTGAGACCAGGAAGTGCCCAGGAAGAGTAAACATCTCAGACAAGTTCATACTAGATAGTTAAAGAAGATCCTGGCGATAATCTCAACAGCACTCACAATAGAGCACCAAATGGAGCATCGACGGACCCCTAGCAAGCTAGAGGTGAGACCAGGTGCCCGGGAGGAGTACGCATCCCCTGTTGGCTAGCCGCACCCGCCGTCGATGATCACGCATGAAAATGAAAATATATTAAATACATGCACTTACTATGGTTCTGTCTATATAGAAAGTGCTATGGCGACAATGTCAGGGAAAAACATTCAAAACACTTACTGTCAAACCCCTCGCGGGGAACTTTTTTACGAGCTCCACACGGCAAAGGGCATAAGTGTGACACAAATGAGTTAAAGAAGATCCTGACGATAATCTCAACAGCACCCACAATAGAGCACCAAATGGAGCATCGACGGACCCCTAGCAAGCTAGAGGTGGGACCAGGTGCCCGGGAGGAGTAAGCATCCCCTGTTGGCTAGCCGCACCCGCCGTCGATGTTCACGCATGAAAATGAAAATATATTAAATACATGCACTTTATCGTCAGGATCTTCTTTAACTCATTTGTGTCACACTTATGCCCTTTGCCGTGTGGAGCTCGTAAAAAAGTTCCCCGCGAGGGGTTTGACAGTAAGTGTTTTGAATATACTTCCCTGACATTGTCGCCATAGCACTTTCTATATAGACATAACGTCAGACAGTGCATGAATTTTATATATTTTCATTTCCATGCTTCATTAACATCGACGGCGGGTGCGGCTAGCCAACAGGGGATGCTTACTCCTCCCGGGCACCTGGTCCCACCTCTAGCTTGCTAGGGGTCCGTCGATGTTTCATTTTGTGCTCTATTGTGAGTGCTGTTGAGATTATCGTCAGGATCTTCTTTAACTCATTTGTGTCACACTTATGCCCTTTGCCGTGTGGAGCTCGTAAAAAAGTTCCCCGCGAGGGGTTTGACAGTAAGTGTTTTGAATATACTTCCCTGACATTGTCGCCATAGCACTTTCTATATAGACATAACGTCAGACAGTGCATGAATTTTATATATTTTCATTTCCATGCTTCATTAACATCGACGGCGGGTGCGGCTAGCCAACAGGGGATGCTTACTCCTCCCGGGCACCTGGTCCCACCTCTAGCTTGCTAGGGTCCGTCGATGTTTCATTTTGTGCTCTATTGTGAGTGCTGTTGAGATTATCGTCAGGATCTTCTTTAACTCATTTGTGTCACACTTATGCCCTTTGCCGTGTGGAGCTCGTAAAAAAGTTCCCCGCGAGGGGTTTGACAGTAAGTGTTTTGAATATACTTCCCTGACATTGTCGCCATAGCACTTTCTATATAGACATAACGTCAGACAGTGCATGATTTTTATATATTTTCATTTCCATGCTTCATTAACATCGACGGCGGGTGCGGCTAGCCAACAGGGGATGCTTACTCCTTCCGGGCACCTGGTCCCACCTCTAGCTTGCTAGGGGTCCGTCGATGTTTCATTTTGTGCTCTATTGTGAGTGCTGTTGAGATTATCGTCAGGATCTTCTTTAACTCATTTGTGTCACACTTATGCCCTTTGCCGTGTGGAGCTCGTAAAAAAGTTCCCCGCGAGGGGTTTGACAGTAAGTGTTTTGAATATACTTCCCTGACATTGTCGCCATAGCACTTTCTATATAGACATAACGTCAGACAGTGCATGAATTTTATATATTTTCATTTCCATGCTTCATTAACATCGACGGCGGGTGCGGCTAGCCAACAGGGGATGCTTACTCCTCCCGGGCACCTGGTCCCACCTCTAGCTTGCTAGGGGTCCGTCGATGTTTCATTTTGTGCTCTATTGTGAGTGCTGTTGAGATTATCGTCAGGATATTCTTTAACTCATTACTATGGTTCTGTCTATATAGAAAGTGCTATGGCGACAATGCCAGGGAAAAACATTCAAAACACTTACTGTCAAACCCCTCGCGGGGAACTTTTTTACGAGCTCCACACGGCAAAGGGCATAAGTGTGACACAAATGAGTTAAAGAAGATCCTGACGATAATCTCAACAGCACTCACAATAGAGCACCAAATGGAGCATCGACGGACCCCTAGCAAGCTAGAGGTGGGACCAGGTGCCCGGGAGGAGTAAGCATCCCCTGTTGGCTAACCGCACCCGCCGTCGATGTTCACGCATGAAAATGAAAATATATTTAAAAATACATGCACTTATACACATAATAAAAGCAATACGAAAATCAGAAAACATCGTATTATGAAATCTTTAGTAGATCCGAGTAGACATGTGCTCCAAGATCCAATGGGTACATGCATTTAAACACATGAAGCACGTTTTTTTTTTTCGTACCATCTATAATCTTCCTCGTTTCTGTGTCTTCTTTTATCTGATCACGAAGTCTTGTTTCGTACTGTTTGGCCATTTGAGGATCCATAACTTCGAATTTCAGGAGGTCTACTGCCTTTTCATATTGTTGATTATTATTTAGGGCAGTATCAATACCTACAACTGCAGCCCTGATAGTGGACCATACGTCATTGAAATCTGAATTTGAAAGGGAAGAACTAAGCACATGTCCATACGCTTTGTTCCTCGTAATGTGGATCCTTTCTATGTTTGCAGATAGTGACACATCATTCGGATCTGGATCTTTTCCCCAACCTTTTGTATGTGGACGTATGTTACATATGTTTCTTAGTAAGGTATATAACAGTGAAATATCGAAGTCACTATAGTTTCCAGTGTAATGCCCAGATCGAGGTAGAATAAGGTCCATTTGAGGTTTAGTTAGTTTTGGTAGTTTAAGGCGATGTCGCTGTATGGCTTGTGGGAAAGTTTGTGGTGGAACATGATGCCGTAGCAGGGCCCTCATCTGGTCCGTACATGGGTCAAGTAAAACCCGACTGACCCGGCTGGCGTTTGTTGTTTCTTCTGTAGATGAGTACTTGAAAGTTGCCATTTTGTACCCGAGGACCTCAAACCTGAAAAAGACAGTAAGATGACAGTTAGTATTTTGAATGTTTTTCCCTGACAAGGTCTTCATAGCATTCTATATATAGACATAACCTCCGCCAGTGTATGTTTTGATAATATTTTCAGTTTCGTGCATGCACATCGACGGCGGGTGCGGCTAGCCAAACAGAGAATGCTTACTCTTTCCGGGCACCTTGTCCTACCTCTAGCTTGTTAGGGCTTCGTCGATGCTCAGTTTGGTGCTCTATTTTGAGTGTTGTTGAGATTGTCCTCAGGATTTTCCTTCACTCTAAAAAAGTAGAATTATCCCCTGAAACGTCAATTGTAATATATAAGTGCAATTGATCTCTTAATAGCATGAAAATGCATCTTGAGAGAAAATATGGTGGTTAAAGGACTATATTGTAGGTTGCACTATTTTACAAACTTCATTTTGAATTATTATTCGGCGGATAATCATTCTATTAGTTAGTTGTTTCTCTTGTATCCTATTCTTTTCAATGTTATAATTTTGAATTTCACCATATGTTTAAAAACACGAAACAATTTTAATTTTCAACTAGAAATATCTGACGAGACTGAAGCTTTCCTTGTTTTAGTTTGAGTGGCATTTTCCAAGACATCAAGAGTCAAATAAAATATCTGGTCCACAACACAGACACAGACCCATTATGATGCAGTAAGGATATTACTCTCTCTGAGATTCGGTATTCCAAATATAACATAGAGTTATATAGAAGAAACTTTCTAAGACTCTGGAGCTCAGAGGCTCAAATGAAGAATTAGGCGCACAACTAGACAATGGACCTATTACATTGCAAAAAGAATAAGTTCTCATTCAAGTATACTTTCTGAGAACTGGTGTTCACACGATAACTTGGAGGTATTTAGGAGAAAATGACCACACCCATTTGAATATGCCATTGGGATCAGAGGCTCAAACAAAATATCAGGTGCACAAATCAAACAACGGACCCATTATAATGCAGGAAAATTAAGGTCTCTATCAATAATTAATACTCTCTCAAATTTTCTATTTACAGATTACATAGAGTTATATAGGCGAAAATGACCACGTCCACTTTCCATGACCCTGGCGCCATGTGGTGTTTGTAGGAACCGTATTCCAGCAGATAGTCGGCATCCGCATGAGTACCCATTGCGCCCCACTGCTTGCGGATTTATCTTTATATTCATAAGAAGCTGACTTCATCCAGACCTTGCTCTTGACTTTGCTAAAGCACTTCACATCTCAGTTCAATTTTACCCTTAAAATACATAGATGGCGTGTTGTCCATCAATTATCCCACCTTTAAGGATCATAAGTAGGAGAAGACGGAATGTTGCTACTCATGAAAGGGAAGTTAGTTATGTGGAAGCTGAAATCGTCGCGCTTGTCATACAGTAAGGTGCTCAAATAGCCGTTTCGTCGAAAAATAGAAGTAAATCAAAGTACTAAGCGGATCTGTTACGCTCGGTTGTTTCCTTGATCTCTAGTTTATGAGGATAGATTTCATGTAGATGATCCTTAAGTTCGGATTATTGATGGACAACAATGACAAAATATGGATAATGACCATCTCCCTGTATACAGCACAAAATCAGAAACCGAAGGCATACAAAATCAGGACAAAACAGGAACCAAAGCAAACAAACAAAAACCTCCACCACATGAAAAGAAGCGAACTCCCGATATGGGAGTGAGACCAGGTGCCCAGGAAGAGTAAGCATCTCCTGCTTGCATGCAACACCCGCCGCTTCAATTCGGTAGAAATGTCACATCCGGTTACTTCCATTTCGGAAGACATAGAGTACAATCTTTGGTTGGTTGGTTCAAATGGTCTATGACAGAATATCATTCACCATTCTGGAGAGTGGGACATCATAGTGTATGACGAGTTCCCCATATCGACCGTAGAACTTCCTCAGTGACGATGTTAGTCGGTCACAAACATATCCCTGACTGAGAAGCTTATCTGAAAGACGCCTAGCTCTGAGAACAAAATCCGTATATTTGGTACTTGCTCTGGCATAGCGTATCAACTGAGATATGAACACACCATAAGCTGGCGATGAAGGGATGTTGCTACTCAGAAAGGGAAAGTTTTTAATGGTGAAATTGAAGTCGTCACGTTTGTCATAGAGTGAGTTGTTCATGTGACCATCAGTGTCGTAGGACAACATTATGTCCAAATAGGATGCTGAATTATTTGTCTCTGTAGTTTCTTTGACTTCAAGCTCTGAAGGATAGATACTGCTCAGATAATCCGCGAATTTTGGATTATTGATGGACAACACATCGTCTATGTATCTGTAAGTGAAGTTGAAGTCAGAAGCTATGTATCTTTTCCCTTCAGAGACCAAAGATTGAATGAATTCAGCTTCGTACGAGTAAAGGAAAATGTCGGCAAGGAGTGGGGCACAATTGGTCCCCATTGGAATTCCGACAATTTGCTGGAAGACCTTTCTTCCAAACACCACAAAAATGTTGTCGATCAAAAAGTTTCACATCTGAATAATATCTGTTTCAGTGTACTTATTTTCAGAATCGGATTTTTCTTTTACAAAGTAGGTTTTGTCATAGTTCACCATAATCAATTTGCGATTACCGTTCTTACTTGTAAACGCATTACTTATAATTTTTGCGAGTCTTTCTTTCAGTTTAGAATGTGGAATTGTAGTGTAAAGTGTCGAAAAATCAAAGGCTTTGATCGAATGGACTTTACTAAAATGAGTGGATTTCAGATGTTCTAAAAGTTCCTTCGAATTCTTTAAAATCCACATCTGGTTGATACCACTACGAGAATATACTGTCAATATTTTTGAAGCCCAGATTTGATTTCAGATAAAACTTTGGTGAGTAAGATCGATACAGATTTGGTAGAACATCTTGAGGAACCAGCGATGAAACGTTGTTTGTACGGATTCTTATGCATTTTAGGTATGCAGTATAAGTATGGTAAATCTAAATCTAAATTGTTAGTGTGGATGCCAAAGGAAGCAAGAGCTGATTTGTGGTTATCTATTATTTCAGAGGCCGAAAGGTTTGTTTGGGTGTAAGTGGGATTTCCAGGTGTCGAATTTAGACCCAACTCTTTAACTAGACTGTCGAAATAGTACTTTTTGCAAGTAAATGTGTAATTTTTTTAGGCTTTGTCCGCTGGTATGATGACATAATGTTCTTGGAGGTGGTAAAGCTCTGTGATAACATTAGGGTCTTTAAATATAGACTCGAATCTGGTGTTCACAGTTGATTTTAATCGGTTAATTCTAGATGAAAGTAACCCTCTGATGGATTTTATCCATTCGGAAAGGGTGTCGAATTGTACATCCTCTTTCTTTGCCCAACTTCCGATGGGAATTCTTACGATTTGGCATTGCCTTCTCGGCTTTGAGACTGAATAACTGATAAGTACTTCTTTGATGTTTATTTATCCTAGAAGTGGATAAATGGTGCACAAATTAACCACAGGCCCATTATAATTTGTTCTTTATCAATCAACTTTCTCAGAACTGGTGTAGTTGTGTTGGAGAAAATACTCTTACCGTTTTCCATGAACAAAATACAAGATGCATAACTAGACCATAAGTCCATTGTTATGCAAACGGAATTGATTTCTTACCATCAATAGATTCAAAGGATTTTCTTTCACGAAAAAAGTTTAACAGACGGTCGTACAGACGTCGGACACAGGGCGATCGCATAAGCTTTGATCAGTGGAGCTGAAAAAGAAAACCTGATTATGCTACTTGTCTCCCTTCGGAATTTTGTTCATTCCGAGGTTCGCAACCGTTCCTGTGGAAAATCTGATGATTTTGCCTCTCCTTCTCGACTATGAGACTGAATAACTGATGGGTACTTCTGTAATGTATATTTTAGAATATGTTCAAAATGAATACGTAGGAATGACGAACGCACAAAGGGGAAGATAGCAACGTTTAGTATTAAAGACAATGTATAATCGACAAATTCCAGGGGCTTATGCATGTCATTTGAAAGTAATAATTCAATTCAATTATTTATTGATATCACCAAACATACAACAAAATACAAGTAACAAAGTGAAGAAGGCATCACAAAATTAAAACTAACAACATGATTATGGTATAGAATTACAAATATGGATCATGACCATATCCCTATACAAAGCACAAAATGGATAATTAAAAAAATTATAAACCAAAGATAATCAGGATAAAACAGGAACTAAAGAAACAAACAAAAACTTCCACGACATGAAAAACAGCACGACATGGGAGTGAGACCAGGTACCCAGGAAGAGTCAGCATCTCCTACTTGCATGTAACACCCGTCGCTTCAATTCGGTAGAATTGTCACATCCGGTTGCTTCCACTTGAACAAGTGAATAACAATAAACTAGCAAAGACCAGTTTTGTGATTTTTACAAGTTGGCAGCAAATTTGTAACGTATATGATTGACAGAAACGTTGTATTAATAATAATTAATAATAAGACGTAAGTGATCTATATAGTTCAAAAGTATTCTGATACCATCAATAATAATTATAAAAACATAGCAGGGAGAAGTACAATTAATTGACCATGGCTGTCGTAGCTAACACCCAAAGCTTACATCATCGCATTTATAAGAATATATAATATCTATAATTTATTAGGTTTATAAAAGTATAGAATCACACTGCAATTTCTTGTATACATTCAGCCAGCAGGTACTATGTTATTATACACATTTTGCGAGGTATCATTTCACTTCTCACAGTACAAAGTCAAGACATTACTGAACACAAATCTTTTTGTCCCGTAATTTTAAGGTATCCATTGTACAATTGAGTCATTTTACATAGCGTTTTAATCATCTCCATTGTAAAGTATGGTAAATTTTATGCCTGGTAAGGTACTATAAACTATATATTTTCTGAAAGGTAATGATGCCCTGAGTTCAGATATAAGACTCCCAGGTCTTAAAAATCAAAGGGGAAAAACTCTTTTACATTTTTGTTATTTTGCATATGTTATATAGAGAAAATAGACAATTCAAATGCTTCATCAGTTATTGCCCTTTGTTTTTCTGGCCCCAAAATTATTATTTCTGAGCAGTGAGCAGTATAACCTTTCAGAAAATATATAGTTTATAGTACCTTACCAGACATGGAAAAATGCCTAATTGTACATCGGATACCTTAAGACATACATTGTCTTCTTCGTGATGATGGTGTTTCGATGTCATTTTTGTCAGTAGTAAACAAGAAATGGTTAGAATGAAAAAATGGGGAAAATTCTAAATTATCACTTTTTTGTAAATCCTCGGTAGTTTCCTGGAGGGTACATTTTCTAGCAAATGACTTACAGATTCCGATAGCGATATCTTTGAGCTACCAGGTCAGATGATAAGAGTTCGTCATTAAAAGATTTTCATTTTTAGTTTCATTTTACTCAAGATGTTGTGAATTGACTAGAAGGTATTGTGATTTTAAACTATTTTTTTTAGCAGTATATAATATCTATAACTTAGGTTTCCTCTAAAGCAAAGTAACCATACCAAAACCCGCTGTGATTTTCATATGATTTTTCAAATGACAAGTATGGATGATGACCATATATCCATATGCAGTACGAAATCGATAATTCAGAAAATCATAAACCGAAGGCATACAAAATCAGGATGACTCAGGAACCATAGCAAACAAACAAAAACATCCGACTTATGAAATGAAGCGAACTCCCAATATGAGAGTGAGACCAGGTGTCCAGGAAGATTCAGCATTCTCCTGCTTGCGTGTAATACCCGTCGCTTCAATTAGGTAGAATTGTCACATCCGGTTACTTCCATTTCGGAAGCTATAAGCATATTCTGTGGTTGAAAGGTTCAAATGGTCTACGACATAATAGAATCCGCCATTCTGGACAATGAGACATTATAGTATATGAAGAGTTGCCCAAATCGATAGATCACAAGGTCTTGAATGAGTAATTTAAGGAATAATGCAAAAATCTCTGATATGAGCTTTATTCATCTTTTAAATTTTTATCTGTCATATCATATTTTTAAACATTGTAACTGAATATATTTCTACTTTATTACTATTTTGTGATTTTTATTCTTATGATCCCATCAATTATTGAACCAATTTCTCCTAATTATCCATTGATTACCTTAAATTGTATTCTAAAATGTTTTTACAAAAAAAGGTTTTTCCATTTTTCATTTCATTTCAGAATACCTTTCAGTGTATCTAGGACATAATTTTCACATATTTTGGCCATATTACTTTGTTAAGATTGACGATCACTGACGAGGGTTAAATACCCGAAACTTCATGTCTGGTCCATGCTGTAAATTTATCTGCTCTAAAATGATGCTAATGAATTTGAAGACGATGAACCTTCCATACGGTATGTAACCTGAGATATTATATGGAAATAACGAACTTAAAAAGCCTGCATGGCCTTGTCCAAAGGAATATATATGTAAAATGTCAACAATTGACCTGTTGTACCTACCCATGTTATCATGGTTATGACTTAAGAAAAGTTTGGCCTCTCTCTTGTGTATAAGACTTAGAGCTTAGGCAAACGTATACATATAAGCCCCTTCCCCCTACCCTTATATTCTCAAAAGAAACGTCATATATGTCCGCTGCAAATATGAAGGAACATGCCCTCTCCTTTAATATTATGAACAAAAAACTTGTTTTGACAAAATATAGATTTTAAATTTATCATTTTAAATATTCTAACAAAATCTATTTCTAACCCCAAAATGACCTTGACGTTTGACACCCGATCTTAAGATATATAGGGCTCAATCATACAGTAAGGCACAATCTACATGGCAAATCAGAAGTTTCTAACTCAAACGGTTTGACCTCTGTCTTCTTTGTGAGAAATAAGGATTGCAAAACACGACACAAAACAATTATTATCGGTGCCAACTTAGGACGGACATCTGCTATGTAAGTAAGATATTGTGAGAACGCTTGAAGTCCGTGAGCATAACCCTCCAAGCATAACGCACCCTCCAAGGATAACGCACCCTCCAAGGATAACGCATCCAAATATCACATTTCGTGTTTGACTTACATTCACGGATAAATTTCATTTCTCTGATATATTATGTTTATATTACGCTATATTGTACTTACTTTGCTTTTTAAGAGACTTGTCATTTCATCCAAAAATATCGTCGAAATTAAAGAAGGTTAACATCTTAGCACTATCCCTCCAATGCTATTTTTAACATACATTTTATTTGGATATGCTACTGAATAGACCCTACAGGAAATTTGGAGCCGTGTACTCTCTGTAAAGTAAATGCTCAAATTTAAGTTGTTAAAATCAAACAAGAGGGCGCTACTGAAATGAAATTTGGCGGCTAATGAAAAACACTTTGGCTGGAAGCATCACTGATGGTTTAATATCCGAAACACGTGTCTGGTGCATAATAAATTGGTTTTAAATTTTCTTCAAGAAGGTACAGAGTTGGAACCCTTCCGTATTATTAAGTGTATTCTACATCTATATATTTACAATAAAGAACTTTCCTTTCAGTGGACGAACATTTGATCCCGAGTGGGGGGCTGGCAATTTTTTTAGGGTCAGATTATATATTTTCAACGCAGGGCCGGCCGGAGTATTTATTTTTCGGTAACTTAAGGGCAGAATATTTATTTACAATCCATAGCAATCCTAAAGCAAAACAAACAAACAAACAAACAAACAAAGTTCATATGCACCCCATGGTTATGTCAACAAAATATGCCATCAATTACATTGTATTTACAATGTGCAAGAATGTTTTGGCACTTGAATAAGTCTATATACATATATGAATTTACATGTATCATCTGCATATTCTAAATTGAGTTTTTACAGCACATTGGGAGAGGGGTTTTTGCCATGTCAAGTACAAAAGTAGGTAGTTGATGTGTAATGTGCTATAAGTATTCCGTTAAGACTTGAAGCTGATCAAATATGCATTTTTCGTTTTATACTTGCAAGAGTAATACTAAATACTGTGTAAATGTCTACGAGGGCTGTTCCAAAAGTTTGTGGACACATGCCCGAAAAATCACATTTAAAGAGTTATGTGAATGAAATTGTCTAGAAATGAAGGGATACATTCAGAATTAAGAAACAAAAAATATCAGGTTAAAATAATTTATAAAATGACATAATTGTCATCTTTATAAATGAGGACCCAGGGTTGAACTGAACCAATGAACCAATCCCTTACGCTACGTTGCTTAATTAAATAATGAAAAATGCTTGGCTGTCAATGAAACTTTCTACATCATTAAAACTAATGATACCTGCGAAGTTTTAACGAAATAGAACGAAATTTATGGATTTTTATGAGGATTTATGCATGATATTGTTTATTAGACAAACCAAAAATTGATGACGTCAGACTTCATTACGGAGCACAGGATAGTCATTCAATTTTGAATCTCGGTTGAATAAAACAGACGCAGACTTTTTGCCATATTACATTGTTTAGACTAAGGATCACTGACGAGGGTTTAGTACCCGAAACGTGCATGTCTGTTCCATGCTGTTAATTTATCAGGTTTTAAATGATGCTATTGAATTTAAAGACGTTTAACACTTAACAGCTTATAGATACATCTTGATATGGGCCAAATGTATCACAACCGATGTTGTGAAAAAAGAAGAAAGTGTTTTCATCATGAATAGATATATAGATACACGATTTTGGATAGAGTGGAACAAAAACGTAAACAAAAATAATAAAAGTGATGCCTTTCAAACCCCCTTTGGTGATCTGCCTTTGACCGGTTCAAAGATATTTGTACATCATGATATAGACTTTAGAGGTAGAGTCTCGACAGGATATTTAAATTTTGTACAGATGAAAAGATTTTATTTCTTTTATAATGTCAAATCTATGTAAGCCATCTAACGACGTCATTACTTTTTGTTAGCTGCTCCGTGACCTAAGATCTTACGTTGTTCAATAGGGGATTTGAAAGGTTGTTATAGACCGAACGTAATGAAAATTCGCATATCTATTCACAATTATTTATACAGTAAAGAAATCAACTTGGTTTTTATCAAATGTTCTAGATCTCTCATTAAATTGCGTTGTCCATTAACTTTCGGAACAGCCTAGTAAATGACAAATATGGTAAATAGCACTTGATATAATTTTGTGGAAGGGCGAGCGAAGCAAGTCCGGGGTTTTGTTTAGTGTAAGACGAGCGAAGCAGGCTGCAATTGGTTCAGTGAATGGCGAGCGAAGCAAGTCGAAAATTTTTGGATTTTGAACACATTTGTGGGCCAGAATATTTATGTCTGTAACAAAGTGGGTCAGATTATTTTCAACATTTTCTGAATAAGAATATCTATTTCCAAAAACTGCCAGCCCCCCCCCCCCCCCACCCCGGATGGTCGTCTCCTAACGCCTATATTATTGGAATACTCTTGGTCAAGGCAGCCTTATACAGATCGATCGAGTGAGCATGAATGAAGTTAGCTACATCGATAATTTTATTCAGTGCAAAACTTGTAGTGTTTGAATATATCTTAACAATTTTATTTTACTGCTAACAGTTTTCTAACAGATATAGTCTCCCTTACTGAAGTGCTTCTTTCTGAGCGCTAATACAATAGAGTGACGACAAAGGTGTACTTAAAGAGTAGAAAATTGTAACCAGACAATGAAAATATTGCATCGGGATGAAAGCATTATCAAAATAACTACAAAGAAAATAATTCATTATGAGATTGTATCCCTATATGTGCTATAAATATTGCATCGGGGTGAAAACATTATCAAAATAACTACAAAGAAAATTATTCATTATTCTGACATGACTTGAGATTTTATCCCTATATGCGCTATAAATTCGCCTGGTATAAAACTTCCAATAAATTTACTGTGTAACGAAGCCCCTCCCATTTCGTTTTCTGAAACCTAACTTGTCGTCAAAATCATTTTCTTAAAACTCAACTTGTCGTACGCTGCATGTGCAACAGGTATATATTTAAATACAAATGATAATCGCGTGACCATGCTCGAGCGACACATCTTTAATGTTGTGTCATTGGTTAAACATATTATTGTCCTTTCATCTTGAACTCTATCTTTAAATAAAAAAAAAATATGACAGATTAAAGGTATCTTTCATTATAAAAACTCGCATATGCTTATGCACGATTTTACGAAATATTGGACACTTGCGTGCAAATTCTCAGGGTCTGTTTTGTTATCATTAGAAATCTAAAATAGCTTGATTTCAACGTACCTTAGCTTTCTTATGATTTCAAAATACCCACTTTATAGTGCATGCGCCCCTAAAGTCTATTATTATGTATATGACAGCGAAAGTGACACTCCGATTTCCCATTTTTTTCAATTCAAAAGAAATATGGCATTGAAGCTATAACAGCACGAAGAGAAATAAGTTTTTACCTTCGACTCAACATTAAATAATCCACTATACAATTATGGACTTTTTACGACTTGAATATAGTGTGGTATTTTCTTCCTTAAAAATATTGACCGCGGCGACAGCATGTTATGGATTTAAATAGCTAATATTTAATAAATTAAAGAAGATATACATCAATCATTGAAATGTAGTAACAACAATAGAATGATCACCGACAGATCTGGCTCGTACGGCGGTTTGCGTATGCCATAACAGAACACACCAACCATTTGTCCGACAAAATATTTTTAATGAATGAAGACGTCCTTGTTTTCAGTCATTGAGCGACCCCGTCCTTGTTTTCAGTCATTGAGCGACCCCGTCCTTGTTTTCAGTCATTGAGCGACCCTGTTCTTGTTTTCAGTCATTGAGCGACCCCATCCTTGTTTTTAGTCATTGAGCGACCCCGTTCTTGTTTTCAGTCATTGAGCGACCCCGTCCTTGTTTACAGTCATTGAACGACCCCGTTCTTGTTTTCAGTCATTGGGTAATCCACGTCCTTGTTTTAAGTCATTGAGCATCCACGTCCTTGTTTTCAGTCATTGAGCGACCCCGTTCTTGTTTTCAGTCATTGGGTAATCCCGTCCTTGTTTTAAGTCATTGAGCAATCCCGTCCTTGTTTTCAGTCATTCAGCGACCACGTCATTGGTTTAAGTCATTGAGCAATCCCGTCCTTGTTTTCAGTCATTGAGCGACCCCATCCTTGTCTTCAGTCATTGAGCGACCCCTTCCTCGTTTTCAGTCATTGGGCAACCTGAGCCCTTCCTTGTTTTTAGTCATTGAACGATCCCCTCCTTGCTTTCAGTCATTGAGCGACCCCGTCCTGTGTTACTTCTGTCATTGAGCAACCACGTCATTGTTTTCAGTCATTGAGCAACCCCGTCCTTGTTTTCAGTCATTGAGCGACACCTTCCTTGTTTTCAATCATTGAGCGACCCCTTCCTTGTTTTCAGTCATTGAGCGACCCCGTCCTTGTTTTCAGTCATTGAGCGACCCCGTCCTTGTTTTCAGTCATTGAGCAGCCCCGTTCTTGTTTTCAGTCTTTGAGCGACCCCATTCTTGTTTTCAGTCATTGAGCGACCCCGTTCTTGATTTAAGTCATTGAACGACCATGTCCTTGTTTTCAGTCATTGAGCGACCCTGTCCTTGCTTTCAGTCATTGAGAGACCCCGTCATTGCTTTCAGTCCTTATGCAGCCCCATCCTTGTTTTCAGTTATTAAGCGACCATGTCCTAATTTGCAGTCATTGAGCGACCCCGTTCTTGTTTTATGTCATTAAGCGACCCCGTCCTTGTTTCAGTCATTGAGCTACCCCGTCCTTGTTTTCAGTCATTTAGCGACTTCGTCCTAGTTTACAGTCATTGAGCGATCCCTTCCTTGTTTTCGGTCATTGAGTGACCCCATTCTTGTTTTCAGTTATTGAGCGACCACGTCCTTGTTTTCAGCCATTGTGCGACCCCGTCCTTGTTTTCAGTCATTGAGCGACCCCGTCCTTGGTTACAGTCATTGAGCGACCCCGTTCTTGTTTTCAGTCATTGGGCAACCCCGTCCTTGTTTTCAGTCATTGAGCGACCCCGTCCTTGTTTTCAGTCATTGAGCGGACCCGTTCTTGTTTTCAGTTATTGAGCGATCCCTTCCTTGTTTTCAGTCATTGAACGACCATGTCCTTGTTTTCAGTCATTGAGCGACCCTGTCCTTGTTTTCAGTCATTGAGCGACCCTGTCCTTGCTTTCAGTCATTGAGCGACCCTGTTCTTGTTTTCAGTCATTGAGCGACCCCGTCCTTGTTTTCAGTCATTGAGCAGCCCCGTTCTTGTTTTCAGTCATTGAGCGACCCCGTCCTTGTTTACAGTCATTGAACGACCCCGTCCTTGTTTTAAGTCATTGAGCATCCACGTCCTTGTTTTCAGTCATTGAGCGACCCCGTTCTTGTTTTCAGTCATTGGGTAATCCCGTCTTTGTTTTAAGTCATTGAGCAATCCCGTCCTTGTTTTCAGTCATTGAGCGACCACGTCATTGGTTTAAGTCATTGAGCGATTCCGTCCTTGTTTTCAGTCATTGAGCGACCACGTCCTTGTTTTCAGTCATTGAGCCCCGTTCTTGTTTTCAGTCTTTGAGCGACCCCATTCTTGCTTTCAGTCATTGAGCGACCCCGTTCTTGATTTAAGTCATTGAACGACCATGTCCTTGTTTTCAGTCATTGAGCGACCCTGTCCTTGCTTTCAGTGATTGAGAGACCCCGTCATTGCTTTCAGTCCTTATGCAGCCCAATCCTTGTTATCAGTCATTGAGCGACCCTGTCCTTGGTTACAGTCATTGAGCGACCCCGTTCTTGTTTTCAGTCATTGGGCAACCCCGTCCTTGTTTTCAGTCATTGAGCGACCCCGTCCTTGTTTTCAGTCATTGAGCGGACCCGTTCTTGTTTTCAGTTATTGAGCGATCCCTTCCTTGTTTTCAGTCATTGAAAGATCATGTCCTTATTTTCAGTCATTGAGCGACCCTGTCCTTGCTTTCAGTCATTGAGCGACCCCGTCCTTGTTTTCAGTCATTGAGCGACCCCGTCCTTGTTTTCAGTCAATGAGCAGCCCCGTTCTTGTTTTCAGTCTTTGAGCTACCCCATTCTTGTTTTCAGTCATTAAGCGACCCCGTTCTTGATTTAAGTCATTGGACGACCATGTCCTTGTTTTCAGTCATTGAGCGACCCTGTCCTTGCTTTCAGTCATTGAGAGACCCCGTCATTGCTTTCAGTCCTTATGCAGCCCCATCCTTGTTTTCAGTCATTGAGCGACCCCGTTCTTGTTTTATGTCATTGAGCGACCCCGTCCTTGTTTCAGTCATTGAGCTACCCCGTCCTTGTTTTCAGTCATTTAGCGACTTCGTCCTAGTTTACAGTCATTGAGCGATCCCTTCCTTGTTTTCAGTCATTGAGCGACCCCTTCCTTGGTTACAGTCATTGAACGACCCCGTTCTTGTTTACAGTCATTAGGCAACCCCGTCCTTGTTTTCAGTCATTGAGCTACCCCGTCCTTGATTTCAGTCATTGAGCGATCCCGTCCTTGTTTTCAGTCATTGAGCGGACCCGTTCTTGTTTACAGTCATTGAGCGACCACGTCCTTCTTTTCAGTCATTGAGCGACCCTGTCCTTGTTATCAGTCATTGAGCGACCCCGTCCTTGTTTTTACTCATTGAGCGACCACGTCTTTGTTTTAAGTCATTGAGCGACTCCGTCCTTGTTTTCAGTCATTGAGCGACCCAATCCTTGTCTTCAGTCATTGAGCGACCCCATCCTTGTTTTCAGTCATTTGGCAACCCGAGCCCTTCCTTGTTTTTAGTCATTGAACGATCCCCTCCTTGCTTTCAGTCATTGAGCGACCCCGTCCTGTGTTACTTGTCATTGAGCAACCCCGTCATTGTTTTCAGTCATTGAGCAACCCCGTCCTTGTTTTCAGTCATTGAGCGACCACGTCATTGGTTTAAGTCATTGAGCGATTCCGTCCTTGTTTTCAGTCATTGAGCGACCACGTCCTTGTTTTCAGTCATTGAGCCCCGTTCTTGTTTTCAGTCTTTGAGCGACCCCATTCTTGTTTTCAGTCATTGAGCGACCCCGTTCTTGATTTAAGTCATTGAACGACCATGTCCTTGTTTTCAGTCATTGAGCGACCCTGTCCTTGCTTTCAGTGATTGAGAGACCCCGTCATTGCTTTCAGTCCTTATGCAGCCCAATCCTTGTTTTCAGTCATTGAGCGACCCTGTCCTTGGTTACAGTCATTGAGCGACCCCGTTCTTGTTTTCAGTCATTGGGCAACCCCGTCCTTGTTTTCAGTCATTGAGCGACCCCGTCCTTGTTTTCAGTCATTGAGCGGACCCGTTCTTGTTTTCAGTTATTGAGCGATCCCTTCCTTGTTTTCAGTCATTGAAAGATCATGTCCTTATTTTCAGTCATTGAGCGACCCTGTCCTTGTTATCAGTCATTGAGCGACCCCGTCCTTGTTTTTACTCATTGAGCGACCACGTCTTTGTTTTAAGTCATTGAGCGAATCCGTCCTTGTTTTCAGTCATTGAGCGACCATGTCCTTGTTTTCAGTCATTGAGCGACCCCATCCTTGTTTTCAGTCATTTGGCAACCCGAGCCCTTCCTTGTTTTTAGTCATTGAACGATCCCCTCCTTGCTTTCAGTCATTGAGCGACCCCGTCCTGTGTTACTTGTCATTGAGCAACCCCGTCATTGTTTTCAGTCATTGAGCAACCCCGTCCTTGTTTTCAGTCATTGAGCGACCACGTCATTGGTTTAAGTCATTGAGCGATTCCGTCCTTGTTTTCAGTCATTGAGCGACCACGTCCTTGTTTTCAGTCATTGAGCCCCGTTCTTGTTTTCAGTCTTTGAGCGACCCCATTCTTGTTTTCAGTCATTGAGCGACCCCGTTCTTGATTTAAGTCATTGAACGACCATGTCCTTGTTTTCAGTCATTGAGCGACCCTGTCCTTGCTTTCAGTGATTGAGAGACCCCGTCATTGCTTTCAGTCCTTATGCAGCCCAATCCTTGTTTTCAGTCATTGAGCGACCCTGTCCTTGGTTACAGTCATTGAGCGACCCCGTTCTTGTTTTCAGTCATTGGGCAACCCCGTCCTTGTTTTCAGTCATTGAGCGACCCCGTCCTTGTTTTCAGTCATTGAGCGGACCCGTTCTTGTTTTCAGTTATTGAGCGATCCCTTCCTTGTTTTCAGTCATTGAAAGATCATGTCCTTATTTTCAGTCATTGAGCGACCCTGTCCTTGCTTTCAGTCATTGAGCGACCCCGTCCTTGTTTTCAGTCATTGAGCGACCCCGTCCTTGTTTTCAGTCAATGAGCAGCCCCGTTCTTGTTTTCAGTCTTTGAGCTACCCCATTCTTGTTTTCAGTCATTAAGCGACCCCGTTCTTGATTTAAGTCATTGGACGACCATGTCCTTGTTTTCAGTCATTGAGCGACCCTGTCCTTGCTTTCAGTCATTGAGAGACCCCGTCATTGCTTTCAGTCCTTATGCAGCCCCATCCTTGTTTTCAGTCATTGAGCGACCCCGTTCTTGTTTTATGTCATTGAGCGACCTCGTCCTTGTTTCAGTCATTGAGCTACCCCGTCCTTGTTTTCAGTCATTTAGCGACTTCGTCCTAGTTTACAGTCATTGAGCGATCCCTTCCTTGTTTTCAGTCATTGAGCGACCCCTTCCTTGGTTACAGTCATTGAACGACCCCGTTCTTGTTTACAGTCATTAGGCAACCCCGTCCTTGTTTTCAGTCATTGAGCTACCCCGTCCTTGATTTCAGTCATTGAGCGATCCCGTCCTTGTTTTCAGTCATTGAGCGGACCCGTTCTTGTTTACAGTCATTGAGCGACCACGTCCTTCTTTTCAGTCATTGAGCGACCCTGTCCTTGTTATCAGTCATTGAGCGACCCCGTCCTTGTTTTTACTCATTGAGCGACCACGTCTTTGTTTTAAGTCATTGAGCGACTCCGTCCTTGTTTTCAGTCATTGAGCGACCCAATCCTTGTCTTCAGTCATTGAGCGACCCCATCCTTGTTTTCAGTCATTTGGCAACCCGAGCCCTTCCTTGTTTTTAGTCATTGAACGATCCCCTCCTTGCTTTCAGTCATTGAGCGACCCCGTCCTGTGTTACTTGTCATTGAGCAACCCCGTCATTGTTTTCAGTCATTGAGCAACCCCGTCCTTGTTTTCAGTCATTGAGCGACACCTTCCTTGTTTTCAATCATTGAGCGACCCCTTCCTTGTTTTCAGTCATTGAGCGACCCCGTCCTTGTTTTCAGTCATTGAGCGACCCCGTCCTTGTTTTCAGTCATTGAGCAGCCCCGTTCTTGTTTTCAGTCTTTGAGCGACCCCATTCTTGTTTTCAGTCATTGAGCGACCCCGTTCTTGTTTTAAGTCATTGAACGACCATGTCCTTGTTTTCAGTCATTGAGCGACGCTGTCCTTGCTTTCAGTCATTGAGAGACCCGGCATTGTTTTCAGTCATTATGCAGCTCCATCCTTGTTTTCAGTCATTGAGCGACCCTGCCTAATTTGCAGTCATTGACCGACCCCGTTCTTGTTTTATGTCATTGAGCGACCCCGTCCTTGTTTCAGTCATTGAGCGACCCCGTCCTTGTTTTCAGTCATTAAGCGACTTCGTCCTAGTTTACAGTCATAGAGCGAACCCGTCCATGTTTCAGTCATTGAGCGATCCCTTCCTTGTTTTCGGTCATTGAGCGACCCCATTCTTGTTTTCAGTCATTGAGCGACCACGTCCTTGTTTTCAGTCATTGTGCGACCCCGACCTTGTTTTCAGTCATTGAGCGACCCCGTCCTTGGTTACAGTTATTGAGCGACCCCGTTCTTGTTTTCAGTCATTGGGCAACCCCGTCCTTGTTTTCAGTCATTGAGCGACCCCGTCCTTGTTTTCAGTCATTGAGCGGACCCGTTCTTGTTTTCAGTTATTGAGCGATCCCTTCCTTGTTTTCAGTCATTGAATGAACATGTCCTTGTTTTCAGTCATTGAGTGACCCTGTCCTTGCTTTCAGTCATTGAGAGACCCCGTCATTATTTTCAGTCATTATGCAGCCCCATCCTTGTGCGACCCCGTCCTTGTTTTCAGTCATTGAGCGACCCCGTCCTTGGTTACAGTCATTGAGCGACCTCGTTCTTGTTTTCAGTCATTGGGCAACCCCGTCCTTGTTTTTAGTCATTGAGCGACCCCGTCCTTGTTTTCAGTCATTGAGCGACCCCGTCCTTGGTTACAGTCATTGAGCGACCCCGTTCTTGTTTTCATTCATTGGGCAACCCCGTCCTTGTTTTTAGTCATTGAGCGACCCCGTCCTTGTTTTCAGTCATTGAGCGACCCCGTCCTTGTTTTCAGTCAATGAGCGGACCCGTTCTTGTCTACAGTCATTGAGCGACCACGTCCTTCTTTTCAGTCATTGAGCGACCCCGTTCTTGTTATCAGTCATTGAGCGACCCCGCCGTCCTTGTTTTTAGTCATTGAGCGACCACGTCCTTGTTTTAAGTCATTGAGCGATCCTTTCCTTGTTTTAAGTCATTGAGGGACTCCGTCCTTGTTTTCAGTCATTGAGCGACCCCATCCTTGTCTTCAGTCATTGAGCGACCCCTTCCTTGTTTTAAGTCATTTAGCGATTCCGTCCTTGTTTTCAGTCATTGAGAGACCCCGTCCTTGTTTTAAGTCATTGAGCGATCCTGTCCTTGTTTTAAGTCATTGAGCGACTCCGTCCTTGTTTTCAGTCATTGAGCGACCCAATCCTTGTCTTCAGTCATTGAGCGACACCTTCCTTGTTTTCAGTCATTGGGCAACCCGAGCCCTTCCTTGTTTTTAGTCATTGAACGATCTCCTCCTTGCTTTCAGTCATTGAGCGACACCGTCCTTAGTTACTTCTGTCATTGAGCAACCACGTCATTGTTTTCAGTCATTGAGCAACCCCGTCCTTGTTTTCAGTGATTGAGCGACACCTTCCTTGTTTTCAATCATAGAGCGACCCCTTCCTTGTTTTCAGTCATTGAGCGACCCCGTCCTTGTTTTCAGTCATTGAGCAGCCCCGTTCTTGTTTTCAGTCTTTGAGCGACCCCATTCTTGTTTTCAGTCATTGAGCGACCCCGTTCTTGTTCTAAGTCATTGAACGACCATGTCCTTGTTTTCAGTCATTGAGCGACCCTGTCCTTGCTTTCAGTCACTGAGAGACCCCGTCATTGTTTTCAGTCATTATGCAGCCCCATCTTTGTTTTCAGTCATTGAGCGACCCTGTCCTTATTTGCAGTCATCGAGCGACCCCATTCTTGTTTTATGCTTGAAGTCAAAGAAACTACAGAGACAAATAATTCAGCATCCTATTTGGACATAATGTTGTCCTACGACAGTGATGGTCACATGAACACCTCACTCTATGACAAACGTGACGACTTCAATTTCAGCATTACGAACTCTCCTTTTCTGAGTAGCAACATCCCTTCATCGCCTGCTTATGGCGTTTTCATATCTCATTGATACGCTATGCCAGAGCAAGTACCAAATATACGGATTTTGTTCTGAGAGCTAGGCGTCTTTCAGATAAGCTTCTCAGTCAGGGATATGTTTGTGACCGACTAACATCGTCACTGAGGAAGTTCTACGGTCGATATGGGGAACTCGTCATACACTATGATGTCCCACTATCCAGGGTGGTGGATGATATTCTGTCATAGACCATTTGAACCATCCAACCAAAGATTGTACTCTATATCTTCCAAAATGGAAGTAACCGGATGTGACAGTTCTACCGAATTGAAGCGACGGGTGTTGCATGCAAGCAGGAGATGCTTACTCTTCCTGGGCACCTGGTCTCACTCTCATATCGGGAGTTCGCTTCTTTTCATATGGTGGAGGTTTTTTGTTTTTGTTTGCTTTGGTTCCTGTTTTGTCCTGATTTTGTATGCCTTCGGTTTCTGATTTTCTGAATTATCGATTTTGTACTGTAGACAGGGATATGGTCATTATCCATATATGTCATTTTTACCACTGTTCATGTGTCACTGCTGGTGGACAAATTGTCCCCGAGGGCACTTGTCGAGCAGTCTTTTGCTTAAATGGATAGAACTCAAGAGACCTACAAAGTGGCTGGGGCGTCGCCCACTATAAAAAGGCCCCAACCTGTTGCGTCTACGGACACATACGCAACAGGTAACTTAGGTGTCCCTAGAATTAGCTTACACGACATTAGAGATGAAACATTTGTAGTTAGTAACAACCATGAGTTTTGGTATAAACATGCAGATTGGTATATTAAAATCAAGCCCTGTAAGATTGAAGTGGTCGATATACTAAAAGAGCACCTATTTTCACCAAGCGATTGCTCAATTTCTAAGTGTGGCATGAAGAACTGCAAAACTTGTAACATCCTAATAACAGACACTTCTTTCTCAAGTAATCTCACAAAACAAACATTTAACACGCATAGTTTTGAAAACCTTAACTGCATGACATCTAATGTTGTGTACGGAATAGAGTGCTTACTTTGTGGATTGATTTATGTGGGCGAAACCAAAGGCCAGCTCCGAAAAAGAATGTCAGGACACCGGTCAAAAATAAATAATAAAGGAAGTCAACTCCTTTACCGTCATTTTGACCAGGCGGATCATTCTGTTTTATCTATGAGAGTCAGAATCCTGGAGAAAATATATCATCCCACAAACAATCCCAATTTGAGCACACCTCTCCGTCGCAACAGAGAAGAGTTCTGGATAAAAAATCTTAACACTGCAGCGCCCTATGGGTGCAACGATAACATCAGCACTATAGGAAACTTAACAAGTCCCGGTTGTCAATCGGTAAATGTGACTAGCTTATTCAACAGATCACAAAGAAGACCTCGAAGTCATGGCATTCGAAAATATAATAGGCCTGAGATACATAGTTTCTCCTTCGATGACTTGGTTCCATTTTTGAATGAGCCTCTAGGCCTGCATTATATTCGTACCAAATTATACTCTGTTCCTTTACGGAAGTTACACGAAATCTACGATTATACGAAGGACCTCGCATATACCGATACACGTTCCCCAGAATACAGACTACAAGGAGTCATCTTGGACATTTCTACTTTTCGTTTATTTCAAGCAGTTAGGTCAGATAAATCAGAGGAGAAAACAAACCGCCCTTTCATTAAAGTAAGATTTGCAAACAAAGGTATTGATAACTTGAATCTTGGTCAAATTTTGAATCACAAAACTGTCAAAGAAAAAATCCCACAATATTTCAAAAGAAAAGAAACTCCTTGTATTTCCTATAGCTACACACCAACAGTTGCATCTAAAATTTACAATTACAAACGATTCCTGCAGTGTATTGATTTAAGTAATCCCTCACTACATCCACTTCCCTGCGAATGTTCTTCATCGGATTTCAACTACTCTCCTTGTGGACACGTTATTACTGGTGACCTTAGTATAGTCAAGAACGACAAGTTGAGAGAATTGTTGAAAAAGGGTCCCAAATACTGAGAAAGTATGTCCTTTACATGGAACCAAAATGTCAAAATTATCATGGACTCTTGTGAGGAATATGCAAGACGTTGGGCAAAGAAAGAGGATGTACAGCTCGACACCCTTTCCGAATGGATAAAATCAATCAGAGGATTACTTTTGTCTAGAATTAACCGATTAAAATCAACTGTGAACACCAGATTCGTGTCTATATTTAAAGACCCTGATGTTATCACAGAACTTACCTACCTCCAAGAACATTATGTCATCACACCAGCGGACAAAGCCTCAAATAATTACACATTTACTTGCAAAAAGTACTATTTCGACAGTCTAGTTAAAGAGTTGGGTTTAAATTCGACACCTGGAAATCCCACTTACACCCCAACAAACCTTTCTGCCTCTGAAATAATAGATAACCACAAATCAGCTCTTGCTTTCTTTGGCTTCGACACTACCAAATTAGATTTAGATTTACCATACTTATACTGCATACCTAAAATGCATAAGAATCCGTACAAACAACGTTTCATCGCTGGTTCCTCAAAATGTTCTACCAAATCTGTATCGATCTTACTCACCAAAGTTTTATCTGAAATCAAATCTTGGCTACAAAAATATTGTTCGACAGTATATTCTCGCAGTGGTATCAACCAGATGTGGATTTTAAAGAATTCGAAGGAACTTTTAGAACATCTGAAATCCACTCATTTTAGTAGAGTCCATTCGATCAAAGCCTTTGATTTTTCGACACTTTACACTACAATTGCACATTCTAAATTTAAAGAAAGACTCGCAAAAATTATAAGTAATGCGTTTACAAGTAAGAACGGTAATCGCAAATACAAATTTATTGTTGTTAACTATGACAAAACCTACTTTGTAAAAGAAAAGTCCGATTCTGAAAATAAGTACACTGAAACAGACATTATTCAGATGTTAAACTTTCTGATCGACAACATTTTTGTGGTGTTTGGAGGAAAGGTCTTCCAGCAAATTGTCGGAATTCCAATGGGTACCAATTGTGCCCCACTCCTTGCCGACATTTTCCTTTACTCGTACGAAGCTGAATTCATTCAATCTTTGGTCTCTGAAGGGAAAAGATACTTAGCTTCTGATTTCAACTTCACTTACAGATACATAGACGATGTGTTGTCCATCAATAATCCAAAATTCGCGGATTACCTGAGCAGTATCTATCCTTCGGAGCTTGAAGTCAAAGAAACTACAGAGACAAATAATTCAGCATCCTATTTGGACATAATGTTGTCCTACGACACTGATGGTCACATGAACACCTCACTCTATGACAAACGTGACGACTTCAATTTCAGCATTACGAACTTTCCTTTTCTGAGTAGCAACATCCCTTCATCGCCTGCTTATGGCGTTTTCATATCTCAGTTGATACGCTATGTCAGAGCAAGTACCAAATATACGGATTTTGTTCTGAGAGCTAGGCGTCTTTCAGATAAGCTTCTCAGTCAGGGATATGTTTGTGACCGACTAACATCGTCACTGAGGAAGTTCTACGGTCGATATGGGGAACTCGTCATACACTATGATGTCCCACTATCCAGGGTGGTGGATGATATTCTGTCATAGACCATTTGAACCATCCAACCAAAGATTGTACTCTATATCTTCCAAAATGGAAGTAACCGGATGTGACAGTTCTACCGAATTGAAGCGACGGGTGTTGCATGCAAGCAGGAGATGCTTACTCTTCCTGGGCACCTGGTCTCACTCTCATATCGGGAGTTCGCTTCTTTTCATATGGTGGAGGTTTTTGTTTTTGTTTGCTTTGGTTCCTGTTTTGTCCTGATTTTGTATGCCTTCGGTTTCTGATTTTCTGAATTATCGATTTTGTACTGTAGACAGGGATATGGTCATTATCCATATATGTCATTGAGCAACCCCGTCTTTGTTTCAGTCATTGAGCAACCCCGTCATTGTTTTCAGTCATTTAGCGACTTCGTCCTAGTTTACAGTCATTGAGCGACCCCGTCCATGTTTCAGTCATTGAGCGATCCCTTCCTTGTTTTCGGTCTTTGAGCGACCCCATTCTTGTTTTCAGTCATTGAGCGACCACGTCCTTGTGTTCAGTCATTGTGCGACCCCGTCCTTGTTTTCAGTCATTGAGCGACCCTGTCCTTGGTTACAATCATTGAGCGACCCCGTTCTTGTTTTCAGTCATTGGGCAACCCCGTCCTTGTTTTCAGTCATTGAGCGACCCCGTCCTTGTTTTCAGTCATTGAGCGGACCCGTTCTTGTTTTCAGTTATTGAGCGATCCCTTCCTTGTTTTAAGTCATTGAACGACCATGTCCTTGTTTTCAGTCATTGAGCGACCCTGTCCTTGCTTTCAGTCATTGAGAGACCCCGTCATTATTTTCAGTCATTATGCAGCCCCATCCTTGTGCGACCCCGTCCTTGTTTTCAGTCATTGAGTGACCCCGTCCTTGTTTTCAGTCATTGAGCGACCCCGTCCTTGTTTTCAGTTATTGAGCGGACCCGTTCTTGTTTTCAGTTATTGAGCGATCCCTTCCTTGTTTTCAGTCATTGAGCGACCCCGTCCTTGTCAAGTAATATAGCAAGAGTAATTAAAATGAGCTTCAAGCTTCTATTTTCGTCCCACTTACTTGTATTAGATATGCAACATGATCCATGTGATATTTGTACTTGTATCATATATGTAATATGCTTCTTGTGATATTTGTACTTGTATTATATACATGTATGTAACACGATTGAAGTGACATTTGTACTTGTATAATATATGTAACATGATTCATGTGACATTTATACTTGAGAGATTATCGTCAGGATCTTCCTTAACTCATTTGTGTCACACTTATGCCCTTTGCCGTGTGGAGCTTGTAAAAAAATTCCCAGCGAGGGGTTTGACAGTGTTTTGAATATACTTCCCTGACATTGTCGCCATAGCACTTTCTATATAGGCACAACGTCAGACAGTGCATGAAGTTTTTATATTTTCATTTTCATGCTTCATAAACATCGACGGCGGGTGCGGCTAGCCAACAGGGGATGCTTACTCCTCCCGGGCACCTGGTCCCATCTCTAGCTTGCTAGGGGTCCGTCGATGTTTAGTTTTGCGCTCTATTGTGAGTGCTGTTGAGATTATCGTCAGGATCTTCTTTAACTCATTTGTGTCACACTTATGCCCTTTGCCGTGTGGAGCTTGTAAAAAGTTCCCCGCGAGGGGTTTGACAGTAAGTGTTTTGAATATACTTCCCTGACATTGTCGCCATAGCACTTTCTATATAGGCACAACGTCAGACAGTGCATGAAGTTTTTATATTTTCATTTCCATGCTTCATAAACATCGACGGCGGGTGCGGCTAGCCAACAGGGGATGCTTACTCCTCCCGGGCACCTGGTCCCATCTCTAGCTTGCTAGGGGTCCGTCGATGTTTAGTTTTGCGCTCTATTGTGAGTGCTGTTGAGATTATCGTCAGGATCTTCTTTAACTCATTTGTATTATATATGTAACATGATTTGTGTGATATTTATACTTCCATTATATATATAACATGATTCATGTGAGATTTGTACTTGTAGTATGATATATATAACATTTGGCTTCGACATGAACAATTAAGATTTAGATTTACCATACTTATACTGCATACCTAAAATGCATAAGAATCCGTACAAACAACGTTTCATCGCTGGTTCCTCAAAATGTTCTACCAAATCTGTCTCGATCTTACTCACCAAAGTTTTATCTGAAATCAAATCTGGGCTTCAAAAATATTGTTCGACAGTAGATTCTCGCAGTGGTATCAACCAGATGTGGATTTTAAAGAATTCGAAGGAACTTTTAGAACATCTGAAATCCTCTCATTTTAGAAGAGTCCATTCGATCAAAGCCTTTGATTTTTCGACACTTTACACAACAATTCCACATTCTAAATTGAAAGAAAGACTCGCAAAAATTATAAGTAATGCGTTTACAAGTAAGAACGGTCATCGCAAATACAAATTTATTGTTGTTAACTATGACAAAACCTACTTTGTAAAAGAAAAGTCCGATTCTGAAAATAAGTACACTGAAACAGATATTATTAAACTTTCTGATCGACAACATTTTTGTGGTGTTTGGAGGAAAGGTCTTCCAGCAAATTGTCGGAATTCCAATGGGGACCAATTGTGCCCCACTCCTTGCCGACATTTTTCTTTACTCGTACGAAGCTGAATTCATTCAATCTCTGGTCTCTGAAGGGAAAAGATCCTTAGCTTCTGACTTCAACTTCACTTACAGATAAATAGACGATGTGTTGTCCATCAATAATCCAAATTCGCGGATTACCTGAGCAGTATCTATACTTCAGAGCTTGAAGTCAAAGAAACTACAGAGACAAATAATTCAGCATCCTATTTGGACATAATGTTGTCCTACGACACTGATGGTCACATGAACACCTCACTCTATGACAAACGTGACGACTTCAATTTCAGCATTACAAACTTTCCTTTTCTGAGTAGCAACATCCTTTCATCGCCTGCTTATGGCGTGTTCATATCTCAGTTGATTCGCTATGCCAGAGCAAGTACCAAATATACGGATTTCGTTCTGAGAGCTAGGCGTCTTTCAGATAAACTTCTCAATCAGGGATATGTTTGTGACCGACTAACATCGTCACTGAAGAAGTTCTACGGTCGATACGGGGAACTCGTCATTCACTATGATGTCCCACTCTCCAGAATGGTGGGTGATATTCTGTAATAGACCATTTGAACCATCCCACCAAAGATTGTACTCTATGTCTTCCGAAATAGAAGTTACCGGATATGACAGTTCTACCGAATTGAAGCGGCGGGTGTTGCATTCAAGCAGGAGATGCTTACTCTTCCTGGGCACCTGGTCTCACTCCCATATCGGGAGTTCGCTTCTTTTCATATGGTGGAGGTTTTTGTTTGTTTGCTTTGGTTCCTGTTTTGTCCTGATTTTGTATGCCTTCGGTTTCTGATTTTTGAATTATCGATTTTGTGCTGTATACAGGGATATGGTCATTATCCATATTTGTCATGATCCATGTGATATTTGTACTTGTATTATATATGTTACATGATTCATATGATTTTTGTACTTGTATTATATATGTAACATGGTTCATGTGATATTTGTACTTGTATTATATATGTAACATAAATTAATGTTATATTTGTTTTTATATATGTGATATTTGTACTTGTATTATATATGTAACATGATTCAAGTGAAATTTGTACTTGTATTATATATGTAACATGATCCATGTGATATTTTTACTTGTATCATATATGTGACATGATCCATGTGATATTTGTACGTGTAGTATATATGTAACATGATCCATGTGATATTTGTACTTGAATTATATATGTAACATGATCCATTTGATATTGGAGTGCTTTATCTGTACTGATGAACAATAGTAACATAACATACTCCTTATATACACTGGATTCTGCAGATAATTCATTTTTAATTAGATTGAAGTTATGGTCCATCTATGTCTTTCAAAAAAAAAACATTTACTTCTTAAAAATATGTTGAATATGTAGATCTTTTCTGGACTCATCAGTTTTGAAAAGTTTAATTGGGAAAATGAAAAAAAATTGGGTTCAAGGAATCACACCACAATACGTTTTGATCCCATGCCGTGCAATATACATACATTAGGTGTTTTCAAACCTTTATATGCACTGTAATTTACTATCGAGAGAAGTCTTCTTTAAAAACTAAATTTGCCTAACAATATAAGCTTGAACAACTTAAAAGTCTATCAGGAATTTTCAATACATTGATATGTATATATATGATGTTATATATTCAAACAAGCGGTGTGATTGTAGTTTTACAAAAAGAAAGATTTTAATACCCCTACGGCGAATCTTTTCCAATATTTTGTAACCTATTTGGTTTTTTAACATGAATTTATACTTCCCATATCTGATTGATTTTATTTCTTCGATGGTTAATCAGATTTCTGTCATTGTTGTCAATTATTGCTTGATTGAGTCATGCTTTAGTCAAAATATTCCTTATCGGACTTTCTCCGTCTCATTCCCATTTTGGGAGTTTGCTCGTTTTCATGTGGTGGAGGTTTTTCTTTGTTTGCTATGGTTCCAGTTTTATCCTGATTTTGTCTAACCACTCATACTTTGTTCAAAGTTTTCCCCTTTTTTTCATTTTCTACTAAAGATAATTTTAAAACACATTAATTATACAGAAAGAAGACCATTAATCAGACATACCTGCTACGGTCGTTAAACGTTTATTCGATCTTCCCTGTCACAAACTGTACACAGAATCTTGTTTTTCCACAGAACAAACAAAATCCTAATTTTTCAAAATGGCGTCGATACTTTAACAACAGGTAACGTTCGCTCAATGTCCTAGACATACATTTAAACTTCCTTCTGCGTCGTCAAACTTTGTACAATTATTGACTTAAGACTGCACAGATGACCTAGTTAACGGATAGATTGTTTTTACATTTATTTTTAAATCACCATTACATACGTCTGTTATAAGGTATAACTATATATCGGAGAACTCAACAAAGATAGAATTTTATTAATGCAACATTAAAAAAATTGTGTTACATATTTTATTTTGGATTACTCTTCATACAGCTTTACTGACCCCGGGTCCAATAGCTAAGGTGCCCACCCACCTTATGAACTATATAGGATGATCAAAGGTTGGTTCTGTATGCGCCACTGGTTGCCATGTTCGTACTACGTGGCTGTCCCTTAATGACTCTCAGATCAAATAATTAGGGGGTTTTATTCAAATTTTGTTGATTTATGTCCGATTTATCAAAATGAAGCAGATACTCTCTCTGGCTTGTATTTCAGTTACACTGGGACTAATTCTCAGCTTGTATAACTCAATTTAATGGAAGTGTTCCAACTCTTTACCTTCTTGAAGAAGATATTTTCAAACCAATTTTGATGCACCAAACACGCGGATAGTGACTCCTCATCAGGGATGCTTCCTGTCAAAGTCATTTCTAGATACAGTCAAGAATCATTTAAGTAGTGTCCTCTGGTTTAATTATTTTTTCTTACTGTAACGTGAAGAGCCGTAATCTGCCCAATTTTCACTCGCAGCTCAACCAGTATCATTTTTTTCATTTCATTTCAAGAATCTTTTATCAAATATAGTTTGTTTGACATGATTATGAGAAATAAACCATATTTTTACGTAAAAGGGAGGGTGGGTGAGGGTCTTTTTATGAAAAAATAATCGCAGTCAAATGTCGAAAATTTTCTTACAATCGATCACTTTTGATCGAAAAGTCCAAATGAACAACAATGAGAAGATTCAAGATGAAATAGCTTGCTAAAACGTGCTTTTGTCCAAATTTTATATTCCGGATTTATCAGACCGTAAACACGTCGTCAGAGATATATAATCGAACACTCACTCTCACCTATATTGTACAATTAACAACGTCGCCGTTATAAAAATAGTTTGAATAAGCTTTTTTTCAGTATATAAAATCATATTTCTTTTACATTTTCTAAAAACTTTGTTAATGTCAACGAGAAAGTTTTGAGCATTTTCCCATGACTGACTGGTACTTCAGTCGTCAACGCTAATTGTTTTTATTGCGAGGGGTTATAGAATTATCAATGCCCAAACCTAATATACAGGAGTTTGTTAGTGAAAAAGTAAATAATAACAAATATTTTTTGTTGAAAATTGATTAATTCGAAACTATTAATAAAGAAGTTAATTATTTGCCGAATGCAAATCAAATGCTTATTACTAATTCTCTGTTAATTTCAAATCTTTCCTTCAACCCTACCCGCCCAATTGCATTTTCGAAAATTGACTTTTGTTCCTCCCTATGAAACACAACTCCGCTTTTACAGAAAATTTATATTATAAAAGTATATCTTAGGTTTAAGTGGTGTTGTGTTCTAAGGGGGGGGGGCAATATTTTATGGATATTTTCCCGATTTTCATTGATTTCTAGACAAAATAAGCACATTTATAGTCAAAAATCTCTATTATAGCAATTTTATGAAAAAAATTCTTCAGATTTTGAAGGGGTTTAGGGTGTTTAATCTTTTAGAAAATTTCATCGACTTCATTAAAGAAACGAAGGACTTTGGAATTTCATTGTTTTGGACAGATTTTTACGCCTTATCGTTACAGGTCCTTTGTTCACTCTCATAAAAGTAAATGCACAAATTTAAGTTATAAAAATAAAACCAGAGGGCGCTACTGAAATGAAATTTGGCGGCCAATGAAAAACACTTTGTTTGAAAGCATCATTGATGATTTAATAACCGAAACATGTGTCTGGTGCAGAATAAAATGGTTTGAAATTTTATTCAAGAAGGTATAGAGTGGGAATCCTTCCGAATTATTAAGTATATTCTACATCTATATATTTAAAATAAATAACTTTCCTTTAATTCCTCTATTATTGGAATACTGTTGGTCAAGGCAGTCTTATACAGATCGAGTGAACATGAGTGAAGGTTGCTACATGGACTATTTTATTTTCATTCAGAGCAAAACGTGTAGTGTTTCATTCTGAGCGCTTATACAATAGAGTAACAATAAAGGTGTACTTAAAATAAAAAAAAATAAAATTTAAGCATAAAATACATATCAAAGCATTTAGTAAGTTAAATATGATAAAATGCAGTAAATGAGTGTGTAAAATCATACACTTATTGAGTTATTTAAAGAAATAGTGCAAAAATGTGCATTTCTGACCAAGTCCGAAAAGACGTCAAATGTTAAACGTCTTTAAATTCAATAGCATCATTTAAAACCTGATAAATTTACAGCATGGACCAGACATGCACGTTTCGGATACTAAATCCTCGTCAGTGATCCTCAGTCAAAAGAATTTAATATGGCCAAAAAGTATGAAAATTATTATGATTGTCCAAAAATGTACCAAAAGACGTAGCAGAATGGGTGGGATATGATGCTACAGGACCCACGTTTTAGAAATAATTTCAAATGCGTTGAATAGACAGACGATCAACCAAAGTTGATCGAACTTGGCTACATGTGCCCTCGGGGACTCTTGGTCAACCAGCAGTGACACTCACCAAGTTGTTCAAATGTTAAACGTCTTTAAATTCAATAGCATCATTTCAAACCTGATAAATTTACAGCATGGACCAGACATGCACGTTTCGGGTACTAAACCCTCGTCAGTGATCCTCAGTCTAAAGAATGTAATATGGCCAAAAAGTATGAAAATTATTATGATTGCCATAAATGTACCAAAAGACGTAGCAGAATGGGTGGGATATGATGCTACAGGACCCACGTTTTAGAAATTTCAAGAAATTTTGTAACAGAAAATTTCAAATGCGTTGAATAGACAGACGATCCAAAAACGCGTCAAACATTTGACTTCGAAGTGGAACCAAAAAAAACAACAATTCCTTAGACATCTCTTTAGATCATCCTGATGCTTTCGGTTTGTCAATACATGCTTCGGTTCTGAAGAAAAGTTTGTCAAAGAAGGGTACCCCCCGTGACTTACTTTTGGCTGTGGTGTCGCAACCTATTGACGGATCCGGACGAAAAACTACAACACTCGTAAGGGACCATTAGTACTTCATACCTACCAAGTTTCATCAAAATCCCTTCAGCCGTTCTGGAGAAGAAGTTTAAAATGTGAAAAGTTTACGACGACGACGGACGACGGACGCAACACTATGAAAATAGCTCACTTGAGCCGTTAGCTCAGGTGAGCTAAAAAGTATACGTAAACGTTTTTAAACATTTTGACGTTCCAGTCAATAAATGGACGTCATTCACCTCCCTCGTTCTCGATAATGCGTGCAGTTATTTATAAAACAGATATATCTTTGACTAAAGGAGGGTTAAACCTAAAATTCACTCGCTCAAAGTTTTCAAATAGAGAAACTTCATTCGATAAAATTTCGTTGCAAAGTACGATAGTTGACAAAATTGTAGAAAAATTCGTATTACCTAAGATAATTAGAGATAGCAAACTTGAAATATTTTATCTATTATATGGCTAAAATCTCAAAGAAATATCCTGTTTGATCATTTAACTAAAATGTTTCCACTTGATTTTTAGCTCGACTGCACTTTAGTGCAAAAGAGCTATTGCAATACCCCCGGCGTCGGCGTCGTCCGAACTAGATGATAAGGTAAATGTTAAGATTGCACATTTACCTTTCCTATATTCATATTCTGTTGGCTTTTTTTGTTGCAAATGTTTAATTATACATCATTTAATATATCCAGATGAGGATATAGCCCCTGGGGTTGGGATTTTTAAAATCATTTCAAATGATAAGGCAAATGTTGAGATGTTAAAGGTAAATGTTAAGATAGCAATAAAGTCTTTAAAAGCCAATATTGAGCAAAGTATAAGTGCTACATGTACCAAACTTACATATTTGATGTATCTTTGATCAAACTTTCAAAAAATGACCTTGACCTACTTTTTTCCGCTTGAATGATTTTGCCTTTAAAAGCCAATATTGAGCAAAGTATAAGTGCTACATGTACCAAACTTACATATTTGATGTATCTTTGATCAAACTTTCAAAAAATGACCTTGACCTACTTTTTTCCGCTTGAATGATTTTGCCTTTAAAAGCCAATATTGAGCAAAGTATAAGTGCTACATGTACCAAACTTGCATATTGGATGTATCTTTGATCAAACTTTCATAAAATGACCTTGACCTACTTTTTTCCGCTTGAATGATTTTACCTTTAAAAGCCAATATTGAGCAAAGTATAAGTGCTACATGTACCAAACTTGCATATTGGATGTATCTTTGATCAAACTTTCATAAAATGACCTTGACCTACTTTTTCCGCTTGAATTATTTTACCTTTAAAAGCCAATATTGAGAAAAGTATAAGTGCTACATGCACCAGACTTGCATATTGGATGCATCTTGGGTTAGACTATTGAAATATGACCTTGACCTACTTTTTCCGCTTCAGTGATTTTGCTTTAAATTGGCAATATTGAGCTAACTATAAGTGCTACATGCACCAGACTTGCATATTGGATGCATCTTGGGTTTGACTATTGAAATCTGACCTTGACTTACTTTTTCTGCTTCAGTGATTTTGCTTTAAATTGCCAATATTGAGCAAACTATAAGTGGTACATGCACCAGACTTGCATATTGGATGCATCTTGGGTTAGACTATTGAAATCTGACCTTGACCTACTTATACTCATATGAGCAAAGCGTAAGTGACCTTTTGTCATAGTGTATCCTCTGTCATTGGTTCACCATAAACTAATTTTAATTTATAACTTTAAATTTTTTTATGTGACTTGATATATGTTGTTGCCTGAGAAAGGGAGTTTAAATAAATTTGCTGTCATGAGAGATATTATGCTATGCAGTCGAGCATTAGGTGACTCTGGCAACTATTTTATTCCCAAGCAACACGCGGTTGAATTTGCGATGATGACGTTAAAAATACGAAACGTTTACGGCGGTAGTCAGGGTGTCTCATTTATGGGATATTTTTGCATATATAAATTTAACGATAATTATTACTAGGTATTTATTACCATCAGATTGTAGATGATAGTTTATTGCTTCCATTGATACCAAATTTGTCAAAATCCGTCAAGAAACAAGCGAATTAGAGGAGTTTTAATGCCGAAAACTAAAGAAGGACACGTATGACCCTACCGCAGCGAGCGGTAAAAGGACACATATGACCCCTACCGCAGCCAGAGGGTTTAAAACGTCATTTTGAATTTGGGGTGCGCAGTTCTAATTCATTCCACTGGCGCCACCAACAATGTATTGAGTTTTTACTATAGAGGTAAACGGAGATTTAATTATAACAAAATCGACAATATTAGAGTGGTTACTGCATATTTTCAAATAAATTTTTTTCTTACTCATTTTTTCCTCTATCTAGACCGTTTGGAGTCAAATTTACATTTTCAATAAAAAAAAATATTTTCAGGGACACTGCATCTTTAAATGATAAACACAGGGATGAAATAAAAAAAAACTGAGAGAAAGACACTATTCATTCTTGCTATCGTAATAATATGGAAGTTTTCAATCTCTTTACTTTCTGAAAGAAAATTTCAGACAAATTTAAATGCAACAGAAACGCGTTGGGATAGATCATCCTCGTCACCTATTGAATGCCGAAGTGATTTTCTGACATAGCCAAATGTATTATTAGCGCCCTCTAATTTTGAATTTGTCAATTTACTTTGCTGAGAGCAACAGGCTCCAAAATTTGTGTAGGGTAGATTTAGAAGAACAATTTAATGAAATATACATGTATATGCAAAATATCATCACAGGGCCTTTCAGATATAGCGAGAGTATGTTGCAAAGAAAAGAGTACATAATATCTGAATAAATGAAAGACCCTGTGTTAAATGTAATAAGTACCAGGACTTTCGATATAGAGAATCTTTATTTCTGTCCTTTATATTTAACTTCGGTTGATCGTTTCTTCAATGATTCGAAAATCTGTTATCAAAATATCTTAACATTTCTGAACATCGGGTCATGAAGCATATATCACCAATTCTGCAACGTCATTCGGTACATTTTGGCATAACTTTCACACTATTTGGCCATATTACAATTAATATTTCGATTGAGGATCACTGACGAGGTTTATGTACCCGAAACGTGCATGTCTGGTACTTGCTGCTTATTTATCTATTCTTAAATGCTGTAGTCACTTTGAAGCACAGGGCCTTTCAATAACAACACTTCTTAAGACATCTCTCTAGATCATCCTGATGTTTTCGGTTTGTCGATACGTGCTTCCGTTCTGAAGAAGTTTGTCAAAGAAGGGTACCCCCGTGACCTACTTTTACTTGTGGCGGCGCCACCTGTTAAGGGATCCGGACGGAAAACAACAACACTTGTAGGGGACAATAAGTACTTTATACCTACCAAGTTTCATAAAATCCCTTTAGCCGTTCTTAAGAAAAAGTCGAAAATTTGAAAAGTTTACGTCAGCTCAGGTGAGCTAAAAAAGAAGTTCAGAAAACTTATAAAATCACATTACGAATGTTAACAGTAAGCCATAAATATTGTAGACAAAATATTTAAAGATGCAGTGTCCCTGAAAATAATTTTTTATTGAAAATGTAAATTTTCCAAACGGTCTAGATAGAGGAAAAACTGAGCCAGAAAAAAATTTATTTGAAAATATGCAGTAACCACTCTAATATTGTCGATTTTGTAATAATTAAATCTCCGTATACCTCTATAGTAAAAACTCAATACATTGTAGGTGGCGCTAGTGGAATGAATTAGAACTGCGCACCCCAAATTCAAAATGACGTTTTTAAAGGTCTATAACTGCGAAAGTATGCGTTAGATTGGCCTGAAAATTTGAATTTGTACAAATGAGAATGTATACTTTCATATAAAAAGAAAGATTTTGCATTACAAAATTTTGTAAAATTAATTAATTTTCAGGGACACCGTCCCTTTAACTAAAAACCATGCTCCAGCTTGGGCTGTATGCTTGCATGTTAAACGTCTTTAAATTCAATAGCATCATTTAAAACCTGATAAATTTACAGCATGGACCAGACATGCATGTTTCGGGTACTAAACCCTCGTCAGTGATCCTCAGTCTAAACAATGTAATACGGCCAAAAAGTATGAAAATCATTATGTCCAAAAATGTACCAAAAGACGTAGCAGAATTGGTGGGATATGATGCCACAGGACCCACGTTTTAGAAATTTCAAGAAATTTTGTAACAGAAAATTTCAAATGCGTTGAAGAGACACACGATCAACCGAAGTTGCATACTAAACTTCAGTTTCATATTTGCGAAAACAGTTTAGAAAACTATTTTGTGACAGGCAGACAGAGAAACAAAACAGATATGGACAAATTAAACAGCTGCTAAGTCTTCAGTAAATTGGTCAATTACATGGAGTAACTGTAAAGGCCTTATGGAAACGCGTATACACTTGCGTTATTGAGAAAATATTCTGAATCAGTGAATAAGAATGTACAGTAAACTCCACTTACTACGAACACGCTTATAAAGAATTCATGTTTATTGCGAACCGATTTCAATTCCCCTACCAAAGCTCCATATACATATATGGAAAAAAAGACGCTTTTAGCGAATTTTGTAAGTGCAAACTTCTGTTTATTGCGAACCAAATTTGTGGACACCATAGTTTGATTTCCTATGTAATACACTTTCTTATTGCGAACCGATTTATGATAATTGAGTATAATTAAGCAATAAATTAGTAAGCAATTTTTTTCACCTGGGATCCGTTAAAAGGTGATATATAATTACATTGTTATCAAAACATGTTATAGTACTTACATGTCCCATGCATTTAACAATGGAATATATAAGACAAAGACGTGACATTTTGAGACGAAGTATCAATAATAAGTGAAGTTTACGAGAGGTCTACTGCATATTATTCCTGTATTCCAATAAAACATATTAAAATAGCGAGTCCATATACATGTGAATTATATTACATACCAAATTTTGAAACTGCGTCGATATATGCATCATGTAGATCCTGTACGCACACAAACGCTAAGCATGTTTTATTTTATACAAACGATTTAGTGTTCGCTCGATTTATGAAAAGAATCTTAAAGATGCAGTGTCCCTGAAAATAATTTTTATTTGAAAATGTAAATTTTACTCCAAACGGTCTAGATAGAGGAAAAAATGAGCCAGAAAAAAATTTATTTGAAAATATGCAGTAACCACTCTAATATTGTTGATTTTGTAATAAATAAATCTCCGTATACCTCTATTGTAAAAACTCAATACATTGTAGGTGGCGCTAGTGGAATGAATTTGAACTGCGCACCCCAAATTCAAAATGACGTTTTTAAACGGCTATATCTGCGTAGATTCGCCTGAAAATTTGAATTTGTACAAATAAGAATGTATACTTTCATACTAAAAGAAAGGTTTTGCATTACAAAATTTGGAAAATTAATTAATTTTCAGGGACACCGTCCCTTTAAGTAAGTTGGTCTGTTCTATTGATCTTGTCAGAGGAGTTTGTAAAACATATAAAAGAAAAGTATTGCTTGACAAATTGCGGATGGGAACTGTGAGGCCCTCAGTCAATGACATTTTTGGACTCGTTTCGGACGGTCATGCTTTGAGCGGCAAACATTGCATGACAAGTATGGATAATGACCATATCCTTGTATACAGCACAGAATCGATAATTCAGAAAATCAGAAACCGAAGGCATACAAAATCAGAAAAAAAACAGGAACCAAAGCAAACAAACGAAAACCTCCACCACATGAAAAGAAGCGAACTGGATCCTCTACTTGAGGATTAAATCTACGGTTTGTAAATCATATATTTAGAACGTTTAAGAAACAAAAACTTGGCGTGAAATTATTTGTCGAGTAATCAGAGTTGAATCCAGAGAGGTAAATACTACGCTCGAAGTAAGAAACCCTCCCCAAATAAAATATCGTCCCTGTGATATTTACCATGCGGATGAATCTGGGCTATTTTCAACATTGATTGCTTAAAAAACAAATCTTCATCGTACACATTCAGGGAGGAGACCCATATCACATGACCATATACAGGAAGAAGACTCAATACAAATGGTCACATACAGGAAGGAGATTCAATAAACATGGTCACATACAGGGAGGATACTTAATACACATGGTTACATACAGGGAGGGTACTCAATAAACATGGTCACATAAAGGAAAGAGATTCAATACACATGGTCACATACAGGGAAGAGATTCAAAACACATTGTCACATACAGGGAGGATACTCAATACACATGGTTACATACAGGGAGGGTACTCAATAAACATGGTCACATTCAGGGAGGAGACTCAATACACAAGGTCACATACAGGGAGGACCCAAAACATATGGTCACATACAGGGAGTAGACTCAATACACATGGTCACATACGGGGAGGAGACTCAATACACATGGTCATATACGGGGAGGATACTAAATACACTTGGTTACATACAGGGAGGGTACTCAATAAACATGGTCACATGAAGGAAAGAGATTCAATACACATGGTCACATACAGGGAGGAGACTCAATATACATGGTCACATACAGGGAGGAGAACAAAAACACATGACCATATACAGGAAGAAGACTCAATACACATGGTCACATACAGGAAGGAGATTCAATACACATAGTCACATACAGGAAGGATATTGAATACACGTGGTCACATACAGGGAGGATATTCAATACACATGGTAACATACAGGGAGGAGACTCAATAAACAAGGTCACATACAGGGAGGAGACCAAAAACACATGGTCATATACAGGGAAGTGAACCAATAAACATGGTTTCATACAGGGAGGAGACTCAATACACATGGTCATATACAGAGAGATGAACCGATACACATGGTTTCATACAGGGTGGAGATTCAATACACATGGTCACATGCAGGGATCGAGACTCAATGCGTATGGTCACATACATTGAGGAAACTCAATAAACATGGTCACATACAGGGAGATGACTCAATACACATGGTCACATACAGGGAGGAGATTCAATGCACATGGTCAAATTTAGGGAGGAGACTCAATACACATGGTCACATACAGGAAGGAGACTCAATACACAAAGTCACATAACGTTATTCTAAACGAGACGTTTTGCTCCGATTGCCTTTCTCGTCCCGAGAAGTTTCGTGCTGTCGGAAGTTTTTTTTTCTTTTTCCTTAGGTCGATATGCAATGAGAAATTTATTTTCATTTAAACTTTTTCTTACAAAATAAAATTGGCTTGAAATAAGAAAAATCATATGTTGGAAATACATGAGCTTAGGTCGATGGCCTGTTAGGTCTGACCAATTCAAGCTAAGATGACTTCTAGCTGAGCACTGTCTACTGAGTTCTTTGAAACTAGAATCATTGATATAAGTTTTCAAATCCAGACACCTTTTTTTCTTTGCTCGTAGTTTTCCGCAAATATTGTAAGAAATACCGTCATAGTCTAAAATGCAATAAAAAAGAGAAAAAATTCTATTTGTGGATTTACATTTAATCATATTTATTTTCTCTCCGCTCGCACAAAAAGGCTTCACCTTGATTCATATTACTCACTTTAACATAAACACATCGGTATGATTTGTGTAATGTTCACCATGTCCGAATACAGAATGTCTCCATTGATAAAGTTAATACTCGAGCTGTTTGCGTCATTGAAGACATTAAACAAAAGATTTAAATGTATCAATGCCTCACTGTCGTCCTTATAATGACTAGTATCTACTTTTTACATCTAAAATACAATGTAATTGTACCCCAATTCATTCAAACGACCAATGCGAAGTTACAGTAGATCAAATTTAAATTCCCGAGTGAAGATTGTATCTCATCATGTATTGAACAAAAACCTTTGATAAGGTTGTCAGTCGATGGTTTCTTTACAAATGCAACGTATTTGGTTCGTCTTTAAATAATCTAATTACAATTGAGCTCTATGTTTTATCATCTAGCAACGACACATTGAAGTGCTTGTATTATTTATAGTAGTTCATGAGACATTCCGAATAAAATCTTCCAAAAAGCACCCTCAAATTAAAACTTGGCGGTCTCCTCAACAAAGGGTTCTGTTCTTTCATTTCTAATCTTTGAACAAAACTTGTCTGTACTGTAGGACAGTATGCCGTAACTTAAACAGAAAATGCGAATATATATTAACCAAAGAGATCATATTGTAGAATAAACATCAAAGAAGTACCTAACCGTAATTCAGTTTCAAAGTCGAGAAGGCAAGAATAGAATTCACAAATAAGCTCACTGGGCAATGACATCATCTAAACTTTAATATATTTTATTTCAAATGATCGAATTACAGATTTTATAATATAGTGTATACAAAGGAAGATGTCCTGATAATAATTATCCCTTAACGGCATGAATCCGCTGATCTGTATTGGATCTAAATATGTATGTCGGCACGACAATCAGTTTATTATCTACAATAACATCTCAATTGTGAGGGAAATGTAAATTTAATTAAATAAAAAAATCCAAGGCTTACAATAACACGACAGCGAAAGAAACGAGCTGATAAGATAAGTCGTAAAATCTGCCCTGAAAAGTAAAATTTTCAAAATGTGAACTGCAAGAACTATTTTTTTACAAATTTTATGCCAGTTCTTGGTTTCATCACAATTGGCAGTTTGATAAGATTTATCGTGCATATTTGTCCTTAATTTTGGATCAAAATATGTCTTATTTCTATAGAAATCAATGGAAAATATAATCTAAAAAAAATGTCCCCCCCCCCAGCTACAGAACGCCACTTTTACAGAAGGTGTACATCACTAGTACACATCTTTTGACGAAGTTGGATTCTGTAGCTAGGAGGGGGGGGGGGCAATGCCCCAGAGACTAAAAACTGAAAAGGGGAGGTTGGGGCTTTTTAAGAATCTGTAAAGTAGGCCATAAAATAAGAAAAGTTTCATTTTTCTCTTTTAAAGTCTATCATTTATTAATTCTTAACATGTTCACATGAATTGCACAAGATTTTGAAATGGACTAAACAAGAACGTGCTGTTTATCTTTACACAGTGTGTTTTTCGCGGTAAAATACCTACTTTGTAGCAAATGAATACGAAATACAACCGTAATTAGATTCCAGATTTTAAAATTTATGGATAATGTGAGACCAGTCTTTTAAATCTGAACAATGTAATATTTCCAAAGAGTGCAAAAATTATTATGTCAAAAATGTACCGAAAGACGTAGAAAAATATGTTACATTGTCTATCTGACATTTAAATTTAGCCAATCACAGAATGCAAAGTCGCTCAAGTTTTGTATGTTCATACATCCAAATGTTAAACAGGACAATTAATGGCAATCAATAAATAGTGTGAAGTTTTTTTATTGGATTGAAAGAAGAGAAGCTTTCGCTAGTCAAATTTGATTTGTGAAGAACCGGCGAAGAACGTTTCGTCATGGATCCTGAATAATGTAAAGCTGAACAGAATAAAATAAATTACAGAAGGTGCGGAGAGAACTCGGGACCTTCCGCATGATATTAAAGCGAGTGTCCTGTCCATTCAGCCAACAGCGTAAATAAGAAGGTATTGTTAGGTTTGTACATGAATAAGAAAGGGTTACTTTTAGAAACAAAATACTTTCACAAAACGAAACTCTTCATTCTTATATTTCCTCCTCCGATGAAAATCAATTCTTTATTTTAAACATCTGTGTAAGTAATTGTATAAAAAACATAAATATGGAGGTTATCCCTGGTTTTTTATGTTAATTCAGGGATGTTCATTAAATTCTATTAGATATTTTTATTCATGTAAAATTTCCGATCATTAAGTTTATCGTGCAGTGAGCATACATCTTTAATGCTTATTGATCTAGAAATACTATTTCAATTATTTGTAATCGTCAATTTAGAACACGTCATATTCAACTAATTCAACTTAAAAGATCCAAAACAAAGTCAAGAAAACTTATCAACAATATCCGCTGCGAGCTTATAACAAGTGAAAAAAAAAACAGAACAAGTAACTGACAAAATAAGATAAACAAGCGATATATACTATACATTAGATCCATTTTATATGAATTTCTACAATTAATAAGTGCGCTCAATAAAAAAAAAATAACATCAAAAACAAAGGTATTTGTTAAATAGCATTGTGATGCACATTCAAATGGTTGTGCTATACTATATTCAACTATAAGCAAATCATATTGAGTGTTAGTAGAAAATCAAGTGTCACAACTCGTTATTCTATTTTCGAAAATGAGTTTGCTATCAATACAGCGGATAGTTGGACAATCGTACAGTTTCAGTTTGATATAACATACTTGTAATTTTAACTATACTTTCGTCACGGGGCTTTTCTTCATTTTGATGGAATGATTCTCATTTGCTTGTTGTTTATTCGTATGATGTTATTAAAGGTTGAAGTCTTACTAATAAATACTGACGATCTTGTCTTCGTGGAGTTCTTTGGAATCTTATTTTTTTCATTATTTTAATGGACATTTCTACTTAATGTTTATTATTCTATATTTTACTATCTATTTATATTTTAATCATATTTCAGAGTATTAAAAACGTTCTCGGCATTATCTTCGCGGAGAACAAAAATTATCAGTATTGATAGCATAAAACATGCACATTTTCGTTCTAACGACTAGTTCATGTCAATTGATAGTATATGAAAAGGAAGATTCATCAAACATTTCATTCTTTTATATTTCAAGAACGAATAGAATTTAAAACAATGGAACAATGAATGCTAATGGTAATAACTTATAAAGGAGAAATGAATGATTAACTAATTTGAAAAGAAAAATACATATATTCACTCACCAAAGTACCTTTTCTTTTTTATTCTTTTCTGTCTTCACTGCTTAAAGGAAATATTCAAAATTCACATCTATAGCTCGATGGTACAAGACGTCTTTATGTTGCACTATTCTACGCGTAAATGGCGGAGCATTCTTGTGACTAAAACATTTAAACGCATCCATGGTAATTTGATAAACATCTACATAGCCGTTCAGACATTGGCACGCTAATAATATCTGTACTTAACAATGTCTTGAGAAGATTTTGAAATGTTTCTCTTTTTACGGGACTTATATATTGTCAAATTATGTTACTGCGATAATGTGATCTTAAAAGGCAAAGATGTTTTACACAATTCATTTTTTTAAATCCAAATTTTATCTTTAATAAACTTTTATTAGATTAAAGTAGCGCTGTTTCTTTTCACTGTTTCATAGACGACCAACTTAATCTCGCGAGCGTTTACAATAAAAGCACGAATTATACATTAGAATCCCGTTAGAAATCACTATATACCCCCACCATTATATGACGGGGGTATAAAAAAAATACGCAATCTACAATATAATCCCGTTATTTTAAAATTATAGAATCATACCAAGCAGGTGAATAGTTGTTATGATTCGATACCGTGACGTCGATTCGTAATTCCACTGGTCTTTTTTCAGAAGCGTGTCAATCGTTTCAATTGCAAAGCAATATACATTTCACGAATAATAGGGTAGAGATTGCTGTACCATTCAGCTGTTGGACATTCAAATAGTCCGAACACATCGAAAAATCCAAAATTAAAGGAATTCAAAAAATGTGAATAAAAATCCTAACAATTCTAATCAATGTCCAAACCAATATCCTTACAAATTCTTACTAATCCTACACCGAATCCTAACATCTTAACAAAGGAGGGGAACTCCAACAACACCAGGTTTTAGCACCCACAGCAAAACCCAAAAACCCCCAACGCAAAAAAAGCAGTCATTGACAGAAAGAGACGCATAAGGGACAAGGAACGTCAACACACAACACAGAAACATCAAACACAAAGGACTACACATAAACCAACAAGACCGATGGGCAACCGGTGCCGACTTAGGAAGGCCATCTGCCACGGAAATAGCAGAAGGTGTGGTTATCCTGGATTACGTGCGGACAACCCTCCCACTTTTCTGATTACCTAGAGGTCTCGAACAACGTACAATTGTGATGTTAAACAAGTATCCTAACACTCTAAACAAGGAGCAGACGGACCAATCAGATCGAGCGACCTTAAGATGAATAATGACGGCGCCCGTGAGAGAAAAATAGAGAAAAAAGGAAATGTCAACTAATTCACGAACACAGCACTAAATCAACTGACGTAATTTATCAATATTTAGATAATGACAACAAGATTGTTCTCGTTTACAACTTAATATTTTATTATACCCCCGAAGACGAAGATGGGGGGGTATATAGGAAACACCCTGTCCTTCTCTCTGTCCGTCCGTCCATCCGTCCGGTAAAGAAGTTCTTACAGCAGATAACTATTGATGTATAAGTGATAGCCTAAGGGCGTTCATATGTTAAAAGTCTTCAAATTCAATAGAATCATTTCAGATCTGATACATGTACAGCATGGACCAGACATGCGCGTTTCGGGTACTAAACCCTCGTCAGTGATACTAAGTCTAAACAATGTAATATGGTAAAAAAGTATGAAAATTGGTACAGTGGTGATCGCGGGAGATTACACACTTTTACCGAAGTTTCCGAGGCTTAACCTAAGTTTCCGAATTTCGGAGAAATCCTACCTAAGTTTCCGAATCCTAACTTTACGAAAATTACCGCTTTGACCGAAGTTTCCGAATTAGTAAAATTCGGTAGGAAATTTAGGGTAAACCGTGAAAGTTAGGTATTTTAGTTAGATTTTTTAGGAAAAAGTGTAATATTTCGGGTTTTTCGGGGTAATGGTAGTTTTAAGATTGATTTCAACAAAACGAAATTTCCATTATGTTCACAAAAGGAATGCAACATGTGTTCGGGAATTCTGGGGTGTTATTGAAAAAGGGGGGGGGGTATATCCCTTGAAAATTTCCAAACATAGTCATATACTTTTTTATTGGCAATTTGCAATACTAGGGCTCACGCTGTTATAACTCTTCCCCTCCCCTGATTGTCTAGAGTCGCGCATACATCATGATGTATACAAGTCAAATTTGGTATTGAATAAATCACAGGGGGCCGTAGCCAGATTATTTTTATTTCCATGAAATCATTCTGCAATCAAACCCCCCCCCCCTTTCCCTCGATTCATTTAATCAGCTATGTACAACGATTTCCCACAGATTCTAAATGAAAGATATATGGAATCTGCGGAAAATCGCTGTACGTTACGTAGCTGATTAAATGGAAAGAGGCACACGTCAGTCATTGAAATATTAAAAAAAAACCTTGCTTTGGCCCCCTGTGTACAATAAATAAAAAAAAAAAACAGAAAAAGTCCGATATTAGAAAATATTAAAAGAAAAGATCGTTGAACTAAAGAAAAGATCTTATCTAAGAAAAGATCGTTGAATATAAACAATTCGAATTTCCTCTGATCGACGAAGTTGTACTTTTCGCAGTGGAAACACTTCGGCATTTTCAAAAATTCTTAGAGATTTCTTAATTTCAAATTGAGAAAACTAATGTAATTTCAAAAGACAATAAGTAATATATTATATTCCTACATAAAAAGCCGATTTTACACTGTGTACCGACTATAAACCGAGCTAATGATCGAACTTGTATGCAAATTTCAGGCAAGTTCTGTGTTTTTGTTTTTTTTAAGTAATTCCTCATCGTGTGTTTGTGTGTGTGGTTTTTTTTTTTTTTTTTTTTTTTTTTTTTTTTTATTTTCTAGAATTTCAGCTGTCCTTAGCCGAGGAGGTATATAATACGTCCCTGCCGTGGCTTTTAAAAATAACAGCATTTTGTACAATGGAGAGGCGTGGAGGGTTTTGTTGTTGTTTTTTTATTTTGGAGACCCTCGATCAGGGCAAGGACTGTTTATAAGTCCTTGATCAGGGCCCGATTTTTTTTCTGTTCTTTAGCGGATGCATGACCAAAGATAATTCAGCAGACCCTTCGGGCTAGATTCTTTTTGTAGAGGTGCAAACTTTCTGGACATTTTTCTTGGGGAGGGATGCAGTCTTCCTGCCCCTCCCCTCATAAAAATCATACGGGGTTCCTTTGTCCTTCTCAATATTTTATAATTTGTTCGACAAATGTTAAAATTTTTGTCTTACTACCATTATCCATTACATGTACATGCAACTCTATATCTAACAGATTCCTTTCCAAGGTGTTCTCAATCTTATGACAGCCCTTTGCACTAATTGATTGTGATAGGCAGAATAAAAAATGTGGCCGGTCCGGGAATCAAACCCGAGACCTTATGCTATGGAGGCAGACGCTCTTAGCAACTGAGCTAACCGGGCACAATAACCGTACCGTCACACACTATTTATAATTTTTTTACAAGTCCCGAGATACAAATATGTTGCCGGACTCTGCCCGAAAACCTGTGATTGTCTGCAATCTTGAGGTAAAAACTCCTATGCAAGAACTGTCATAAAGGAATGAATTATACCCAACTATTCATTCAAAGTATTCATACTGAATCTTCTAAACAGTTTCATAAAAAAAGTATATTATGACCTTGACCTCTTACTTTTATTTAAGAGCATAATACACCCTTGGGTCCTAAGAGTAATTATGTCAAATGTTTTTGAAAACCATGTAGAGGGGAAATAGTTTTGTCACAAAGTTTTGCCAAGAAAGTCTATTGTTACCTTGACCTCTGATCTAGATTCAGGTCATTAAAAAACCCTTGAGTGCTACATATACGTAGCAATTCTGCAAACAACACAATAAAATTGATAACCAGGAGGACCGGAAACTGATTTGCTCAAGGAGAGGGCAAGTTGCTTGTTGCAGATTGACCCTCAATATGTGACTTTGATTTTGAAGATAACCTTGACATAGATACTGAATAACAGACATTGAATAAAGTTTTCCGCATATATGCACGGTGTATTTGCTTTGCAGTGAGTAAAGTAGAAATCAAAAGGAAGTGTAACATAATGAACTGATGAGCATGATCATGTATAAACAGATATTCAAATAAGTGATCTTATGATTCTAATCACATCATGTGGGCGAAACCAAAGGCCAGCTCCGAAAAAGAATGTCAGGACACCGGTCAAAAATAAATAATAAAGGAAGTCAACTCCTTTACCGACATTTTGACCAGGCGGATCATTCTGTTTTATCGATGAGAGTCAGAATCCTGGAGAAAATATATCACCCCACAAACAATCCCAATTTGAGCACACCTCTCCGTCGCAACAGAGAAGAGTTCTGGATAAAAAATCTTAACACTGCAGCGCCCTATGGGTGCAACGATAACATCAGCACTATAGGAAACTTAACAAGTCCCGGTTGTCAATCGGTAAATGTGACTAGCTTATTCAACAGATCACAAAGAAGACCTCGAAGTCATGGCATTCGAAAATATAATAGGCCTGAGATACATAGTTTCTCCTTCGATGACTTGGTTCCATTTTTGAATGAGCCTCTAGGCCTGCATTATATTCGTACCAAATTATACTCTGTTCCTTTAAGGAAGTTACACGAAATCTACGATTATACGAAGGATCTCGCATATACCGATACACGTTCCCCAGAATACAGACTACAAGGAGTCATCTTGGACATTTCTACTTTTCGTTTATTTCAAGCAGTTAGATCAGATAAATCAGAGGAGAAAACAAACCGCCCTTTCATTAAAGTAAGATTTGCAAACAAAGGTATTGATAACTTGAATCTTGGTCAAATTTTGAATCACAAAACTGTCACAGAAAAAATCCCACCATATTTCAAAAGAAAAGAAACTCCTTGTATTTCCTATAGCTACACACCAACAGTTGCATCTAAAATTTACAATTACAAACGATTCCTGCAGTATATTGATTTAAGTAATCCCTCACTACATCCACTTCCCTGCGAATGTTCTTCATCGGATTTCACCTACTCTCCTTGTGGACACGTTATTACTGGTGACCTTAGTATAGTCAAGAACGACAAGTTGAGAGAATTGTTAAAAAAGGGTCCCAAATACAGAGAAAGTATGTCCTTTACATGGAACCAAAATGTCAAAATTATTATGGACTCTTGTGAGGAATATGCAAGACGTTGGGCAAAGAAAGAGGATGTACAGCTCGACACCCTTTCCGAATGGATAAAATCAATCAGAGGGTTTCTTTTATCTAGAATTAACCGATTAAAATCAACTGTGAACACCAGATTCGTGTCTATATTTAAAGACCCTGATGTTATCACAGAACTTACCTACCTCCAAGAACATTATGTCATTACACCAGCGGACAAAGCCTCAAATAATTACACATTTACTTGCAAAAAGTACTATTTCGACAGTCTAGTTAAAGAGTTGGGTTTAAATTCGACACCTGGAAATCCCACTTACACCCCAACAAACCTTTCTGCCTCTGAAATAATAGATAACCACAAATCAGCTCTTGCTTCCTTTGGCTTCGACACTACCAATTTAGATTTAGATTTACCATACTTATACTGCATACCTAAAATGCATAAGAATCCGTACAAACAACGTTTCATCGCTGGTTCCTCAAAATGTTCTACCAAATCTGTATCGATCTTACTCACCAAAGTTTTATCTGAAATCAAATCTGGGCTACAAAAATATTGTTCGACAGTATATTCTCGCAGTGGTATCAACCAGATGTGGATTTTAAAGAATTCGAAGGAACTTTTAGAACATCTGAAATCCACTCATTTTAGTAGAGTCCATTCGATCAAAGCCTTTGATTTTTCGACACTTTACACTACAATTCCACATTCTAAATTGAAAGAAAGACTCGCAAAAATTATAAGTAATGCGTTTACAAGTAAGAACGGTAATCGCAAATACAAATTTATTGTTGTTAACTATGACAAAACCTTCTTTGTAAAAGAAAAGTCAGATTCTGAAAATAAGTACACTGAAACAGACATTATTCAGATGTTAAACTTTCTGATCGACAACATTTTTGTGGTGTTTGGAGGAAAGGTCTTCCAGCAAATTGTCGGAATTCCAATGGGGACCAATTGTGCCCCACTCCTTGCCGACATTTTCCTTTACTCGTACGAAGCTGAATTCATTCAATCTTTGGTCTCTGAAGGGAAAAGATACTTAGCTTCTGACTTCAACTTCACTTACAGATACATAGACGATGTGTTGTCCATCAATAATCCAAAATTCACGGATTACCTGAGCAGTATCTATCCTTCGGAGCTTGAAGTCAAAGAAACTACAGAGGCAAATAATTCAGCATCCTATTTGGACATAATGTTGTCCTACGACACTGATGGTCACATGAACACCTCACTCTATGACAAACGTGACGACTTCAATTTCAGCATTACGAACTTTCCTTTTCTGAGTAGCAACATCCCTTCATCGCCTGCTTATGGCATGTTCATATCTCAGTTGATACGCTATGCCAGAGCAAGTACCAAATATACGGATTTTGTTCTGAGAGCTAGGCGTCTTTCAGATAAGCTTCTCAGTCAGGGATATGTTTGTGACCGACTAACATCGTCACTGAGGAAGTTCTACGGTCGATATGGGGAACTCGTCATACACTATGATGTCCCACTATCCAGAATGGTGGATGATATTCTGTCATAGACCATTTGAACCATCCAACCAAAGATTGTACTCTATATCTTCCAAAATGGAAGTAACCGGATGTGACAGTTCTACCGAATTGAGGCGACGGGTGTTGCATGCAAGCAGGAGATGCTTACTCTTCCTGGGCACCTGGTCTCACTCTCATATCGGGAGTTCGCTTCTTTTCATATGGTGGAGGTTTTGGTTTTTGTTTGCTTTGGTTCCTTTTTTATCCTGATTTTGTATGCCTTCGGTTTCTGATTTTCTGAATTATCGATTTTGTACTGTAGACAGGGATATGGTCATTATCCATATTTGTCATAAATATAAATTTACATGTGTAAACATGATCTATAGACCTTTGGCTGATCCAACTTCTGTATGTGCTCGGTATTTTTTTTTTTTTTTTGCATTTTGTGCCGACATGTTTGTGTATATATATTTTTGCAAAGATTTTTAACCCTTTCAATTTCATTGTAATTGTAATTATTATAGCTTATTCAGCTCAAGTACAATGTGGATCAATATTCAACACCTTCTAGGTCAAGAAGGTATAGCTCAAAAAATTAATATAAGATACCAAAATCCAGTTGCTTTACAATTTATTTCCTTTCTTGCAACTGATGAAGTACATGTAGAATACTATCAATCTGACAATAAGAAATTTACAACTGTAACTGTCAAAAGACAGCAAGTGTGAATGGCAGTAGATGGTAAATTACTGTCTACAATTGAGTACAAGATTAACACTGTTCAAGAACAGGTATGTCACCTGTCACATGTTTGACCCTAAAACATTGCCTTGACATTGAAAATGACCTTGAGCTAGACTATAGCCTCTAAACATACTTCATTATGATGCATATCAATTAGCTATAGATACTATAGCCATATATATATATATGATCATGTATCTTCAATGAACATCCCCCTCCCTTTTCACTTACATTTTTGTAGCAGGGCATATTGGAGGAAAACCAAGTGAAACTGATAATGTCAATAACATTCTCCAATAAAACAATCAAAATCAAATTGAACCTACCCCTCAAAGTACTAAATGCAGTCTTCCAGCGGTAGAAATTCGTTTGTTTCTCAACACCGGACGATTCACTACTGTATGATCAGCCATACTATGATCACGTGATAAGTTGCAACGAGAGCGCTGATTGGTTTCCCAGACGCAAAGAACAGCGTTCGGTCATTCTCTTGACTCTACCTGTACAAGACATGAAAAATCTGAAAATTAACTTTCTAAAAACGAAAGTAGAAAAAAAAAATGTCGAACGACGAAAAACAGCAAGTCTATGCCTTTAATCTTGCTACAGCCGGACACAACTTTTTAATAAGTGGTCATGCAGGCACGGGGAAAACTACCCTTTTGGTGAAGCTTCACGACAAGCTGCGGGAGATAGGCAAACAAGTAGCAGTTGTGTGCACAACCGGCATTGCCTGTGCTAGCCTACCATCCAGATGTGACGCACGAACTGTGCACTGTTGGGCTGGTATGGATGATGGAAGGTAACACATTTTATATTTTGAGATAGATTCTTTTGCACCCCCTAATCCTTCTTTCACACTTAAAACATTTTAAACATTATAACCTGCTAATTCAGATACATTCTAGAACAATTTGTCAAATCATAAAGTAATCATTGTTTATTCCATTCAGAATATGTTTCAAACAATTGTTTCTTATTCCCTCTATAGATAGGGTTATTGCGCACCGAGGTTACTCATTTTCGTTACATTTTCATCACTGTTTCTAAACTATGCTGCAGCTACCAGTATGATAAAGATATGTTTCACCTAAGAAACCTTAACATTTGATCCTAGACTTTTACCTTGAGTATTAGTATACTGTAATGTGCAACATCATTTGAACCTCAAAATATTCCTTTCTTGCAGATATGACACCTCCTATATAAAGGACATAATCATAAACTACAAGAAGGATGTTTACAGAAATATCCTATCAACAGATGTGCTAATCTTGGATGAGGTATCCATGCTTTCCAAGAAATTATTTGAACAGCTTGAGTGCATTTGTTCTTTGAAATGTGGACATAAATTATTTGGAGGAATGCAACTTGTTTTCTGTGGGGATTTTTATCAGCTACCTCCAGTCAAAAATAGGATGTATAATGATGATGGAAAGTTCTGTTTTGAAAGTGAATTATTTGACCAAATTTTCCCTCATCGTATTACCCTTGAAAATGTTGTTCGACAATCTGATTCTTCATTCATTAAATGTGTTAATGAAGCTGCAAAGGGAAAATTAAGTGAATCCTCGGTAACTTTATTGGAAAGTCTTAAGAGACCTCTTTGTAAAGATGATAACGACGAACCTATTAAGTTGTATGCAACAAATGAACAAGTCGATAATCATAACTGACTTAGAATTTTGAACAAGAGCGGTCAGCTGTATGAGTACAAAGCAATAGACAGAGGAGAGTCCCATTACCTTAAAAAGGTTCTTGCACCTCAAACATTATGGTTAAAGGACGGATGTCCGGTGATTCTTGTGAGGAACATATCATCAAATCTTGTGAATGGATTACAAGGCATCGTTTTATCTTGTAAGGAATGTCCAGTCGTTCATTTCCCAACCGTGGATATTACAACAAAGCTGGAGAAGCAAACATTTTCAGGTATAATATTAATATAGATGTGTATCATACATGATCATATGTAACAAAACTTTTGACATTTTAATGTTTTTATTTCTATTGATATCTACATTGTATTTATAAATTTTGATAAATGATAATGATCTTTTATGTCATTAGAAGTACACCAGTAAAAATATTTCATTTGTTCAGTGTATGTAAAATGTTAACCTTTTAATACATATAGATGCATTCTTATATTGTAGTTTTTAGTCCAGTACTTAAAAAAAATGTTGCAGAAAGGACACAGGTTCCTCTGAAATTGGCATATGCACTCACAGTACACAAAGCTCAGGGAATGACATTACAGAGGTATATTATTTCAGAAGTTAAAAGAAAATGACTCATTAGGGGCTATTAGTATATAATGTCAAAACATCTGTCTATTGATCGTTCTCCACTAGAGGTTTCAATTTAATTTCTCAGCAAAAAATTGACAGAATTTATTGATTTCTGGCACACAGATTTATTATGATGAAATGCAAATTGACCTTTTTTGGTAGAGTTATGGTCCCTAAATGTGAAAAAATTGTTAATTTCAGCTGATTGGTAGGAGAATTCTATCACTAATCATTGCTTATGCAACTAAACGATTGATATTTTCATAATTTACTTTCACATTTATTCATCAGGTTTATTATTTTCAGAAATTTACCAATTTGAACTTCTAAACATATTCATATGTATATTATAATTTTAGGAAATGATATTGATCTCAATACAATTTAATTCCTTAACAGAGCAGAGATTGACTGTCACAGCATGTTTGCTCCTGGGCAGCTAGGGGTGGCCATTGGGAGAGTTAAATCCCCAGCAGGTCTTAGAGTAATAAATTTCAAGAGGGAAATTTGCCTACCCCAACCACCAATTATTGAAGATGCTATGAAATTTTGCTCAGCACCTGATATAGATGACTGTAGTTGTTGTCGTATTACTAGGTTGGTATTCATCATTTTACCGGTAATAACATTTTGAAATACAGATCTAGAAATGTTATACATACCTTTATCTTAAAAGCGTATGACCTTTATCTTTGTATCTTTGCTACATGTCTGCTCCTTTTTTCTCTTAGGCTTTGAAAATGTGAGTGGCTGTGCTGTTTTGTCACATTGGCCTGCATTTGATTTTTTCGATACAGTTGTTTGTCCGATGATAATACTGTTGATGTTTTTCTGATATTGAAGCACATTTGGGTTGGAATTTGCTCCATTAAATGTAGATCTCTGTTGGCAGAACATGTTTTCAACTATATCAGAATTGATCATAGAGGGCGTAATGATGACATTTACATCTCTTCGTTTAATCATTAAACCACACAACTCCACAAATCCTCTAATACAGGATGAAATGTCGTCCATGCATTGATAGGAGAGCAAACTCTTAGTTTCCTGTACACCTTTTCTCTACTCCTCAAACCAACTAACAACTTCCTGAAGGTCTTTAAGTCTATCATCATCCAATCTTGTTATTGGCCTTGTGTCTCTGAATATGGTTATCATTTTTGATGTTTGTTTCAGTAGTTTGATTGGTCCGTTCATTTTGTCACCACCATTATTAAGTGAACCCTGGTACTCTTCAAAAAGATGGAGCATGTCAGTGTCCATCACTTGCTCAGCTAGATGATTCCTCATCTTTGATTGAGTGGAGGGATAAAGGTGTTCATTTGTTAGTCGTCTGTGAATTTGTAGGGCATTTTGCTTGTCCCAGTGGAAAGCATCGCAGAACATTTGCCACTGAATATTTTCACCCGTCACCAATGTTACATTTCTTGTACACCCTTTTTTTATTCCACTCTTAAGAATATTGTTGCGTAATTTTTTAATTACATGTGAATAATCCATCATAAATACGACACATTCTTCGTAATTACATGGATTTTGCACAATCGTTGTCTGCATAGTTGACACATGCATGTTCAAAAATGTGCGATTACATTGTGCCCCATCCATAGAAGTATACACACATGTGAACCCAAACATTTGTAGTTTATCTGTTGCCTCCCAGAACAAGCTGTACATATCATAGGCCTGTATTTGATCACTCACAAAATGTGCTATGGGGAACCTAAACCCCGTAAATCCTAGAAAAACAAGTTGCAGTATGTGATTGCCAAGTTTTCTGATCTTTTGTCCTTGTCGTAAAGTCGAACATAGATTACCTTCCTCTCCTTTGTCTACAAGACCGACTAGTTCTATTCCTTTTGAATTTCTCTCAATCTAAAAGTCTTCCTGTACAGCCATCTCGTCCAATATGATACCTCCAAAATATCCCTCTTTAGGAATTTGTAATCGAATGGCTTCGTTTAGCATCCATTCGAAGATTTCATCCATTAAACCTACCTTCTGTTTCACGCAGTTTTTATACAGAAGTAACAGTGATGGAGATGGTAATACTAGCAAATTGCTTTGTCTAAGGGCTTCATATCCTAGAGGACTTCTGTTATATAATTGTAAGAAAACGGATATCACCTCTTTCGGCCATCTTCTACCTTTAGGATTTCTGCTGATGTTATTTGTCTGGCTTGAAAGGAAGGTTATCATTTCTGGTGGGGCATTTGGTATCATTTGTCTAAGGTCTTATTCTGTTGTGCTGTTGTTTTTCTGTTGTCTCTGTTTATCTTTCTCTTTTAGTATTTCGCCTTGTGACTTTCCACTTGTATCAAATATCATTCTCTGACATGTTACACATGCTTTTGAAGTTCCTATTAATGATGTTAGTTTTTGGCAAATCATAAACCGTATCCTCCTTCTTCCTGTGTTTTCTTTGTCACATGTATTTTCAAAGTCTTCTATGGTGTGAAATCTGCTACATACTATTGATTTTGTGATTTGTATCCCTTCACACAATTCCATCATGCTTACAATATGTAACACACCTAAGACACTGTTGGTTGTGAACTGGAAATATTTACTAATTTTAGCTTGCTGGAGATTTACCTCTTTCCCTGCTATCCACAATTCCCATGATTTGTCTACATTGAATTTTATGATTTTATGAATTTCCATGCCATTTATCTTGAACTTTGTTCTCATACAACAGATTATTTGATGGGCAGTTTGTCCTGAAATGTCCACTTCCTCTGAGAAATGATCCAGTGCCTTCTGAATTACTGCAATGATGTTTGATTCTTCTGTATTTGGAACATTTTGTCTTAAATGCAATCCCCTAATCATTCTCATTTTCTGACCATTAGGCAATCGTTTCCTATGAAATCCAGCCTCTGGAAACAGCTTTCGTATATATTTTGAAAATGTTTCAATATTTACATCACCATGAATCTCACGCTCCTCAATGTTCTCAAATTTATAGGTTTCAAACAAAGTCCTGAATGGTACTTCTTCATAAATGTTGCCACTTTTTTCTAGATGATCTATCAACCTACAAATAAAAAATGTTGATTTTAATTGTATTGTTTGAATCTTGTATGAGCAAAATAGACCCATTTTGGCCTTTTGTTTATGGCCTGGTAATCTGACTTATTATGTCTAAGGTGAGCTATATAGGCCCACTTGGACCTTTTGTTTATGGCCTTGCAATCTGACTAATTATGGTCTCAGGTGAGCTATATAGGCCCACGAAAGTCTTTTGTTTCTGCCCCTGTCTTTTAAATATGGTTATTAGATTTTGTTTCATGATTGAGAAATTTAACAGAAAGTGGGAGTTAAAATTTTCCACTTTTCTGCTTATGGGGCATCAGATTTCACAAACACATTGAGGCATTTTTTGTTTCAACTTCTATGATTTTTTTTTCAATATGAATGTAAACATATAACAGATATTTATGTTAACATATAACTTTTTTTGTGTGTCAACATGCAGCTTATTATAGAAACATGCTAAAAAAATAGTTTGTATATACTTTAATAGCAGATAGACAGCACTATCACACACAACATGATTAAATACCATTTTAAACATATTCAATTATTTACTTGCAGGAAAGTAAATATGGTCCCGATTCCTGTGCCATGTACCAGTTTGTCATATGAATCACATATACAAGATGAGTTTGAAGAGGAGGAGGAAGAAGAAATTAATTTAGTGACTCCTGATTCAGATGTTTCTTCTGTTGATGCTTTATCTATACCTGAAGGATTTGATGTTGTTAATGTGATTCGTGACCTCAAAGTAGGTAATGCCATGACAAAATTGCAAGAAGAATCAAACAACGCAGTAGAGGAATTGCTCACAAACCACATTGATGCTGTGAACACATTTTGTTCAGAAGAATTTGAATGCATTCAGGGCATGATGGAGGAACAATCTCTGAATATTGATGATGCAGATCCACAGCCTGTTCATGCTGACAAAATTTCAAGATTTTACAAACTTTGTCATCAACATCAGACGTCAAGTGAATTTAAAGCAAGGTCATATTTGATGTTCTTTGACCTGCGTGAAACTTCACAGCAAATAATTGCTCACATTTCATTCAATATCTCATGTGCTATTCGGAAATACCTTAAAGGTTAACCAATTACTGCTTCAAGTTAGGAGATTCTGAGCAACAACAATACAATGAGGCTAAGTGTATGTTGAAGATCATTGATACACTTGCAGTAAATGAATCAATCCTTCAAACAAGCACTCAGTATCCGGAAAGTTTGATTGAGACAGCTTTTAGGCAGTATCAAACCCGTGGTCTCACAAATATTACTGACAAAGTATTCCAATTTTTCATCTCAACGTGTGATAAATGTCTTCATTTGTTAGTTGATGAGAATCTTAATATACATGGACAAAACCTCTTTGAGAAATGCAATGCATCAATTTCAAAGGATATGGATCTCTTCAAGGTATTCTTAACAAGTATTCCGACAATTACACAAGATGACTTCATGAAAGATGACAGTGTTGTTGGTTTGTTGGGGGAAATGGTTATGATATCCTCCTGCTCAGAACTTTTATTTCAAGAGCTGTCTGAAAAATTTTTACTTGTGATGGTAAATCAATACCGAAAAGACTTCCTAATGAACCTATCTGTTCAGAAAAAAATGGCTCATAGGAAACAAATTCAAGTAGGCTCCCAGTCTAAGGGGAATGTCAAGAAAGCTGGACTCAAACTGAATTTTGATTTCATTCTTGCAGACTCCTCTACAGAAAAATCTTGTTCTCACAATTTGTTGAAAGGCCTTGTACATCAGGATGAAAATTACCTTAGCAGTATGAAAAAAAATCATTTGATATGTCTGTGTAAGGCGTATGACTGTAAAGTTAAAACAAGTGACAATAAAGCAGCAATTATCAAAGTTCTAAATCAATCATTAAAGCAGGCCACAGTAATGCCACACCCTGAATACTTATATGAAGACCAGTCATGTGTACAGCCAAATGTAACCATTGAGGCAAATGAAGAAGGAGGATCTGGTCAAACTACTGAGGATTCTTGCATTGTATGTAAAAAAGCAGAAGGACATGTATTCAAAATTCATATAGCATATTCAAAAACCAACATCAATGTCATAGCTTTTATGCTTAAAAATGCTAAATAATTTTTTAACAAAACCTTACGTTACAAATCACAGCACGAAAAGCCGAGTTTCCACATTTTGGAAACCACATGGAAACCTGAGGTTGACAGTTTCCAAGTGGTTTCCAAGGCATGGAAACCCGGATCAAGTTTCCATGTAGTTTCCACCAGGTTTCCATAATGGAAACCTGGTTGAGTAGTTTCCACGAGGTTTCCTTTGTATGGAAACTGATTTTTTTTTTCCATTAAATATATTGTATGAATTATTTCCCATGTAGTATCATATGACAATATGGTTTGTAGTTTCGAAAGTATAAAAACTTTCCACTTTTTTTTTCTTTTTGCAAACGTATACAATTTTGTTAAGTTTCCACAATGGAAACTCCGTGGATAGTATTCAATGTGTGTAAATCTACTCTTTCTTTATGACTCGAGAGCTTTCTGTGAGTGACCAACTTTCCCTCTGGTGTTTTCTCATGTTTCATTTGACCTTTTCAGTTAAATTTCATTCAATATAATCATGTCATGCCACAGTGCTTGATATCAATCTTCATAATAAAATTCTTGTGCAAAGGCTCACCAAACTTAGGAGCAGATGCATACAAAGTGATTCAATTAATATGTGCTATACTTAATAATAACATACAAATTTGTAAGTTAATTTGGATTTTATTTCCTTGTACATAAAGATTCACAATAATTTAAAAATGATTTCAAACAATTTAGAAGTTACAGTATTGTGTTTCAATTTCAATTGTAAACATATTAGCATACAGGCAATAAGCCCTTTTCACATAATTGCGTGACTAGCATTTTGTGAACGGCAAGTACCGGCAAGTACCGACTTTGATGACGTCAGTTAAAACGTGATTGTCCTTGACGTCATTTGCGGGAACTGTTTTTATTTTGCCGTCCAAAACAACTGCAGTTATGTGAAAAAGGCTTATTTGGGAGTTCCAGGTCGGCTTTTGTGTTCCGAATCAAAAATAAATTTTCACTTATTTAAGATGGAAAGTAAAATTTTGTATTTTCTACAAAGAAAACTTTAAATATTGAACATGTTGAATAACTAAGTAATCACTAATTACGAAAATTAGTTCTCATTTCAAAATTACAAAACAAAACAAAATCATAAACAATTACAAACAAATGATATTGGAAAGTTCTATTGTAAATAATTCTATTTGAAAAAATATGAATGGAGTCAATATATCGAAATCGAACAAAACTAAAAATTTCAAGCTCTACTTGAAGGAAAAGATAACAGCCACAATTCAACCGACATATTCATGAAATATACTTTTCAAGAATTTCAAGTGATGTATAACTCTGCCTTATACATGTGTCTATGTGTGGCAATGTGTAAATATAAGTATAGAATGCTAAACGTCTTTAAATTCAATAGCATCATTTTAGATCGGATAAAATTTCGGCATGGACCAGACGTGCACGTTTCGGGTACTTAACCCTCATCAGTGATCCTCAATAAACATACCATCATAATAATAAAACAGCATTATGATGAATATTTCATTTTTAATATTTTTACTCAATACTAGAGTTTAAATACAACAATAATTAATACTAATAATCATCAAATGCATCTCATCCTTCATGCAAATGTGCCATTCCATAATCTGCGACAGTAATAACATCACAAAGATACCCAGAATCTTAATAGCAGAAAGATAATGATTTTGAATTCTCTATCAAAAATAAATTGACTGTAAACATAGTGGATTCATTCCATATCAGCTTCCCAATTTGACAAAAGGGTAAAAGTACACATCATGCACATAGACATAATAATGACTCATACATAATGGACTATTTAAACTATTCAAAACTGATTCAAAATTAAAAGTTATTTAGAGTCAGAAAGTGAAAATTAAGTGTACTTTGTAATACAAGTTCAGAGATTCACCCGATTCTTTTGACATGAACATACACACTACATAAAAAAGACAAATGCATAAGACAGAATGGCAAGATTGTCTTCATATCCAAAACCAAAGGCAACAGTACAAAAGGATAACTGTAAAATTCATTTAATAAGAATCCTGAGGTAAATATACTCATATTCAAGATTCATAAGATGAAGTTCTGAAGACAATCTACATTCCAAACGTAATAACCCTGTGTAGAGAATAGAGTATGTATAGGTTTATAATTTAACATGTTAATGATGTTTGAAGCAAATGAATATTTGACAGTTGACCTTTTTGTTCTTCTTCACAGACTTATCCTGACATCATTGATAGTCATGTTCAAATGTAAAGACGCGGACAATTGGCACTAACAATAATAAATGATTGATGTCCCCTTTTCTCAACAGTCCATGCACACTTTCCTTGTAGTTTATGTACTGGCAAAAATGATGCTGCCCCTTCATTTATCTGCTTGGCAGAAAATACTGCTACAGGTGGAAGATAACCTAAATTGTCATCTGTTGACTTATACCAGTCCACTATAGCGAAGAGGTGGTCCAAATATTTTCCATCAAGCTCTAGTGTGTGAACGTCTTATAAACTAATGTCCCATCAATACCACTTTTGTAATTTGATGCTACTCCTCCATGCCGCCCTTTGTTATCAGATAGCGTGGGTACGCCGTAATTAGGTCAACATCGATCAAGTAAAATAACACTTTAAAGTCAAATACACCAACCTTGTGCTTTCAAATTATGACATCTATGACGAAGAAAACAATAATCAACAGTATCTGTTTAGTTTAAATCCATTAAGAAGACTTTAAAAACGATTTCTTTTCTTCGTTATAAATGAGCGTCCTTACAAAACAACAGAACAGAAATAAGTGATTGTGATTGGCTAAACGCTTATGCAAATTAGTGACGGGAGAAAGCATTAACTTTCCAGAGGAAGAAATCAAATGAAATAGTTTGTTTATAAAATATTTTATTGCAAATAAAATTGTATTTTCCCGATAATTTAATGGTGTTTTATGATTAAGAAGTCTCACTTTTGATATTTAATTTATTCTATCCTGGATTTCTTAAAAGTGTATGAAGTGTTAGAAATATTTCAAGTAATACAAAATATATACACTGTAAAAAAAAACTGACAATTGTCTTAAAATATTGACGATTTCTATTGGGTTAACTTCCAAGGTTAAAATAGTTTAAAGGAGATGATTTTAAGGCAACCTTTGGAAACTTTAGATGGGGCCGGAGGGTGTCGGATACGCCTCTTTTAAACCTACGGATGCTGTTAGTAGAAAGTTTTAAGGTTTGCGATCCATCCGAAAAATTTATGTGTAGGCTTGAGTCTTTTAGCCTATATGGAATTTACGCCTCTCAATTGACAATTTTTTCCGCGCTAGCGCGGGTTATTATCGAGTTTAATAGATGTCTATTTGAAATATTATAAAGAAAATTCATCAACTTGCATTGCTACCTAAGAAAGGACATGAACATGCTTTTCATATTCTCTTTATCTTATGTTTGAATTTAAACAGTTATGATAGAAAAATTAGTTTTCAAAAATTCATCAAAAGTTCTTAAAATGTGGTAAGAAAAACTCTTCATATAAAAAAAGTTGGGTTAAAGCTCTTGGTTTAATAAACATTGCATAAAACATGTTCATATAAAAGTTGAATTATGCAAAACATGTTCATATAAAAGTTGAATAATGCCCAGAACAGAGGTCCAAAGTGTCCACATGTTCATATAAAAAATTGCAAACAACATGTTCATAACATAACATGTCCATATCTTCACATGATATAAGTTCCATATGTACATATAAAAAAGCAAACGACATGTTCATAACATAGAATGTCCACATGCATGCATGTTCATATCAAATAATTTTTATCAAGCCCAAAACACTATCAGAGTAAAACTGTTGATATCATATAAATTAATATGAATTAATAAGGGCACTGCCACCCTCTAGATACTGAGTATTAAGAAGAATTTTCAACAATGTAAAACAAACTTCACTTAATATGCAAGATTATCCGTGTTGTGTCACAAATATTTTTGAGAATTACAAACTGAAATATTGATGAATTATACTGCTCATTATCAGCAAAAATTTTCGGACAGTGAATCTCAACTCAAGTTCTCAAAAATGTACAAACAAAGATCATGCAATATGTTAAATTGTCCATTAAGATTTACAAAACTGCTGACATCATCATAATTGAAAAATGCTAAAATAATACATTTCATTTACATGTAGTGAATTTGTAAACCGAGTGTCACTGAGTTCTAATGCAAAATGTTCTGTTTCCACTCCGGAAGGGACAGTACCAGTGACCTCTTATTTGAGAGTGGCCTGTTGCTGTGCATTTCTAGTTTTGGCACATGTTGCAGAGATAGCGGTATTGGCTTATTTTGGTTTTACGTTTCTTGCGTTGCAGCCCACTCATTGCTCTTTCTGCATCTTCCTCATCAGCTTTGCGATGCCGCCATTGACGTTGTCGAGAATTTAAATAATGCATGAACGAAACAGTATTGCCTGAGGGTTGAAAAGAAGATTCTTGAATTGTGACTGGTTGGGAGGGAAATGGATAAAATTGTGGGAAACCAAACGGTGGAGATTGTTGAAAGTTCATTGGCCAAGGTAATGCACCAGGATACATTGGAACGGCCGGATATCTTGGCACCTGTGGTGCTGGAGGCCTGGGAGGTTGATGATCAGTACTTGTTTATTTTGCTGCAGGTTTCTTGCGCTGGCGCTTTGTTATTTCTCCCTCTCTGTTCTCCGGCTCATTTAATTGAAGTGTTTCATGTTGCCGCTTTGGTGTTTCTTTGGGCTTAGATCTTGGTTTTGGCCTTGTTGTTTGTGAAATAGTAACACTTTCAATGAGGTCTGTACCCTGCAGAAGGGCAGTTCCGTCTTGTCTTTTTTGTCGTCTGTTTAGCATAAAAGAATATAATGTAGTGTCATAAGTGATAATACATGTACTATAACAATCAACAAAATAAAGTGCTCCATCACAGGATTACAGAATATAACACAGCATACCCGGTATTCATGAAATATTACAAACATTAGATGTAAACGTCTTCAAATTGATTAGATGTTATTGTATGAATGTTAAGTCTGCCCATCACTGATTGGTTGAAAATATGTCTGGAGCTTCTGAATATATGGCTATAACACCCTCCAAAGAGCTAAATTCATGACATCTGTCATATTTTCCCCAGTATCTTTCTAAAATTAGCATTGTAGTTCTAACCATGGGGAATCACGTGCTACACAAATAATCCCCTTTGATTGAACCAAGTAAATACGGTCTAATGACAAATATGGATAATGACCATATCCCTGTATACAGCACAAAATCGACAATTCAAAAATCAAACCGAAGGCATACAAAATCAGGACAAAACAGGAACCAAAGCAAACAAACAAAAACCTCCACCATATGAAATAAGCGAACTCCCGATAGGGGAGTGAGATCAGGTGCCCAGGAAGAGTAAGCATCTCCTGCTTGCATGCAACACCCGTCGCTTCAATTCGGTAGAACTGTCACATCCGGTTACTTCCATTTTGGAAGATATAGAGTACAATCTTATCTTAAATTTACTTTATATGAATTTATTTTAGGCCTATCATATGGTCATTATTATCATTTATATAATGGTTATTTATTCTGGTCAAGAATAAACGTATATTTTGAGAACACTTGAACAGAAATTTTTGTATCTGTCCGTGCACCATAGCATAACATGTGGTGAGCATTGAAAAAATTCTGTTTAAGTGTTCTCCGAATACACGTCTAAAGTAGATTTAGACAGTATTTACTTGGTTCAATCAAAGGGGATTCCCGTGGAGCATATCACTTGTGTATCACGTGATACCCCACAGTGGTTTTAACGTCATAATATTGGCGAAATATGCATATATTTCATGTAAATCATAGAGTACCTATTAAATACACTATCAAGCTGATCTTATTTCATAGTCATACAATAAAACAATTACCTTGTGTGAGGTAAATTTAGCAGTATAGCAGCCTTCACCATGTTATTTCCCTCTGCCTGCGGCCTTTATGAATAATATTAGTGTTACAATACTGCTATATCCACCTCACATATGATAAGTAATTGTATAATAACATATACACGTAAATAAGAGTATTTATACAAATCATTTACTACAGCAGCAAAGCCGTCTCTATATTATCACGCCTCTGCATTTCTAGCATCATAACAAATTCAGATATTTTTTTCTATATTCTAAATATGATAACCAGGCTGACACAGTCGCGTTGTTCACTGTCACTAACACAATATTTGTTTGGTCCAGGATTATAGGATTGTCAGCCAAGAGTTGTTGTATAGCGGTGTATTTTCCACGATGGCCTGTGGTATTGGCAGCGTTTCCCAGTCCTATCTTTTGGTCTGTTTCTTCCCACGTTGAATTTTTTTTTTGCAATTGAAGACAAACGCATTCTGATAATCTGTTTGTTGATGTACTTTGGGCAGCTTGGCCATGAGTCATAAACAGCCTAAAATTTAAAAATTATTGTAAATTATTAAGCATAGACTAAATATAAAACATAGGTTGGTAAACCGTAAGTTTTAACTTTGTTATCTAAGATACATGTATAATGATGGCTACTCAATAATGAAATAATAAATAGCAATTGGAATTATCTGTATAATCTACATTATCTCCATGCATGGGATTATAACATGACTTTTCTCCCTATATGTACATGTTCTATAGATCTCATGATCTAGTGTAAACATCAAGTCCGCTGAGCTCCGCCCATTGTCGTCTGCAGAACAATGTTAGAATAGGAATAACAACTAGCTAGCCATGGTTTGTTGTCTAGTAATTCCTCGAGTCGCATGAACTTATCAAATTAGGTGATAATTTGACGGTTCATGCGACCCAGAGAATTACTTGCCATCAAACCACGACAAGTTATTTCTTAATAGCCATTCTCTGTAAGGACCAAAATCGTTCGGCACGGCATGTCATGGATTTTGATGATTTTCGGTATAATGGGTATATATTAAGTACTGACCATGAAAATAACACTTTTCGGCCAATGTGACCTCTGGTTGCCATGGTAACGAGGTCATTCTATTTATAGCACTTTTGGGACCATGAAATAAGCCAGCTCCGAAGACTTCGTTGCCATGGATACCACTGTAACAGCTTGTTCATCTTTATATAATCTATTCTTCCTTACTTACATTCTTACTTAGTACACTTAGATATGTGATATTAATTACAGGAAGCTTATTGTATTAAGCCAAAATAAGTCAAAATGAAGCGAAAAATAGAGGTGAAAATAAGGGCCAATTTAGTGTGTTTTTGACCATTTTCAATCTTAAATATCACAAAAGGCACCAATAGGAAACTAGTGATTTTCATCAATGAAAATGTATGTTTATTGACAAATAAAATGAACGAAAAATTGGAGTGGGTATTTAAGAGTTTTACCTAAATTCTGTCGTCAAAGACCGTTGCCATGGCAACATTAGACCTTTTTGCTTATTTCATACTGTCTTTGAAATTGATTTTATTCCTCTTTAGAGTTACATAAGATTGTCAAAATGTATGCATGTATAGATATGACTTATATCTTTAACATAAGAACAATTAAAATGTTCAAGGTCATTGGCTTGATGTTCAAGGTCATTTATACTTTGAGACTCAAATTTTGCATAAGATATTGATTTTTTAATTTTTTTGTTACCGATTTTAGTGATTTTTTTATTTAAATATTTTCATAGGTTATATATATTATGAAAGCACATGAATATAAGAAAGACAAATCTTAGAATTTATTGAATTGTAGCAATTCAATTGGAAAATATTTTTCCGTCAAAAACAAGAAAAATACAGATTTCGTCCCTTTTTTATCAAAATATTCACCAAGAATTTAGATATTCAATGATGTGAAGAAACGTAATCAATAGTTCTAAGAAATAAGTGATATATTTATCATTTTATGGCAAATAACTGTTAAGTTCAATATTTCAAGGTTTCTAAAATATTGACACCTTCATTTTATGAAAAATCAGGATTTTTTGTCAAATCTGGTCACTTAAAATTTAATGACCTTGAAAATTCAGTGGGTGACCTTGAAATATTTTCAAGGTCATTTTTATATCAAAACGCCTCTGATAGATGTATACATGAACTTCTGTTCCAATATCATGCGTAGATCGTTTGATAGAGGTTGTGTTTAGATTCATCGTATGAAAACCTTTCAGCCGATTGTTGCCATAGCAACTAAATTTGATGCTTCTTTGCAATACAAGGTCAAATTAGCCCAATTAATTTTTTGTATTAATGTACAGTTCAAAGATGATACTAATTGGATAACTAGAATTTGGACTTCAAAAATTGGTGCTTTTATGAAATTTTCAACCTTGCAAACCAGTAAAAACATGCAAAAAAGGGCCTTTAAGTGCCCAAAACCGAGCCATTTGATACCCTGTTTTGGCCCAATTTTTCACCTTGTATACACAAAGCATCCGAGATGAATGTAAAAAACTTTACAAATATGCATAATAATAAGGATTAAAAGAAAATAATCAAAGCAATTTCAGATTAAAAAAGTACCTGTTTCCATGGTAACGAAGCCTACAAATATGCCTGGTCCTATAGATTTTCCCGATTTTTGAAACTTCAGACACGGTTACCATGGCAACGACAACCTTTTTGAAAAAACTGGGGTTGATTTACATACTAGTGCTTCATATTGAACTTCCATACCAAAAATCTCAAAAATCCATGACATGCCGTGCCAAAATGTCTTGAAATTCTTTGGTTCTTACAGAGAATTGCTGTTAAATACGTACCGCTCAGAGGCCTGCACTCCAGGAGATCCACCTTCGCGTTTCCGGGAAGCCCTCCATGGACCTTGCAGTGTATTTTTCCTTATTTTCAAGGTGTGTCACACTTATGCCCTTTGCCGTGTGGAGCTCGTAAAAAAGTTTTCCGCGAGGGGTTTGACAGTAAGTGTTTTGAATATTTTCCTTGACATGGTCGCCATAGCACTTTCTATATAGAAATAACCTCAGATTGTTGGTGATTTGTCATAGTCACTAAGTTTGAAGTAGAGGGCAACATTTTTTTCAACTTCTGACGTTGACAGAGCTGTTGAATAATCGGAATCAATTTTTACCAGAAATGCAGCTAGGGCATCCACTTTATCCTATCCTGGATAACCCAAATTGTCGACACAAGTATCCTAAAAAATATGAGGATTATTGTTAGGGCCGATGGAAGACTATACTTTTTAAAATGTTTTTCCTTTTACATGTATCATATACAGAATTGATTGATTATCAAATGTCCGACATTTTGAACTAACACGCATTATAATTTAATATTCAAATGGGACGTCAAAGCATTATCTCAATGTCATAATATAAAGGCTTACCAATCAATTTATTAATTTTTTATATACCTTTTGTTCAGTACTGGCAATAAACTCTGTATTTGGACAAGAAGGCTGACTTGCTGGTGGGCTGTCTGATGGAGGACTTGCAGTGTCATCATATGCTACAGTGTCAGAGGTAGGGTCTTGCTCTGTGTCTATGGTCATGTTGGTCACCATATGAATAACCATTTCTCCTGTATTCAGTCGCACACCACATACTCCACATTGGCTAATGTGAATAGGAACATCTGTTTGGCCTGGATCATAATATAATCATAATAATACATCTGATTGGCCTGGATCATAATATAATCACAATGATATATCTGATTGGCCTGAATCATAATATAATCAGTATAATACATGTACAATTTGAATATATATAAGCTTCCCTTTAAGACATAGGCTCATATAATATTTTCCATTCTGTACACATAAAACTTCAATCACCTGGTAAACAGCACCTTTTCTTACATTGATGTTAAATGCATGGTATATATAAGTTTATCCATGGAAGTACATTATCCAAAAACAGTTGTACTCCTGAAAAGATCAACATGTTGCCATTTCGATGGATTTTAATAGACCTTAACATTACCGTTAGACTTGCATTTTAGACACGCCAAGACCGGACATCACAAATTTTGACGCTATTTCTAATTGTGACGCCATAATTCAGATACGACGTCACAGTTAAAAGTTACGTCAAAAGTTGTCATGTCGGGTCTTAGGATGTGTAAAATACAAGTCAACTGCGGTAATGTGAAAATCGTCTATTGGACTAGAAATCTACAATGTATGTGGATTATAAAAGAAATTCTTATGCAAAACAGAAATTTGTCATTCTATATCCTCTGCCATGCTGATTGTCTGGTCTTCATCCATGGCAGTTTCCTCTTTGGCTTCCTCTGCATTGACATCCTGGCCATTGTCGATATCCATTATTATTTTTTGGGAGGGCCGCAAATCATCTTTCACAGACTGTGCCAGCAGATAGTCAACAGCAATAAGTTCATCTAAAATCAGAAAATTAAATATAACTTGAGCATGTTGAATATATTTCATGAGCGAAATAATTACTATCCCCTCCCAACTCTGTTGCGGAGGGGATATAGCATCGCTTCCGTGTGTGTGAGGGTGTGTATGTGTCTGGATTCTTGTGAAGAGCATAGAAGTGTAAACGTCTTCAAATTGAACAGAGTAATGATCATAGAAACTGGATGTTCTATATTACTGAACTAAATAATTTTAAGCCCAAGTCCACAGTGACCTTGACCTTTGACCAAGGTTTGTGCTCTATTGTGATTGTTGTAATATCGGGAGTTCGCTTCTTTTCATATGGTGGAGGTTTTTGTTTGTTTGCTTTGGTTCCTGTTTTATCCTGATTTTGTATGCTTTCGGTTTCTGATTTTCTGAATTATACATTTTGTGCTGTAAACAGGGATATGGTCATTATCCATATGTGTCATAGAAACATCAAACCTTCCACAAATGTTCCCATGGAGAGATGATGAACCTTATTGATTTTCAAGTGAGTTAAAGAAGATCCTGACGATAACTCAACAGCAATCACAATAGAGCACAAACCTGGGTCAAAGATCAAGGTCACTGTGGACTTAAAATAATTTTTTAGTAATATAGAACATGCAATTGCGAGAGGATGAAGTTGATCGAACTTGGCTACATGTGCCCTCGGGGACTCTTGGTCCACCAGCAGTGACACTCACCAGGTAAACTTCTTTAAATTCAATAGCATCATTTAAAACCTGATAAATTTACAGCATGGACCAGACATCAGTGATCCTCATTCTAAACAAAGTAATATGGCCAAAAAGTATGACAATTTTTATGTCCAAAAATGTACGAAAAGACGTAGCAGAATGGGTGGGATATGATCCCACAGGACCCACGTTTTAGAAATTTCAAGAAATTTTGTAACAGAAAATTTCAAATGCGTTGAAGAGACAGACGATCAACCGAAGTTGATCGAACTTGGCTACATGTGCCCTCGGGGACTTTTGGTCCATCAGCAGTGACACTCACTAAGTAGTTTAAATGTTAAACGTCTTCAGATTCAATAGCATCATTTCAGACCTGATAAATTTACAACATGGACCAGACATGCAAGTTTCGGGCAGAAACCCTCGTCAGTGATCCTCAGTCTAAACAAAGTAATATGGCCAAAAAAGAATGAAAATTCTTATGTTCTGGTCTTTCGGTACACTTTTTCGACATAGTAACTTTCACACATTTTTGGCATATTACATTGTTTAGATTTAAGGATCACTGACGAGGGTTAAGTACCCGAAACGTGCATGTCTGGTCCATGCTGCCAATTTATCTGTTCTTAAATGATGCTATTCAATTTGAAGACGTTTAACATTTCAACTCCTCAGGAAAACAGACAGAGGTCATTAAGGACATCCCTCCCCTTGATTGATCAGCTTTTTGCTGATCGATTCTCTATTTGCTGTAGTACCTTTTCTAACTTGTTTATTACCTGAATTTGCTTATTACACAAAAAAAACCCAAAAAGATTATAAATGTTTTCCCCACTAGGGAACATTTCAGAGCAAAAACACTCTCAGCATTCAAAGCCTTCCCAAACATAAGGGTTATTCTTAGTTTAATTAATCCGAATCTGACTTTTTCCAATTACAAACATCATAGCACTCTGAAATTCTTGATAGGTATCACTTCCATTGGTGTTATATCATTTGTTTCTGAGGCTTGGGGGGGGGGGGGGGTTCTGATAAAAAGATAGTTATGGAAAGTGGAATCCTTGATCTGCTAAATGTGGGAGATAATGTTATGACAGATAAAGGGTTCACAATTGGGGACTTGTTAAATTAGAGAAAATGCACATAGAATATACCCTCATTCAAATGCAAAAAGGGCCATTTCATAGTTCAAGAAATCTTTGAGACTCAAGAGATCGCTTAAGTACGAATTCATGTGAAGCGTAGTATTGGGAGAGTAAAAAACTTCCATTTGTCTGATGGGGTTTTACCCCTGAATTTGACACCAATTGCATCAGAATGCTTTCAGGTGGCATGTTGGTTGACCAACCTTGATGTTCCCTTGTTAGAAGAGAATAAGTAACATTTTGACCTTGAATTTTTCTGCTTCCTAGCTGGACGCTAGTGTATATACCAACAATTAAGTAATTATTTTTTGTTTGTTTGGTTTTTTTTATGTATTAATTGAAAATTATTGAAAAAATAGCAATCCAAGGAATGGTTGTGTCGCCTGCAAAGATGCTTATTTTTTTTTTTTTGAAAGTAGTTCAAATATATAGGTCAAGGTCACGAGGTAAAAAATTATGGTATGTGTACAAATGTCTTGTCATAGGGAATATACACATGTGGAATATCAAAGCCCTATCACTCACCAATAAAAAATTATAGCCAATCTTAGATTTTTTTTTAAAGTATGTAAAAAATATCGAGATCAAGAGGTCAAAAATTATAGAATGTATACAATGGTTTTGTCACAAGAAATACACATGTGAAATATAAAAGCCCTGTCACATTTTATTACAAATGAGTATAATTCAAAACAAATCTATAGATTGGGTTAAAACATTAAAAAAAGAATTGTATAGTCACAAATAATTTTGTCTTTTTTATAAATCAATAGAATATTTCATATCTGTGCAGGTATTTAGTGTAAATTAATTTCTGTGTGAAGGCGTGAAAATTCATATTATTCATTCAGTTTAGTGGGTCATTCAATTTAATTTCAGCACATCATGAACAGAAGTTTAATTTTCAATCCTGAAGATGGTGACAGGGTCACGGTTCAAGTGTCTCAAGTTTAAAACTCTTGTTCAAATTGTTTTACTGTCATGGAAGATGCTCGAGAAGCTCTTTTGCATCGATATGTGCATAATGAATATATCGTCATTATACCTGAAAATAACACAGTTCTAAACCACATGCTTTGCAGTCCAAACCCTACAGAAATGCCCTGTGAGTGTGAAGTTTGTATCATGCATGCCAGTCATGCAAACAATATACCATACACTGAATCACCCTCACAATCTGCCAGTATTTATAATTCAGACGAAGATCAACATTATCATTTTCAGACAGTACAAAAAGAAGGGAGGAGATCTCCAACAAGACTCCGTTGCAGCATCAACAGTAAAACACCAAAACACCCGATGCAAAAACACAAAAGACGAGTTCAGCACGAGACGGAAAAGAGACACACGACATGTAAACATCAAACACAAAAGACTACACATAAACCGACGAGACCAATGGGTAACCGGTGCCGACTTTGGACGGCCATTTGTCACGCAAGTAGCAAATGGTGTGGTTATCCTGGATTACGTGCGCACAACCCTCTCACTTCTTCAATTACCCAGAGGTCTCAAAGAACGTACAATTGTGGTGTAAAACAACCTCCTCATTGTAAGATGACATCACACAAACACGACCGCGAAACGCAGAGGCCCCAGAGACACAGATGAATATGTAAATTGATATAAAAAGAGGGCATGCTTAATACAGTCCGTGCTCTGCCGGCTGTAGCGAGCTCATGTATGTAATCACCCGTGGAGTCCGACTGACATTCAGAGAGGACAGGTGGTCGTGGCCCTATCTTCTCTAAAGAGGTTTGGACAGACCATGAATATTATGACAGCCCAACACTCAGTACTGATGCCACACTATCAGACAACTCCTCCGATGCACACATACATACAGATACAAATGAATAGTCGTCTTCTGAGAAAGGGAGATTTGTTTGCTATGAGGATGGGATGTATAATGGTTGTATAGATACAATAATTAAAAAGTATGCATAACATAACTAATAAGTCCTTAAATACTGCCGTCTAATTGTACACTGTAACATGTTGATGGGTTAAAAAATGAGAAAACACGTGCTTCCTTGCCGTGCGTATGCCTTGCTGGCACCCCCATGCATTGGGGTTATAATACGTTGCTTTGTATTTTATCATGTTTGTCAATAGAAATTCTTTTTACTTAAACTCTGAAATATTACTAAATATGCAAAAATTCACTTCACTTCTAAGGAACAGAGATATATATTTTTTACAATATAATCCTCCGTAAACAAAATTTATGTATATAAGGCGCAAGCTAGAGGGTCGGAGGGAAGGGTTTTCTAGACAATTGTTCAAATTAAGAAATATTGTATATATAAATTGGTGAAAAATTAAAGTTCTCCTTCAGAGTTTGTATATAAAATTAGACTCTATGGTGATATGCATCTATCATGTATACATGTATTAAAAATTCAATAGTAATACATTATACATGTATTGATTATATGCTTTCTTTTGATTCCTGAAAAAAAGTTCGCTACTTTTCATGTGGTGGAGGTTTTTGTTTGTTTGCTTTGGTTCCTGTTTTGTCCTGATTTTGTATGCCTTCTGTTTCTGATTTTCTGAATTATCGATTTTGTGCTGTGGGCAGGGATATGAACATTATCCATATTTGTCATAAGAACTTTGTCATTAAAGAAACTATGTTTGATAGAAAAGTATGGCGAGCGAAGCGATCCTAAAAATTTGTTTTATATACATTGAAAACTAGCGAGCGTAGCGAGCTGGAAAATTTTCAGAAGTTTTTAGCGAAATTTTATGGTAAATCTTCAAATATAGATTACTTGTAAGAGCAAGATTATTTTTTTCTGACACACCATAAGCAAATTTATTTATTTCATCAAAATTCAGAGCAAAATTTTTTTTTTTTTAAAAATCCCAAGCCCCCCCCCCCCCCGAATATCAAATGGACCATGCCTTATGATTCAAAATACATGCAAAAAATATGTGTACATAGTATCAGGGAAGTACATGTTTTTTTGTTGTTGTTGTTTTTTTTTATAAAATTAATGAATTAAAAATAGTTTTGATCAATGAAGTTCCATTTTTTTTTATTTGTTTCTCGTCTTTTCTTAAGGCCCCCGTTATTAAATAAAATTACTATTCAGTGGGAGGAGTTGCACCAAGTAATGATAATAATAATATAAACCTTGAGTCAATCCTAGTCTGGCGATCTCATCATCTAACAAACGAAGATTAATGCAAAAGAAGGGGGGAGATCTCCAACAAGACCCTGTTGCAGCATCAACAGCAAAACACCAAAACATCCGATGCAAAAACACAAACGACGAGTACAGCACGAGACGGAAAAGAGACACACGACATGTAAACATCAAACACAAAAGAACAAAAACCGACGAGACTAATGGGCAACCAGTGCCAACTTTGGACGGCCATTTGTCATGCAAGTAGCAAATGGTGTGGTTATCCTGGATAACGTGCGCACAACCCTCTCACTTCTCCAATTACCCAGAGGTCTCGAAGAACGTACAATTGTGGTGTAAAACAACCTCCTCACTGTAAGATAACATCACACAAACAAGACCGCGAAACGTAGAGGCCCAAGAGACACAGATGAAAGCATGGTTACGAACATACACAGATTACTAGCCTATTGATTTTTAGCGCGGCATTGATATGCTTCGTCGCGTCATTTGATTGTGATAGTGTCATAGTACGCCAATACGTTAGGTGCCATGTAGAGATAAAAGATTGAACAAGTTACGGGAATGCGCGAAACAATGCGCACACGTTTTGTCCAGGGCCTCGTTAAGATAGAAGGACATTTGTTTTTATTGTGGGGAGACATTTTTAAATCATGTTTCATTCAATATTACAATACATACAAATATATACAATAACACAATTTTACAACAATACATACAAATATATACAATAACATCACTGTTCATCGCAATAACCAAATGGAAGGGTGGTCCAATCTTCTCTGTTCAAGGCCCGTTTTGTGTACACGATCCGATAGGCTTTCTTCTCGGATCGATTGAAGACGGCACACTTCCATTTATCACGATTGATTTTGTGCTCGTTCACCGCCTCAATGCGGCTTTCTTGCGGCTCTGTTCGTCTGACTCTTCTTCCCCGTGATCCATCATCAATTTTTTAATGGATGAAAAAAATGATAATTTGGGAATTCAGGAAATTTAAACTGAAGCGTTTCACGCAGACTTTTTCCAAACCTCTGGTCGTGCGGTAAGCATAATGCTTGGGTCCTCCACTGACAACTTCGACAATTTGATCAACGTCCAATTCGTCTGTCCGTTCACCCAAATAGTCTCCAAGAGGAACTTCGTTCTGGCCCGGTCAACAGATGTAGACGATGCTGTCCATATCGTGATACAAGACATCTCGGCCAAGGGTATCCAACACGTGGTATAATTTCAGGCGAGCCATGGATGTGGTGAAAGTCGCCAGGTAGATGTTGGTATTTGTACACACGGGGCCAAATTCCGAGGTGTCTTTGTACGACACGTGCACAGCATCGTTGGCTAGGGACCTCGAACCTGGGTTCTTTTTGACCAAGTCCCAATCAAGTCATATTTCCTCGTTTTCGGAATACAGCTCGATGTACCTCTTTCACTCCTCTATTTTGGGGCGAATGGTACCGTCCGCCAAAGTCTCCACACACCAGGTTGGAAATCCCGAAGCTTCCTGTTTTAATTTTAAAAAGATGTAGATGGATAATAGTCCCCCTTCTTTTGTTTCTGTGTTGTATTGAGTTGTGTCTTGCCAGTGTAAGACTTGATACATTTTCAACGGGTCGTAGCCTTTCTCTAGGGCTCTTTTCAGTTCAGTATTGGTCCAGGTGCCCAAGAAACTCCTCTCGTCGTAATTGTGGATACAGCGGTCATTTTATCCCTGTTGCCGCAGGTCCTACACAATGGGAACTGGAGTTTACCATTAAACCGAACAGGTAGCACCGGGAAAAAAAGTCTTTGGGTGGCAGCACTTTGCATTTCACTATACCAAAGTAATTTTGAAGATCATTGAAATCTTTTTTTGTGACCATGGGATGACCTACTGGATAGCGGCACGTTTTGTTAGTCCACGGAAAGAGACTTGTGAAGTCCACATAACGGATTTCTTCACTCGGTTTTACTTTTCAGTGCAACCGGATGACATTGGTCCGCCCTTCGAAAAACCTAACTCTTAGGTCGATCGGATCTACCAGGTCTAGGCTATTTACAACCGTCTTCATGGTAGGGTCCTTGGCCAGTTTGTCTCTAAATGCATGTTCCCAAATGCTGACGTACCCGTACCCTTTGTCCCTGATAGCTTTCTCACGAATCTTTGTCAAGGTGAAAAATTCGACCGCCGTCTTATCCGTTCCAGGTATGGTGATGGTATGGCGATCCCTCGGGTAGCAGGTCTTGCAGCCGTGCCAGTGACATCCAAGGAACTCGTACACTGTGTTGTTCTGGGGACAATATCCATCGCAGTGATACCGAATCCCTGGAATGTGGTACTCGCCTTGGTTCAAAGCGTGGCGAATCCAGAGGTCAGAATTTAACATTTCCAATTCTAACCACTGAATACATGCTTTCGTTTAACTAAGATCTGTAGAGTCTAGTTCCTCTGATCCCACCTTGATCTTCATGGATCCCGCCTGCTGTGTAGCTTACATGGATCCAAAATGTCAAAATTATCATGGACTCTTGTGAGGAATATGCAAGACGTTGGGCAAAGAAAGAGGATGTTCAGCTCGACACCCTTTCCGAATGGATAAAATCAATCAGAGGCTTACTTTTATCTAGAATTAACCGATTAAAATCAACTGTGAACACCAGATTGTGTCTATATTTAAAGACCCTGATGTTATCACAGAGCTCACCTACCTCCAAGAACATTATGTCATCACACCAGCGGACAAAGCCTCAAATAATTACACATTTACTTGCAAAAAGTACTATTTCGACAGTCTAGTTAAAGAGTTGGGTTTAAATTCGACACCTGGAAATCCCACTTACACCCCAACAAACCTTTCTGCCTCTGAAATAATACATAAATCAGCTCTTACTTCCTTTGGCTTCGACACTACCAATTTAGATTTAGATTTACCATACTTATACTGCATACCTAAAATGCATAAGAATCTGTACAAACAACGTTTCATCGCTGGTTCCTCAAAATGTTCTACCAAATCTGTATCGATCTTACTCACCAAAGTTTTATCTGAAATCGAATCTGGGCTTCAAAAATATTGTTCGACAGTGTATTCTCGCAGTGGTATCAACCAGATGTGGATTTTAAAGAATTCGAAGGAACTTTAAGAACATCTGAAATCCACTCATTTTAGTAGAGTCCATTCGATCAAAGCCTTTGATTTTTCGACACTTTACACTACAATTCCACATTCTAAATTGAAAGAAAGACTCGCAAAAATTATAAGTAATGCGTTTACAAGTAAGAACGGTAATCGCAAATACAAATTTATTGTTGTTAACTATGACAAAACCTACTTTGTAAAAGAAAAGTCAGATTCTGAAAATAAGTACACTGAAACAGACATTATTCAGATGTTAAACTTTCTGATCGACAACATTTTTGTGGTGTTTGGAGGAAAGGTCTTCCAGCAAATTGTCGGAATTCCAATGGGGACCAATTGTGCCCCACTCCTTGCCGACATTTTCCTTTACTCGTACGAAGCTGAATTCATTCAATCTTTGGTCTCTGAATGGAAAAGATACTTAGCTTCTGATTTCAACTTCACTTACAGATACATAGACGATGTGTTGTCCATCAATAATCCAAAATTCGCGGATTACCTGAGCAGTATCTATCCTTTGGAGCTTGAAGTCAAAGAAACTACAGAGACAAATAATTCAGCATCCTATTTGGACATAATGTTGTCCTACGACACTGATGGTCACATGAACACCTCACACTATGACAAACGTGACGACTTCAATTTCAGCATTACGAACTTTCCTTTTCTGAGTAGCAACATCCCTTCATCGCCTGCTTATGGCGTGTTCATATCTCAGTTGATACGCTATGCCAGAGCAAGTACCAAATATACGGATTTTGTTCTGAGAGCTAGGCGTCTTTCAGATAAGCTTCTCAGTCAGGGATATGTTTGTGACCGACTAACATCGTCACTGATGAAGTTCTACGGTCGATATGGGGAACTCGTCATACACTATGATGTCCCACTATCCAGAATGGTGGATGATATTCTGTCATAGACCATTTGAACCATCCAACCAAAGATTGTACTCTATATCTTCCAAAATGGAAGTAACCGGATGTGACAGTTCTACCGAATTGAAGCGACGGGTGTTGCATGCAAGCAGGAGATGCTTACTCTTCCTGGGCACCTGGTCTCACTCTCATATTGGGAGTTCGCTTCTTTTCATATGGTGGAGGTTTTTGTTTTTGTTTGCTTTGGTTCCTGTTTTGTCCTGATTTTGTATGCCTTCGGTTTCTGATTTTCTGAATTATCGATTTTGTACTGTAGACAGGGATATGGTCATTATCCATATTTGTCATGCAACAGATACGTGTGTACAATATAGTACATGGGTTTGTAATATCTGCTACAATGTAAAGTGGCGGTTTTTCTTTTTTAGTATTGTTTTTACAACGATGATAATTTGATATACATATATTAAGAAGGCGGGGGGGGGGGGGGGCTGAGGAGGGTAAACCTCCTTCGGGCATCCGCTTTTAGTATATTTTCAATTTAAAACATAAATTTCTATGTGGGAAAGTTTGTGGTAGGGAATAACTCTGGTGATAAAGGTTGCCACTAGAACATAAAACTTCTGCTGATCAAATATTGAAATCTATGTATCAATGCAATATTTCCCCGTACAGAATACAACCCAGAGACCGCGATACTGACCGTCTTCTAATTTTGTATTTAACAAAATTGATTGTAAACTTGTTACAGTGCTTTCGTGAGCAGAGTTTATTCTGTGACAAAATATTTATAAAAAAAAATGTATATAACTTGAATAAATAAAACAGATAGAGAGGGGGGTTCTTTCCCGGCTAGGCTAATCAAGTTTCAGTCTTATTATAATCCGCCCGATCTCTTGTCGATTACAATTAGTTTAATTATCGTTTTTATTTGTTCTTAGATTTATTCTAGTACAAGTTAAATTGATTAATCAGGACCGTATCAGAAGTCCCAATGTTGTTCTGTTGTACCGGCTATGTATACGATGCCCGTATAGCCATTTATTGACAGAAGTATTTTAGCACCGTAATCGTGAAGGATATATATTATATATATTTTTAAATATAATGCTTGAGAATAAACTGTATTAATGCGCATGAGCTGGCATCCTCCCCCCCCCCCCCCCAATAAAAAAACCTGCAGTAATAAGAAATAACTATTTTAAAGCCGGTAAATCAGTAAAACTCCATTAATTAGCTATATATGGACACTATCTAAAGGCCCCTTCACATATGGACGAAAGCCCTCGTTAACTTGCGCAAATTGGCGATTAAGGTTTTTGCAAAGTTCGTTTCCGTTCGCATATCAACGTGATACTTCGTTGTCGACTTCGCACGGTTGTGCGTCTTGATTCGTTCCGCTTGATTCTGTTCGTCGTTAACTTTTGAACATAATCAAAATTTCTCAACGAATAAAATTTTCGTCCATCATTCATAAGTATTCGTTATAATGCGTAAATCATTCGGTATACATTCGTTATATATTCGTCGACGTTCGCAAGGGACTAGAATGTCACCTACTGTTTTGCATATTACACGACGTATTTGCATTCCAGGCGAATGAAAGCGCACCTTTGAGATATGTTACTTATTGATGCGACCTGTAACGAACAGCGACGATCCGTAAATAATTCAATCGGAAGCAAATGGCGAATAAAAACGAATCATTGCGATAGGTTGACGATACGAAACGAACAGCAAACGTTTAAGTAATGATTATTACGAAAGGTTACCACTGCATACGAATAGCAACGAAAACTTTCGATGGCTCTTTGAAACATCTTACAAATTTATTTATTTTTATTGTGAAAAGGGAATTATTCTCGAGATTATTTGTTCAAAATGGAAGATACACAACGTCTGTTTCTTCAGTGTACGACTGCAATAACCCATTAGGAAGTGCTACGGCAACAACTCAACACCTATCAGTATATGAGATGCCGTATCAGATTGAGAAGAGAAGATCTTGAGAAGACCATTGCTGTATCACGACATGTGGCGCCAATTTGGAATTTATGATCAACTCGTGGTTGAACTCAGGAGAGACAATCCTAGAACCTTCACGAAATAAAACTTTTTGACTGCATATCACTGCTTCTGATCCCCCCTAAAAAAATTAGAATTGATAAAGAAAACTATACTCCCAAAACAATTCAATCTTAATGAACTTCTGTTTTCTGAGTGGCCTTGACCTATAAGAGATTAATAAGAATTTCATGTGTTTGTTAATTTATTTTTCATATTAATAACCTGAAACGACAAGTTCATAACTATAACCTTGACCTTTAATAGCAATTCTCTGTAAGAACCAAAGAATTTCAAAACATGTTGGCACGGCATGTCATGGATTTTTGAGATTTTTGGTATGGAAGTTCAATATGAAGTACTAGTATGTAAATCAACCCCAGTTTTGTTTCAAAAATGTTGTCGTTGCCATGGTAACCGTGTCTGAAGTTTCAAAAATCGGGGAAATCTATACGACATGGCATATTTGTAGGCTTCGTTACCATGGAAACAGGTACATTTTGAATCTTAAATTGCTTTGATTATTTTCTTTTAATCCTTATTATTATGCATATTTGTAAAGTTTTTTACATTCACCTCGGATGCCTTATGTATACAAGATGAAAAATTGGGCCAAAACAGGGTATCAAAAGGCTTTGTTTTGGGCACTCAAAGACCCTTTTTTGCATGTTTTTACTGTTTTACAAGGTTGAAAATTTCATAAAAGCACCAATTTTTGAAGTCCAAATTCTAGTTATCCAATTAGTATCATCTTTGAACTCTACATGAATTAAAAAAATTAATTGGGCTAATTTGTCCTTTTATATGCAAAGCAGCATCAAATTTAGTTGCTATGGCAACAATCGGCTGAAAGGTTTCAATACGATGAATTTAAACACAACCTCTATCAAACTATCTACGCATGATATTGGAACAGAAGTTCATGTATACATCTATCAGAGGCGTTTTGAAATAAAAATGACCTTGAAAATATTTCAAGGTCACCCACTGAATTTTCAAGGTCATTAAACTTTAAGTGACCAGATTTGACGTAAAATCCAGATTTTTCACAAAATGAAGGTGTCAATATTTTAGAAACCTTGAAATATTGAATTTAACGGTTATTTGCCATAAAATGATAAATGTATCACTTATTTCTTGGGACTATTAATTACGTTTCTTCACATCTTCCAATATCTAAATTCTTGGTGAGTATTTTGATATAAAAGTGACGAAATGTGTATTTTTCTTGTTTTTTGACAGAAAAATATTTTCCTATTGAATTGCGACAATTCAATAACTTCTAAGATTTGTCTTTCTTATATTCATGTGCTTTCATAATATATATGACCTATGAAAATATTTAAATAAAAAAATCACTAAAATCGGTAACAAAAAATTAAAAAATCAATATTTTATGCAAAATTTGAGTCTCAAAGTATAAATGACCTTGAACATCAAGCCAATAACCTTGAACATTTTAATTGTTCTTATGTAAAAGATATAAGTCATATCTATACATGCATACATTTTGACAATCTTATGTAGCTCTAAAGAGGAATAAAATCAATTTCAAAGATAATATGAAACAAGCAAAAAGGTCTAATGTTGCCATGGCAACGGTCCTTGACGACAGAATTTAGGTAAAACTCTTAAATACCTAGTCCAATTTTTCGTTCATTTTATTTGTCAATAAACATACTTTTCCATTGATGAAAATCACTACTCTCCTATTGGTGCCTTTTGTGATATTTAAGATTGAAAATGATAAAAAACACACTAAATTGGCCCTTATTTTCACCTCTATTTTTCGCTTCATTTTGACTTATTTTGGCTTAATACAATAATGTTCCTGTAATAGATATCACATATCTGAGTGTACTAAGTAAGAATGGAAGTAAGGAAGAATAGATTATATAAAGATGAACAAGCTGTTACAGTGGTATCCATGGCGACGAAGTCTCCGGAGCTGGCTTATTTCATGGTCCCAAAAGTGCTATAAATAGAATGACCTCGTTACCATGGCAACCAGAGGTCACATTGGCTGAAAAGTGTTATTTTCATGGTCAGTGCTTAATATATGCCCATTATACCGAAAATCATCAAAATCCATGACATGCCGGACCGAACGATTTTGGTCCTTACAGAGAATGGCTATTAATCACCTTGCATACCTCTGAGTGAAAGCTCAGATCATGCAAAAATTTTGTGAAGTCTGCTGAATTAGTATTTTCATATCCTATATTACATTGTATCATTGGTTAACAACTGACCTTGATCTTTAAGAAAATGTCCATTTTAGTGGCGTGGCATGTCAAAAAGCTCACAATCAAAAACAATCTGTCGATATATGATAATGAACAGCCTATTCATAAGAAGTTGAGTGTGATCTCCTCTTGATAATTATTATAACTCTTATATAATTTCATGTATAGAACACATGGATGTTTTTTTCTAACATTGTATAATATTCTTTCATATCATTTGGACAAGAAATGCATTTAATGAATGTTAGAAATATTTCATGCAGTAAATGCTATAATTTAGCTATAAAGTGACCTTGACTTCTGAACGACGACTAAATCTGGCGTTATCCAAATGAACAAACGTCTGAAAAAATCAAATTCTGATGTATACATATATGTATTATATAAGGATGTACATGTTTGAGCTCACACGGACAGATAGAGAGGTGGACTAAATGATGGACTCAAAGACAGCTTTTTTTCGGTGATCATAAAAACATAAATAATTTGCTTTCAACAAATAGTTCAGGGAGTTTATTTTCACGTTAAGTGTATATTATAAAAAAACAGCCACGTAGTTCTAACGGACTACTAGGCCGATTTTCTAGCTGCTTCTTTCCCGATCTTCTACACATACCTTTCCCCTTTCCTCTTGGCATAATTTTACTAACGTCTGCTAGTCTACAGGAAATGTGGCGGCTAGCTTCGGAAGAGTTCGCATCAATGCGCAACGCTGCGTAAACTTCTGCATATTTACGCTCCTCATCGTAAGTGAAAAAACAAATACACAATGCTCATTCTAACGTATCATAGCGCTAAGTCGTAACAATTCGCAGTGCTTCGTTTCTTATTCGCAATAAGCAATTCCATTAATTTTGCATTTCGTTATGATCATATGATATTTTTGAAGACCGTTTTCGTTCAAAATTCGTTAAGTTTGACAAATTCTATCCATTCGCAAGGCTTCGTTCTATGGATTCGTCTATACGTGAAGGGGCCTTAACAAATAATCTAAATAACAATTGTGCTCCTTTATGAGGATACCATTATCAATTCCTTATATTGATATTCAATATGAAGACGTTAACATTCAAACCACTTGGTGAGTGTCACTGCTGGTGGACCAGGAGTCCCCGAGGGCACAAGTTCGATCAATTTCGGTTGATCGTTTCTTTAAAGCATTCTAAAATTTCTGTTATCAAAATTTCTTGAAATTTCTAAAACGAGGGTCCTGTAGCATCATATCCCACCCATTCTGCTACGTCTTTCGGTACGCTTTTTCGACATAGTAACTTTCACACTTTTTGGCTTATTACATTGTTTAGATTTGAGGATCACTGACGAGGGTTAAGTACCCGAAACGTGCATGTCTGGTCCATGTTGCCAATTTACCTGTTCTTAAATGATGCTATTCAATATGAAGACGTTAACATTTATACCACTTGGTGAGTGTCACTGCGGGTGGACCAGGAGTCCCCGAGGGCACATGTAGCCAAGTTCGATCAATTTCGGTTGATCGTTTCTTTAAAGCATTCTAAAATTTCTGTTATCAAAATTTCTTGAAATTTCTAAAACGTGGGTCCTGTAGCATCATATCCCACCCATTCTGCTACGTCTTTCGGTACGCTTTTTCGACATAGTAACTTTCACACTTTTTGGCTTATTACATTGTTTAGATTTGAGGATCACTGACGAGGGTTAAGTACCCGAAACGTGCATGTCTGGTCCATGTTGCCAATTTACCTGTTCTTAAATGATGCTCTTCAATATGAAGACGTTAACATTACTAATTAAAAATCAGCGATTCCTCTGTGAATTCAAAGCGGTTTCTCATCCAAAGCTCCCCTTGAACCATGTACTAAGACTGCGCATGATTGACCTACAACGACCCGATGTGCAAAACTGTGGAAAAACACGCATCCTTTCATTACTTCTCGTATATAAGAAACTGGGAACATTTAGAGTTGATGTAAGAAATAGGACGAAAGCTCAATAATATTGAAAATCGATCCAGTACAATTTATCCCTTGAAATATCCCTAGCATACGATAACTGATTTGACGTCATTTATAACGTCACACAATGTTTTCGCTGAATTTTCTCTAGCATCATTGCGTGGAGCACCTTAATGTAGCTGCGAAGAAATAAAATTATCCAAGTATTAGAAATTCTGTTACAAATAAGTTTTGTTTTGATTTTATTAAATAAAAGGATTGCTGAGCTATTTGCTGAGTAAATTCTATGAATTATATCATAATGTGTGATTGACAACTTTGTTACGTTGCTGTTGTGGTTCAATTTGGAAACTAGGCCCAGCAACATTTTTGTGGTGTTTGGAGGAAAGGTCTTCCAGCAAATTGTCGGAATTCCAATAGGGACCAATTGTGCCCCACTCCTTGCCGACATTTTCCTTTACTACTACGAAGCTGAATTCATTCAATCTTTGGTCTCTGATTGGAAAAGATACTTAGCTTCTGACTTCAACTTCACTTACAGATACATAGACGATGTGTTTTCCATCAATAATCCAAAATTCACGGATTACTTGAGCAGTATCTATCCTTCAGAGCTTGGAGTCAAAGAAACTACAGAGACAAATAATTCAGCATCCTATTTGGACATAATGTTGTCCAACGACACTGATGGTCAAATGAACAAATGAGTTAAAGAAGATCCTGACGATAATCTCACCAACACTCACAATAGAGCACAAAATTAAACATCGACAGACCCCTAGCAAGCTAGAGGTGGGATCAGGTGCCCGGGAGGAGTAAGCATCCCCTGCTGGCAAGCCACACCCGCCGTCGATGTTTATTAAGCATGGAAATGAAAATATATAAAATTCTTGCACTGTCTGACGTTATGTCTATATAGAAAGTGCTATGGCGACAATGTCAGGGAAGTATATTCAAAACACTTACTGTCAAACCCCTCGCGGGGAACCTTTTTACGAGCTTCACACGGCAAAGGGCATAAGTGTGACACAAATGAGTTAAAGAAGATCCTGACGATAATCTCAACAGCACTCATAATAGAGCACAAAATTAAACATCGACAAACCCCTAGCAAGCTAGAGGTGGGACCAGGTGCCCGGGAGGAGAAGCATCCCCAGCTGGCTAGCCGCACCCGCCGTCGATGTATATGAAGCATGGAAATGAAAATATATAACATTCATGCACTGTCTGACGTTATGTCTATATAGAAAGTGCTATGGCGACAATGTCAGGGAAGTATATTCAAAACACTTACTGTCAAAACCCTCGTGGGGAACCTTTTTACGAACTCCACACGGCAAAGGGCATAAGTGTGACACAAAGAAGATCCTGACGATAATCTCAACAGCACTCACAATAGAGCACAAAATTAAACATCGACAGACCCCTAGCAAGATAGAGGAGGTGGGACCAGGTGCCCGGGAGGAGAAGCATCCCCTCAATGACAAACGTGACGACTTCAATTTCAGCATTACAAACTTTCCTTTTCTGAGTAGCAACATCCCTTCATCGCCAGCGCATGGCGTGTTCATATCTCAGTTGATACGCTATGCCAGAACAAGTACCAAGTATACAGATTTTATTCTGAGAGCTAGGCGTCTATCAGACCATTTGAACCATCCAACCAAAGATTGTACTCTATGTCTTCCAAAATGGATGTGACAATTCTACCGAATTGAAGCGGCGGTTGTTGCATGCAAGCAGGAGATGCTTATTCTCCCTGGGCACCTGGTCTCACTCCCATATCGGGAGTTCGCTTCTTTTCATATGGTGGAGGTTTTTGTTTGTTTGCTTTAGTTCCTGTTTTATCCTGATTTTGTATGCCTTCGGTTTCTGAATTATCGATTTTGTGCTGTATACAGTGATATGGTCATTATCCATATATCTCATTCCATGTAATCTATTGAAGGTTTTTTTCAGCGATGGCAGTTTGCTTTGTGCTCTTGGAGATTTTGGAATATAATACATAAAATTAATATAGTATATTGTTTCGGTTAAAAAAAAGATTCATATTTTTTGTTTCATTTGTGAATAGAAATAATTAGACACATGGGAAAGAATACAATTGGACATATTGAGAGAAATATGTTTTGTGAGTTAACCTTTAAATTTCCCCTTGCATTTGGAACAATGAATTTATTTTCCAGTTCTTTTCACTGTTTTTCGTTTCCTTTGTCTGTTGCCATAGCTTCAAAGAAAATAAAGTTTCATTCAAAATAAGTCTCATCTTTTGAAGATCCATCCTGTAGATTCCGTAAGTTATAGAAATGAAAAAGTAAGTAAAAGTATTTCTTTTGTCAGATAATTGTGTGTTACCTTCTTTGGGATAATTAGGCTCTGTTTGATTATTTTCAGGTCGTTAACACCGATCTTTGTGATTTTCATAAGCATCGGACCTAAAAAAAAGGCAGGGGAAAATAAATACAATTATAATTTTTTTTAATGTAAAAAAGAGGTATATCTATTTTTTTGTTATTAAAAGGGTGAGAAAATATGTAGAAAGAATGGCATTTATACCTTCGAAACTGCTGTTGATACAAGTCGCATGTTATTATTTCCAAATCCCGTATTGAAGTTTCAATATCAGTGGAAAGTTGCTCGTCAGTTATGATTGACAACTAGTTTTCAAGATCACAGATTTCATTATCCTCCTCTGCATCGGAGGTCTCGTTTGTATGGTTTCCTAAATTGATGAAATATGTCTATTAGATGACGAAAATATATTTATGTGATATATAGTGAAATGGATTAATGTTAAAATCTGTTGGTGATGATGATAGTATATAGATTTACCTTGTTCTGTTGCTTTAACTTGTTGCCTTGGACCAGCTTCTATTCCCTCCCCAAACGAAACAAATTCTTAACAAACCACATGTAACTTACACGTAACTCATACAAAACCATCAAATCCATGGGTTATTACTATGGTTTTTATATGTTCCATTTATCAACCCATACCCAGACCATTTGAGTACATATAAGGTCATATGATCCTGATGTGAGTTGTTTCTTAAATGCGAGTCGAATGAGAGTTAAGTATGAGTTGCTTGTGGTTTGTTATCTTCGTCAAATAGATAGAATGAGTTATGTATGGTTCATTAACTTAGTTCTAATTGTTTGTATGGGTTTTATGAGGTTTGTTGACCTCGTGGATCAAACAAAGTGAGTTATATATATTTTGCTATCTTAGTTCGAATTCGTATAGAAGTTTTGTGTGGTTTGTTAACTTTGTGGACCTAACAGACTGAGTTTGGAGTGATTTGTTTACTTAGCCTAAATGAGCAGTATTAGTACATGTATTATACTAAGGTCGGTTAAACTGAGTTCAACTTACTATGGGTATTACACAACCTGTCTTTTATGGTGATATGGTAAACAAAATAAAAAGGATCAAAGGTAGGCAGCATAACCATCGAAAATGCGTCAGAATCATCAAACGCCCTTTATACCGTGGATATGATCCTAATGTCACCAGACGGACACTAGGCTTGGTACTTGACCAAACTACAGTCTTGTACAAGCGCATCCTTGAGACTTGCACTCTGACTGACTGTGACGACGGGACTCCATGACGGGCCCTGTCCAAACCTCTTTAGAGAAGACAGGGCCCCGACCACCTGTCCTCTCTGAATGTCAGTCGGACTCCTCGGGTGATTGCATACATGAGCTCGCCACAGCCGGCAGAGCACGGACTGTATTACGCATGGGCTCTTTTTATATCCATTTACATATTCATCTGTGTCTCTGGGGCCTCTGCGTTTTGCGGTCTTGTGATGTCATCTTACAGTGAGGAGGTTGTTTTACACCACAATTGTACGTTCTTCGAGACCTCTGGGTAATTGGAGAAGTGAGAGGGTTGTGCGCACGCAATCAAGGATAACCACACCATTTGCTACTTGCGTGACAGATGGCCGTCCAAAGTCGGGACCGGTTACCCATTGGTCTCGTCGGCTTATGTGTAGTCTTTTGTGTTTGATGTTTACATGTCGTGTGTCTCTTTTCCGTTTCGTGCTATACTCGTCTTTTGTGTTTTTGCATCGGGTGTTTCGGTGTTTTACTGTTGATGCTGCAACGGGGTCTTGTTGGAGATCTCCTCCCTTCTTCTTGCCATAATTTTATGTATCTACCTATAGCCTTTTTATTCTTTTTGAAAAAGATGAGAATTTTTTCTACCTTCGTAAAATTGAAGCAAAATGAATGAATGAATGAATGAATGAATGAATGAATTAATTAATTAATTAATGTTCCTTAAAGATTGAGTGGAACGCCCCGTCCACTTTCCAATTAAAAAAAAGGATAAATCTTAGATCGATTATGACCCCCAAGACAATTAGATAGTACAAAAATGTAGTATTATAGCTTTATATCAAACGTTTGACAGTAAGTGTTTTGAATATTTTTCCCTGACATTATCGCCATAGCACTTTCTATATAGACGGCCTCAGACAGCGCATGCATTTTATATATTTTCATTTTGAATTCGTGCATGAACATCGACGGCGGGTGCGGCTAGCCAACAGGGGATGCGTACTCCTCCCGGGCACCTGATCCCACCTCTAGCTTGCTTGTGGTCCGTCGATGCTCAATTTGGTGCTCTATTGTGAGTGCTGTTTAGATTATCGTCAGGACCTTCTTTAACTCATGATAGCATCTTTTACCAGATAAATATTGTTTACAAGTCGAGAATTGAGGAGCCCGAAGTTTATGTAGCTTCAAAATGACAAGCAAAAAAAAAAGAAATTAAAAGAGATAAAAGTGCATAAACATCATGCAATATCTTAAGCTTTCCTCTAATTTGGTCGCCGGTTAAAAACGAAAGAAAACAAAGATATGTACATAAATAACTTGTCAAAAAAAATCTAACTTGAATTGTTCATAACATATGCTGCGTCGAAGAATGAAAAGTACGAAACAGAATCAGGATGAGTTGTTCAAGACGATTTATTTTTCTCGGCCAATGAAAAGCTGTGATATTACGAATGAAAATCTAAGCCGCCCAGTTCGAATGGAACGGTACGGGAAAGAATAGGTATACGTTAATCCAACTGGAACATGTATCAAATGTAGTTAAGGTATCCATTGTACAATAGAGTCATTTTACATAGCGTCTAAAGCATCTCCGTTGTAAAGTTAGGTCAATTTTATGCCCGGTAAGGTACTATAAACTATATATTTTCTGAAAGGTATTGATGCCCCGAGTACAGATATAAGACTCCCAGTGCTTAAAAATCAAAGGGGAAAAACTCTTGTACAACTTTGTTATTTTGCATATGTAATATAGAGAAAATAGACAATTAAAATGCTTCATCAATTATTCCCCTTTGTTTTTCCGGCTCCAAAATTATTGTTTCTGATTAGTGGGCATTATAACCTTTCAGAAAATATATAGTTTATAGTACCTTACCATATAAAAATATGCCCTATTGTACATCGGATACCTTAAGGCCTATTATCCGTGGATGGATTCAGAATCACGCCGACGGAAAAGGTACGCATGTGAACAATTACACGATTGTTACCAGGTAACACAGCAGACAGTTAACACAGCAAACAGGTCAGAGATAGAGGAAATTCAAGCTAAAGAATTTTTCTTAACAATTTATTGTGCACTTCAAATCTGTTTTGCCTCGAGATGAATGTACACATTGAAATTTCTATTTTGTAAGTGACAATATGCATTATAATATCTAATCTTTTACAGGAATTCATTGGTCAGCCAATTTCTACAGTGTCCGCCAGTGCCAGGGTTAGAGCCTGAGGTCCCAGTCTGATTTAAACCAGCCCCCCCCCCCCTTCAAACTGCCAGATGTGTACCGTACATTCAGCTTTTACGGCTTAGAATTGAGATGAATTTCTTCCCTTGAAACAACTTCAGCCTGGCCCGGCCATGATGTTTGACACTGTTTGAGGTAATAGACTAATACTGCTACATATTTAGAACAATTGACTGCACAGCTCACTTCGGAAATAAAAAAAGAGTAGTTTTGGCTCATTTGTCGTAATATTTTCTGAATAGAATCCATATTGGCCATTCGCTTAAAACTTCAAATCAATAATTTTATTTCTAAGTGATCTCGGGCTGTGTGGACAGTCAAGGAAGTTTTTTACTTGCACTGCAGAGTTCTTGAAGACTTCCATGGACTGTCGGAGATTTAGGAATATTTATCGGACCAAATAAAAAATATAAACATGAAAAAGTAAGTTTTTATCCGACCAAACAATTTCTTATCGGCAAATTAATATAACCAACACTTTTCAGGAACTCTGCACCTGTATAATGTACAGTTTGTGAAAACATTCATACAAATGTATGTGCAAAGATGCATTGGCCATTTGGTTGAGATACAAGTAGTAAATGATATGAATGATCAAATCTTAATGTAAATCTAATTATACAGGACAGATCCGATGCATTTTGCCTAACTATAGCATACATTGTATGTGCCATACACTGCATGAGTTAAAGAAGATCCTGACGATAATCTCAACAGCACTCACAATAGAACGCAAAATTAAATGTCACGTGTACATGTGTCATGTAGAGCTTGTCACATACATGATTATGCATTAGAGTGCATGCCAGGGATTATTATCCAGATCCAATTATAGAGGAGGAAGCTGAACTGCATGCTGCATTTTGGAACGCCATGGATAGACAAACATGTAGGCATGTATGAACATGTCATGGCATGATGCAGTGCATGATGCATATGCTACAAATCAATAGGAAAAACATATCGGACCTGTCCAGTAAATAAGAGATACTTACCGTCTGTTCAGCTCTCAATTGGAATCAAGATTAAAACTATTTAGCTTATATACATGTACCACTAACTTAAACTATTTGATCATAAAATTGACACACCATGATTCTCTCCACCTTCATATTTATACTATGTAATACGAGTCTATGAAAGAGTTTGATTATAGTTCAACCTTGAATTTGTTACAGGAAATACACGTAGTGACATTAACGAAGGATGATCGAATCAGAATGTACAGTCAGTGTGTGCTGAACGGGACTGCGTGTGGCCAGAGGTACAGCCCTAAAGTGTTTGTAGTTCTGTTATTTATACAAAAAAATGAAGTAACTACATATAAAGCTTAAAGGCCTTCTACCCATTGTGGCAGTGGATGTCCATATTGTTTACAATGTATGCGTGTACATATGCCGACCAGATGTTGCAACGTGCAGAAAATTTTGTTCCACTTTTTAAATGTTTTGTTATTTGTTTACTTTATATTAATTTACAATATACATGATATATAAATGCATGTACATGTTAACTTGATGAATACAATTGAGCCGAGTAAACATACACTTTTCATGCTTTTCGCTTGTAATATATAAATGCAACCACATGTATGATGTTACTTACAATGCCTTGAAAAAAATTGAATTTGTAAAAGATTTAGGGCTGCAATGTTACGTTAGGCTCATGATATGATATGTATCACGATATTTGCTTTCGGTACGATTCGTATCAAAATTCTTTGGTTTATATGCTGAAAGATGGAATCAACTTCAGATAGAGTTTTGGGGACTCTCAAATTGTATTTCTACCAGTAAAGAAGAAAAATCGCTATATACGAGCAATACTATGAAGTAATAATTACCTTGTGATATCTTGTATGTCTTTATTTGAAGTTCATTGTACATTTATTTATGTTGAAACTGCATTTGCAAATTTTGTTCACTTTGTTATCCAAATGTATCGCAAAAAAGCTCGATACAGAGACAGTGGCATACCATGTACAATAACCACGGTTAATTGAGAACGGCAGTGAATCGTTGCAGCCCTAAGAAGATTTGAGTTCAATGTTTTGAAAAGTTTCCCTTATTTTGTTTCCATAATCATTGTACATGTATTAGTACAATTGTTTTAAACACTCTCAATACAATGTTACATGTATATACCACGTATACATAATAATTAACTTTTCTTGAAGTGTATGTAACGTGATAATTTTCTTGTTTTAAAACATTTTATGTCGCCTATAATTCAAGATCAACATACATGTAATAGGGATCTGTTTGTCTGTCCAACTGTCTGGTAACCGGGTTTTTACACAACAATGGCTATAAGTTATAACTTGATATATATACATTATACATCTACCGTATCGAACTTGCAATGATTGTAAAAGATGATCAGATTTAACATCGGTGTAGCATGTAAACGTCCTTATATTGAATAGCATCATTAAAGAACAGGTAAATTGGCAACATGGACCAGACATATTTGTAAATACTAATATAGAATTTCTTGGATTTTTTTAGAAAATGATTTATTTCATAAATGCCAATTGGAAAAAAAAGGATTAAAATGCCTTTATATGAATTGAAATAAAAGTTTATTTTGTTTTCAGTACATAAATGTGTACAGTAGTATTAAAGAAAAAAAGAATGTCGTTGCTATTTAATATCATTTCGTACAATTTTTATTACTTTATCATGTTTATGTGTACATGCATGGGGTGATGGCCTAAAAGTTTTGACTATATGTATACAAGGTTTTTTATGCAAGTTGTTATTAATATAGAAAATGGATCATATCTGGAACATATGATTTTCATGCTGTTGTTTGGTGGTTTGGATACAAGTTGTTTAGTGGTTTGGATGTGAGTTGTTTAGTGGTTTGGATGTGAGTTGTTTGGTGGTTTGGATGTGAGTTGTTTCTGAATGGATCATACTTGGATTGTACATCTATATGTTCACAAACTTGCAGTTTTCATATGATTTGTTGATATCCAAATATGTATACGATCCGTTGACTCATTTGCATGTGAAATTTCAACCGAGAAACTCGCATCAAAACCATGGATCATGGTGGCAGGATCATATGAGCTATATGCGAGTTGTTTTCAATGGATCATACTTGGATCGTAACATATCTTTAAGGTTCAATGGCAATCAATGGCATGGAGTATGGATGACATAATAAGTATCGTACTAACGGATAAATATATAGAATCAATGGCATGGAGTATGGATGACATAAATTTCTGTTATCAAAATTTCTTGAAATTTCTAAAAAGTGGGTCCTGTAGCATCATATCCCACCCATCCTGCTACGTCTTTCGGTACACTTTTTCGACATAGTAACTTTCATACTTTTTAGCATATTGCATTGTTTAGATTTAGGATCACTGATGAGGGTTAAGTACCCGAAACGTGGATGTCTGGTCCACGTTGCCAATTTATCTGTTCTTAAATGATGCTATTCAATTTGAAGACGTTTACATTTATATCACTTGGTGAGTGTCACTGCTGGTGGACCAGGAGTCCCCGAGGGCACATGTAGCCAAGTTCAATCAATTTCGGTTGATCGTTTCTTCGACGCATTCTAAATTTCTGGTATTAAAATTTCTTGAAACTCTAAAAAGTGGGTCCTGTAGCATAATGTCCCACCCATCCTGCTACGTCTTTCGGTACACCTTTTCGACATAGTAACTTTCATACTTTTTGGCATATTGCATTGTTTAGATTTAGGATCACTGATGAGGGTTACGTACCCGAAACGTGCATGTCTGGTCCACGTTGCCAATTTATCTGTTCTTAAATGATGCTATTCAATTTGAAAACGTTTACATAACAAGTATCGTACTAACGGATGAATATATATAGAATCAATGGCATGGAGTATGGATGACATAATAAGTATCGTACTAACGGATGAATATATAGAATCAATGGCATGGAGTATGGATGACATAATAAGTATCGTACTAACGGATGAATATATAGAATCAATGGCATGGAGTATGGATGACATAATAAGTATCGTACTAACGGATGAATATATAGAATCAATGACATGGAGTATGGATGACATAATAAGTATCGTACTAACGGATGAATATATATAGAATCAATGGCATGGAGTATGGATTACATAATAAGTATCGTACTAACGGATGAATATGTAGAATCATGTGTATGGGATATTGAAGAGCCTGAGGAGACACGGAGGGAATTCCTTATGTGTAATAAGTGCTACCAAATATTTGACAGGTATGAATTATCCTGTATTTTTGAATATATAATTTTTTTTTATTTTGTTGTTTGAGATCAAATCTATTTCAAGGCTTTATACTAGATAAAAATATTGAATAAACTTTTTTTCTTTCTTTCAGTCGTGAGGAGAGAAATAAACACGATGAAAACGTTTGTTTTGGCGACGTTGTTTGTGAGGCATGCGGTCAAATATTTTACGATTACGAATTGTATTTTATAAAATGATGAGTTTTAAAAGGCTTCAAATCCAATAGCATTACCTAAAAACAAATCAATTTGCAGCATTTACCAAACATGCATGTTTCGTGTACTTAACTCTCGGCAGTGATCCTCAATCTGACCAAAATGTGTGAAAGTTATTATGCTAAAAAATGTACCTAAAGACGTAGCAGGATGTTACAGGAATTGTCATTTTAGAAGAAACGGATAATTTTCTTTTCTTTCTTTTGTTTTAAAGGATTGAACAATTACAGTACAATTTCGAGTGTGAAATATGTGGAGAAGTTGTAGGAAGGTATTACTATTTCTTTTCAAAATTGATATTTGTATTCTTGAATTCTTTGTTATCATGTTTGATTGTTAAACGTCTTTCAATTCAATAGCATAATTTAAAACCTGATAAATGTACAGCATGTACCAGACATGCACGTTTCGGGTACTAATTCCTCGTCAGTGATCCTCAGTCTAAACAATGTAATATGGCCAAAATGTATGAAAATCATTATGTCCAAAAATGTACCAAAAGACGTAGCAGACTGAGTGGGATATGATGCTATAGGACCCACGTTTAAGAAATCTCAAGAAATTTTGTAACAGAATATTTCAAATGCGTTGAAAAGACAGACGATCAACCGAAGTTGATCGAACTTGGCTACATGTGCTCTCGGGGACTCTTGCGTGTATTTTTTTTTCTTTAAAGATGGGCTTTAATTTCTTTTTTATATCCCAACGATAACCAGGATAGCTGTTAATTCTTGATATTTACATATTCAATGCAGTGTGTCACAGCTGGTAAAAGAAACGAAGAAGAATAAGTTAATGTCAGAGGACAAAATTAAAAGAAGACTGACATAGTTATTGGAGACAATACAGGTTACATAACATTCACCCAGTGGGGAGACTGCTCTCTTGAAGAAAACAAGATGTACATCTTAAAAAATGTCACTGTCCGACAATTCTGTGAATCAATGATGTATTCTATTGAAATTGGGGTTTTTGAGAACTCTTGTTGAAATAAATTTCAAATTTCGAAACCTCGTCTAACATCGGCTATCTTCGGCCGACATAGAAAACAGAACAGGAAGTTTTTCATTATACATAAAATGCTTTCACAACTTTTTTCAAAGAAAAAACTCGTTATATTTTTTTTTCAAACCATTTTTTAAAACAATAAGGATACACATTTTTTTTTACTTCAGGATAATCGTGAAGGTGTCGTCCATGGTGATATTACTTAATGATAATGGCCAGCGGACAAGATTTCTCAGGGACATAAGCTTGACAACATAAAAATCGGCAGGGGCTTCGCAGTCCTGTTGTGAAAGATCGTGTTGTGGAGGCTTTTATTAAGGTTGCCTACACACAAATGAGTAAAGAAGATCCTGACGATAATCTCAACAGCACTCACAATAGAGCACTATGTTGAGCATCGACGGACCCCTAGCAAGCTAGAGATGGGATCAGGTGACCGGGAGGAGTAAGCATCCCCTGTTGGCTAGCCGCACCCGCCTACTCACAAAGTGCAAGTGACTTTTCAAACAGTGTTAACAAATCAAGTGCTATTCTTTCTTTCGATATTTGTTTAAATGTTATCTTAATCAACATGTGCTACTTGCGTGACAAATGGCCGTCCAAAGTCCAAAGTGCTAGTCTTAAGTATACTTACACCATTTGCTACTTGCGTGCCGTCCAAAGTCGGTTGCCCATTGGTCTCGTCGGTTTATGTTTAGTCTTTTGTGTTTGATGTTTACCTGTCGTGTGTCTCTTTTTCGTCTCTCGCTGTACTCGTCTTTTGTATTTTTGCATCGGGTGTTTTGCTGTTGATGCTGCAACGGGGTCTTGTTGGAGATCTCTTCCCTTCCTTAACTTGAATCTCCTTTCTCAAAAGAAGGGAGGAGATCTCCAACAAGACTCCGTTGCAGCATCAACAATAAAACACCAAAACACCCGATGCAAAAAACACAAAAGACGAGTACAGCACGAGACGGAAAAAAGACACACGACATGTAAACATCAAACACAAAAGACTACACATAAACCGACGAGACCAATGGGTTACCGGTGCCGACTTTGGACGGCCATCTGTCACGCAAGTAGCAAATGGTGTGGTTATCCTTGATTACGTGCGCACAACCCTCTCACTTCTCCAATTACCCAGAGGTCTCGAAGAACGTACAATTGTTAACAACCTCCTCATTGTAAGATGACATCATACAAACACGACCGCGAAAAGCAGAGGCCCCAGAGACACAGATGAATATGTAAATGGATATAAAAAGAGGGCATGCTTAATACAGTCCGTGCTCTGCCGGCTGTAGCGAGCTCATGATGTAATCAGCCGAGGAGTCCGACTGACATTCAGAGAGGACAGATGGTCGGGGCCCTGTCTTCTCTAAAGAGGTTTGGACAGGGCCCGTCATGGAGTCCCGTCGTCACAGTCAGTCAGAGTGCAAGTCTCTAGGATGCGCTTGTACACGACTGTAGATTGGTCAAGTACCAAGCCTAGTGTCCGTCTGGTGACATTAGGATCATATCCACGGTATAAAAGGCGTTTGATGATTCTGACGCATTTTCGATGGTTATGCTGCCTACCTTTGATCCTTTTTAGTTTGTTTATCATATCACCATAAAAGACAGGTTGTGTAATACCCATAGTAATGTACTCTGTTGCATGAATAGATCCGAATTTTAAAAGAAGTTGACTGTAATTTTTGTAAAATTTCCAGAAAGTCTTAACTAGTTTATGAAAGCGGAAACCTTGACCTAAAAGTTTTTTGGTAATTTGTAAATTTCTACTGTGAAAATCCAAAATATCAGTACATGCTCTAGCGTACCGGATGAGCTGTGATATGTAGATGCCCTATGACGGTAATCTATGAACATCACCGTCAAGCCAGGGGAAATTTAATATGTTGAATCCAAAATCATCCCTTTTGTCATATACACTTGTATGAATCTTTCCGTTTACAATTTTGATATTTAGGTCGAAAAAGGGTGTTTCTGTATTTGAAAGGTTTGTCTTGTTAAGGGTTAATTCTTGTGGATAAATTTCATTCTTATATAATTCAAAAGCAGGATTGTCAATGGTTAGAATATCATCCAGATACCTAGAAGTATTATTGAAACATTTCAGCTCATCAAAAATACATTTGGGACAGCAGAAGAGAACAATGAGTTAAAGAAGATCCTGACGATAATCCCAACAGCACTCACAATGGAGAACCAAATTGAGCATCGACGGACCCCTAGCAAGCTAGAGGTGGGACCAGGTGCCCGGGAGGAGTAAGCATTCCCTGTTGGCTAGCCGCACCCGCCGTCGATGTTCACGCACGAAAATGAAAAGAATATATAAAATACATGCACTGTCTGAGGCCACATCTATATAGAAAGTGCTATGGCGACAATCTCAGGGAAAAATATTCAAAACACTGTCAAAGATTCACATGTATTTCTATCAAATGTCAACCGCTTCATGATAATATTGGAATTACAACCTACTCAAGTTTGAGTATTGCAGAAATATGTATAGATGTTGACAAACATTCAACTTATTCAGAGGTATTCGATACCTTTGTACATGAATTTTGCCATGTTCTTACATCTGAAGAGACGGCGGAGCATGACGAAGAATTGTTTGCAGTGTTTATGGCAGTTTTAAGTATACTTAAAACGCAAGACATGGATTTCCGCGGAATGAGAAGAAAGATCTTGATTCTCTCAAAGTATCGGAAATATACTAACATGGGCGAATCCAGATAGGGGATCAAGTTATCTTGATTCTCTCAAAGTATCGGAAATATACTAACATGCGTGAATCCAAAAAGGGGATCAAATTAATTCGGACACCTTTTTTCATTAAGAATTCTTTCATATATATACATACATATTTCGTTTCTTATTGTATACGATATAATGGTAGATTATTTCATTATCGAAAAATTCTTTTTTAACACAAAAATAAAATCTGTAATATCGGGTTTTTTGTTTGTTAAAACAGGTTTGCTATATACTTCGATCACCCCTTTAGCGTAAGTCTGGATCCGCCTCATGTTCAGGCAAGCAACTAGTACATGTAACGTGTCAATTTCTTTAAGACTAATAATTGATCTTTTGGACTACATTTATGAATTAATTTAGAAAGATCCGTGGTTTGCAATGAGAGAAAACGAAAATGAATTTTATCGTCACTAGCCAACAGGGGACGCTTACTCCTCTCGGGCACCTGGTCCCACCTCTAGCTTTCTAGGGGTCCGTCGATGTTTAATTTTGTGCTCTATTGTGAGTGCCGTTGAGATTATCGTCAGGATCTTCTTTAACTCATTTGTGTCACACTTATGCCCTTTGCCGTGTGGAGCTCGTAAAAAAGTTCCCCGCGAGGGGTTTGACAGTAAGTGTTTTGAATATACTTCCCTGACATTGTCGCCATAGCACTTTCTATATAGACATAGCGTCAGACAACGCATGAGTTTTATATATTTACATTTCCATGCTTCATTAACATCGACGGCGGGTGCGGCTAGCCAACAGGGGACGCTTACTCCTCTCGGGCACCTGGTCCCACCTCTAGCTTTCTAGGGGTCCGTCGATGTTTAATTTTGTGCTCTATTGTGAGTGCCGTTGAGATTATCGTCAGGATCTTCTTTAACTCATTTATGGTGCAAATGATGCTCGTTAGACAATCAAATTGAATCAGCTGTACATTTGATGCCTTCAAATGAAATAAAATTTCGAAAAATATATTTATTAAAAGAAATAAACAATAATGATAAATATTCACGCAGCCTCGTTTTGGATTTCGGGTAAATACAATTATTAAGGTTATTCCGGTGAAATTCGGAAAGTTAGGAATTTTAGGTAACGTCGGTTAGGGCGGAATTTTGCCCGAAGTTTCCGAATTACAAGGTTTTCCTAACGAAGTTTCCGAGGTGTGCCCGAAGTTTCCGAAAAACAGTGTGTAATCTACTACGATCACCACTGTAGCTGAGTCTGAATTGTCTAACACTATTTCCTCTGATGTGCGAAGTACTTTGTCTGATGTTTCGAGTACAGTCATCCCCGTTCTTGATAATCCCTCTACCGACACTTCAGTTTCAGAAGTTTCAAATGAGTTAAAGAAGATCCTGATGATAATCACAACAGCACTCACAATAGAGCATCAAATTGAGCATCAACGGACCCCAGCAAGCCAGAGGTGGGACCAGGTGCCCGGGAGGAGCAACTTCCGCCATATCTGAGTCTCATGTGCCTATTGCTGGTATAAAGAGACAAAGCCTCAAATAATTACACATTTACTTGCAAAAAGTACTATTTCGACAGTCTAGTTAAAGAGTTGGGTTTAAATTCGACACCTGGAAATCCCACTTACACCCCAACAAACCTTTCTGCCTCTGAAATAATTGATAACCACAAATCAGCTCTTGCTTCATTTGGCTTCAACATGAACAATTTAGATTTAGATTTGCCATACTTATACTGCATACCTAAAATGCATAAGAATCCGTACAAACAACGTTTCATCGCTGGTTCCTCAAAATGTTCTACCAAATCTGTATCGATCTTACTCACCAAAGTTTTATCTGAAATCAAATCTGGGCTTCAAAAATATTGTTCGACAGTATATTCTCGCAGTGGTATCAACCAAATGTGGATTTTAAAGAATTCGAAGGAACTTTTAGAACATCTGAAATCCACTCATTTTAGAAGAGTCCATTCGATCAAAGCCTTTGATTTTTCGACACTTTACACTACAATTCCACATTCTAAATTGAAAGAAAGACTCGCAAAAATTATAAGTAATGCGTTTACAAGTAAGAACGGTAATCGCAAATACAAATTTATTGTTGTTAACTATGACAAAACCTACTTTGTAAAAGAAAAGTCCGATTCTGAAAATAAGTACACTGAAACAGGTATTATTCAGATGTTAAACTTTCTGATCGACAACATTTTTGTGGTGTTTGGAGGAAAGGTCTTCCAGCAAATTGTCGGAATTCCAATGGGGACCCATTGTGCCCCACTCCTTGCCTACATTTTTCTTTACTCGTACGAAGCTGAATTCATTCAATCTCTGGTCTATGAAGGGAAAAGATACTTAGCTTCTGAATTCAACTTCACTTACAGATACATAGACGATGTGTTGTCCATCAATAATCCAAAATTCGCGGATTACCTGAGCAGTATCTATCCTTCAGAGCTTGAAGTCAAAGAAACTACAGAGACAAATAATTCAGCATCCTATTTGGACATAATGCTGTCCTACGACACTGATGGTCACATGAACACCTCACTCTATGACAAACGTGACGACTTCAATTTCAGCATTACAAACTTTCCTTTTCTGAGTAGCAACATCCCTTCATCGCCTGCTTATGGCGTATTCATATCTCAGTTGATTCGCTATGCCAGAGCAAGTACCAAATATACGGATTTTGTACTGAGAGCTAGGCGTCTTTCAGATAAACTTCTCAGTCAGGGATATGTTTGTGACCGACTAACATCGTCACTGAGGAAGTTCTACGGTCGATACGGGGAACTCGTCATTCACTATGATGTCCCACTCTCCAGAATGGTGGGTGATATTCTGTCATAGACCATTTGAACCATCCAACCAAAGATTGTACATATGTCTTCCGAAATGGAAGTTACCGGATGTGACAGTTCTACCGAATTGATGCGGCGGGTGTTGCATGCAAGCAGGAGATGCTTACTCTTCCTGGGCACCTGGTCTCACTCCCATATCGGGAGTTCGCTTCTTTTCATATGGTGGAGGTTTTTGTTTGTTTGCTTTGGTTCCTGTTTTATCCTGATTTTGTATGCCTTCGGTTTCTGATTTTTGAATTATCGATTTTGTGCTGTATACAGGGATATGGTCATTATCCATATTTGTCATATCTACGTATGTTGTTACTACTAGTTATGCCTCGACGTCTCATACCACTGGAACTCGTGTTCATGGATATAGTTTAATTTATTTCTTGAAATTTTTAAAACGTGGGTCCTGTAGCATCATATCCCACCCATTCTGCTACGTCTTTCAATACATTTTAGGACATAATAATTTTCATACTTTTTGGCCATATTAAGGCCTATTTACACGCTCTTCTTTTCCACATCTGCTTCGCCACATGTGGCAGAGATGCAAAGCAGATTGTGCAATTACACGTTCTGTCTAACCATCTCTGCTTTTCCTTATCGGTGAGCGGTTTTCCCGCCATCAGTCATATACACGTGTCGATAAAATGGACGAATTAGAGGTTTTGGGGCCTATAATAATTTTAATTATGGCTGCTGTGTATCGCCAATACATAAGAAATAAACGAAAAAGGCGGACACATTGGATAAAGCCATGGATTAAAAGAAGAGACAAATACGGCGCTCACCATGCTTTGCTGAAAGAATTGGAAATCGAAGATATAGAAACGTATAGAATGAGCAAAGAAAATTTTGACGAACTTTTGTCGCTGGTGTCTCCTATGATAAAGAAGAAGGACACAATAATGAGAGAATCTATAACGGCAGCTGAGAGACTTTCGTTGACGTTACGTTATCTGGCTTCAGGTACGATTTTTTCTTTGCATGCACAAACAACTCCATTTTTCAATATAATATGTACAAATCAGAATTGTGAATTCATTTATTCATATATCATGTGTATTATAATAGTTCTGGTAAATTGAAAATGAAGTCAAATAACTTTTATTTTTTACACAGGTGACAGCTATCCTTCACTTTCCTACTTATTCCGGATACCGATATCCACGTTGTCACAGATAATCCCCGAGACATGTGCCGCTATTTATACATGTCTGAAGAACGAATATATGAAGGTATTGTACCATTTCATTTGTATAAACTATTGTAAGTTCATAAAACGCTGCGAACCATCCTGAGAGTGTGATGATTGCATACTTTGTGACGATTGCATACTGTGAGGTGATTGCATACTGTGCGGTGGAGCAACTTGCTGCATTGGATTGTATCCATAGCCCATCCCGCCAAATGCTCCATATTTTACTTCATGTAAAATAGTTTGAAATTTCAGCTTCACGAGAGACTTTGTCCGGTCGTCCATTTTCCGGAGAGCCTCAGCAATATAATTCCCATAATGGGCATCCTCGTCTAATGCAGGCGGAGTGACGTTTCCTCTCAATTCGGACCTTTTTCGTATGTCCTGCAAGCAGGACATGGCCTGTGACATAACAGCTTCTGGCCCATGCTGTCTACCCCTCTTTTTTGGCGGTCTATACTCCTCTGTGGACGCTTCGGAACACTGTGAGGCATTCTCGTCCATATCGTCCACATCGTCATCATCGCCCTGACTGCCACTTATTTCTTGCAATTTAATTAAATTCATTTAATTTCAGGTCCCGAATTCAGCGGAGGAATGGAATAGCATTGCACAAGAATGCGAAGAAATGTGGAACTTTCCTAATTGCGTCGGTGCCATGGAAGGGAAACACATAGCAATCCAATGTCCAATTAAAAGCGGTTCAAATTATTATAATTACAAACATTTTTTTAGCATCGTTTTGCTTGCCTTGGTTGATGCTGATTACAAATTTATTTACGTTGATTGTGGCTGTAATGGACGCGTAAGTGATGGAGGCGTTTTTGCAAATTCAAGTTTGTACAGAGCTCTAGAAGACAATGAATTGAATATTCCATCGAGCAAACCCCTTCCACAGCGACATTTGGCTCTACCACATGTAATTGTCGGTGACGAGGCCTTCCCGTTAAAAAAATACATAATGAAACCATATCCATCTAGGAACTTGGACGGTAGCAAACGGATTTTTAATTATCGACTTTCAAGAGCCAGAAGAATTGTTGAAAATGTAATTGGAATTTTAGCATGCCGATTCGGAGTATTGAAAAAAAGTATTCCATTGGATCCAGAAAAAGCCGAAAAAATCGTCCTTGCATGCTGTGCATTGCATAACTTTTTAAGGACAAAGAAATCTTCAAGGAGTATTTATACCACCCCTGGTCTGGTTGATGAAGAGAACCTTGAAGAGGGCACAGTCACCCCGGGTTCCTGGAGACGTGAGCCGGGTACAGAATTGACGGGACTAGAGCGACAGGGAGGAAATCGTTCTACAGAAGACGCACGTGAGATACGTGAAGAATTGTGTGACTATTTTAATACTAATGGGCAGGTCCCATGGCAATGGAACTTTTTATAAATAATGTGTTCTACAAAAAGCTACTTACAAGATTTGACTGTGATGCCCTTGGCACAACCTGAGTTTTTAGAAAAGCATCCAAGCTTTTAAAGTGGACCCAAGGACTTGTGTACACCTCATCAGCACCGGCACCGCTCGTTCTGGACTTGCTGACCTTTGATAATTCTTTGGAGTAGTATCCTCTCAAATAAGATATTTTGGTCTGGATCTGTGCCTCTAAAATAATTGTAAAATAGTTTTCCAAAGTGAATAAATATAACAAAATTTGGTCATTAATTATTGGTAGATTGTATTGGTAGATTGTATATATCACTGGGTTTTTTTTTTACATAGAACAGTAAATTTATTTTAACAGTATTGTATAATAACCTGTTAATAATGGAATTCAAATAAAATATTATCATACGAACCAGTACATACAAGACCTTCAAACTGCTCCATCATCCGCTCCTTGATATTATTGAGTGCTTTTTTTCTGCACTCCTTCTTTGAATAAGTTGGTGCAGAGATGTTCCATAGGTCCGATTCTGATTGGTATAGTTCAATAAGTTTCTCCATCTGATCACCATTTAATTTCAATTTATCGCCTTTTTTCTTATTACTCGCCATTGTTACCGCTTTGTTTTGCTTCTGAAACTGTAAACTTAACCCCAACCTGACCCTGATTATCCTTATCTGAACCTGATCTGCGCTTCTGATTGGTTACTCACTGCCGAAGCAGCTCTGCTTTTCCAGACGGAATAGAACATGTTCTAATCGGTCTGCAACCACACGTGTTTTGCATAACCCCCTATTTACACGCTCTGCTTTACCACATGTGCTTAAGCAGATGTGGAAAAGAAGAGCGTCTAAATAGGCCTTTACATAGTTAAGACTAAGAATCACTGAGGAGGGTTTAGTACCCGAAACGTGCATGTCTGGTCCATGCTGTAAATTTATCAGGTTTTAAATGATGCTATTGAATTTAAAGACGTTTAACATTTGAACTACTTGATGAGTGTCACTGCTGGTTGACCAAGAATCCCCGAGGGCACATGTAGCCAAGTTCGATCAACTACGGTTGATCGTCTGTCTATTCAACGCATTTGAAATTTTCTGTTACAAAATTTCTTGAAATTTCTAAAACGTGGGTCCTGTAGCATCAAATCCCACCCATTCTGCTACGTCTTTCGATACTTTTTTAGACATAATAATATTCATACTTTTTGGCCATATTACATAGTTTAGACTAAGGATCACTGACGAGGGTTTAGTACCCAAACGTGCATGTCTGGTCCATGCTGTAAATTTATCAGGTTTTAAATGATGCTTTTGAATTTAAAGACGTTTAACATTCAACACACTCAACATGTGTAGTATGCAGAAAAAAAAGGTGGACAGGGAATGCATTGTTGTCAACTCAACCATTCAGCTTGATCTTTTGCTAAATCACAATATTTATGTTTCCGAAAACACAAGGATATGTAGGGCTCACCTTTCTGGCAATCATCTTAAGAATGATGTCGTTATATGTTTATCTAGCAGGGGAAAAGATTTTGTCTTAGATGAGGGTAAATCTGAATCCTTAATTCAAGAACTTATTCTATGCATTAAAGAAAGACAGAACTCCCCTAGACTCGATTTTGAAGATGAAAGTCTTACTGACGACGAATTTATTGTATGGACGGGATGGAACAGACAACAATTCTTTGAGATACTAAAGCTTCCTAACTGCCGGAACACCTCCTTTCGTTCAATTACAAATGCTCTTGTCATATTTTGGTTCAAATTTAGAATCGGTTTATCATACAGAGAAATAGCAGTTTTATTTAATATAACCACAAATTTTAATTGTTTAATGTATGTTTTAAATGCTTTCAGATCTGTTGCTATTCAGCTTGATAGTAATCTTGTGCCTTACCATCTTGGGATTCAACACATGACAAGACTCCAGGCAATGACACACATGACAGCTTATACTAATGTAAACGTCTTCGAATTGAATAGCATCATTTAGGAACAGATAAATTGGCAACGTGGACCAGACATGCACGTTTCGGGTACTTAACCCTCATCAGTGATCCTAAATCTAAACAATGTAATATGCCAAAAAGTATGAAAGTTACTAAGTCGAAAAGTATACCGAAAGACGTAACAGGATGGATGGGATATGATGCTGCAGGACCCATTTTTTTTAGAAATTTCAAGAAATGTTGATACCAGAAATTTAGAATGCGTTGAAGAAACGATCAACCGAAATTTTTCAAAAACAGTTTGACAACAGTGTGGGACGGGAATTACTATTACATTGAAAAGAGTACTGACTACGCGTTTTCTCGCAAAACATTTTGAAGTTTATGTCCATTGTTCTTCCCGATGGTTATGTTCTTGGAAGAATTGGACCTTACTTCAGTGATGGCAAGAACAATGACGCAGGGATGATCAAACATATTATGACATTGAACAACGACTTAAAGGATTGGATCAACGAGGGTGATGTGTGTGTTGTTGATAGGGGCTTTAGAGATGTATTAGAAGTGTTCGAAGAGATGGGTCTGGAGTCAAAAATGCCAGCATTCCTTGGTAAAGGATTATCTCAGCATTCCCTGGCAGAGGCTAACAGTTCAAGAATTGTTACCAAAGTGAGATGGGTAGTAGAGGCATACCATGGCCGTATTAAAAAAATCAAATTCTTCAACAACGTCATAGACCACTCATTTATACAATTGGTTGGAATCCTCAACAGAGTCGCGACGGCTGCCCTGAATGCCTTCAGACCACCTCTAATATCCACTACGGACAGTTACATCGTGGTTGCTGAAACCATGTTGCGTTCCAGTGAAAGCACGCTTCAACAGCCTCTCCGAACGTGTGAATGTTAAACGTCTTCAAAAAGCATCATTTAAGAGCAGATAAATTGGCAGAATGGACCAGACATGCACGTTTCGGGTACTTAACCTTCGTCAGTGATCCTCAAATCTAAACTATGTAATATGCCAAAAAAGTGTGAAAGTTACTATTTCGAAAAAGCGTAACGAAAGACGTAGCAGGATGGGTGGGATATGATGCTACAGGACCCACTTTTTTGAAATTTCAAGATATTTTGGTAACAGAAATTTAAGCATGCGTTTAGAAAATTTTAGAAGTCAGGTATGCTGTCAAGTCGAGGGAAGTGGACTCCAATTAGTCACGTAGATGGCACCTGTGACTTCCCTCGCTTGACTCAAGAGTATCTGATATCTCTGACATGCGGAGTATACCAGTTAAAGCAGGTTGCCTCCTACACTGCTGAACAGCTCGTCAAGGACGGCGACTATCCGTTTGATGTCCACTGGGCGACAGATGGTATACTCCGCATTCGGATTCAATCCAGACATATCTCAGCCAAAAGTACTTCGTCTGGATTGAATACAACCAAACTGATGATCCTATCTCGGCATACTACTGCAAGTGCAAAGCTGGAATGCGCACGGTTGGCTGTTGTGCACATGTTGCTTCCGTGCTTTGGTTTCTTGGCTTCTGGAGGCATTCGGGGCAGCCACTAAAGAAATTTCTACCCATGTCTTAAATGCCGCCGATTCGTAAATCAGTCACATAGAACTAATGAATTATAAGTAAATATTCAGACTTTTGTTTTTATTTCTTTAAAAGCACCAGGTTATTTCTTACCATCCTCTTTTTTGTTATGCAAATTTTTAAGGCTTTTAGCGTTACAATCATCATCATTTCACATAACCATAGTTCACATACCCTTTATCCCACTTGTTAGTTCCCACATACTCGTACACTGTTTCCTTCATCCCAATCTATCTGTCTATCCCCTTTTCCGAATTATTCTTCATGATCGTTACGGAATTTGCAGATTATCTTTGACTATGGCAATCGAAACTCCTCGATCTATATCTCTGCCCAGAATATATTAATAAAAGGCATTTCTACACGTTTTGTAAAACTTAAAATTTTCTGGAGAATTAACTCAGCAACGTCGAATAAAGGGGGGTCTATTCTTGTCGGAAGGAGGAATCTGAACATTTTGAATAATACAAAAAAAAACCTGTTATGCTGATCTCTTTTTTACACCCGATCTCACGATCATGATATTCATGCTAAACTTTATATTTCTAAGACTTTATATGAAGAAAAAGCACCTACGATAAAACATGATTGATTTTGATAATTTTACGAATTATAACGTCAAAAAAAATTAACTTCAATAGGATTTCTACGTAACGGATGTCACAAGCACAACTAAGAATATTTATTAGATTACGACTTGCCAAACTATCCCAGAATATCACTTTACCTCGTAGTTATTCAAATAATTCTTTAGAACTGCATGATGTAATAAAAATAGTATATAGTACGATGTTTCAAACTGCTTCTTAATATCAATTTTCTGTAAGGAACAAAATATTTTGGAAACAGCATGTCAGGGATTTTCATGATTTTCTCTATTAATGGTATGTATAATGCCCTGAATACAAAAATAACATTTTTTTTTAATATTAATCTTCCGGTTGCCATGGAAACGAGGTTTGTCTATTTATAGCACTTAATTACTGGTCAAATAAGTCATCTTTGGTTATTATGTTGCCATGGAAACCGTTGTCAGGGTTAATTGGTATTTACAACTTATACTCTTTAAAACCTCTATTTTAAGAAAAAATAACAAATTTTTGACATTTCTTTCAATTAGACGGATCGTATCAAACTAAAATCAGTCAAAAATTGCCATAAAATAAGGTCAAAATCAAGGCATTTTTTAAACCAATTTTTACCATTTTTAAGCAAAAATAAAACAAAATGTCAGGCTGATAACACCATCACTGTTGTCAGAACAAAATAGATTTCATGTGACAAATATAATCACTGAAAAAAATAAGTGGGACCTTGTTTTGTTTTCCTACATTTTGTGCTCATAAATGGTTGCCATGGTAAATTTTCATTTGACACCTGATGACTATATCTTTTCGAAGTGATTTTTAGCATGGTTTAAATAACTTATATTGCTTAAGCTTTACGTAGGGACAACAAATTTAGGCTTGACTGTCATATATTTGTATCAAAAATACTTCTTTCTAAAATTAGGACCGATAGATGGAAAAACATTACAATTTTTTGTTCAGAACATTTCTCTTGAAAAAAATAAGCCCCGGTCAAAAATCATGATAATCTCACATTTTTTATATGTATGTATGAAATACTAGCTAAAAATCAAGGATGTCATTGATTTTGAGATTTTTGCAACTTTGGTCAATAAATAAGGAATATATCCAAAATCACTATGTATGTGTTTGTTTTACTCAATACCACATGATGTTTTGAGTAACTGCCTCTCATATTTTTGAAAAATCACAGAATTTTGCCACATTTTGTGAATTACATTAAAGGTGACCTTAACATTGGGTCCTGTGACCTTGAAAAATTTTAAGGTGATTTTTTAATTAATAATGCTCTTTTATATGCACTGATAAAAATGCTTCAAAATATATAACGGACAGCTGAAAATTTACCAGTAAATTACTCTATGTATAATAGCACTGAACATAATGTCACCATGGTAACGATTTTATACCCTTTTGAATAAAATTATGAAGAGGTCCCACTCAAATTTTAACATTTTCTTAAAGATCGAGGATAATTGGAAGTAGAAATCAAGTTAGCCTGACATTTCAGATTATTTGCCCTTAAATTTGAGCAAAATCATGTTAAATTAGGAGCTTTTTTTGGTCTTTAAAAGGGCCTCTTCAAAGCAGGTTTTTGCCTACATTTCAATCATATTGACAAAGAGAATAGCGGGCAGAAACATACTTCTTGTGTTAGATTTATACTATTAAAGCTATAAAGAGAAAAATTAAAGAAATTTCAGTTGATTACAATAGCTGTTACCATGGAAACGAGCCTTTTGAAAATGCCATGTTACAAGTATTCTACTGATGCGTAAAATTTTAAACATGGTTTCCATGGCAACGAAAACTTAATTTGTAAAAAGAAAGTTTATTTTTGTCTCAGTACATCATATACACCTCCCACACCAAAAATCTTCAAAATTAGAGGCATGCTGTTTCCCGTGCTGTTGAAATTATTTTGGTCCTTACAGCGGAATGCTTTTAAAATATCCTTGTTCTCAATGTAGTTAAGGTTTAAAGCATAATGGATTTTTCCACAACGAATGTAATGAATGAAGTAAAAACATAAACACACTCTTTCTCTCACAGATACCCTCACACATAATGATTTCCAATGAACGCTCAGAAAAAAAAAACAAAAACAAAACAAACAAAAAATAGATAGATTTTACTTAGCTCTCATATACTGTACATTGTCATTTCTTTTACATTTTATAAAGGCCAAGGGGCCGAAAATTTGTGTAACTGCGTGTTTTTGTTTAGCATTATTGAAAATATTGTATATTTAAACTTATTCCGTATCTCCGACCCATTTAGATCAACACTTCTATGGAAGAAAAGAAAAAGATTTTACAGAAAATAAGAGAGTAACGGAAGTTAAACGAAAACCTTCGTTGATAAAAGAGACTGTTATAGTTTTTCCTTGCATTTTATTTCTATCTATGTAAAATGATTTTTTTTTAAAATTAAATTTGCCAAAGCGTAACACACATTAACTGTAAATTGTAAACATAATATAGCTAGTGTCACGGAAGTTTCTTTTGTCCTATTTCAATGTTTTCAAATACGGTATAATTTGATAATTCAAAACATTTTCAATGCAAGCAAATGCCCAAGTCGTAAGGGCAAGGTCCAGTCTATAGTTTTGATAAAAATTATACATAAACACGAAATCAAAATAGTAATTTTGGCAAAAATTTCCGGATGAAGGGCCCTGACAAAAAGATTGAGAATTGAAAAACGGGAACGGGTGTTAACATGATACATGTAACATGCTAATTGAATGTTAACAAATCAATTCATATATTTTCTTCTATCTTCTTACAAAATGACTTAAATTCCCTATTATTTTTGTAGCCAGGTATTTAAAGGAGAAATATTTGACGTTAAAGTTAAAAGTTAGGAAAGCTTTATTTTTCACTCTGCTTCTGTATTCGATATTTTAGACTTTTATGAAATAATCATGACCTCTTATTAATGACAAAAGGTTAAAGGACTGAATTAATGTCCCGTTTGAAACTCGTTTTTATGCTGAAAGAAATACATTAATTTAAATGAAATCATATCGTATTTACGTGTATATGTATGTACTGTATATGAAGGATATATTACGAGTTGCTTCCTGATTTAAAACAAGCCTGATTAGACAAATCTGAGATCTATCCGTTACACATATTTACAGACTAAATTTAGGTACGGCCATGAAAAAAAAAAATGCGCGGGACCGTAAAATAAAATACCAGGGCAACTGAAATTCGGTAATTTTTAACCTACGGTGGTCAGAACATAAAAATGTATTCTAAAATGGAAAGGGAAAGGGGGGGGGGGACTGACAGCTTTTGATCAACATATGTTAGTATAACTTTGTCGTACATAACTAGATTTCTTAAGCCTCAGTCATTGATGAATTCATAATTTGCTTATAACTTGGAACGGAAATAAATAACTTCTCCTAATTTTTTTTCACAAAAATGTGAATGTTGTACGTTTACTAACAAGTTCGTCTATATACGGTGAGTAAATCTGCGACCACCAAAAAAAAAATGATTAAATCATCACTTTTTTGTATAATTGGAGCAAACTCGATCCACATAATAGCTCAAACTATTCGCCTTAAACCTCAATTTCAATAAAATGAAGAAATAGCGAACTAGAACATATCTAACGCCTCTATATTCCGTACGCTTAAAACACTCTTGACATTTCTACCGAACAAAATTCTTAAATTTTGCATTTTGAAATTTCGACTTTTCAGGGCAGATTTTACGCCTTATCTTAACAGATAGGAGGGGATCTCCAACAACACTAGGTTGCAGCACCCACAGCTAAGTCCCAAAAACATCCATGTAAAAAAAAAACAGAACAGACACCCACAGAAAGAGACGCAAAAGGGACAAGGAACACCAACTCACACCATAGAAACATGAAACAAAAGACAACACATAAACAGCTCCTTGAAAGGAAAAAGGAGAATGTGACGAAACCTTTCAGTTACTAAAGGATAAACTTGCGACATCACCTATTCTTGGATACCCGAATGTTAATGGCGGTAAATTCATTTTAGATTTAAACGCCAGTAACGATTGAATTGGATGTGTGCTATCGCAAAATATATAATACGTGATGAAAGAGAAATGAGTCAGATGTACGGTGATAACTGGCTTTCAGTTGATTTGGAACTGTTAAATAATGCTATGGACGCAGTGCCTAACGATTAAATGGACAGAATCATAGAGGATTATGACGTTGATACAAATCATGATACAGCACGCAGTCGATCGCTACCAGAAATGTAACGGAAGACGTAAATGATACGATGAGGTAAACGGAGAATGGAGACGAAGATCAGAATGCCTGGGGAGATGAAGACGCCCAAACATCAGGAGACCACAGTGACTACAATAGTAATCCTTAAGATGACAAGGAGGACGAGGTTCCACTCATCTGGACTAAGGGAAACCGTAAGGGATACCGAAGTTGCCTATAGCCAGAACATCGATCCCTCTACCACAGACATTGCAAATATAACAATGGACATCTTAAACGAAGTGCCGGAACATTTCAGAAACAGAAATACAAGGATTTTTTAACTTTGAACATATTAAAGAGCGCGCGTGACATTTCTCAAAAAATGGATTAAAGTTTACGTTAGAAACATGGATTTTATTTTCTTAAATAATATTACGTGCTCTTATCCCACCTCTGGCTTGCTAGGGTTCCGTCGATGCTCAGTTTGGTACTCTATAAGGTGAGTGTTCAGGATATTCTTTAACTCATTCGTTTTATTTCATTAATCATCGTATTTGAACTTTGCGAACTTCAATTGAGACTTTATTTTTTTGCATGGTTATATGTTCATATTGATATTTCAATACTGAAATAATTCATATTTTTGCGACTTTGTTCACAATTTAGATTATGAAATATTTGGATAATACATTTACATCCTCTTCCTTTGCCCAACGTCTTGCATATTCCTCACAAGAGTCCATGATAAGTTTGACATTTTGCTTCCATGTAAAAGACATACTTTCTCTTTTCTTGGGACCCTTTTTAAACAATTCTCTCAACTTGTCGTTCTCCAAAAGTTGTGTGTAATGATATGAACATATGCATATGGATACATTCATATTAATGGTGAGAAAGATAAAATTTCTCTACATTCAAACACTTCTCAAAAATCCCGATAGATGTAAACATTTCTGGAAAGATATGACATATGTATGTAGGTAAAAAGGTCAGCAAAGTTTTTAAATAAGTTCAAAGTGAGCTGAAATTCCAGTAATATTTCGAATTGCAAAGACAAAAAAAAGTTGGTGCCTCCATACTTATGAAAATTGAAGTTTCACCTTACGTGCAGACTCGAACCACGGTCCATCCACATGATAAACTAGAGATGTAACTTTGTGCAACTAGATCGACATACCTATTAGGTGTTTATTACAAGGACTGAGCATTGAAAAAAAAATTAAGTTACGAAAATAAGGAATCTTCAGCGTGGATATTTCTTTAAAATTCTCGTCTAAGGGAGGCTACTGAAACGCGTGTGATATTTCGCTAAATTAGATTTTAGTTGGTGAATGCAAAGCGACTCTGATTTGTATTCAAACTCCAGTTTGAAGAGAGGTATTGGGCACCGGAAATGATAGAAAGCACCTTAAGCAACGTCTGTTATTACAAGAAACTATTCGATCTTTCGGACGAAACAGCCGTAATAGCCGCTCTCAAGGAGAACCCTGACTACACCACATTGCTTGCGTATTTTGACTCTTCATCGGATGTAAATCAAATTATCGCAGAACTGCCTAGTTTTCTCCCTCGAAGTGGATAGATCGAACAATTAAGTACACATTACGAAAAAGATGTCATTCCTGCTTTTCACAAATTCTTGGAATTAATAAGGGAAGTGATACAATGATCAAAGTTTCATTCTCGATTCGAAACCGGAAACTTATCAACAACATACAATGCGCTGTCAACGGAAGGATGTTAGATCTAGTAGGAAAACAGCGATCGACCAGGAGGCCAGCTCAATTGCAGTACTCTGCTCCCTTGCATTACACAAAACATACTCTAAAGTAATGTAAGGCGTTTAGAAAGAAAACCACAGAGGAAAGAAAGCAGTTTCTGAAGGACAATTATATGTGTATGAAGTGCTGTGAACAGGATAAGCACGATGTCCGCCTTTGTAGACGGGCAGTTCTTTGCCCTGTATGTAAAAGCAAGCGCTATGCCGCCGCTCATAGGTGAAACGATAATTTTTAATCTAAAAAGAGAGTAAAAGTTAGAAAATATCAACTACCCCTTATTTAATACAATTGTCTGATGTATCGATTTCCATTCTTCAATCAATTACAGTCATATAAATGGGTTCAAAAAGTCTGAAATGCAAGAACTCAGGCTACATCCTGGACCCACTGGTGACATCACCAATTATTACACCCAAACTCAAAAGCTGGATCCACAACACATTATATTTATTAAGACATGTGGTATGCAAATGTTATTGACTTCTTTTATTTATGGATAAATGGTTCTTCTGTTGTTTGATAGGTGGATTTGTCATTCATGTGGGACATACCCATGAGGACATCGATGCAGCTTTTTCGCAGATATCAAAAAAACTTCGCAAACAGATGTATTTACGTTGCAAGAAATATTTGAGATGTTGGGGAACAGGCGTCTTGTTAAAGGAATGTTTGACGTCAAGTCCTGGCTACTGTCATTCATAAGTGAAAATGGAGGTCATTCTAAATCACTTCATTTTCTATTTGCTGAGGACAAAGTTAATTCTTAAGAGAAAAAAAAGTAATTCAACACACAAAAGAACCGACATTTGTGAAAATAAGACGATGACGCCATCAAACAAAGAAAACGCAAAGTCCAAAGAGAAGGAAGGCAATGCAAAACGTAAAACATCCCAAAAGAAATAAAGTATTAGATTATTTGAGTTGACAATGTTAGACGTCTTCAACTTCAATATCATCATTTAAGACCAGATAAATTAGAAGTATTTCACTTTTTTAAATTGATGTCATTTCGACTTTCACTAAAGCAGAAGTTAAAAACTAAACATTCAACAGACAAAATGGCTTTATAATATCTACTATGCCCCCCGTAGTCGAAAATTCAGTTATTGTTAAATTTACAAAAAGATTCAACAAGTTTGTGATATGTAATTCCTTAAATGATACGTCTCTTAGTAATTTGCTTATTTTTATGTTGAAAGTCCGAAACAAGTGAGCAAGCTCTAGCGTATCTGATGAGTTGAGAGACGTATCATCGGTAAATGCCGTATGATGGCAATCTTGTAATATCGCCATCAAGCCAAGGAAAATTAACTATGTTGAAGCCAAAGTCTTCTCTTTAATCGTATATCTTTGTTATTTCTCCGTTGTTGATTTTGCTATGTAGATGCAAAAATAGTGTAGCTATCTCAGCTTTCTTTGCTTTATTCAAAGTTAATTCAGGTTGATAAATTTGACTTTTGTAATGGTCAAAATATGGGTTATCAATACTCAAAATATCATCAAGATACCTAGAGGTGCCACTGAAACATTTCAAGTCGTCGAATTTCTCGAGTTTTTGCAGATTCTGCATGATTTTTTTTTTTTCGTATGTGTATAAAAACAGATCTGCGACCAGAGGCGCACAGTTCGTACCCATGGAAATTCCAAAAGCTTGCTTGTTTAGAGTGTCACAAAATTTTACAAAAATATAATCCAAAAGAAGGGAAAAGGCCTTCCAAAACTTCGCTCGGGTCAATGATTTGTACGATTTGTATTCTACTGAAGAAAAGAATCCTTTTACGTTAGAAGTACATATAACCCAGTAAGCACGTCCATGTGACGTAATAAAATGGTTGGACTTACGTTATGACGTCAATATGACGTTCAAGAGAAGTCTGAACCGGATCTGTCCAATACCTGACCAACACTGACGGCGTATTGTCAGATTGAAGTCTACTTTATGACATCATCTTGGTAGTTAGATGTGGATATCAATTTGATACATTTTGAGGTCAATATTGTAACCGTACTTGCAGTTTTTTTTAATCAATGTCTGATATTTATATCTGGACTTTGCAGAGGTAGTTTAAATGGTCGAAGTAATGTAAGAAAAATTGCCAAATTATTTGAAGTCGGATAAAGACGTCGGTTATCGATGTCAAAAAATTTACCATGAATTAAGGTAGAATCATGATACTGTTTTGGGTCATGCAGATGTGGGAAAAATGTTTGATTGCAACGTCATTTTTTTATCGCAATTAAGTCATAACGAATATTGGGGAAATATATTCAAAGTGATTTTTAAGTTAATTTGTTATCGATTAGATTATGAATTATCAATTGAGTTTAAAATATTTAATGATATATCCACGTTTATTCGTTACAACTTAATATTCAAGGTTTTTATTTTACTTTAATATAAATTCATTTTTTTCGTAAACATGGTATAACATACACGCCCGTAATGAAGAATTTAAATATTTTCTACACATTGAATAATTATTTAAGTAACAACAGGAAACATGGTAAACGCAATATATACTTCCTGCATGCAGAGGCAGTTTTATCTGTACTATCACAGATGAGGGCAAGCTTTCCTTTGAATAAATTAGGTCAGCATATAAAACAATTTGAGATTTGCTTAAGTCTGCAGTAACTGCGAAATGTGATACCAAAGGATGGTCAAGAAAAGGAGGTGATCTCCAACACCACTAGATTGCAGCACCCATAGCGAAACACCCATTGCAAAAAACACATGACAGACACCCACAGAAAGAGACTCAAAAGGGACAAGGAACACCAAATCATATCATAGGAACATTAAACATAAAATACCACACATGAACCAACAAGACCGATGGGAAACCGTTGCCGTCTTAGGACGGTCATCTGCCACGTTAATAGCAGATGGTGTGGTTATCCTAGATTACGTGCGCACAACCCTCTCACTATTACGATTTCCCAGAGGTCTCGGAGAACGCACAATTTTGGTGTAAAACAACATCCTCACTCTTTGATAACCACACATAAACAAGACCGTAAAGTGCAAGGTCATTTATATTATCACCCGTGGAGTCAGACTGACATTAGACGTCAAGTTGCCCCGATCTACACAGTCAAATGCGCTATTCTGAGTCAGTGATTTGAAACAAAGTAACTGTCAACAATAGAAAGAGAGAATCAAAATATTTAGCCAACGTTAGCTATCACGTAAGTACAATCATTTATCAATTAATTCATTCGTCTTTTGTTTAGTTGTATATAACGTTGATTTTTAACAAAGAAAGTTTTAACACATATTTTTCAAAAAACATATCACATACCGAAATTAAACTTCATAAAAAAGATATCTATACTTATTATCATTCAAGCGATTTGTTTATGTTCGCCATATAGAAAGATATATTCAATAATTTCATATTTCAAACCAATCAAATTCCCATGTTCGTTAATGTACTCAGCATTCATATTTTAGTTTGCATGTGTTTTGAATTAATAAACCGATTTTATTCATTAGTTCTGCAATCTTAATAAAAGAGGGATCCAGTACGTACGTACGCCATGTCTTGGCGGAAAAGAGGGGCGTGGCTTGACAAAGGAAAATGAAGGTACAGCCAAAGGTGAAATTAAACCTCTACAAGGGGGAAGTATTTGAATTGAATACATAAATTTTGAAAAATCAAAATAACGATAGCAAATAAAAGGAGTTGAATATAAGAGGGGTTACGAACAAAAGCACACAACCTAAGAAGTTGTAAAGGGTTTATAGCGAATAAAATGGTCAAATGGTTTGCTGGAGGGGTAGGGAAAAAAAAGAGGACAAAACCTGTTCTTTTTTTCACAGTTGCTGTTTCGAAAATTTACCCAAGTACAAAAGAGCACCAAATTGATCTTAAAATAGGGAAAGTACTCAAGTGTGCCCCAGACAGGAAAGGAGGCAGGGAGAGTTGTCAAAGACCAAACGATGCTGAATGAACATTTTAGAATGTTATGGCAAAGAAATAGAAAAGAAAATTAAAACAAATATGATCTGTATTTGTGATCTTAATGAGTTAAAGACGACAATCTCATCAGCACTCACAATAGAGTACAAAATTGAGTATCGACGGACCCCTAGCAAGCTAAAGGTGGGATCAGGTGCCAGGCAGGAGTAAGCATCCCCTATTGGCTAGCCGCATCCGCCTGCAATATTCACGCACAAAAATGAAAACAATATATAAAATACATGCACTGTCTGAGGTAAAGTCTATATAGAAAGTGCTATGGCGACAATGTCAGGGAAAATATTCAAAACACTTCCTCGCGGGGAACTTTTTCACGAGCTTCACACGGCAAAGGGCATAAGGGTGATACAAATGAGTAAAAGACGATCCTGACGATAATCTCTTAAATTTTATCATGTGCACTTACATACTTATTTATACTTGCCCAATGTCAGTTCAGCATAATTATTTGACGTCTGCCTGATGTCTTTTCATGACATCAATACAATGACAAAGATGGATAATCACCATATCCCTGTATACAGTACAGAATCGATAATTCAGAAAATCAGAAACGAAGGCATAGAAAATCAGGATAAAACAAAATAAATACAATGTCAGGATCAAACGTCCATACAACGTCAGATTTAGACTACTAAAAAACTTCCATTTTCAACCTTCATCCAATGTCAATCCAACATCAGTATATGACATCTTACTGACTATTTATGACAAAGGAGGGGATCTATAAAACGTCAATACCTGACGTCCATGCAACGTCATGTTTTGAAGTCTAAAAAAACTATCATTTTCAATCTTCTCCTGAAGTACATCCAACATCAGGGTCCAACGTCAATTTAACGTCAAGTTGACGTCATTTGCCCACTGGATAATCATTTTTTTATCTTCTCATGAGGGATGGTGGTGTACACGTTAGACAAGTCGTAGGATGAGATACAATCGGCTTTAAAATTAAAAGATTCGCATTTGTCGATCAAATCTAGTTGATGTCGCTATTATTTAATGCAGTTTCAAAATATTTTGATACATGATCTTTAACTGCTGTTAACGCTGATGTCAAAATTAAATTTTGTAGCCTTAACTTTCATCATGCACTTTAGAATGAATCTGATTTTCTGGTTAAATACATCTATACAAAATCTGATTACAGGTCTTATGTCCAATATGCAGTGGGCGAGTTCTTGGAGGACCGTGCCGTTGAAGTCGTACCGTCAAAGTAGCGGAACGAAAGTGAGAAGAAAAGCTACTGGCCATCCATTTTCAAGTAAAAAAAAGGTTGAAGCTTGCAGTCCTGAGTGCAACAACACCATTAACAAAGGGGTTTCAAAATCCCAGTTCAACTTATACAATTATTTATGGTACCTACTACAAATGTCGATATCCAACATTGACCTTACTGATAGTCAGAGGCCTATTATGGAAATGTATGAAGGTAGGACTAATAATTGATTTGTAAATAAATATTCTAATCTCAGCCATTTCTACTACTCTACGCCACGAAAACTGGTTATCTGTGTGCCATGACGACTGATGAGGAGAATGTGTTTTCGTGTACACGGTAAAAAAAATCATAATGGTAACGTCAAACAGCTTGGACAGCAGCGGTATTAAGATAATATTAAGATTGGCTATATCTTTTGATTGGTAAGTGATAGGGCATTGCTATTTCATGTGTATTCCTTGTGACAAGGCCTTTCTACACATACCATATTTTTTTACCTCGTGACCTTGACCTAAACCTTGATAACTTTTATGTCTACTCGCCCTCTCAAATTTTCCAATGTTTTGCCGAATACGGTATTATTCGTAAGCTTGAAAAATAACTTCTCCAATTGACGTCCCCATTACCATATTAAGATTACCGACTGGTGGCTATCTTATGTTTTTCGGCGGACTGCTACACACATGAACCGCCAAAATGATTCTTGAGAGAGATATTTTTTTCCGCTGAGTTAATTCTGAAATTCATTAAGAAGTATAGGGAATGTGACAATGTAGAAAATTTACATTCTTTCAGATTGGATAAAAATTTACATTCTTTCAGATTGGATCAGAGGATCTTTTGAATAAGCTATAAAAAGTGTAATCATCCAGAAAGATGATTTGGAAACGATCAAAGGAAAATCCCTAGAAATGTAGGATATAATCGTTCAATCGACTTTGGCATTGTTCTTGCAAATAAATAGTGTTATTGATATGTCACCTCCTGTCAAAAAGGAGAAATCTGACGACAGTACAATAAATAAGGATAAAGCTCAAAATGATGACATATCGTTAAGATTTACCAACAAGTTTGTCGATATTTCGAAACATATATGTCAGTGATTATTTAACTTATTCCCAAAATGTGTCAGCCCCTACCCCAAAATCGAATGGTAATACCCTTAAACAATACGTTGTCGGAGAACCCGCGTAATTGTATACATCTGTCTATGCGCATTAGGGAGCAACCAATTTTATTTTTATGGGGGGTGGGGGGGCAGGAAGAATTTTGCCAGCCGGAAAATTTTTTTTCGGCCATTTTAAGAGCCGGAAAATTTTTTTCGCCGACCCTTCGGGCCGGATTATTATTTTTTGGTTATTTTCCAATGTTGAAAATTACCCTAAAGTTTAAATAATTCAGCATGATTTTTCGGCCATATTAAACATCAAACACACAATGAGTTCATCTCTTGCCAGCAGATCACTTCATTTTAATTTCTTGAATGGCATATGGTGCCTATAATCTGTTTACTAAAATGATACTCAACGGAAACAGGCTATATGGTGCTAATTACTTTTGAATTTGATTTATTCACTCCAAATTGCTTAAGGTTTGTTCCATTTTTTATACTTTGTTTATGATACACACACAAGTGTTTACTGGGCAGTGGAAAGGTCGGAAGAAAGGGGTGAGGGGCAATTTCATGATCCGGGAAATTTTTTTTGCAAAGTCTTCCTGCCCGCCCCCCCCCCCCCCCCCCCCCATAAAAATCAAATGGTTGCTCCCTTAATCAGATTACTACGCCTTTACAAAATCCCTTTTTGAGGCCTCCTGACTATCTTATCAATATCATGGGGCACATTGTGGGAATTAGTTTGACGTAAAATAGAGATACATTGTAAACCTTTTCACTGTGGGGCATAAATGTCTGTAATAATGTGCAATATTACGGAAGTGACTCGATAAAGTGTTACATGTATAAGGACCTGTTAAGATAAGGGCCCTATTTAGCCCTAAATCTCGTGACTTATTTCTTCTTCATGGCGAATCGTATACAGAAAAACATTAGGCACGGTCCATTTGATATTCTGGGGGGGGGGGGGCTTGGGTTTTTTGTCGGAGCAAGATTATTTTTTTCGCCCCGGACCGCAGCACAATTATTTTTTTCTTGCAAAGTTGGAGCAAGGAAATTTTTTTTAACAAAGTGATGCGTATATGAAAAATGTTTGTGTTTTATTAATAGAAATTATTTATATTTTTACACAAAACTCTAAATATTAATATATTAGGTTATTTTTATGCAAGTATTCAATTCACTTTTAAACAGAGAGATAAAAGATATTTACGATACATTTCTCAATATTTTATATAAGGTACATGTATATAACATGTATAAGAGGTTCTGAGGGGAAGGTCTCCTAGACAAATATTTAAATGTAGAATTGTAAATTGGTGAATAATTGAAGTTCTCCTTCCAAGCTTATAAGAACATAAATATTAGACTCTATGGGATACATGCAACATGTATTAATAGCAATTATACATAATTATTTATAATATATTTAAGCTTTTAAGGAAGCCCTTTTTCATTCACATACATGTATAACTTTCGATATCTTCAAATATATGAACATTGCCATTAGTAAATAATGTTGTGATAGAAAACTATGGCGAGCGAAGCGAGCCAAAAAAATTTTGATACAAATTAAAAACTGCGGCGAGCGAAGCGAGCCGGAAAATTTTCAAGAATTTTAGCGAAATTTTATGGTAATTCTTCAAATTCAGATTATTTGTAAGAGCAAGATTATATTTTTCTGTCACACCATAAGCAAATTTATTTTTTTAATAAAAATTGAGAGTAAAAAATTTTTTTTTTTTGAAAAAAAACCCAAGCCCCCCCCCCCCGAATATCAAATGGACCGTGCCTTAATCATTATTGAAATATAATGTATTTGCAGATCTTTTACATGATTTACATTTCGTTAAAGAAACCTTAAGATTCTAAAATTAAGGTCAAAAGAGGTAGGGTGCACGGATAGAAAAACCAATAATATCGACAAAAAACGTAAAAAAAATTATAATATTATACCAAAAATGGATAAATAAAAATTAAAAGACATCAAGTATGTCTACATTTTGTATCCGGGACTCAAAATACGGTCTCATTTTGTATTCAATGGCTACAATGTAAGCCTATTAGCGCGAAATACACATTGGCGGAGAAATGAACATCATTCTTGCTTTTCATTCCTAATTCTTGTATCTTTCATTCAGTCATATATAGGTTACATTTTATGATGGATTAAAGAGGAAAAATGGAGCAGTTAGATATATAGTATGCGGTCACTGTAGGGTCAATGACGTCACAGCCACGTCACCAGCCTAGAGTCAATGACCTTGAAACCATAGAAGTCGTCTGGGGTCACCCATAGCATAACACGTTACATCCACGTCACCAGCCTAGAGTCAATGATCTGGATACCATAGAACCCATCTGGGGTCACCTATACCACAACACGTCAGATCCACATCACCACCAGGGTTAGGAATGGATGCGGACTGTATCTGAGGAAAATATTCTTAGTTTTAGCCTTTTTTCAGAGAAATGTCTAAGGCACACCAATTTCGGTAGCTATATAAACTCCAAGTTTTAGTAGTTTTTCAGTCAGATTTTTCTGTTCAAGCGTTTTGGATCAATCGCTTTCGAGAGTAAGTACATTGTAATACAACTCTTTAAATAACATTTATTGTTAGTTTATATCCAATACATTATCTGAATACATATCATACAAATCATTGAAATGAAATAAAAGAAGAAATTAAAAAAAAAGGTCCCTAAGTTAAAAATTTAAAACATATTTCTGTTTGATTAATTTCATAATGGACACATAGCCATTAGGTAAATTTAGCAGTCAAACCTTTGGTTAAACTATTTTCGGTCGTGTTCTGGCCCCCGTACGTACTAACAAACGACTTAAACTATTTTCTTTTATTAAAGATGTCACTGAAATTTCTTCATGAATTCTTGAATATGATTCACAAGCATAGAAGTTTGTAGCAGGTCTTCTCGGACACCATCCACTAGTTAATTGACAGCATTAAGCTCCTTTCTGAGGGGGTGAATGGTGGGAGGTGCCCAAAATCCAGGCACAACAAGTGGGGAAAGGTCATGCGTTGATGTATGGGTGCTGTCTCTGACAAAAGCGGGATGTTTGTAGGTTCTGCTTTTACAAGTGGTTGGAAAGATGGGCAGTATTCCGGAGATAACGGACTATATCCCTGAGACGAGGGTCTTGGAAATTGTTGTCGGAGTCTTCAGGGGGTTGAATGTATCTTCAGATTTTAACATCAGCGGACTGAACTTATCTGCCTCAATCGGTGTTTGGTTAAACCTGATAGTTGAGCTGTAACGACCTTTTGTCTTGAGGCTAAATGGAGTATGGATGACAAATATGGATAATGACCATATCCCTGTATACAGCACAAAATCGATAATTCAGAAAATCAGAAACCGAAGGCATACAAAATCAGGACAAAACAGGAACCAAAGCAAACAAACAAAAATATCCACCATATGAAAAGAAGCGAACTCCCGATATGGAAGTGAGACCAAGTGCCCAGGAAGAGTAAACATCTCCTGCTTGCATGCAAAACCCACCGCTTCAATTCCGTAGAACTGCCACATCCGGTAACTTCCATTTCGGAAGACATAGGGTACAATGTTTGGTTGCATGGTTCAAATGGTCTATGACAGAACATTACCCACCATTCTGGAGAGTGGGACATCATAGTGTATAACGAGTTCCCCGTATCGACCGTAGAACTTCCTCAGTGACGGTGTTAGTCGATCATAAACATATCCCTGACTGAGAAGCTTATCTGAAAGACGCCTAACTCTCAGAACAAAATCCGTATATTTCGTACTTGCTCTTGCAAAGCGTATCAACTGAGATATGCACACGCCATAAGCAGGCGATGAAGGGATGTTGCTACTCAGAAAAGGAAAGTTTGTAATGCTGAAATTGAAGTCGTCACGTTTGTCATAGAGTGAGGTGTTCATGTGACCATCAGTGTCGTAAGACAACATTATGTCCAAATAAGATGCTGAATTTTTTGTCTCTGTAGTTTCTTTGACTTCAAGCTCTGAAGGATAGATACTGCTCAGGTAATCCGCGAATTTTGGATTATTGATGGTCAACACATCGTCTATGTATCTGTAAGTGAAGTTGAAGTCAGAAGCTAAGTACCTTTTCCCTTCACAGACCAAAGATTGAATGAATTCAGCTTCGTACGAGTAAAGAAAAATGTCGGCAAGGAGTGCGGAACAATTGGTCCCCATTGGAATTCCGACAATTTGCTGGAAGACCTTTCCTCCAAACACCACAAAAATGTTGTCGATCAGAAAGTTTAACATCTGAATAATGGCTTTGATCGAATGGATTCTACTAAAATGATTGGATTTCAGATGTTCTAAAAGTTCCTTCGAATTCTTTAAAATCCACATCTGGTTGATACCACTGCGAGAATATACTGTCGAACAATATTTCTGAAGCCCAGATTTGATTTCAGATAAAACTTTAGTGAGTACGACCGATAAAGATTTGGTAGAACATTTTGAGGATCAGTACATGCTCTAGCATACCGTATGAGCTGCGAAATGTAGATACCATAAGACGGTAATCTAGGAACATCACCGTCAAGCCAGGGAAAATTTACTATATTGAATCCAAAGTCATCTCTTTTGTCATACACCCTTGTATGACTCTCTCCATTAATAATTTTGATATTCAGGTCCAAAAATGGTGTTTCTGTGTTTGTGTGTTTTGATATTCAGGTCCAAAAATGGTGTTTCTGTGTTTGAATATAATCATTCAATTACGCTCACTAATTACATTAGGCTTGATGTAATTTAATTAGAGAGCACACTAAGAACTATCTAATTGCTAACAAATGGAGAGCTCTCTAATTATTTTTGCGCGCCATCTAACTGAATTAATGCGCGCTCTAATTCGGTTACATGTACATCGCGGACTTAATTAGCTAAAGACGTGCTGAATGAAAATACGAATAAAAAATATTGCACGAATTAATTACTTCGCGCATTAAATATTTGATTTCCTGTTAATTTGCATAATTTCCATAGCTAAAACCCTTTGGTTATCTTATATTTATCTTGCTTCATTTCGATTTATGTTTGAGTGTATTGGAGGGAGGCCCCATTCCAGACTTCCTAGACCAGGCAATGTCGGACACAAATGAATCGGAATTCCTGGATCAATTTCGAAAGGGCATGGACAGAGTCGGTTTGGCAACGGTAAGTTCTTACATTTTAGCACAGGGACCACCTTACAGGGAGGTTTTCCCATGTTTTTCTCTAGATTTCCCAGTTTTCCCTCGATTTTCCAACAAATCAAGCCAATCCATAATTCAACAGTAGTGTAACATGTAAGGTGGCCCCTGTGATTTTAGTACTACAATTATACGAGCTAAATCTGGATTACAAAATACATGCATGTACAGTGTAAGAGAAATGAACGCAGAATGGCAAGTGATGCAAACCTTTACTTTAGATGATGATTATACATGCTATATGTTCTTTATGTTCGGGACCAAATTAGTTTGACAATAAAGTAGCTATCTATATCTGTATGTACGTAGCTGTTGAATCGTGTTTGAAACTAATTTAAATGTCTTTGCAGTTGATCAGAAGGAAACCATCTTTGCGGTTCTTATTTCAACCCTCGCAAGCAAAGACGCTAACAGTGAACAAGCTACTGCAAATTTTCAAGTGCAATTTCCACGAGGTGGGTTCAAATGACCGTCAGAAGGAAGAGCAAACCTACAGGCTCTTCGTTAAGTACACCCGTGAAGTATTTAGTAAGTACATAATATTATTGAGTGTTACTAATATTATAAACAATTAATTGACATTATAAATAAATCCGTGCTTTTTTTCAATGTGCCAGGTTGTTTTGAAAAGAGGTGTCAAAACAACCAGGCTCTCGCTGTTTGTAGAAATGTATCTAATCTAGAACCAAAACATTGTTTTGTGTGTGCAAAGAAATATTTTGCTGACAATGTCTTATGAAGGACACAGTTTAAGTTTTAAGATTTGAAGACAACTCGGATCTTAGGCAAATGTATAAAATAAGTACGAAATGGAACTGAATACTGATTGCACTCATTTTATTATAGCTGGAAGAAGACAGCCAGTCACCCTAGGAAAGATCTTAGCCTTTGGGACCGGCTGTACGTCAGAACCAATACTAGGGTTTGCCATCCGACCCGAAATTGAATTCGTTCCAGGGGTAATCTTTGCCACGGCGTCCACCTGCATCAACCGACTAAATTTACCGCTACAAGGCGAGTACTCGGAAGACCAGTTCTTCAATTTTCTGGATCTGGCGTTTACCAACGAGTTTTTTGGGATGGAGTAAATGGGGTGTAGCTGATTTACTCACAGGATGCAAAGTTTGCATATATGCAAAATATTTTTGGGCATGATAACGAATTTCATACAGTGTTTATACACCCCGGGGTGCAAATATACTCCTATTCAGATATATATATCCTACAAATTTTAATTTGCATATCTGTATATTTATTCATGTATTCTTGGTCAGTGAACGCAAAGCAAATTTACACAAGTATGCAAATGTAATTTTCCCTTTCATTTCTTGTAAAATATTCTGTTAAATTTGAATATTTTTGTGTAAAATTGAAGAGACATATTAATAATTCACATTTTATGACAATAACTTTACAAAGAAGTATGAGTGAACGCACAAAAGTTTTCACAACAATCTTGATCAAGTTCACAAATCATAGTCCGGCTGAATGGTGAAATAATTGTGCAAATTTTCAGGAAAGCATGAAATTTGGCACGATGGTTCTTTAGTCCATTCTTTACGATATTAGCTATGGACCCACCTTGAGAAATCAAAATGACCGCTTTTTTCAAGATGGCCGCCATTTTCAGGAAAAATTCTCATTATTCATTTGATAATTAAAATGTTTTGACCTTTTATGTCAGGATCAAGTGAAAAATTATCATGGAAATACTCGAATCTTCATCTCTGGTATCTTTAATCATCCAGGGGTCAAAAGGAACCGTGAACTTAAATCAATTACGTCACATGACGTTACGTCCCTTTTCTCTGTACACAGTCTTATACAGTTGATATTGGTATCAAATGAAAGCTTATACAGTGCTCGTGCGTGTGTTTTCCATTTGGTAAATCATGCTGTTCGGAATGACAAATATGGATAATGACCATATCCCTATATATAGCACAAAATCTATAATTCAGAAAATCATAAACCGAAGGCATTCAAAATCAGGATTAAACAGGAACCAAAACAAACAAACAAAAATCTCCACCACATGAGAAGAAGCAAAATCTCGATATGGGAGTGAATTCAGAGTATTGTAAAAATAGTTGTAATGATGTAGAGCAAAGAACATTTTCATCGTTTGTGTGCAAAAAGGTTACTTGTCAAAACGGTAAAATACGGTCAACGCTGAAAACATGGAAATTAAATATTTCCACGTTTGATAAGGAAACAATGAAAAGAGTAAAATGAATTCGTTTTGTAGTACATGTATTTCGAACAAGAATGGAATTACATTATATTTTAGCAAAACAATTAATTGATCTGGCCTCCAAGTATCGAGGTTTTACAGGGCATTGTATGAAAAATGTGCTGGATTATGGTCACTTGCTCTATATTTAGGTCATGAACAACCATTATTTGTATGCAATTCTTGTAACTTACATGGTATAGTTTAAAATGAATACCATTTTGAGTGATCGAAAATAACCAATCCATCCCCTCTTTAAACTGTCAGACGCTATTCGGATTAAGTACCCGAAACGTGCATGTCTGGTTTATGCTAATTTATCTGTTCTATAATGATGCTATATTGAATTTGAAGACGTTTAACATCTGTATCACTAGGTAAGTGTCACTGCTGGTGGACCTGGAGTCCCCAAGGGCACATGCAGCTAAGTTGATCGTTTCTTCAACGCATTCGAAAAATTCTGTCATCAAAGTTCTTGAAATTCATAAAACGTGGGTCCTGTAGCATCATATCCCAGTAATCCTGCTAAGTTTTTCATACATTTTTGGACATAATTATCGAGGATCACTGACGAGAGCTGAGTACCCGAAACATATAAATGTATATGTCTGGTCCGTGCTGCAAATTTATCTGTTCTCAAATGAAGCTATTGAATTTGAAGACATTTAACATTCAACAAAAATAATCCTTTGCTTTATGTGATATTGAACTATGATTACTAGTTCCTAAAGTCATAAATGTATCAAAACATTGTTATACTCATGTTTATTTTTAAAAAGTGCGCGAAAATTTTCTTGTTTGTTGAATTGAATTTTAAAGTTTTGAAATAATTCTAAAAAAGACAATGGATGATTGATTTTAAATAAATCAATCACTTTAAAGGATAAAGATGAGGGCCATTTATCCTTTAGATTATAAAATATTTAATTTTAAAACAATCTGTGAGATTTACAAAAATGTTCAGGTATAATTCATGGCAATGTAAATAGTATTTCTTTACGTTTCGTTGTCTCTAAACTTTTTTTCTATCCAGTGCGAAAATACGTATACATTAGAAACGGCACATAGCGTCAAATTTATTTCGTCTCACAACTTTAAAAGCTTCTTATTTATTCAATTGCATGAAACAATACCCATAAATGAAAATGTATACCTTTCATATTCCTTGAATTGTGTTATTTGAGTAATAGATGGAATATTGACCGTTATTGAAATGGCGGATGTATTGTGTTATTTTGAGTTGGTCCATAGCCTAAGTAAGGAAACGATGGGATCTCCTACAGGACTAGGTTGCAGCACCTACACGAAACACTGAAACAGCCCAGGCCTTTGTGTATAAGAGATGCAAAAGGGGCGAGGAACTTAAAACATTAAATTACTGATGAAGGTTAAAGACTACATATGGGTAGTCGGTGCCGACTTAGAATGGTCACCAGCCACTTAAGTTTCAAATGGTTTAGGGTGCTATTGAATTTGAAGACGTTTAACATTGGTAATCGGGATTATATAAACTTTCAAAAACACTGGAACAATTTTAAATTCACCAATGGATTAAAATTTGTGAGCAAATAATGTTCGTTTGAAACATTTTTCACTTCAATAGGCATCACTAATCATACTAATATTACGTAACGTAATGTAAATAAATGTTTTCTGACGAATATAACATCTGAGGAATTAAAAATTGTCGTAAGGAAGTCGGTAATATCCTGATTATTTAAAAGGATATTCATTTAAAATATATCCTTGGAATAAGAACATACATGTAGAAACTACAAGAATGTTATACTAGTACAAATATATAGAAATTACTGACGTAAATATCATTACATCTAACGTAACAATAGTCATGAATTCCTAACAGCATGATTTACTAAATGGAAAACACACGCACGATCACTATATTAGCTTTCATTTGATACCAATTTCATCTTTATAAGATTTGTAACAGCCAAGATACGATACATCTGTGTACAGAGAAAAGTAACGTAACGTCATGTGACGTAATTGATTTAAGTTCACGGTTCCTTTTGACCCCTGGATGATTAAAGATACCGGAGATGAAGATTCGAGTATTTCATGAAAAAATTTCACTTGATCGTGACATAAAGGTAAAAAAATTTCATTATCAAATGAAAAATGAGAATATTTCCTGAAAATGGCGGCCATCTTGAAAAAAAAGCGGTCATTTTGATTTATCGAGGTGGGTCCATAGCTAATATCGTAAAGAATGGACTAAAGAACCATCGTGCTAAGTTTCATGCTTTCCTGAAAATTTGCACAATTCATCCAATTATTTGCACGAATCAGCTGGACTATCAGTAATTACATTGTACCTTGCGATTCTATAGATATGCTCCATTGCCCAGAAACGATCATACTCAGTTTTCGACAACATTCATGTAAGTTCTGCGTATCTACAAAATCTATGCCAATTTGGCACCACGTGTGTAAATCAGCACTTATGAAGGACCTATGTTATAAACTGATAGTGGTGATACAAATGTATATACACAGTATATTATGCATGCATTATTACATTTGTACGTATACACGGTTCTGACTACTTTGCATTGCAACAAGAGGACGCATATATGAGGACGTGTATATCATACACTGTCTTAATTTAAACTGTGTGTCATTAACACAGCCCAGTTCAATCAACATTAAAAGGATTGTGCCATTTCTCAACCTGATACCTTCCCATCAAGTATGGAGCTAATGCGTATTAAAATGCATCTACATTTGTATATATATGCATGTATATTCTTTATTCGTTTCATTAATGTGTAGTTTACACACTTGGCACAAATGTTGAAATTTGAATATGTTTTGCATTACATTTTGTTTTGCCTTAAGAAAAGGTATTATATATTTTATCATTATAGAAACGCGAATGTAACACGATATGCCAAGTTTTTCTTACTGCTGCACTTTGTCAGTTCGTCCTCATCTGTTCATATTTGGACATCTTCGCATGAACATCTGAACGGAAGCGGGTGTTACCATGGTAATTTAAAAAAATTGTCAAAATGTATCTCATTATGTAAAGAAATATGTTATCCTCTTTTAAACTATAAAATCATCTCAGTAAGTCTGTGATAGTTCTTGCCTGCACATTTTACCAATATAGGACGTCACCTAACACGTACGTAGCTTGTCATTGGTGACTTTCTCGTCTATCCTTGCACGATTTTAACGGAGAATTAATTACACGATGGTTCAAAATGGATATATTGCAAGATATCGGGTTTTGTTAAAAAGGCAATATATGCATCTTTCATTTTCAGGTTTGTACCGCTCGGCCAAATAATGGCAGTTATAAGTGAACAGTGAAATTCTTGAATATTTGCATTTACATTTTTCAGTGATCTATTGTACAAATCCATTTTCTTGGCTTTTGCTGTCGTGTTTGATCATTAAATAGTATGTTAAAAGGTTTTGATTTGTTTGGACTTTGTTTGATTATCTGAATACCTAGATCCGCCACTGCTTTGGTAATAGGTAGTAAAACGGTGCATCACACTGTATTCAATAGTTTGGGCGGATGTTTAAATAAAAGGGGAGGAGGCAAGATTAGGAATAAATATGCACTACATATGAAACAACTGAAGTCCATTATTATACGTGATTTACTAAATGTACACGTCGTTAGTACAGATCCATGTTGTATATGCTACTAATCGTTTTCTGATATTGCATCCCTCAACAGAAAATAATTCTCCAAACATTGTTCCCAGAATTGTGGGTGATTCCAGTTGACAGTTTGCAGTCTCTCTTTTGCAGTATTGTCGAAATCAAGGGAACCAGATATAGATTCGTACGAACACTGAGAATATGCCCACCGCAAGTCTTCTCTATCAATATCCATTAAACAATTTCTTCCACCTACAAAGAATATAGTCACAGTAGTGAATAATTTTACCTATAATAGTGCGATACTCTGACATATATCTGCAATATTGTTGTATCAGAAAAACAAATTCATAGAATTGTGGTCCACCGCGCGACAACAAAATTGACCTTTAGGTAGGTCAAATGTCAAGGCCATGGCATGGTGCCATTGGAAAGGTCTTGTCACAAGGATCATGCATGCCAAATATGATGTTCCACCATTACTACTTCAGAAGCTATTGTCCAGGTAAAGTTTATCTGACAGACAGACGGACAGGCAGACAAACGAGTTTGAATGTCCCCCGCTTTCACGAAGCGGGATGGGGGCACTAAAGGCTGTGCTAAGTCGTCTAGACTAAGTGTAAACCATTGCAGCCCCTGTCTCAATAGAGACTTTGATAATCAACATACTGAATTTCAGTGATTATCAGTATACTTGAAATATTCTTTATTCTCTTTATATCGTAATGTATATCACCTCCCAAAGAACTCATATATACAACACCTGTTTCTTCTGGAGTGCTGTACAAAAGGATCGGTTTTCCATTTGGAATAGCTGCCTGGCGTGAGTGGGAAATATGATGATGGTTCCAAGTGTCTCGTACTTCGTCAAGTTCTTTTTGTATGAATGATGAGAAGCAAAATCGCACACAACGCCTATTTAGAATAATAAAAGGATACTGGTCATTTAAAGTAAAATAGATACCAAAGCTGGTTTTTAAGCTCATAGTCCAAACAATATGACTTTTAGTGTTTGTGAAACACTTAGGCCTCCGGTGGCAACAAAGTCCGAAGTGGCTACTTTTAGAAGTCACGGTAAGTGTCACAAGGTCAACTCCCTTGATGTCATCTGAAAAGGTTTCATTAATAGAGTATGCATGCCAATTCTCTATATCTTATGGTCCATACATGTAAGTTATGACCAAGGTTAAAGTTTTTGTTTAAAATTGCTATTTTTAGAACACAATGTCATGGTCGAGATTATAAGGTCACCGACCCTGGTGTCACTTGAAAGGGTCTCATTAATTAGGGTTTGCTCTGTCTCTCTTGGCTCAAAAGTTATATATAGCCAAGGTTAACGTTTTGCAACAGGGTCAGTCACAGACGGACGGAGTCACAGACAGACAGACAGACCAAAAACTAGATACCCCCGAATTCTATTCCGGGCATAAAAATGGTAACACATAGGGAAAATTGTCTCATCGAGAAGAACATATGCAAGTCCCAAAAGTAAGCGTCCGTTGTTGTAAAACACGTGTTGAAAAAAAAAAAAACACAAATTCAATATAATTTGAGAAATGAATTTTACGTCATACTTAATAGGCATAACGCGATGCTTCATTTCATAAGGATAGTGTCATTAAAAACAACTGTAATTTCAAAAAATAACTAAATGTTATCATACAAATCATGGACATGTAGTGACCTGTGTAATGCCTTGTCCTTCCTCTTGGACAATATTTATGTTAGATTTGGTGAGGATCTATACAAGCAGGTTGTAGGAATTCCTATGGGTACTAACTGTGCGCCTCTTGTTGCAGATTTATTTTTATACACTTATGAAAAAGAATTTATCCAAAATCTTCAAAAGCAAAGGAAATTTGATGAGCAGAAATGTTTCAATAATACTTCTAGGTATCTGGATGATATTCTAACCATTGACAATCCTGCTTTTGAATTATATAAGAATGAAATTTATCCACAAGAATTAACCCTTAACAAGGCAAACCTTTCAAATACAGAAACAACCTTTTTGGACCTAAATATCAAAATTGTAAACGGAAAGATTCATACAAGTGTATATGACAAAAGGGATGATTTTGGATTCAACATAGTAAATTTCCCTTGGCTTGACGGTGATGTTCCAAGATTACCGTCATACGGCATTTACATATCACAACTCATCCGGTACGCTAGAGCATGTACTGATATTTTGGATTTTCACAGTAGAAATTTACAAATTACCAAAAAACTTTTAGGTCAAGGTTTCCGCTTTCATAAACTAGTTAAGACTTTCTGGAAATTTTACAAAAATTACAGTCAACTTCTTTTAAAATTCGGATCTATACATGCAACAGAGTACATTACTATGGGTATTACACAACCTATCTTTTATGGTGATATGATAAACAAAATAAAAAGGATCAAAGGTAGGCAGCATAACCATCGAAAATGCGTCAGAATCATCAAACGCCTTTTATACCGTGGATATGATCCTAATGTCACCAGACGGACACTAGGCTTGGTACTTGACCAATCTACAGTCTTGTACCAGCGCATCCTTGAGACTTGCACTCTTACTGACTGTGACGACGGGACTCCATACGGGCCCTGTCCAAACCTCTTTAGAGAAGACAGGGCCCCGACCACCTGTCCTCTCTGAATGTCAGTCGGACTCCTCGGGTGATTGCATACATGAGCTCGCTACAGCCGGCAGAGCACGGACTGTATTACGCATGCCCTCTTTTTATATCCATTTACATATTCATCTGTGTCTCTGGGGCCTCTGCGTTTTGCGGTCTTGTTTGTGTGAGGTCATCTTACAGTGAGGAGGTTGTTTTACACCACAATTGTACGTTCTTCGAGACCTCTGGGTAATTGGAGAAGTGAGAGGGTTGTGCACACGTAATCCAGGATAACCACACCATTTGCTACTTGCGTGACAGATGGCCGTCCAAAGTCGGCACCGGTTACCCATTGGTCTCGTCGGTTTATGTGTAGTCTTTTGTGTTTGATGTTTACATGTCGTGTGTCTCTTTTCCGTCTCGTGCTGTACTCGTCTTTTGTGTTTTTGCATCGGGTGTTTTGGTGTTTTACTGTTGATGCTGCAACGGGGTCTTGTTGGAGATCTCCCTTCTTTTGAAAATAAGCTTAACGTCATAAAAGCGGAAAACTTACATATCATTTTCACACCCTGATTTAAAAGAACCAAAGGATGCAAGATCTCGGAAAAAATCCATCCACCAACTCGAGAATCTTCTGCGCAACATACTCCACCATGCCTCAATCCGCTAATGGAAAGGAAGAGGAAGCTCAATATTTACTATAATCAATAAAATATATTATACAAACATGGACTTGGTGTGAGTTTAATATGGGAATAGATCGCACGGAATAGAGATGATATATTGACCGAGGCCAAAGGTCACGGATAAAAGATTATACATGTATATCGACCGAGCCCCGAAGGCCTCGGTCAATATACCTTATCTCTTATCCTTGCAATATTTTCTCATATTATATAATCATCACGTTACAATTAGTTTCTTTTACAAATTTCAATACATGAAATTAGATTTACATCAAATACGTGTCTATTAATAGGAGTAAGATTTAACACCGAGTTGATGTGAATTTGTCACTTGTGACAATATTTACCGAAAACATCACCTCTTGTAAATGTCTGTGATCACAAATTTCATTTTCGAAAATGTAATTTGTGAAATATGCCTCTAGAAACAAAATCACAGATGAAAATGAAATGTAGCAGATCTCTATGCCGGTTATAAATGCACCTATCACTATAAAGATAAATGATTCACGATGTTCATACAAGTCACACAGAATTTGACACAAAGATGCAATTTTTTCCATAGTTGACCCAATTGCGATAGTCTGTATGTCATCAACGTGATAACGTCATATATTCAAAACAAGGCTATTCATCGTGCAATACGTGTATCGGATAACACTGCACAGCTATCAACCAATCGTTACAAATTACTCATGTAATGTATTATATTTTTCAATATATTCCAAAATTCGCACTTTTATAAGACGGACGATAACAATATAAACGTACCTTACATGCGTCTTTCGTCTCAGGAGTGTTTTTACTGTATACAACCGTACACCAGAAATAGCCCCCAGTCAGGACATAAATTCGGACCACTTAGGTAGGATCTCTACACATTGCCAGCATAGTAAGTCATATTTCAGTATTAAATTGCCATACCTAATATCATCATAGTAGAGGCAATAGATACAACATGTCATACGTTTCAATTCAAGCTTGAAATACATGAAAAATGGCACAAACAACAAGCGCACACGTGAACGGCCTCTAGTATCGTGTTCGTGTACGGCATCACGCTAAAGCGATGCATCATGCCCACGCGGTGTACGAACTAATGCAAAATAATTTTGTGTATTATACTTTTAACTATTCACTAAATATATACTTTTCAATGAACCGTGTACTTTGCAAATTCAAATTCTTCATTCTCATAACCAATGAACATAAAAGTATCGAGAAAACATTACATAATGCCATACAGTGATGATTATGCATCAGGCTGTACACGTAGCTATTTCCGCTGTACGGTTATATACAGTGGTTTTAAAACAATGAAATTTAAACCTGATTAAAAGTTGATCGCACGATTCTGAAACCTTCTCCTGAATTACAGAAAAGTGACTGTAGATTTCCAATGACGACATTTTCTGTACCAGGGTCTGACTGCAGCAGAGCAGGACATCCTATGTATAAATTCATTTATAGTTCTCAGTTTTATACTAAAGAAACATATACTCATATCTATTCTCCGTATACATGTAAAATTGTACAGTGATTTGTCTATCCACCGTCCTACATGATTTCTTTAGTGCTAAATGGGTCGCTTTTGGACTCGCCAGTCTATTAACAAAAGAAAGCCAGCACAATACAGACTTCGAAATACTATGCATTGTATAATCATGAATTTAGCTACTCATAAGTATTTTTCATCATTGAAGATTAAATATGATAAATAAGGAAGAACAATTGCTAGTTCCAGTTGACATCTGTTTGGCGCATTGGATTTGACCATTGTTCTCGGTCTAAGCTTATGACCTCATTCTTGGGTTGCAAGTCCGAAACCACCGCAAGACAGAGGGATCCGGTCTCGGGAGCACCGTTTTAAGCTTATCCCGTGGATGTTCTTGATCGAGCACGTTAAATATAACTCTACTGAATGTTCAAGCCACCTGCATATATATGTGTCGTCACATGCATCAACTTACTATGTCATAAAGCAACATAAACAAACAATTAGCTATGTGGAAATAAAATACTTTCAATCAAACGAACAGCTGTAAGTAAATCAGATGTTTACATACCATTGCATTCCTCTACACACTTTAAAGGGACGGTGTCCCTGAAAATTAATTAATTTTACCAAATTTTGTAATGCAAAATCTTTCTTTTTATATGAAAGTATACATTCTCATTAGTACAAATTCAAATTTTCGGGCCAATCTAACGCATACTTTCGCAGTTATAGACCTTTAAAAACGTCATTTTGAATTTGGGGTGCGCAGTTCTAATTCATTCCACTAGCGCCACCTACAATGTATTGAGTTTTTACTATTGAGGTATATGGAGATTTAATTATTACAAAATCGACAATATTAGAGTGGTTACTGCATATTTTCAAATAAATTTTTTTCTGGCTCATTTTTTCCTCTATCTAGACCGTTTGGAGTAAAATTTGCATTTTCAATAAAACTTATTTTCAGGGACACTGCATCTTTAAATAATATCTTGCTATCAAAGAAGGGTCGTTGTTCGATGGACCAACTGCTAACCACATTATTTTTCTGGAATACCTTTAAAATGACAGTAACAACACTTACTTAAAATTAATAGATATGCTGTATGGAAACTGAAATACACAATATTATTATTACAATAATATCTATTTTTTACTTTTTGATTATTTAAGAACTGAATATAATTTTTTTATCATTTTACTGAATAATGGAACGTTAGAGATGAGACGCGGTGCGATACATAAAAATGCGTAGCGGATCGAAGTGCCATCCTCATAATTATATAAGAATTTATTTCTCCACGAAAGAAATGCGAAGGCTTTGAGTAAATTCCCTGTATACATGCAATAGGCGGATCTAGAAATTTTTGAAGGGAGGGGGGGGGGTGCAGCCTCTCATGACAACTTTTTTCCACCATTCTGTCCAGAAAGGGGGGGGGGGGTAGCAGCCCTAAAAAAGGCAAAAATTGACACTTTTTTGGTCAAATGTTCTGATTAAAGGGGGGGGGGGGTTGCAACCCCCGCAACCCTCCCTAAATCCGCCAATGCATGCATATACAGTCACGGTGCGGTCGATGGTGTTAGTACACACACTACCACACATGCCCTAAAACGACATTTCTGCACTTAGTAATACTGTACACAGTGCACGTGACATCACTGAATTGCAGTGCATTCCAGAACTGCAGAAAAGGTCAAAATGTAGATTTGATTTTGATTTTTTTTTAAAAGAATGCTACGTCCCGATTGATCTTCGACTTGATTGCCATGGGTGCAATTCTCGAAGAAAGTAAACTTTTATGTTGACAGGGTTGGTTTAAGAAGACTATCTAGTTAGGGATATCCATTCTACAAGCTTAGCTTTTAAAAAAGCTTAGGGTGCGAACCTGTAGCAGTTTATATTGAACAGAAAAAAAGATAATTTTTTATGCAAATTTTCCAAAATGACCTTCTTTAAAAGAGGCATGTAAACATTCCACTATGCACACATACACATGTATATACTATATGTGAACTAAAAATTTTATTTTTAACCAGATCTCGTGAAGTATATATACTTAGAGTACAAAAGTTGGTGCATACATTGTAGGTGGCGCTAGTGGAATGAATTAGAACTGCGCACCCCAAATTCAAAATGACGTTTTTAAAGGTCTATAACTGCGAAAGTATGCGTTAGATTGGCCCGAAAATTTGAATTTGTACTAATGAGAATGTATACTTTCATATAAAAAGAAACGAGCAAACTAAGATATTAAAATGCAAAATTAGTTAATTTACAGAATAAAACAATCACAACTTTTTGATGAAAGAGAATTTTCAAGTCGGCCGACTCCTAGTCCACGTCGGTGTTCGCGTACTACTTTTAGTGTGGCCCTATGAATGTACGGGATGTCTCGTGCGCTTTCCCTAGCACGGAAATGAACAATAAAGTCAGAGAATGTTTAACGCCAATATGTTAACAATGAAACAAGTTTAACTACGCCTCAGTCGTGTGTAATATTTTCATTTTATCTTAAATGAAATACTGTTACTTTTCAAATAACTAGGAGCATTTTCTACAACTTTTGAGGACAGAAACCCATCTTTTTGAGGTTATTTTTCCCGACATGCGTCGCTCATAGACGTTCACATATGCGCATTTACAGAGAAATGACTATCATAATGTGCTCACCGGGCGAGCCCGGTGAGCAATAAACTTATTGGTTAACACGTACCTTTACCATAGAAAGATCTCATAATGGTACTCACCCATCAATGCATCCATGTATTGAAAGGCCGAAAGGTTTCAGTTTATCATAGCTGTAAGGAATGAATAGTCAATTTAAGGTTCATGTTAAGTAAAATTTGGCTTCAAAATTTAAACGTAGAAAATATATCTACCTGCGACGGCGCGTGTCCTAAACGTCGCTGGCTATGTAACTCAACCGAATTTATTTACAGGTAATAATCACTTTTAGGGAATTGTCTAGTTTTATATAATTAAAACTATAATAACACCGTTTCAAGTATGTGCAAAACCACTCTTTTGAAATCCACATGCGATTGTCAGTAACGCTGTCTTTGAAAATTGATTTTTGATTTTGGAAAAGCAATTTTGTCTTTAACAGAACTCCGACCTATATACTGGTTTGTCTTTACAAACTTCAATTATAACCATAGTGTCAAAAGAATCAAAGGCACATTTAAATCATTGGAATGTCAACGTATACATACCCATCAACATGCCAGGTATCATTTGGTCCCCTGGATCTGTAAACCCTACGTATTATTCTGCGCCGTCGTCTAAATTCAACTCCATCGGGGTCTAGCTCTTTCATCAATTTCATTACCCTGTCTCTTAAATAAAACCAATCAAAATTTTACTCGCCGATATATACCAAAAAAAAAATTCTCATGCATTACGTTGTAAGGGGAATTTTAATTTGACATTGCATTCAAACGATTCAATAAGTATTAGAAAGTGGTGTTCGATATAACATAAATATCCCTTTAACAGCGATAGCGCAGGAAACGTAACACTCTCATAGAATTCTTTTATGAAGCAATTCTATTATTTATTGCCAAAAAGTGATAGCACTTAATTCCAAAGTGATATCATTTAGGACTTAAAGGAGATATCTCTTAATTTCAAGGTGATATCACTTTATTCCAAGATGATATCACTTAAACCTAGGTGATATCACAAAATTCCACGGTGATAACACCTAATTCCAAGGTGATATCCCCTAATTCCAAAGTGATATCACTTAGACCTCCAAGGTAATAGCACCTAATTCCGATGTGATATCACCTAATTCCAATGTGATATCACCTAATTCCAAAGTGATATCACTTAGACCTTCAATGTGATATCACTTAATTTCAAGGCGATATCACTTTTTGATAATAAATATTCCAAAGTGATATCACTTAGACCTCCAAGGTAATATATATAACTTAATTCCAAGGTGATGTCACTTTTGATAATAAATATTTAAACGGCGCCTCATAGATTTTGAACATATATGTACAAAAGCTTTAAGAAAGGTGTACAAGTTACCTTCGAACATGAAATCCCTTCGTACGCAAAGTGTCATTCATGCATCTATAACCGACTGTACATGGTTTCACTGTAATCTCTCTCTAGGAAAACAGAGTTCAAGAGTGATATAAACAAGATATGATTAACATATGTGCAACTATGCAACATTTATGAAGACTGATCAATATACTCTCGAACATTTGTATTACAGTACACCAATCACCGACATGCACTGTGACAGCCCTTCATGTAAAAAATACATACTAACTTAGTAAAGGTAGTTTTTCGTGACCGTTAATGTAATTTTTTACCCTTGATACAAAAAAAATTACATTGAGGGTAGACAAGGCACTAGCATGCATATTAATTGTCTACGCTAATGTAAAAAAATTAAATGTTCAGAACAGAGCGTGGCGACAGTTTGTGAGTCGAACATCTTGGAAGAAGCCCAAGCGCTCTCTGTGGGTTTCGTGCGATGTAAATACTAACAATGGGATAAGTTGCCGACGAGAGAATAATCATATATTTTCAGGATTGCTTATTGTCAACAAACCTTGGAGGGTCATAGACTCGAAACATTTCGAAGATAATCAAACGCCTTCGACGTCGACAATATGACAAGGGTATCATCGAGAAGGCGATTTGTATTTGTGCACTCTCCATTCTAAACAAACATCAGATTTCGCTCGGTAAACGGTCAAATAACTCCGACAGTTGTCTACATGTGTGTTAAAATCTGTCCTGATTGTATACATTTTTACATCAAGGTTAAATTTATATGAAGAGTTGATCGCGTTACTACATGTATACAGATGAAACATCGCTGAACGTGACGTAAAATCACAGTGCAACAACAACTACATTTATGGTTGCTACACATTTATGGTTGCGACACTGCATATACCTAAATAGCGGCCCTCAATTCTTGCTCGGATGTTTCGGTCGTGCCTCGTCTCTTCGGAAATCCTCGTCTGTGTAATCTCTTCTTAATGGCATTAGGACTGAACAGAAAGAAATATACCGGGTAAATAAATTATGCCTTGGTACCAACATTAAACAAGAGGGCCATATGGACCTGTATCGCTCCGTATCCCGATTCGTGTCGTGAAAGGCGACTAAAAGGGGTTTGACACATGAACTATGGCGCAGTGGATTTGGCCGTTGCTTCTGTCTAGGACAGTTGCTTCAATTTAGAGAAGATCATCATAAGGTTGTGAGTTCAAATCCCACTGCGCAAGAGAGGGGATTCGGTCTCTCGAACGTCGGATCTGACGTAAAGCAGCAAATAAACCAACAAAAAATTTAGACAAGCAACACACTCAACTTGTGTGTATAATTAGACGGACACTTATTCATTTAAAGAGGTTTCTGATTGACACAGCGCAATGTTCATTTTTAAAATTATATAAAGAATTAATTTGAGATTTTATTGATAACTGTCTTCATCTGAATTCAACACCCCCCCCCCATAACCCGTAAACAATGATCGACTCTATGAACACACACACACACACACAGAGAGAGAGAGAGGGAGAGAGTATGTTTCACCGTGCTACACTTATCTCAAAGTCAGGTTATGTTTCGTCGATTAAATACTTGAAATAGCTTTGTAAGATATCCCCTTTGCTGCATAATCCCAAATCATCAAGTTCTCTATAAAAAAGTAGTTTATACAGAAATAGTCAAATGTTTATATTTTTTATGTGTATTCGTGGTAAAATCAAATCATTCAAATTACACATGCTTACCTTCCATGACATTATCTGTCTACATTCCCCTGCAATGAAATGTTAAAAGGCTTCATACATAACATGTGGCAGTAGCACTTAAAGTACATGTGATCGTACGTATTCATTTTATGTTCTTAATAACATGAAACGAAATATCAACGAGAAAACAGCAAACTACCTACCTCAACATGGCACACGGATCTCTGTGAAACTAATACTTTTAACTTTCCCATGTGTGTTGCTCATTAAACTGCACGCAATTTACATTACACGGAACTGACTGTTCACCTTCATTTTCCCGCCTTTTTACAATAATGACAACAATAATATGCCGGCAATTCTTGTTTCAAGATATGCCGGCAAATCAACCTTAACTCATGGTTACTTTTTGCCGGCAATTCTTGTGTCAAGATATGCCGGCAAATCAACCTTAACTCATGGTTACTTTTTGCCGGCAATTCTTGTGTCAAGATATGCCGGCAAATCAACCTTAACTCGTGGTTATTTTTTGCCGGCAATTCTTGTGTCAAGATATGCCGGCAAATCAACCTCAATTCATGGTTACTTTTTGCCGGCAATTCTTGTGTCAAGATATGCCGGCAAAACAACCTTAACTCATGGTTACTTTTTGCCGGCAATTCTTATATTTGCCGGCAAAACAACCTTAACTCATGGTTACTTTGTCGCGGCCCATATCGGCCATCGTACAAATCGGTCAAATACAAAAACAAATTAATGATGATTACTTTGTCCAATGTACAGATCAATGTAAGTATTATCTTATTAAATTTCATTTGTTTGATAAACAATATATTATCATAAATATTGAGATATTAATTATAATGAATAGTAACACTTAAAAACAAAAATGACAATCCAAGGAATGCCGATGTAGCCTGCTGAGAGCCTTTCTTTTTAAGTGGTTAAATATCTAGTTTGATCCTATTTTTACCCACTTTTTCTTCAAAACCTCCTACTGGAATTTCCTACTTTTTACATCTCAAAATAAAAAAAAAAATATTTATGTGAATTGAAATTGAAGTAAAAGTGAATTTGAATGCAAATTAAGCACTAGATTGTTATGCTTCTAAATTATAAAGTATATACTTTAAACTTCGATAATTAAACTAATAATTGTGAAAACCTTTTCCACTGGTAATCTAAGCCATATACAGAAAACTGACCGTGAGAAGGAGGAGCTTTCTTTAAACGATATGTCTTCATGATCTTGTCAGACACACGAAGGACTAAATATTTTCTACAATTTCTATAAAATCCCCTTATCTTTGGATGTGCCCTATTCACCCTGTATTTTGACTAAAAATGATCTACTTCTTGTATTATCCCTATTATTTTAGACTTAAATGGTAGCAAATTCTTGAAGTTTAAAATGATAATGTTAATTATATCATTTTAATTGAATAACTAGTATGAAATATTGCTAATATTAAGCAAAGTTTAAGTGATACAGGTACAAAACTTGCATATTGGATTATTTGATAAATATTCATTAAATGACCTTGACCCTCTTTTTCCGCTTGAGTGATTTTGCCTTTAAAAGCAAATATTGAGTAAGATAAAACTGCTTCATGTACCAAATTTGTATATTGGATGTATCTTTGATCAAAATTTCATAAAATGACCTTGACCAACTTTTTAAACTTGAGTGATTCTGCCTTTAAAAGCTAATATTTACACATAATGTTTTAGATGGAAAAAATGTTTGTCCTGATTTTGATTATTATAATGACATAAAAATTAGACAAAATCTGAAAAAAAAAAATCTATTCATACAGGACAGGGACTAAGATTTTGAATCAATTACATTAAAATATTCAGGAGAGATTTAACCCCATTACTATAAATTCTTAAAACTTGAAATAATGAAATAACAGATTGCACAAAAAAAAAAAGAATAATAATTGCACAGCTTTGTTGTAAATATCTGATCTTGAATAATTTAGGATAATCCAGTTAATCAAGCTCTTTCCCATTCCTTTCTGATCTTCTTTGAAAAGAGAATATTACCTATATAACATTTCTTTATTGGCCTACCGTTGATTTTTCTGTTAAATGCAAAATAAATTTTTTTTTGAAAATAAATATGGAAAATCTCCTACCTTTTTCCTTATTTTATTCCTAATTTACTCCTACTTTTTTTAAATGACTACATGTATTACTATGATTTATACTTTTTCCTTACATTTTTCCTACTTTTTCGTCAAGGTAGAGTAAAAAGCCTGAACTCGAATTTTACTAATTAAAAGATATAGCAAATTAGAATATTTTTGAAAAGTTAAGGTAAAATGGCCAAAAATTTTGCTCTATGTAAAGAGGTCTTGCCTAACGGAAAACACATGTGATATATCAAAGCCCTATCATTTACAAATCAAAAGTTATGAGATATGAAACCAATGTGTGACAGAGAGACGGAAAATGGAAATAAAAATAGCAATCCAAGGAATGCTTGTGTCGCCTGCGAAGCGGCTTATTCTAGGAGGTGGATCACATGGTTCAAAATTACTGATATCACTATAAAAGTCTAATGAAATTCATATGTGAAATATCAGACCTCTTACTTACCAACTGAAAGATATGGTCAATCTCAAATTTTCAGAAAATAGTGTCAATCAACTAGGTCAAGGTTACTGCGTAAATATTTTGGTAACAAAACAAAGGTCATATCATATGAAATGTATGAGTGAAATATTAAAGCCCTATCACTTAGCAATCAAAACATATACGCAATTCTAAGAAAAAAGGTTAAATATCTAGGTCAAGGTCACTAGATCAAAATTTATGGTATGTTTAGAAAGGTCTTGTCACAAAGAATACACATGATAAATATCAAAGCCCCATCACTAACCTATCAAAAGATATAGCGAATCCCAACTTTTTTGAAAAGTAAGTCATATATCCATGTCAAGGTCACAAGGTCAAAAATTATTGTATGTGCAGAAAGGTCTTGTTACAAGGAATACACAAGTGAAATTTCAAAGCCCTATCACTTACCAATGAAAAGATATATACAATATTAATTTTTTTTTCTAAAGTAGGTTAAATATGTAGGTCAAGGTCAGTAGGTTAAAAAGTATGGTATGTGTAGAAAGGTCTTGTTACAACCAATACACAAGTGAAATTTCAAAGTCCTATCACTAACAATTCAAAAGATAATGCAAATTTTAACTTTTTTGAAAAGTAGGTCAAATATCTAGGTCAAGGTCACAAGGTCAAAAATTATGGTATGTGTACAAAGGTGTGAAATATCAAAGCCCTATCCCTTACCAATCAAAAGATATAAGCATTCTTATTTTTTTCGAAAAGTAGGTCAAATATGTAGGTCAACGTCACTAGGTCAAAAATTTTGGTATGTGTAGAAAGGTCTTGTCACAAGGAATACACATGTGAAATATCAAAGCCCTATCACTTACCATTCAAAAGTTATGGGCTGTGACACCCAAAGTGTGACAGACAGACTGACTGACGGACGGACAGACAGACGGACAACGGACAAAGTGATCCCTAAGTGTCGCTATGCTTCGCAGGCGACACAAAAATGATTAAAAGTTTTATGATTTGCAGTCAACAAAAAAAATGACAAAATAATAATTGATAATACAGGTTATAGTATGTAATAATATTGATCAGTTTAATTTCCTCCAAACTAATTTTCAGATGTAAACGTCTTCAAATTGAATATATAAGACTTTATGGATGCCAGAGTGTTGCGATTGCAACAAATGATCGCCATCTGAAGTATAGATGTGGGGTCTTGAAAGCAAGGTAATAAGGCTTGATATATATCTCCTATTCTTCATATAATCTTCCTAATAAACATGATACAATACCTATTTTGGGGGGTGTACTACACTACTTAACCTATATTTTGGCAAAAAAAGGTTTTTCCCCATAAAAATACATATTAATTAAGATTACTTTGGTAGATAGAAATATATCTCAAAAAATATATTATAAAAAATAATGTAAACTATATTTCATGTATTCTCTCCCATATATATACTGTGTCATATCACATGATATGCAAATGATATGTTCTATGGGAATCCCCTTTGATTAAACTAAGTAAATACTGTCTAAATATACTTTATATGAATTTATTTTAGGACTATAACATGGCCATTATCATCAAATATATTATGGTAATCTATTATTGTTAAGAATAGATATGTATTTGGAGAACAATAAAAATGAAATTGTTCAATGCTCATCACATGTTATGATATGGAGAACGGACGGATACAAAATTTTCTGTTAAAGTGTTTTCCAAATATATGTAAGAAATTTGTTGATAAAAATGTATCAGTTTTGAATCTTGTATTTAATATCGCTATCACATCAGAGCAATTTTTTTGTGAAGAATTATCGTGACTGTTGGTCAACCCATAGAGCCAAATACACTTGGCGTCCGAGAATTGGTAGTGTCCGAGCATTGGTTCGATTAGTCTAATGAATTCTGGGGTAATTAACAGGTTGGGGAAAACTTCAGATTGAGCTATAATAGTTCAACGGGCTATAATAGCTCCATGTAGCTATCGTAAAACTATTTTTTTCCTTATGATGAAAAAATAAAAAATTGATGATAATTAAATTTTGTTTACAAGTCACACTAGTACTGATAAAATACTACAACTTTTGTATAGAAACCCCTATTGAAATACCAACAGATGAGGAGATAAGGAACCTCAAAGTTTTCATTTTTTCAAAATCTTGTTGCTCATCATCGGTATATATTTGAATATGTATGTCTTGTTAAAAATTTTGATATATATCGAGTACAAATGGAATCAGTAAATATTTTTCAAAAATTTTGATTTTAGTTTAATTTTGTATTGAAAAATGTTATTAGGCAATAGCTTGTTCTAGCTATTATAGCCTGATCAAGCTATTATAGCTCGATCTGAAGTTTTCCCCAACCTGATTAAGGGATATGGACAAACCGTTATTCGCCATATTGGATTTTATGTAGTGTGTTATTGAAAATCTTTCCTTACAACGAGTCATGGCTCCAACTTCAACTATTTTAATCCCAAGTATTCTCAACCCCAAAAGCTACATTTTCCCATATTTTCTACGGAAAATTACATTAAGATTTTAACATTAGAAACTTTTTAAATCCATGCACCGAACTGCACAGCTGCACCTCAGAAGAATTTATTAATAATACTATAACTTACCTTAAACATTACATTGATACTATATCTACAACCATTTGTCCTTCGATTTTGAGTACAAGGTCTCATTATCATATAAATCGCTTGTTAATACAACACGGTGTCTTTTCGAACACGAGTTTTTACAGGTACCCATTTTCACGTGCCGATCCGCCCCAACATAGGTAGAAAAAATAAACGATTTTAAAGTTCCTCAGTCGGGTATTATTGGGGTATTATGTTATGATATGGAGAACGGACGGATACAAAATTTTCTGTTAAAGTGTTTTCCAAATATATGTAAGAAATTTGTTGATAAAAATGTATCAGTTTTGAATCTTGTATTTAATATCGCTATCACATCAAAGCAATTTTTTTATGAAGAATTATCGTGACTGTTGGTCAACCCATAGAGCCAAATACACTTGGCGTCCGAGAATTGGTAGTGTCCGAGCATTGGTTCGATTAGTCTAATGAATTCTGGGGTAATTAACAGGTTGGGGAAAACTTCAGATTGAGCTACAATAGTTCAACGGGCTATAATAGCTCCATGTAGCTATCGTAAAACTATTTTTTTCCTTATGATGAAAAAATAAAAAATTGATGATAATTAAATTTTGTTTACAAGTCACACTAGTACTGATAAAATACAGTGGTGATCGTAGTAGTTTACACACTGTTTTTCGGAAACTTCGGGCACACCTCGGAAACTTCGTTAGAAAAAACTGGTAATTCGAAAACTTCGGGCAAAATTCCGCCCTAAATTTACCGATGTTACCTAAAATTCCTAACTTTCCGAATTTCACCGGAATAACCTAAATAATTCTATTTACCCGAAATCCAAAACGAGGCTGCGTTAATATTTATTATTATTGTTTATTTCTTTTAATAAATATATTATTTCGAAATTGTTTTTCATTTGAAGGCATCAAATGTACAACTGATTCAATTTGATTGTCTAACGAGCATCATTTGCACCATAAAGTGGCGATAAAATTCATTTTCGTTTTCTATTATTGCAAACCACGGATCTGTAATTTTTTGCCGATAAGTCGAGGTTAATTTCCTCAAATTTTAGAAAATGATATATATTCAAGGATAATTTTAATATAAAATTAGACAAGTGATCCCTCTCCTTTGCCTTAAGACGTGGTATGGGTCACCCCCCCCCCTCTCCCCAATCAAACACAGACATACATGTACATTTTTTCACTCACTACCGAGAAATTACATATTGCATAATGATGATAATAAAACAGCTTTATCTCTCTCTCTCTCTCTCTCTCTCTCTCTCTTTATTTTATTTTCCCCCTTTTTTTTATATGAATAGCTCTGCATTTTGTCGGATTCGGAATGTTCTAGGTCTACTTTCGGTTTCAAAACATTACTACGATCGAATTTTTGTAGCAGTAAAACTTGATGTTTTATATTTCTCCCTTGATGAAATGCACGAAACAGTCAGGAATTTGATGAAGAATAATCATAGCCGTGTTACATATTGAAGAACAGACTGGTAAATGTCAGTACTGACAGCAAGGTATCCAAGAATCTGCAAGATGTGCATGGTTGAATCAAGGACTTATAAACAGAAGGATTGGAATCTCGTCTTTTCCCGTTAACATCTCGCGTGCCCTTTTGATATGCAAATTAGGCAACGAGATGTTAGGGTTGTGATATTCAAAACCATGAATGCCCTAAATATGTTAATTATGACAACATAAAAACGACTTGAATAAGTAGAATAGATTATCCTGATAATTTTGGTACCAATATTTTGATATTACGTCTTGAAATAGTCGAGAAAATGGTAAATTAAATCGGGCCTATTTATATAGGTGTACTCGTAGTCGTAATGGCGAGGGCGAACTTGCGTCGAGATCCCTTATATCTGAGGCAGTTATATTATGGTCAATTATCGACATATATACATGAAAAATAATTCTAGCAGATACAAAAAAGTACAGCTTTATTTTAAAAACAACTTTCTTAGATACTTTATAGAATAAAACAGAAAAAAAGGTTTTTAGATGGCTTGTTTACCTTCTTCGTTACAGGCCGTAGGAAACAGGTGATCGTAAACACCCCCATTTTCGAAGTCTTGTATTCTTATTAATATCTGGTATCGTGAAATGAAAATGGTACTAATGCACGCATTAGGATTTATTAATTATTTTGATTACAATATTCCTTGTGTTTATCTTGTTTTGTTTGAGAAAACGGGTCAGAGCGTTGACCTGCCTACACCTTTTGGGAAAATGGCCGCGCGTACCGACGAGTGAAAACACCCATTTTCGAAGCCCCCTAAAACAATGAAATTGTCGAATTAATTAAATAAAATTGGTCCTAATGCACACTTTAGGTTTTCGTCTTTATTTTGATAACAATATTTCATATGTAAATCTTGTCTAATTTGAGAAAATGGGTCAGAGCGTTGGGCTGTCTACCTCTTTCAGAAAATGGCCGCGCGTACCGACGAGTGAAAACACCCATTTTCGAAGCCCCGTTAAACAATAAAATTGTCGAATTAATTAAATAAAATTGGTCCTAATGCACACTTTAGGTTTTCGTCTTTATTTTGATAACAATATTTCATATGTAAATCTTGTCTAGTTTGAGAAAATGGGTCAGAGCGTTGGGCTGTCTAACTCTTTCAGAAAATGGCCGCGCGTACTGACGAGTGAAAGCACCCATTTTCGAAGCACCGTAAAACAATAAAATTGTCGAATTAATTAAATAAAATTGGTCCTAATGCACACTTTAGGTTTTCGTCTTTATTTTGATAACAATATTTCATATGTTAATCTTGTCTAGTTTGAGAAAATGGGTCAGAGCGTTGGGCTGTTTACCTCTTTCAGAAAATGCCCGGGCATACCGAAGAGTGAAAACCTCTATTTTTGAACCTCCGGTATACAATGAAATCGTCGAATAAATTAATCAAAATTAGTTCTAATGCACGCACTAGGTTTTCATTTTCGATTTGCCACCAATATTTTATGTGTAAGTCTAGTAATGACTGAGAAAATGGGACAGAGCATATGCCTATGTAACTCTTTCACTATATCTGGGTCATAACGGCGAATGTCAAGGCTCCGCTTTGAAGCTAGATATTATAACAATATATCAATATATTTTGATAAAATTGGTATTTATTGAAACAGTAAAGTTTCATCTACATGTACGTATCAATATTTCATATGTTTATTGTGTGATGCTTGAGAAAATCATGTTATTTGATCACCCTTCTCGGATAGGACTGGGCAATGTTTTGATCTCGTTCAGATCTCGTTGCACGCGAGTTTTCGTTACTATTCTTAAGGCGGTGTAGAGAGTTGCGAATCCTTCTGTTTATAAGTCCTTGGTTGAATTGTTGCATCATGGCATGCATGTACATGTACTGATGAATGGTACCAGAGATGTATATAGTACGTATCAAAAACAACAACAAACATGGTCCAAACATAATGAAGGAATCGCAAACTACTGTCAGAGCCACTGCATTCAATCCAACAATCAACGATTGACGTACGGATTGACGTACGTTTCTACGTACGGCCCGGTATTCTGGAAATTCAACGGTAGGTTAGTACACGTAGGACATATAAAATGATCTGATGATGTTTAATTTTGTTTGTGATTCGGGCTTGGACTGTTTTATTATGCTGCTGTTGACTGATAATCCTTACTCGGGTAGGGACTATCAGTCAACGGCAGTGTAATATAACGGTTATTATGTTACCGTTGACCGATAGTCCTTACTCGAGTAAGTCGACGGCAGTATAATATATAATTGACTGATAAATCGATCCTTACTCGGGTTAGGACTATCAGTAAATAGCAGCATATTAGAACAGTTTGTGCCTGAATAACAAAATTTAGAGATTATGATTTAAATCACTGTCCACCAGTCTTTACAAAAAAATTCAACCACTGGCCCGAAGACAAGCTAGACATTGAAAATGCCCCCATCTAAAAAGTATTTGGCTTGATTGCAAAGCAATTCCAGTCTATAGATTGACGATGTCCGCCTGTCTGTCCGTCTGTCTGTCATCCGTTGTCAACATTTTGGTTAAAGTTTCTGGTTAAAGCAAAATCTAAGAAACTTTACCTTGACCTTTGACTTTGACATAGTTAAAGATTTTGGTTGAAGTTTCTAGTTAAAGCAAAATCTAATGAACTTTATGCAGTAGAAACTTTATGTTATACATGTAGTTGCCTTTGACAAGACCTTTCAATTTATCTCGTTAAACATTTGACCTAGTGACCTTGACCTAGGGCTTTGACCTAGTCATTGATTTTGCTTAAGTGTCTCATTGAACCAAAATCTCAGAAACATAATATTATACTTATTGGTTGCCTCTGACAAATCCTTTCAATTTATGCCATAACATTTAACCTGACCTTGACCCAGTTAGTGACAAAAACTTACTTTGCAATCCGGCCATACTGTCTTTAGCAGTGTTTTATTTGTTTATAAAATATAATTGCATTATTGCATTCCTCTACCATATAACCATATAATTTACGACGAAGTGAGAACTATACAATGATATCTATTTGGTAATAATAGGAATTTACCTTTATGATTTATTGTTAGATGATGTGATTTAGATGTTTGTTATCATCACATTTTTTTTTTTGTACTTGTTTTGTTTCAGGATGAGAGTCAACACATACAACATGGTCAAACAGAAGTGAGTGATCATGGATTGGTGCGGCATAGCTTCCTTCCTTCATAATTTGTGTATCTTGGACACCAGAATCAAGACAAGATGAAGAAAAATTAACAAATTTATATTGCATGTAATACATGTATGTGGAATGGCAAAAACATGTGGTTCCTGATGTACTCAGATTGAGAAATTTAATGTCGCCATATAAAAATCACTAAGTTAGGCTGTTTGCTCATCTGTCTCTGACTGTCTGTCCGTTTGTCAGTCTGTCACATATTTGTCTGTAACTTACTTGATATACATCATTCAAACATTTTATTTAAACTTGCAGAGATAGTAAAGCATGATGAGACTCAGCAGGTCAAGGTCACTTTCAAGGTCAAAGATCATTACGAAGCATTTTTAATTAAAAATTTTAAAATTTCATTTATTTTTCATCAAAATGTTTTGAAACATTGTATAATTCAAGAAATCGGCATTGATATATTAGGGCAGGGACAATACTGCACCCAGCCGATATGATACGTATCATGATACTTAATATCGGATATAATATGTATCGCAATACTTTATAAATTGATAAAACCTTCTCAAAATCCTATTTGATACTATTTATATTCATCATATATAAGTAGCTTTTTTTCATTCAACAGGTTTTATGTATTCAATACTAGCTTTCTGACCAGAAATTTTTCTGATTCCTATTACATGTACTTCATAAACCAGGAAACAAAATGTTTACATGTACTTTCATTTTCTCTGAAAGTTATTTTTGTATTTGGCGTGGTGGACAAAAATCCAGAAAATTCAATAAAAAAATTTTTGTAAAATTTTAACTTTGGAGTGTTTGGATATATCGATACTTGGATCGAGAAAAAAATATTGTGATGCATTGATGAATCAGAGTATTGTACCAGCCCTAGGTTTTTAGATCATGTGTCACATAGTTGTGAACTTAAGTGAAAAGGGAGGGGGATGTTCATTGAAGATACATGATCATATATATACATGTATATATGGCTACAGTATCTATAGCTAATTGATATGCATCATAATGAAGTATGTTTAGAGGCTATAGTCTAGCTCAAGGTCATTTTCAAGGTCAAGGCAATGTTTTAGGGTCAAACATGTGACAGGTGACATACCTGTTCTTGAACAGTGTTAATCTTGTACTCAAATGTAGACAGTAATTTACCATCTACTGCCATTCACACTTGCTGTCTTTTGACAGTTACAGTTGTAAATTTCTTATTGTCAGATTGATAGTATTCTACATGTACTTCATCAGTTGCAAGAAAGGAAATAAATTGTAAAGTAACTGGGTTTTGGTATCTAATATTAATTTTTTGAGCTATACCTTCTTGACGTAGAAGGTGTTGAATATTGATCCACATTGTACTTGAGCTGAATAAGCTATAATAATTACAATTACAATGAAATTGAAAGGGTTAAAAATCTTTGCAAAAATTTATATACACAAACATGTCAGCACAAAATGCAAAAAAAAAAAAAATACGGAGCACATACAGAAGTTGGATCAGCCAAAGGTCTATAGATCATGTTTACACATGTAAATTTATATTGATGATGTGATTAGAATCATTAGATCACTTATTTGAATATCTGTTTATGCATGATCATGCTCATCAGTTCATTATGTTACACTTCCTTTTGATTTCTGCTTTACTCACTGCAAAGCAAATACACTGTGCGGAAAACTTTATTCAATGTCTGTTGTTCAGTATCTATGTCAAGGTTATCTTCAAAATCAAAGTCACATATTGAGGGTCAATCTGCAACCAGCAACTTGCCCTCTCCTTGAGCATATCAGTTTCCGGTCCTCCTGGTTATCAATTTTATTGTGTTGTTTGCAGAATTTCTATGTATATGTAGCACTCAAGGGTTTTTTAATGACCTGAATCTAGATCAGAGGTCAAGGTAACAATAGACTTTTTTGGCAAAACTTTGTGACAAAACTATTTCCCCTATACATGGTTTTCAAAAACGTTTGACTTAATTACTCTTAGGACCCAAGGGTGTATTATGCTCTTAAATAAAAGTAAGAGGTCAAGGTCATAATATACTTTTTTTATGAAACTGTTTAGAAGATTCAGTATGTATACTTTGAATGAATAGTTTGGTATAATTCATTCCTTTATGACAGATCTTGCATAGGAGTTTTTACCTCAAGATTGCAGACAATCACAGGTTTTCGGACAGAGTCCGGCAACATATTTGTATCTCGGGACTTGTAAAAAAATTATAACTAGTGTGTGACGGTACGGTTATCGTGCCCGGTTAGCTCAGTTGCTAAGAGCGTCTGCCTCCATAGCATAAGGTCTCGGGTTTGATTCCCGGACCGGCCACATTTTTCATTCTGCCTATCACAATTAATTAGTGCAAAGGGCTGTCATAAGATTGAGAACACCTTGGAAAGGAATTTGTTAGATATAGAGTTGTACATGTAATGGATAATGGTAGTAAGACAAAAATTTTAACAGATTTGTCGAACAAATTATAAAATATTGAGAAGGACAAAGGAACCCCATATGATTTTTATGAGGGGAGGGGCAGGAAGACTGCATCCCTCCCCAAGAAAAATGTCCAGAAAGTTTGCACCTCTACAAAAAGAATCTAGCCCGAAGGGTCTGCTGAATTATCTTTGGTCATGCATCCGCTAAAGAACAGAAAAAAAAAATCGGGCCCTGATCAAGGACTTATAAACAGTCCTTGCCCTGATCGAGGGTCTCCAAAATAAAAAAAACAACAACAAAACCCTCCACGCCTCTCCATTGTACAAAATGCGGTTATTTTTAAAAGCCACGACAGGGACGTATTATATACCTCCCCGGCTAAGGACAGCTGAAATTCTAGAAAATCAAAAAAAAAAAAAAAATACCACACACACAAACACACGATGAGGAATTATTTAAAAAAAACCCCAAAACACAGAACTTGCCTGAAATTTGCAAACAAGTTCGATCATTAGCTCGGTTTATAGTCGGTACACAGTGTAAAATCGGCTTTTTATGTAGGAATATAATATATTACTTATTGTCTTTTGAAATTACATTAGTTTTCTCAATTTGAAATTAAGAAATCTCTAAGAATTTTTGAAAATGCCAAAGTGTTTCAACTGCGAAAAGTACAACTTCGTCGATCAGAGGAAATTCGAATTGTTTATATTCAACGATCTTTTCTTAGATAAGATCTTTTCTTTAGTTCAACGATCTTTTCTTTTAATACTTTTCTAATATCGAATCTTTTCTGTTTTTTTTATTTATTGTACACAGGGGGCCGAAGCAAGGTTTTTTTTTTAATATTTCAATGACTGACGTGTCCCTCTTTCCATTTAATCAGCTACGTAACGTACAGCGATTTTCTGCAGATTCCATATATCTTTCATATAGAATCTGTGGGAAATCGTTGTACATAGCTGATTAAATGAATCGAGGGAAAGGGGGGGGGGGGTTTGATTGCAGAATGATTTCATGGAAATAAAAATTATCTGGCTACGGCCCCCTGTGATTTATTCAATACCAAATTTGACTTGTATACATCATGATGTATGTGCGACTCTAGACAATCAGGGGAGGGGAAGAGTTATAAAAGCGTGAGCCCTAGTATTGCAAATTGCCAATAAAAAAGTATATGACTATGTTTGGAAATTTTCAAGGGATATACCCCCCCCCCCCCCTTTTCAATTACACCCCAGAATTCCCGAACACATGTTGCATTCCTTTTGTGAACATAATGGAAATTTCGTTTTGTTGAAATCAATCTTAAAACTACCATTACCCCGAAAAACCCGAAATATTACACTTTTTCCTAAAAAACCTAACTAAAATACCTAACTTTCACGGTTTACCCTAAATTTCCTACCGACTTTTAATAATTCGGAAACTTCGGTCAAAGCGGTAATTTTCGTAAAGTTAGGATTCGGAAACTTAGGTAGGATTTTTCCGAAATTCGGAAACTTAGGTTAAGCCTCGGAAACTTCGGTAAAAGTGTGTAATCTCCCGCGATCACCACTGTACTACAACTTTTGTATAGAAACCCCTATTGAAATACCAACAGATGAGGAGATAAGGAACCTCAAAGTTTTCATTTTTTCAAAATCTTGTTGCTCATCATCGGTATATATTTGAATATGTATGTCTTGTTAAAAATTTTGATATATATCGAGTACAAATGGAATCAGTAAATATTTTTCAAAAATTTTGATTTTAGTTTAATTTTGTATTGAAAAATGTTATTAGGCAATAGCTTGTTCTAGCTATTATAGCCTGATCAAGCTATTATAGCTCGATCTGAAGTTTTCCCCAACCTGATTAAGGGGTATGGACAAACCGTTATTCGCCATATTGGATTTTATGTAGTGTGTTATTGAAAATCTTTCCTTACAACGAGTCATGGCTCCAACTTCAACTATTTTAATCCCAAGTATTCTCAACCCCAATAGCTACATTTTCCCATATTTTCTACGGAAAATTACATTAAGATTTTAACATTAGAAACTTTTTAAATCCATGCACCGAACTGCACAGCTGCACCTCAGAAGAATTTATTAATAATACTATAACTTACCTTAAACATTACATTGATACTATATCTACAACCATTTGTCCTTCGATTTTGAGTACAAGGTCTCATTATCATATAAATCGCTTGTTAATACAACACGGTGTCTTTTCGAACACGTGTTTTTACAGGTACCCATTTGCACGTGCCGATCCGCCCCAACATAGGTAGAAAAAATATTAGGCTTCAAAAATAGGGCTTCAAAAATATTGTTCGACAGTATATTCTCGCAGTGGTATCAACCAGATGTGGATTTTAAAGAATTCGAAGGAACTTTTAGATCATCTGAAATCCACTCATTTTAGTAAAGTTCATTCGATCAAAGCCTTTGATTTTTCGACACTTTACACTACAATTCCACATTCTAAATTGAAAGAAAGACTCGCAAAAATTATAAGTAATGCGTTTACAAGTAAGAACGGTAATCGCAAATACAAATTTATTGTTGTGAACTATGACAAAACCTACTTTGTAAAAGAAAAGTCCGATTCTGAAAATAAGTACACTGAAACAGATATTATTCAGATGTTAAACTTTTTGATCGACAACATTTTTGTGGTGTTTGGAGGAAAGGTCTTTCAGCAAATTGTCGGAATTCCAATGGGGACCAATTGTGCCCCACTCCTTGCCGACATTTTCCTTTACTCGTACGAAGCTGAATTCATTCAATCTTTGGTCTCTGAAGGGAAAAGATACTTAGCTTCTGACTTCAACCTCACTTATAGATACATAGACGATGTTTTGTCCATCAATAATCCGAAATTCGCAGATTACCTGAGCAGAATCTATCCTTCAGAGCTTGAAGTCAAAGAAACTACAGAGACAAATAATTCAGCATCCTATTTGGACATAATGTTGTCCTACGACACTGATGGTCACATGAACACCTCACTCTATGACAAACGTGACGACTTCAATTTCAGCATTACAAACTTTCCTTTTCTGAGTAGCAACATCCCTTCATCGCCTGCTTATGGCGTGTTCATATCTCAGTTGATACGCTATGCCAGAGCAAGTACGAAATATACGGATTTTGTTCTGAGAGCTAGGCGTCTTTCAGATAAGCTTCTCAGTCAGGGATATGTTTGTGACCGACTAACATCGTCACTGAGGAAGTTCTACGGTCGATATGGGGAACTCGTCATACACTATGATGTCCCACTCTCCAGAATGGTGGGTGATATTCTGTCATAGACCATTTGAACCATCCAAGCCAAGATTGTACTCTATGTCTTCCGAAATGGAAGTTACCGAATGTGACAGTTCTACCGAATTGAAGCGGCGGGTGTTGCATGCAAGCAGGGGATGCTTACTCTTCCTGGGCACCTGATCTCACTCCCATATCGGGAGTTCGCTTCTTTTCATGTGGTGGAGGTTTTTGTTTGTTTGCTTTGGTTCCTGTTTTGTCCTGGTTTTGTATGCCTTCGGTTTCTGATTTTCTGAATTGTCGATTTTGTGCTTTATGCGGGGATATGGTCATTATCCATATTTGTCATTCACTAGAATTTCGACTGTTTGCGATTCAATTATTAATTATTTACATGATATATATTAGAGAAGTGGGATAGTCATGTGAATTATAGGTGACAAATTACAAATGTGCAGCATTCTGGGGATCTGCCCCTGGATTCACTTCTATGTTGATATGTCTACTAGCCCCTTGCGTGTAAAATGAAGATACCCAGTATTTCGAGAAAGTACGATCAAAATTGGAGGACAAATGTTTGTAGACATATGATGATAGTAACGTTTAAGGTAGGTTATAGTATTAATCATGAATCCTGCAAACCTGTAGCTGCGCAGTTCGGTGCACTAAGTTCAAATGGTTGTCATATAAAAATATTGATGCAGTTTTTGTTTAAAATTATGGGAAAATGACGATGTTGAGGTAAAGAAAATTCAGTATTAAAATGGTTAAGATTGGAGTCTTAATTCTGTAGAACGACAGATTTTCAAGTAATCTTCACGTCAAATCCAATATGGCCGATAAACTTTTGTCCATACCCCTTAACCTGGTGAGTTTATTCAGTCTATTAAAGGATTTGAAGTGAGGTGGAAATGTTAGTGACGTTTCAGTGATGGTATAATAAAACAATCATAGTATACCATTGAGAAAATACTGTTAAAATGACTTTAATTGGTTTTCCTAGACCAGAACTTTGGTCCCTATATTTTGTATCAAAGTCGTACTCTCTTCTTTGTCATACGCATATTTGACCGGAAACTATTTCATTCTTTCCTACATTCAAAGTATAATATGATAAACCATTTATGACAAACCCTTTATTCAGTTACATTAAACCAAATTTGATAAATAAATGTTATGATAAAAAGTTATATGTCAATTTGTGACAGTGGTCATTTAATAATAATTTTTTTTTTCAAATGCTTCAAAATAATTTGTGAAGTAATACTGAAAGGAAAAGGAAAACCTGGGCCACGCACCATAAACTAAGAATTAAGTGTCTAAATGTCAATATTTTCTATTGTCTTGTTATAATATCAGTGATGACTTGAATTATTCAAAGAATTTGTACATTTTCAAAGAAGAATAGAATGGATGCACTAAATACTTTAAATTTTCACTTATTTGCTATATATATATCGTATTTTGAGAATTTGACTTAAGTCAATTCTTAGTTTATGGTGCCGGCCCTGATCTCAGACCTTGTTTTATATTTAATCATGCTGAATGATTTAAACTTGAGGAGTAATTAAGACTTGTGGCGTAAAACTTTTATTCAATAGAATATATGTATATTAGTTTAGTAAAGTTAGATTTAAGAACGAGTATCCGTATTAAAAATAAATAATTTTGATACAAATAATTCTTATTTATATTTCAGGATACTCCTTTGAATAATTGGAGGAATTGAAAGAACACACTAGCTGTTACCTGTCGGTGCATGTATGGATGGATAAAAATTAAATTATTTAAAGACTGTCAAAATATTGTACATTTTTTATTTGTCTTTTTAGTTACAACCAGAGATCAATTAACACACAAAGAAAGAGAAAATGTATTTATAAACCAATGTTAACGTCTTTAAATTCATTAGAATCATTTTAGAGCAGGTGAATTTACAGCATGGACCAGAAATGTACGTTTCGGGTATTTAACCCTCGTTAGTGATCCTCTATCTAAATAATGTAATATTGCCAAAATATGTGCAAATTATGTCCAAAATATACCGAAAGACGTAGCAAGATGGCTGGGATATGATGCTACAGGACCTAGGTTTTAGAAATTTGAGACAATTTGTAAATATCTAGAAATTTTGGAATGCGTTTGAAGAAATGAACAACCGAAATTGATAGAACTTGGATATATGTGCCCTCGGGGAATTCTGGTCCACCAGCAGTGACACTAAATTACCAAGTGGTAAAAATGTTAATGTCTTCAAATTCATTAGCATCATTTTAGAGCATGTGAATTTAAAGCATGGACTAGATGATGCACGTTTCGGGTATTTAACCCTCGTTAGTGATCCTTTATCTAAATATATGTCCAAAATATACCGAAAGACATAGCAAGATGGCTGGGATATGATGCTACAGGACGGTACCTATAGGTTTTAGAAATTTGAGACAATTTGTAAACAGAAATTTTTGAATGTGTTTGAAGAAACGACCAACCGAAATTGATCGAACTTGGCTACATGTGCTCTCGGGGACTCCTGGTCCACCAGCAGTGAAACTTACCAAGTGGTACAAATGTTAACGTCTTCGAATTCATAGGTTAATATCGAACACCTGGTGCCAACATGTACACTGCGGAGATTTAAATTAAAATACAGATGAATAGATTACGTATAAATAAAGGTTAACAATGAACACCTGGTAAAAACATGTACATTGCGTAGATAAATTAACACAAATAAACATTGTATAAACCAAGGTTAATAATGAATACCTAGTACCAACATGTACATTAAGGAGATCAACACACAAATAATAGACAACGTATAAACCAAGGTTAATAATGAACACCTGGTAACAACATGTACATTAAGGAGATCAATTAAGACAAATAGATAGACAATGTATAAACCAAGGTTGACAAAGAAAAATCTAGTACCAATATGTACATTGCGGAGATCAATTAAGGAGGGTTTGAACACCAAGATGGCGACGGCACAATTTGCTTTCTCGCTTCCTAGGAAAAGTACAGTCTTAACTCCCTTAAAACATTTGATACTTTGATTCATATACGCATTGGAGTATTATGATGAAGTTTGAATAATTTCCGGCGTCATTTGAAGAAATTATGGTGATTTTCCAAATTTAGGACTTTAGGAGTTTTATCCATGAGCAAACCACGACGTCATTTTGACGTAATCGGGAAAAAATGGCGTCACAAACCTTTGCATTCAAAATGCAATAAAAACATTATTAATAAACGTATTGCATTGAAACTTAGCATGTATAAAATAGAAAATTAAAGCTTCATTACAGTGTATTCGTTGACAAATTTACGTTACTGGAAAGCGGATGTCACTTCATTGAAAATAGACGAATTTCGAAGAAAAGATTGGAAAATATAAAGCCTTGTAATATTTCAATCCCAAATTTAATTTTTCCCATTTTATCATGAAATCATCTCTGGACATTCTTGATAATTTTGATAGTTTTTGACAAAGATTCATCCACAGGATTCCTAATAATTAACTAGCAACTACATTAAATTGGCCCGAAATTGCAATTTTTTAGCGACAGTGTCATCTTTTATTCAAGTATCCTGCCTGTGTTTAAAACACAATTCATTTTATCTTTTCCATACGTAAGTGCAATATATTTATGGTTATTTCGGAATTTAAATCAAAATTAATTTCCAATAGGTTTACGAGAACTGGAATGACACTTTCAATATTATGACGTCATCAAGAAATTCACGAAAACGTCAACTAATGCATATTTTAAAGTCTCGTAGAAAATTTTCCTGTGGATAGAATCAAATGTAAGTTTGTATAGTCAAGGACAGACAAGATATATATAATTTAAGAAATTTTTAGAAAAATTGAATTTGGCGTCCAAGTGTTCAATACCTCCTTAACACACAAATACTAGTAAATAGAAAACGTATATAAACCAAGGTTAACAACGAACACCTGGTCCCAACATGTATACTGTGGAGATCAATTAACACAAATAGACAAAGGAATAAACCAAGGTTAAAAACGAACACCTGGTGCCAAAATCAACACACAAATAAATTATAGACAACGTATAAACCAAGGTTAACAACGAACACCTGGTACCAACATGTACACTGCGGAGATCAATTAAAATAAATAAATAGACAATGTATAAAGAAAGGTTATCAAAGAAAAATCTAGTACTACAAATTTCATACGACCATGGGAATTCAAACGCAGCTGGTGAATAGTTTTTACGGTGTCGGTGGAAGATTTTTCTAACTTTGAAAAGGGGGCGTCTCAGTGGTTTGAAAGAATAATTCTGCGGGTATAAAACGGCTTACAATTATTTAATAATGCGATTAGAATACATTCTTTTTGTGCATCGTGATGCGACGATCGTTTTGTGTACCATCATGAATACAATCCATCAAGAAATAAAGAAGTAAAAATTAAAAAAAAAAAAAGAAAGGTAAATGTTCTGATGTGATTTACCCAATGTCTTACACAAGTAGGTCGTGTTTGGTATCGATCGAATCGGCAAAGTGTGGATGTTACAACTCAACGGAATTTTTTTTCATTTTGGAAGAAATTAATGAAATTGATGATCTTCAAATTCTAAGTCAAGTCGTTCAATGCAGTTCATTGATATCAACCGGTGCCCGATCATGACTGGCAGTGACAATAATTCAGCGGCAAGACGTAATCTATACTGTGACAAATATGGATAATGACCATATCCCTGTTTACAGTACAAAATCGATAATTCAGAAAATCAGAAACCGAGGCATACGAAATCAGGATAAAACAGGAACAAAAGCAAACAAACAAAAACCTCCACAATATGAAAAGAAGCGAACTCCCGATATGAGAGTGAGACAAGGTACCCAGGAAGAGTAAGCATCTCCTGCTTGCATGCAACACCCGCCGCTTCAATTCGGTAGAACTGTCACATTCGGTAACTTCCATTTCGGAAGACATAGAGTACAATCTTGGGTTGGATGGTTCAAATGGTCTACGACAGAATATCACCCATCCTTCTAGAGAGTGGGACATCATAGTGTATGACGAGTTCCCCATATCGACCGTAGAACTTCCTCAGTGACGAAGTCAGTCGGTCACAAGCATATCCCTGACTGAGAAGCTTATCTGAAAGACGCCTAGCTCTCAGAACAAAATCCGTATATTTGGTACTTGCTCTGGCATAGCGTATCAACTGAGATATGAACACGGCATAAGCAGGCGATGAAGGAATGTTGCTACTCAGAAAAGGAAAGTTTGTAATGCTGAAATTGAAGTCGTCACGTTTGTCATGGAGTGAGGTGTTCATGTGACCATCAGTGTCGTAGGACAACATTATGTCCAAATAGGATGCTGAATTATTTGTCTCTGTAGTTTCTTTGACTTCAAGCTCTGAAGGATAGATACTGCTCAAGAAATCTGCGAATTTTGGATTATTGATGGACAACACATCGTCTATGTAACTGTAAGTGAAGTTGAAGTCAGAAGCTAAGTATTTTTCCCTTCAGAGACCAGAGATTGAATGAATTCAGCTTCGTACGAGAAAAGAAAAATGTCGGCAAGGAGTGGGCCACAATTGGTCCCCATTGGAATTCCGACAATTTGCTGGAAGACCTTTCCTCCAAACACCACAGAAATGTTGTCGATCAAAAAGTTTAACATCTGAATAATATCTGTTTCAGTGTACTTATTTTCAGAATCGGACTTTTCTTTTACAAAGTAGGTTTTGTCATAGTTACCAACAATAAATTTGTATTTGCGATTACCGTTCTTACTTGTAAACGCATTACTTATAATTTTTGCGAGTCTTTCTTTCAATTTAGAATGTGGAATTGTAGTGTAAAGTGTCGAAAAATCAAAGGCTTTGATCGAATGAACTTTACTAAAATGAGTGGATTTCAGATGTTCTAAAAGTTCCTTCGAATTCTTTAAAATCCACATCTGGTTGATACCACTGCGAGAATATACTGTCGAACAATATTTTTGAAGCCCAGATTTGATTTCAGATAAAACTTTGGTGAGTAAGATCGATACAGATTTGGTAGAACATTTTGAGGAACCAGCGATGAAACGTTGTTTGTACGGATTCTTATGCATTTTAGGTATGCAGTATAAGTATGGTAAATCTAAATCTAAATTGTTAGTTTGGAAGCCAAAGGAAGCAAGAGCTGATTTGTGGTTATCTATTATTCCAGAGGCAGAAAGGTTTGTAGGGGTGTAAGTGGGATTTCCAGGTGTCGAATTTAAACCCAACTCTTTAACTAGACTGTCGAAATAGTACTTTTTGCAAGTAAATGTGTAATTATTTGAGGCTTTGTCCGCTGGTGTGATGACATAATGTTCTTGGAGGTAGGTGAGCTCTGTGATAACATCAGAAGAAAGAAAGCATTTCATACACCGCATTCTTATAAATTTATCTATCAATGAGTTAAAGAAGATCCTGACGATAATCTCAACAGCACTCACAATAGAGCACAAAATTAAACATCGACGGACCCCTAGCAAGCTAGAGATGGGACCAGGTGCCCGGGAGGAGTAAGCATCCCCTGTTGGCTAGCCGCACCCGCCGTCGATGTTAATGAAGCATGGAAATGAAAATATATAAAAATCATGCACTATCTGACGTTATGTCTATATAGAAAGTGCTATGGCTACAATGTCAGGGAAGTATATTCAAAACACTTACTGTCAAACCCCTCGCGGGGAACTTTTTTACGAGCTCCACACGGCAAAGGGCATAAGTGTGACACAAATGAGTTAAAGAAGATCCTGACGATAATCTCAACAGCACTCACAATAGAGCACAAAATTAAACATCGACGGACCCCTAGCAAGCTAGAGATGGGACCAGGTGCCCGGGAGGAGTAAGCATCCCCTGTTGGCTAGCCGCACCCGCCGTCGATGTTAATGAAGCATGGAAATGAAAATATATAAAAATCATGCACTATCTGACGTTATGTCTATATAGAAAGTGCTATGGCGACAATGTTAAACGTCTTTAACTTCAATAGCATCATTTAAAATCTGATAAATTTACAGCATGGACCAGACATGCACGTTTCGGGTACTAAACCCTCGTCAGTGATCCTCAGTCTAAACAATGTAATATGGCCAAAAAGTATGAAACGTATTATGTCCCAAATGTACCAAAAGACGAAGCAGAATGGGTGGGATATGATGCTACAGGACCCACGTTTTAGAAATTTCAAGAAATTTTGTAACAGCAAATTTCAAATGTCAGGGAAGTATATTCAAAACACTTACTGTCAAACCCCTCGCGGGGAACTTTTTTACGAGCTCCACACGGCAAAGGGCATAAGTGTGACACAAATGAGTTAAAGAAGATCCTAACGATAATCTCAACAGCACTCACAATAGAGCACAAAATTAAACATCGACGGACCCCTAGCAAGCTAGAGATGAGACCAGGTGCCCGGGAGGAGTAAGCATCCCCTGTTGGCTAGCCGCACCCGCCGTCGATGTTAATGAAGCATGGAAATGAAAATATATAAAAATCATGCACTATCTGACGTTATGTCTATATAGAAAGTGCTATGGCGACAACATGCTCTATCCTTTTATATATACTCATCAAAAAAAGTAACGCATAGTATTTGTTCATTTCATCCTTAATACACATATAAAATAATCACATTTATCATTTTAATGGACAAAATCAAACCAAATGTACAAAATGGAATTTTCAGACTGACCCTAAGCATTCAACGAGAACCTCTTTAGTGTTTTAAAATGTTAGTTAAAATGACTCAAAAACAATATGCCCTCGATATTCTTTTAGAGGCCAAATTGTGTATTTTTCGGAGATCCGTACGCGCTTGTTTGCCATATCATTTGAAAATGTTTTGATTCGATGGACAAACGGATACACTATACTAAACAGCGACAATCTCATAACATTTGGCGGCATTACTACGCATGATGAAGTTTTATTCTAGGACGTCATCCAGAGTTCGTCGCATTCCTTGAATTTGCGAATCAGTTTTACCGAGAGAAATTTGTTTCATAAGGAGAAAAATCTTCTAAATTTGACCTTTTGATCCTTAAACTTTACTGAGTATTACTCACAAATGGGAGTCATTCGATCACGTCGCAATGTTCAAACGCATGGCATCGGACATTGTAAGCATGCATTGCATTAAAGCGGAAGTGACCCGAAGAAGTTAAAGTCAAATTTTTTTATGGGTATCAATGAACTTTGACTTGGGCAAAATTCAAATTCCTCATAAACATGTAAAATGCATAAAAACATAAAAAGTCGAAAACTCAAAATTTCATGTTTTTACATAAAAAGAGACTTTATGATAATCAAAAAATCGTAATTAAGCCCCAAACTGCTTGTCCTATCTCTATACCATCATTAAAGCAAACAAATAAGGTCACATGATCAATAGCTTGTGCATATTGAATAATAATAATACATTGTAATATTGTTAAATGCGTTTCTTCTTTTGAAGAGTATATATTAATCGATTAGAAAGTGATTATAGATATATCATTTTCTAGTCCATCGTTCATGCAATTTTAATGTGAAACTTTATCGATATCGACAAGGTCGGGAGGGGGAAGGGGGGACTGGGTGGTAAAAACGTTTAAATCTCAGATTAGATCGTCCTGTTCCTATGTATTACAAATCGTGTTGCCCGAATTCTAAGCACTGATTGATATTTCTTTTGTAGTGATCTCAAATGTCATTCGACCAAAGCAAAATGATAGAAGTTTCATTTTCACCTTTGTATTCTTTGCGACAATGCACATCGATCTTGAATTAACTAAAAATTTACTAAAATTTGACCTTGTGACATACGCGAAGCAGTCGACATGGTCACAATTACCAGAGTTATACAGTCATGTACAATAATAAATGATAAAAACTATTCTGGTTGTACGAAAAAAAGTATTTACTTGAATATGTTTTAACAGAATTTTTTTCATACTTCTAGCGCATTTTTTCTGCACACCTGATTTGTATTTTTAACAAAACATAATAAAGACAAAATCAGTCAAACTTATGGATGCTCCCCGAACAAGATAAAAGATGTACATTTTAATGGTGTCTAATATTTTAGAATTTCAGACAATACGGACAAAAATAGATCCCGAAGAATAATTATGCAGGAAAAAAACCACATTTTTTAAAACCTGAAAGTGACCTTAACCCTTTACGAATGATCTTTGTCCCAAATTGGCCAATCAAAATGAACATATGTGCGAAATATCATCAAAGTCTTATGTAATGGTAAACGTCTTTAAATTCAATAGCATCATTTAAAACCTGATAAATTTTCAGCATGTAAGATAAAGGAAATATGATTTCGATCAGACGGACGGACAGACAGACGCACACGACACGGACAATATGCAACCCCAATTTTTCTCTCTCTTATTTCTTTTAACGACGAAGATGGTCTTTCCATCTTTAGGAAATAAATGTATTCCAAATCTTGCTCATTGAGAATATCTGTTTTCCCACCAGAATGTTGTAATGGCTTCACAGAACCGGAATCACAATAACTTTCCCATATCTTCTTCACATATGCCCGAGAAAATACTTGACGTATGGCTAATCAGACCTCTTGGTAAATACCTTAATTCCACATTAGCACCCGAATTTTTAAGATGATTTATTATCAAGGACCTCAGGTCACTTCCGGCAGCCTTTCCATTGTCATATGTTCCTCCGTGAAAATTAGATTTTTGATTCATTTTCATGAGTACTGTACCTCTACAAGAAAACCAAATTTACAAATCTGTAGGTAGTCCATACGAAACGGTTAGGCCAACAAATTTAAAATTTAGTTTTCAGTTCCCTGACTCGACCATCTGAAAATTATAATAAAATTTACGGGACTAATACATGTGTCGCAGCGGTAGTTGTTTTAAAGCTACATATTTAACTTGTCAAAGTTGTGAAGAATTTATGATCTTTTTATAATTTCACGTGAGCTCAGACAAGAGGTACGAACAACCTTAACAAGGACGCTTAACGGAAAATAAAATCGTACTGGCCTAATATCTTTAAATGGACGTAGGGTATCAAGGGTTTTAAATCGACGTAGGATATCACGTTACTGTACAGGTGTTTTAACGCCTCCAAGTTTAAATTGATGTTGGGTATCACGTCACTGAAGATTTTACAACCATCAAACGGCCAACATGGCTCTCTCAACACAAAAATTGTACGAAGAAGTTGAATGTAAATGCCATTACACTTATCATTCTGATGATAGATTATTAATTGCACTCTCAGTTCAGGATAAAAACGAAATTCCTTCTTTTACGTCGCATGCCTGTAATAAGAATATCTTACAGAGATGTTGAGAATCATTGTGTAGATGCTGATGGAAGAATTTATTTCTGGTTTATAAATAAGAGCAACAGAATTAAAGTCATGCATCATGAATGGGCAAAGTCCTGCACCGGATAATTATTTGAATCGGAATTTAAATAGGCGAAATAGTGAAAATCCACAAAGTAAACGTCAGCTAGAAATGGATTTTGGAAAATCTAATGATTTACAAGAGTCCAATTGAATGAAAATTGACTTAAAAAGAGTGAAATTGAAAAGAAGGAATCGGAATTAAAGATTTATTTGAGAATTATGGCAGTTTAAGTCAGCAGTATAATCCATCAGTCCCAAAAAGCTCCAAAAAGATATGTCATAATTGTCATAGTTGTGATGGTCACTCAAAGGCAAGATGTCCTAAATTGTGCTCTGCGGTTTTGGAATGTGGTGAATCTTATGTGCATCCGGAAAACAAAAAGAACTGCAAGATTTGGCAAATTTAAAAAACAAAACTTAAGGAGAATGTGAAAAAATTAAGATTGGAATACGAAGCTACGAAGAAAATCAACGAAGGCATGTCTAAATAATTTGAATCAAAAATCCATGGTGCATTCGTAAACTAAAATCCAGTGAATGGGGTCGGTCCTGGATATAAATAAATAGTAAGTGAATGCAACGTGCTTAGTCTATCATTTTGTTGTTCATTTTGTTATCCCCTGATTGCTGAATGATTGTCACTGCTGATTATATATATTGTATATTGGGGAACCTGTTGATATTGTTGAATGGAGCTGCATTAACAATGGACGATAGCGTTACAAATCATTGAAATAAACGAAAATAAATTTTACCAGATTCTTTAAGTTCTGTTAAGCTTTGTAAGGTTCATACGTTGCTAAATCGATAGACACCAAACATTACCTACTTTTGCCGCACATTGGTCAAAGAAGAACATTTGCCCTTCTTTTTCAAAACTTCCCATCAAAGTTATCTTTTGATATAATTTCTTTATTTCTTGATGGATTGTATTCATGATGGTACTTAAAATAATCGCCATCTTGCTCTCTTTTCAAATATAAATAGTTTGATTGCATTCAACGTTTGTTAACCAAACATTACCAGCATACATCTTCATCAAAACCTTTGAGATGCCCCCCTTTGAAAAGTAGAAAAATCTTCCGCTGACAATTCAAAAACTAATCACCAGCTGCGTTTGAACTCTCATGGTCGAATGAAAATTGTAGTACCAACATGTATAATGCGGAGATAAATTGAGACAAATAGATAGACAATGTATAAACCAAGGTTAACAAAGACAAATCTAGTACCAATATGTACACTGTGGAGATCAATTAACAAAAATAGATAGATAACGTATAAACTAAGGTGAACAATGAACATATGGTACCAACATGTACACTGTGGAGATCAATTAACATAAATAGATAGACAACGTATAAACCAAGGTTAACAAATGAGTTAAAGAAGATCCTGACGATAATCTCAACAGCACTCACAATAGAGCGCAAAATTAACCATCGACGGACCCCTAGCAAGCTAGAGGTGGGACCAGGTGCCCGGGAGGAGTAAGCATCCCCTGTTGGCTAGCCGCACCCGCCGTCGATGTTTATGAAGCATGGAAATGAAAATATATAACATTCATGCACTGCCTGACGTTATGTCTATATAGAAAGTGCTATGGCGACAATGTCAGGGAAGTATATTCAAAACAGTAACATATGGTACCAACATGTACACTGCGGAGATCAATTAACACAAATAAATACTAGTAGACAACATATAACCCAATTATAGCAAAGAACAGCTGGTGCCAACATGTAGACTGTGGAGATCAAATAACATAAAAAAAACTAGTGAATAGACAACGTATAAACCAAGGTTAACAATGAAAACCTGGTAAAAACATGTACACTGCGGAGATCAATTAACACACAAATAAATAGAAAACGTATAAACCAAGGTTAAAAACGAACACCTAGTGCCAACATGTAAACTGTGGAGATCAATTAACATAAATAAATAGAAAACGTATAAACCATGGTTATAAATGAACACCTAGTACCAACATGTAAACTGTGGAGATCAATTAACATAAATAAATAGAAATGACAAATATGGATAATGACCATATCCCTGTCTACAGTACAAAATCGATAATTCAGAAAATCAGAAACCGAAGGCATACAAAATCAGGATAAAACAGGAACCAAAGCAAACAAAAACAAAAACCTCCACCATATGAAAAGAAGCGAACTCCCGATATGAGAGTGAGACCAGGTGCCCAGGAAGAGTAAGCATCTCCTGCTTGCATGCAACACCCGTCGCTTCAATTCGGTAGAACTGTCACATCCGGTTACTTCCATTTTGGAAGATATAGAGTACAATCTTTGGTTGGATGGTTCAAATGGTCTATGACAGAATATCATCCACCATTCTGGATAGTGGGACATCATAGTGTATGACGAGTTCCCCATATCGACCGTAGAACTTCCTCAGTGACGATGTTAGTCGGTCACAAACATATCCCTGATTGAGAAGCTTATCTGAAAGACGCCTAGCTCTCAGAACAAAATCCGTATATTTGGTACTTGCTCTGGCATAGCGTATCAACTGAGATATGAACACGCCATAAGCAGGCGATGAAGGGATGTTGCTACTCAGAAAAGGAAAGTTCGTAATGCTGAAATTGAAGTCGTCATGTTTGTCATAGAGTGAGGTGTTCATGTGACCATCAGTGTCGTAGGACAACATTATGTCCAAATAGGATGCTGAATTATTTGTCTCTGTAGTTTCTTTGACTTCAAGCTCCGAAGGATAGATACTGCTCAGGTAATCCGCGAATTTTGGATTATTGATGGACAACACATCGTCTATGTATCTCTAAGTGAAGTTGAAGTCAGAAGCTAAGTATCTTTTCCCTTCAGAGACCAAAGATTGAATGAATTCAGCTTCGTACGAGTAAAGGAAAATGTCGGCAAGGAGTGGAGCACAATTGGTCCCCATTGGAATTCCGACAATTTGCTGGAAGACCTTTCCTCCAAACACCACAAAAATGTTGTCGATCAGAAAGTTTAACATCTGAATAATGTCTGTTTCAGTGTACTTATTCTCAGAATCTGACTTTTCTTTTACAAAGTAGGTTTTGACATAGTTAACAACAATAAATTTGTATTTGCGATTACCGTTCTTACTTGTAAGCGCATTACTTATATTTTTTGCGAGTCTTTCTTTCAATTTAGAATGTGGAATTGTAGTATAAAGTGTCGAAAAATCAAAGGCTTTGATCGAATGGACTCTACTAAAATGAGTGGATTTCAGATGTTCTAAAAGTTCCTTCGAATTCTTTAAAATCTACATCTGGTTGATACCACTGCGAGAATATACTGTCGAACAATATTTTTGTAGCCCAGATTTGATTTCAGATAAAACTTTGGTGAGTAAGATCGATACAGATTTGGTAGAACATTTTGAGGAACCAGCGATGAAACGTTATTTGTACGGATTCTTATGCATTTTAGGAATGCAGTATAAGTATGGTAAATCTAAATCTGAATTGGTAGTGTCGAAGCCAAAGGAAGCAAGAGCTGATTTGTGGTTATCTATTATTTCAGAGGCAGAAAGGTTTGTTGGGGTGTAAGTGGGATTTCCAGGTGTCGAATTTAAACCCAACTCTTTAACTAGACTGAAGTAAATGTGTAATTATTTGAGGCTTTGTCCGCTGGTGTGATGACATAATGTTCTTGGAGGTAGACGTAGCAGGATGGGTGGGATATGATGCTACAGGACCCACATTTTAGAAACTTCAAGAAATTTTGATAACAGAAATTTAGAATGCGTTGAAGAAACGATCAACCGAAATTGATCGAACTTGGCTACATGTGCCCTCGGGGACTCCTGGTCCACCAGCAGTGAACTCACCAAGTGGTATAAATGTAAACGTCTTCAAATCGAATATCATTATTAACAATATCAAGGGCAAAGACGTGATTTTTTTGCAGAATTTAACACCTAAGTTTTCATTGACATTCAAACTTTTTTTAAGGAGGAGGTGTTGTGGGTCATGTATTATTTAGTTTTACTTTATGTGTAGGTACACTAGTCATGTTATTTAATGATTTCATAATAATTCTTTCTAGATTTTACTGTGCCATGTTTCTTTCTAGATTTTACTATGTCATGTTTATTTCATTAGAGAATATTCCAGTATGTTCTTTGTTACATCATTATCATCACATGACTGTGATTTGTAGAATTTACTCTATTGTTAATCATATGTAATGAGTCATTGTTCTGGAAGCTTCTGGTTAATTCATTGGTATTAAGTATAAATACCTCCGAGGAACTGTGTTGAGGGGGCATTCGTAGACACGATTCATTCATCCATTCGATATACTGGGATACTTTATTAGTTGAGACTTTAATCCATTTAATTTAATAACATTTGGACACCGATCTTCCGAGAACGTTTGTGATTTCCGGAAATCATATATTCGATAGACTTTGTGGATCGCAACGGACACTTTGATCCGGACATTTACAAGTAAGAACGGTAATCGCAAATACAAATTTATTGTTGTGAACTATGACAAAACCTACTTTGTAAAAGAAAAGTCCGATTCTGAAAATAAGTACACTGAAACAGATATTATTCAGATGTTAAACTTTTTGATCGACAACATTTTTGTGGTGTTTGGAGGAAAGGTCTTCCAGCAAATTGTCGGGATTCCAATGGGGACCAATTGTGCCCCACTCCTTGCCGACATTTTCCTTTACTCGTACGAAGCTGAATTCATTCAATCTCTGGTCTCTGAAGGGAAAAGATACTTAGCTTCTGACTTCAACTTCACTTACAGATACACAGACGATGTGTTGTCCATCAATAATCCAAAATTCGCGGATTTCCTGAGCAGTATCTATCCTTCAGAGCTTGAAGTCAAAGAAACTACAGAGACAAATAATTCAGCATCCTATTTTGACATAATGTTGTCTTACGACACTGATGGTCACATGAACACCTCACTCTATGACAAACGTGACGACTTCAATTTCAGCATTACAAACTTTCCTTTTCTGAGTAGCAACATTCCTTCATCGCCTGCTTATGGCGTGTTCATATCTCAGTTGATACGCTATGCCAGAGCAAGTACCAAATATACGGATTTTGTTCTGAGAGCTAGGCGTCTTTCAGATAAGCTTCTCAGTCAGGGATATGCTTGTGACCGACTAACATCGTCACTGAGGAAGTTCTACGGTCGATATGGGGAACTCGTCATACAATATGATGTCCCACTCTCCAGAATGATGGGTGATATTCTGTCGTAGACCATTTGAACCATCCAACCTAAGATTGTACTCTATGTCTTCCGAAATGGAAATTACCGAATGTGACAGTTCTACCGAATTGAAGCGGCGGGTGTTGCATGCAAGCAGGAGATGCTTACTCTTCCTGGGCACCTGGTCTCACTCTCATATCGGGAGTTCGCTTCTTTTCATATGGTGGAGGTTTTTGTTTGTTTGTTTTTGTTCCTGTTTTATCCTGATTTCGTATGCCTCGGTTTCTTTTTTTTTTTATGAATTATCGATTTTGTACTGTAAACAGGGATATGGTCATTATCCATATTTGTTATTGTATTGTAAGTTGTAATCATTTTCGATATATATATTTTGTACATAATTAAACTAGTAAATTTATATTCTGTCTTTGTCTGATTTTTGCTGGCGTTTTGGGGTATTCTGACCCATAACAGTATTAATTACTTCTTTCCAGCTCTGCCACCTGAAAGAAGCTTTGTTTTGGCCTTTTATCAATGTGACATCATTTATATTTATTGGCTATTTTGGAAACTAGCCATTTCACCGATAAATATCATCGAAATTAAAGGAGTTTAACATCTTAGCACCATCCCTCAAATGCTACTTTGAACACAGATTTGATCTGGATCTGCTACTGGATCGACCCTAACAGGAAGTCTGGAGCCGCGCAATCTCGTAATGTTAATGTGCAAATCTAGATCTAACTTCAAACAATTAAAGAGGGCGCTACTGAAATTACTTTTGGTGGCTCCGCTGGAAGCATCACTGGTAGGAACTTAATATTCGAAACACTAGACTAAATAATCCAGTCTCTCCGCTGCCCTAACAGAGACTGAACCCCACTATGGTTGTTACAGAACGAAGTCGGAAGAAAGTGTTGCCCTACGATTTTTCCATGTACAGACTTTTAATATTTTTTTTTTGCAGGTGACATTTAAGTAAACATCAAACTAACTATCTCTACCCACCTCGCGTTTTTTTTTTCTCACACCGTTGTTGCATTTTTACCAATTTTTAACTCCCTACCAAACCAAACAAGCAAAGCAAAAGTTCGGAGAAACGACCAATTAAATGCAACAATGCAACAACGAAGCGAGGAAAAAAAGCGAGGTGGGTATAGATAATTAGTTTAATGTTTACTTAAGTGTCACCCGCAAGAAAATCAATATTAAAGGTCTGATATTTGGAAAAATCGTTGGGCAACAGTTTCGTCCGACTTCGTTCTGTAACAACCATAGTGGGTTCAGTCTCTGTTAGCGGCAGCGGAGAGACTGGATTATTTAGTCTATCGAAACACGTGTCTGGTCAAGAAGGTATAGACTTGGAACCCTTCGACATTATTGCAATACCATACCTTCGAGGTCAATATGGTAAAGGCATTATTCAAACTTCTATGGGATTGTGTCTCTCTAGCTTGGCTAGACTTCTAGGGTTTGAATTCCCCAAAGCACGGATAGCATGCAAAGGCGCCTCAGGTAAACAAAATAAGATAGCAAAATGGATTTGATGAACATATTAACGTACAAGCTATAATGCTAATACAACAAATGTGAACGGCTAGATATTTTGAAATGGTATTTGTACTTGGTAATATGAATTGGCGAGGTATTTCTTATAGCTGGTCACTTGGTCGGAATAACACGTAAAATGTACATGTAAATGTGTCTTAAAATAAGTGGTATTGGAGTATTTCTTAAAGTTCACAGAAACGATCGGACGATGCATTATGCTTAAACCATCTTGCTTGACGATAGTTTAGTAGTGCTATATATATAATACAAGATGTATCGTTTTGGATTTCGACTGGAAATGGCACATAAATTATGACAATATGAATATTCTCTGAATTTCAGACCTTCACATTATTTGGCAAATTATTCAAATTTGAATGTTTGCATTTGCTTCAGAACTCCCCGTTCCTTACATTAAAAATGTTAAAGCCAGGATAAGTTACCAACAGCTCAAGACTACTTTCTTTCCTTACCAGAGGACAATAGCCTCTACTCTTTCATGGCATCAGCAATTTTTACATATTGTCTGTCTTTCGATGTTTTAGGGCAGGAGAGAGAAGAAATAATTTACAAGCAATCAATGCTGAGAGAACAACTTTCGCTCCTTTGTTATTCTCACTTCATATGCCCAATTGCATAGATTCATTTCTAAGAGATTCCATGGTTTGACTCCAATGTCCTCTAGATCTTCGAGGATTCATTGTGAACCATGAATCGTACAGCATACCTGGTAATGAGTGTAATGACAAATATGGATAATGACCATATCCCAATAAATAGTACAAATCATAAACCGAAGGCATACAAAACCGGGATAAAACAAAAATAGAAACAACAAAAAACCTCCACCATATCAAAAGAAGCGAACTCCCAATATGAGAGAGAGACCAAGTGCCCACGAAGAATCAGCATCTCCTGCTTGCATGCAACACCCGCCGCTTCAATTCGGTAGAATTGTCACATCAGGTTACTTCCCTTTCGTAAGATAGAAGTATATTCGGTAGGTGGATGGTTCAAATGGTCTAAGACAGAATTTCGTCCACAACTCTGAAGGGTGAATGGGGATATTTGTCCTAGAAGCGAAAAACAGGACAAGCAAACGTTTGCTGCCGACAGGGTTGCCAGATGATAATACTTGGAATTTTGTTAGCTCCACTGAAAGCATCACTGATGAGAATTTAATATTCGAAACACGTGTTTGGTGCAGGAAAAATGGGTTTGGAATTCTCCTCATGAAGGTAAAGAGTTGACACACTTCCGTATTATTGGCTAAGATCGTTAAGGCACGTTGACAGATTTGAGAAAATGTACAAAATAATATATAAGAACACTAATAATCACTGAATTGTTTCACATTTATTTACAGGAAACGATGTTTAATGCACATCCAGCTTTTTTTTGACAATTAAAGACTCCTTTGCTTTGTTCTTTAACCCCATACATAATGTATGGTTCCAAACAAAAGCATATACGCCCCCTCACGTTTTGTGTACCCACATCCCACCGAGAGCGATCTGCTCACCCTCCCCATACATTCTACAATTGTTCTCAGTCTGGCACTCACTATAAGTATCTACTGGCACTCACTATAAGTATCTACGAATCTATTTTACGTTTGTACATCTATCTCTTTACTCCCCTCCCCTCGCCTACGTTTCCTGTTTCCTATAGATGAGATATATGTACCTTTTTTCTAATTTTGAAGGTAAGATATAACATTGTCCATTGATGTGAAATTTATTTTTTCAATTTTGTCAGGGGCCGACACCCCCCCCCCCCCCCCCGCCTTACCGTTGGTCAAGGGATTAATTTTACCAATCGTTGTTTTGTTTTTTACCGACACTTGACCAAAATATACCTGTGGAAACCCCTCCACAACTTTGAACGTAACATACGTGCTGATCTACTATCAATTTGTCTTATAGAGGCTGTACACAGTTCAGGACAAGCACAGTCAAACTCAAGTATTCATCATAGATCTAATCAAATAGACAATGTGCCTAAAAGGGTCGTGCATGTGTGAGACGTTTGTCCCGGCTTTGTTAGATATTAACTTTTTGTTACCATTTCAGTGTAAACATTTCTATTTTTCAACATAAAAGCCCTCACAGGTCGATGTAATATGAAATTCTATTTCCCATCCCGGACCTCAAAGCCCCATTTTACTAGATCGGGGCGCCTTAAGGTTGTTATCATTATAATAAGGATATAATAACTATCTACGTAGATAGCGTAGTATCATACCTTGGTTTACCTTTGCGTTGAGATTTAATATTAGGCTATGCTTTTTCTGATCCGTTTTGTGTTCTTATACTTTTTCTGGCCGCTTCTGAAAAACCCTTGCAGTGGACGATTAATTTATTTTTTAAAAATATTAACAGATTTTGCTTCCACGACATATGTGAAGCTTTATTTACGGACATTGGTTCGGCTGTACTTTTTAGCTCACCAGAGTGAAGCTCAAGTGAGCTATTGTCAAGCGCGATGTCTGTCGTTCGGCGTCCGTCGTTAACTTTTTAACATTTTCGACTTCTCTGAAAGACAAACGGATAGTTAATAAACTATATGCGCCCAATTCTTTTTATTAAATGGGGATAAATTAGTTGAATATTATTCTTACACAATCAAATGCAAATTTTTATCGAACCATTTCACTATTCTTTAATCACTAATGACATTCAGCATTACGATTTAAAGCATCAACACCCGTACTTTCTATAAACATTATTACAGAAGCATTCAATATTATATTCTCAATTCTTCACATATTCAATTATTTTCCATGATATACAATGTCCGTATTGTCTGTGAAGAGATATACAATTATGAGACAAGTTCAAGGTTTATCACAGATACACTGTGCTGTATTAACAAAAAAACTTGCACCAAGAATGAATATTTTTTTGTAGTACAATTTATAAAGTCAGATTAAAGAAGTCACACCTTACACATTTATACATGAATTTTGCAATCTATGGTCGTTATATACCGTAATAAAAAAATGACAAGCCGGGCTCTATTGTCTCATAATGCCCGAGCGTCCTTAGTCAATCACATTTATTACCGAGCCGCGTCAGCGGCGAGGTGATAAATGTGACTGGCTGAGGGCATTATGAGACAATGGAGCCCGGCTTGTCATTTTCTATTTCTTTTTTAATGATGACCAAACTTAGACCTTTCGATTCTTGGTAAAAACCAGCTCCTGCCGGTTTAATTGGCAGGCGTGGTTTATCGTCATAGGGCCTAATTGGAGAATAGAGGCGGCTCGCGTCTGTTGTCTTAATAGGAAAAAAAGAATCAAGTAATATAAGAATTACCAATAAGGCATGGTCCATTTGATATTCGGGGGGGGGGGGGGGGGGCTTGGGTTTTTTGTCGGAACAAGATTATTTTTTTTTCGCCCCGGACTGGGGCAAAATAATTTTTTTCTGGCAAAGTTGGAGCAAGGATTTTTTTTTTTAACAAAGTGATGCACAACATATTTATGATATTAAGAATGTTTGTGCTTTATCAATAGAAATTATTTATATTTTTACTCAAAACTCTGAATATTAATATATTAGTTTATTTTTATGCAAGTATTCAATTCACTTTTAAATAAAGAGATAAAACATTTTTACAATACAATTCTCAATATCTTGTATAAGGTACATGTATATAACATGTATAAGAGGGTCTGAGGGGAAGGTCTCCTAGACAATTTTTTAAATGTTACTAAGAATTGTAAATTGGTGAATAACAGAAGTTCTCCTTCCAAGCTTACAAGAACATGACTCTATGGGATACATACAACATGTATTAACAGCAATACATAAATATTGATAATATATTTAAGCTTTTAAGGAAGCCCTTGTTCATTCACATACATGTATAACTTTTGGTATCTTCCAATATAAAAAGTTTGCTATTAGTAAATAATGTTATGATTGAAAACTATGGCGAGCGAAGCGAGCCAAAACTTTTTGATACAATTTGATAACTGTGGCGAGCGAAGCGAGGCGGAAATTTTTCAAAAAAAAAATTAGCGAAATTTTATGGTGATTCTTCAAATTCAGATTATTTGTAAGAGCAAGACTATTTTTTTTCTGTCACACCATAAGCAAATTTATTTTTTTCATCAAAATTGAGAGCAAAATTTTTTTTTTCGAAAAAAAAAACCAAGCCCCCCCCCCAGAATATCAAATGGACAGTGCCTAAACTACCACCAAAGTCCTATGACCTTGAATTTTGATCTCAGATCAATAGGGAATTTCCAGGCTTCGAATAATAGGAAAGAGCTTTTTAACCGCAGTCTGGAAATCGGACATACTTCCAAACCAGAAACCGACTAACCACTTTGAACCAAATACAGCAACATATCCTAGAGAACCAGACGCATCTGTATAGAAACGTATAACATCTGAGGATTCCCAAGATTCAGGGAAAAGGACTGACTTTCAATTAAAATTTTCAAGAAAATGTAACCACATAGACATGTCTGCCCGTGCCTCACAAGTCAGACGAATGAAATGATGTGGTAAAGTCACCCCTATAGTTAGATCAATTAAGCGTCTCAAAAATGCCCGACCTGGGACTACAACAGAACAGGCAAAATTTAAAACTCCTATCAAGGACTGAAGATCCCTTAACGTAACCTTTTTACGTACAGAAAAAGTCAACAATAGGTAACGGCATTTGTCAAGTTTATCATGGGGTAAACGACTCATCATTTCAACTGAATCGACTTCTATACCATATATGATTAACTTTGCTACAGGTTTTACTGTTTTCTCTTTTATAATAGGGATATTTACCCTTTCACAAAGTGCTAAAAACTCTGTTAGGTCAGCTGAGCATTTTTCTGAGTTTTGGGGACCAATGAAAAAGAAATCATCCAAGATATGCGACATGCCTGCTGCATTAAGCTTTTCCAACATTATCCATTGTAACGATTCACTGAGTTTCTAAACAAAAATGACAACAATAGCTGGCCCCCATGGGTAAACAACGTTCATAGTAAAATTGGTCCTTCCAAGTAAAACCCAGACGAAACTAGTCAGAGGGACTAACGGGGATAATCCGGAAAGCATCTTTGATATTTGATTTAGCCATTAAAGCTTCTTTCCAAAATTTTCTGATAAGGGAAACTACTGTATCTATTGAGTCATACTTAACCTGTGAAAACTCACTAGGAATGTTTGAATTCACCGAATCATTATGTTGGAAAGAGAGATCATGTATGATACGAAACTTATTGGGATATGATTTGGAACAACGTCTAAATGGAAGGTTTTGAAATTGTGAAATGGAGGTACAGAGAATGGACCTTTTATACGATTCGTTGATAGGCCAGCATTTATATATTCCTCTATAATGTCAGGATGGGAATAAACAGATATATGGTTGTGGGGAGGGTGCACTGAAGGAGATTTTTAACATCCCAAGTGAAAGCCAAACTTTAAACCTTGAATCAGATAGTTCAGTTTCAAAGGATTGTAACCCTCTAACTCATTTCCAAGTTTTAACGGGTTTATGGGTGTTGGTAGTGCTTCCAATGGAGGAACTAGACTGGGACTGGGGGATGATTTTGCTCCAGTACATCTGAATTTTGGGTGATGGCCATTACATTCTTGGCACAGGTGGGCATACTTGCATGGCAGACTATTGCATCGTTGACCTTTGTTGTAGGCGAAACAGACCTTGGTGTTACGAAAGGAATGACCTTTTGCTTTGCAAGTATTAGATTTATTTGGTTGCTTAACACCCATCGCAGCGGCTTTTAGTCGCAGTTCCGCTATTGGTTTTTCCCAAGGAATAATGGTTGACTCCTTAATGCGACGAAAGGACCTATCGCAAGTCCTCCATGCCTGATCAACATGTAGCTTACTTATTTCCCTCAAAATGAACATGAATTTGAGTACATTACATGCTTCAATGGGGAACTTCTGTAAGTATATCGACCCATATATAAGAAAATGCATCTGTCCATTGATTAATGGACAAAGGCAATTTGTTGTTTGAAGTGTGTTTTAATTCTATTTTCCCTGCTTTTACTGCGATTGCCAATGGTTCTTCACCAGTTGAAGGAAGCAGTGATTTTAAATCTACATTTTCATTATTCCAATGTTTTTGTTTTAACTTATTTGGTACAGTTGCCCCTAATGGCACTGATTCTGAAACCTCTATAGGGATTTCATTATTTGACCTACTTGCCGGCTCACCTGCAAAAAACACTGTCCAATGTTGTGCCAAGATTGGTAGCGGAGATTGTATCAGAAAGAAAGGAGGGGATCTCCAACAACACTAGGTTGCAGCACCCACAGCAAAATCCCAAAACACCCATGCAAAAAACACAGAACAGATACCCACAGAAAGAGACGCAAAAGGGACAAGGAACACCAACTCACAAAATAGAAACATAAAAGACTACACATAAACCAACGAGACCAATGGGCAAGCGGTGCCGACTTAGGACGGCCATCTGCCAAGTAAATAGCAGACGGTGTGGCTATCCTGGATTACGTGCGCACAACCCTCTCACTTCTCCAGTTACCTAGAGGTCTCAAAGAACGTACAAATGTGGTGTAAAACAACCTCCTCACTGTAAGATGACGTCACACAAACAAGACCGCGAAACGCAGAGGCCCCAGAGACACAGATGAATATGTAAATGGATATACAAAGAGGGCATGCGTAATACAGAACTCGCAGAAAATTCCTGGCTACTTGTTGGCAACGATATATTGCTGCATTGTCCCTGTTGTCCAGTGGCAGTGGTTTCTGACAAATTCGATGCATTAGAGATTGCAGCCTTATTCCATGGGCGGATCCAGAAATTTTTTTTCAGGGGGGTCCTAAAGTCCGAATTTTTTGAAGAGAGAAAAAACAAAACGTAAAAAGAAAAAAACACGCAAACGCAAGAAAGTTAAAGTTATTGATTGATGATTGTCAGTTCTGTCTCTAATTATTAATAAAACAGGTGACTGGAAAGCAATGGCGAGCTAACAGCTTAAAAACTTTTGAATTTTCACACCATAGTACACATATCATTGTTCGTCAGTTCTAATATGTAAATACAACAAATGGCGCACGATAGCGAGCCAGCGATTTTTTTTTATAGAATTTGAATAAAATTCACTATTCGTGTCCTTTTCAGTTTCTGTTCGTTTCCTTAGTGCCCGTGTTTATTGACCTAGGTGTAATGTATATGTGGTGTATATAGAACAGCGCAGCATCATTTGAAAATAACGTACAAGTATGTAATAAATTCTGGCGAGCGGAAGCGAGCAAGTAAATTTTTGATATGCATGACAAATATGGATAATGACCATATCCCTGTCTACAGTACAAAATCGATAATTCAGAAAATCAGAAACCGAAGGCATACAAAATCAGGACAAAACAGGAACCAAAGCAAACAAAAACAAAAACCTCCACCATATGAAAAGAAGCGAACTCCCGATATGAGAGTGAGACCAGGTGCCCAGGAAGAGTAAGCATCTCCTGCTTGCATGCAACACCCGTCGCTTCAATTCGGTAGAACTGTCACATCCGGTTACTTCCATTTTGGAAGATATAGAGTACAATCTTTGGTTGGATGGTTCAAATGATCTATGACAGAATATCATCCACCATTCTGGATAGTGGGACATCATAGTGTATGACGAGTTCCCCATATCGACCGTAGAACTTCCTCAGTGACGACGTCAGTAATATTAATAACAAAAATTAGCAATGTTTCGAAAATTCAAGGGGGGTCCGTACCCCCCGACCCCCTCTGGATCCGCGCTTGTATTCTTTTGGGCTACAATATGTTTCGCCAACTGTTCGTAATCAATATTAGCGGCCACGTTTGCCGTACTTGGAATTGGCTGGGTGGCGTCTGACGGCCCTGTCACTTGACGATCTGTTGACCAAACTATCATTTGGGAATCTGCTGACATTGTCACTTGGGATTCCGTAATCCCTTGCGGTCCAGATTGCACGATGAGAGTTTTGTCTGGGGAGTTTACCGTTCTTCTTTTTGTTTGCCGTGGCTGTCTTGGCGTGGATGGCATAGTTCCTGTAATAGCATAAAATTCTACAACAGTTGCCAAATCATTGGGATTCAACAATGCAATTCCATAAATTAAATACTGTCTCATGAATAAGTTATGATACATATACATGTATGTACGCAAGATATTTATGAGCATGACCTAAATAGTACTTGGTACATGAGACTTAAAAATACCAATTCTATAATCAAAACTCAAGATGATAATAGTAAATTAAATATGAAAAAAAATGCAATTAAGATGTCATGGTTATGAAGAAATTGACTTGAGAGCTCATTAAATTTGCTCACTGCTAAACACATTTATATGTTTATTATTGAAGCAGAAGAAGGGAGGAGATCTCCAACATGACCCCGCTGCAGCATCAACAGCAAAACTCCAAAACACCCAATGCAAAAACACAAAAGACGAGTACAGCACGAGACGGAAAAGAGACACACGACGTGTAAACATCAAACACTAAATACTACACATAAAACGACGAGACCAATGGGCAACCGGTGCCGACTTTGGACGGCCATTTGTCACGCAAGTAGCAAATGGTGTGGTTATCCTGGATTACGTGCGCACAACCCTCTCACTTCTCCAGTTACCCAGAGGTCTCGGAAGAACGTACAATTGTGGTGTAAATCAACCTCCTCACTGTAAGATGACTTCACACAAACACGACCGCGAAACGTAGAGGCCCCAGAAACATAGATGAATATGTAAATGGATATAAAAAGAGGGCATGCGTAATACAGTCCGTGCTCTGCCGGCTGTAACGAGCTCATGTATGTAATCGCCCGAGGCGTCCGACTGACATTCAGAGAGGACAGGTGGTCGGGGCCCTGTCTTCTCAAAAGAGGTTTGGACAGGGCCTGTCATGGAGTCCCGTCGTCACAGTCAGTCAGAGTGCAAGTCTGAAGGATGCGCTTGTACATGACTGTAGAGTAATTAAGTTAGCACAAGTATCTGTGGATAAATAAAACAGTGTTATATCACTGATAAGGGTAATATCAACACAGACAAATAAACTATGTGGATGTACATTCATTTTGTTATGCCAGACTTATGTGGAATGCAGATAACTCTGGCAATGCAGAAAAGTAGGTATTTTAAATTGGTAGCCAAGGCCTACAACCAATATAGGCAATAATAAACTGAAAATACAAGTAAATTTAAAATACACCTTTTATACTGTGCTATAGAAATCACCAACCAAAACAAAGTACTGGTAACAACTTACCCAAATAAGTATAGGTAACTCCTGACCTAAACAAAAGTATACATGTACATTTGTAGGTCACCCCTGACCACAATCAAAGTATAGATAACTACTTACTTCTGACCTTACTATAATGGTATAGGTAACTCGAAGGAAAGTAAAAGAAACGGGTAACTCCGACCATAATGGAGTATGGGTAACTCCGACCCAAAATAAAGATATGGGTAACTCCGACCCAAATAAAAATATGGGTAACTCCGTTTCAAATAAAGTCTGGGTAACTCCGACCCAAATAAAGATATGGGTAACTCCGACCCAAATAAAAATATGGGTAACTCCGACCCAAATCAAAGTATAGATAACTCCGACGCAAATAAACGTATGGGTAACTCAGTGACCCAAATAAAAAAAAGGTAGCTCCGACCCAACTGACCTATTACGTAACTCAGATCCAAGGGAAAACAAAAAGCTCCCAGCATAAGACGCAGTGTCATTATGCCCAAGACCTGCTAGAAAGAAAATGCAAAATTATCATTTTTTTCAGATGATTGTTTTTCGTTTACTTATAATGTAATATTGCATTAACATGTTGCATTATATCCTAAGCTATAAAGAGTACCACATAATGTCATATCTGATAGCCTGTGATATATAACATTGTACTGTGATAACTATGGACTATAGACTGATATAATGAATATAATAACAATATAAGTAGGAAATTCCCCATTATACTGGCCTGAGGAATTTAGGTGCTTGAATCACAGCATTTCGTATGCTCCTAAGATATTTCCTCGTTGGCTGGCTGTGGGAAGGGGTGCAATCCAGGTGTACACCATCTGGTCCAAGATATGCATGGGATGCCAAAACCTCGGTGGTGCCAAAATTCTACCCCGCTACGTGTTTCGTCATCGCCTCCAGGTTGATATTGGTCTGTACAACCATCTCATTGTATCCCGTGCAAACAGTGAACGGGAGTCTCCGTATTAATTGGCCAATGTACACAAGCCGTACTCTGACACCTAAGACTAAATATTTAGCCAATGATACAATATTCCTAGCTAATTGCGTGCAGTTTGTATGTGCTGAAATGTCATTCCCTCCAACATGAAGGAAAACTACGTCTGGAACAACATCGAAATGAAAAATGTCATGTCTGGATCCGCCTCTTGTTTGTCCAATATGGCGTAGGCGTAGACCCCTTTTACCGCGAAACTTCACCACACAAAAATCTCTGTCTAATCTAAGGTTCAAGATGTTAATGTCCAATAATCTGTACACTTAATGGCTTGTCAGCGGTCTCAGCCATTGTGTGAACTACATCGACCGTTTTCCCACAGGCACAGCGCGATCGATAAATACTAAGAAAAGAACCATAAAAGATTACACTTATTGCCTCTACAGCGCACCAAGCAAACGATCGATAGTCTTAATATTGCACTAACAATGTCAACAATTGACTTCAATCCAGTTTAAAGGCTTTTAAACACAGCTAAACTTTGATTGTTACAAACAAAACTTTCTACAAGCAGGTCTAGATGTAAAGTGATCCCTAGCGCGGGTCACGTTATAAATTCTGAACACCTGATTGGTTTATCTTAACCTATGGCAAGCTTAGGAGAAATGACACATACTAACTATGTAAATATATACTGAAAACATTATGAAAGGCATTAGCTAAGCATTATAAAATAAATTCTGCATTTAACCCATCAATACAATTATTTAAATAATTGTTAATATGACCAAAAAGTTTGAACGTTGTTGTGTCCAAAAATGTACTGAAAGGCGTGGAAGGATAGGTGGGATATAATGATACATCACCCACGTTTAAGGAATTTCAATTAATTTTGATAATACATTTTCGAACGCGTTGATGAGAACTTACTTTTGAGGGAAAATGCCACTCTACATTTAGGTACGTAAGAGTCAGCTGTTTTGCCAGAAAAGTCATCTTGGTACACACATTGATACAGGAATCCCTGGATAGTAAATGATGGCCCTATGAGCCATCTCCTTGGGACAGCTACCTCCTCATCCTCTACAAGCCTGACATGGCTACTTTCTGGTACTTCCTCTCCAACGAAAATGAGTTGCTTATGAATTTTTATGAGCATTTCAAGTTAAGCATTCATTTTCAATATAGAGGACATTCTTCTAACATGGAGAAAAATAAATAACAAAGGGATGATATTTAGCATGACCACCCTGCACCCACCCAGCGAAACACATCCACAAGAATGTGATACGTAAACGACATCAGACAAAAATTACAAACCACCAAAAATATACCATAAGAATCACTAGAATATTATACAAAACAATCGAATCAGAAGTACAAAAACATCCAACATTTATGACAACACATAAAAGGAAGGAGACCAATGTGCACCCGGCACCGACTTTGGACGGCCATCTGCAATAAGCAAATGGTGTAGTTATCCTGATTACGTGCGCACAATCCTCCCAGTTATCCGGATACATAGATGTCACCATAAACGCACAATAGTTGTATTAACATAAAGCTTATCACTGTAAGGTGACGTCGCAAACAAGACATTTAAACGCAGAGGCCTTTAGTTATACAAATTCTATGTTAAAGCATCTTAACAAAATTCTATAGCAGGCGTATAACAGTCTGTGCTCTGCTGGCTGAAGCGAGCTCAGTCGGGCAGACTTTCAGACAGGACATAGAAAAAGGACCTAGGCCTCACGGTTGGCCAGTGTGCAACGTTGGGAAAAACGCTGAAACAAAACTGTAGATTTGTCCAGTTCAGTGCCCAGTCTTCATTTGATGACATTGGGATCATATCCTCGGTAAAGCAGGCGACCGACAATTTTCTTACATTTTTGGTTGAAGTACGATCTGCCCCTGGTCCTTCTGATTTTGCTTACTAAGTCACCAAATTTTAAAAGAAGTTTAGAAAGGTTATTGTTAAATTTCCACAAAGATTTTTCTTAATCTCTTTACAAGTTTCTTTGTATTTAGTCTATTGTCATGGAAGTCCGAAACATAGGAGCAAGCTCTAGCGTGTCTGATGAGCTGAGAGATATTACTGCCGTAGGATGGCAACCTTGGATCTTCGCCGTCAAGCCAAGCATTATTAACTATGTTGAAGCCAAAATCATCTCTTTTTACGTATGTCTTGTCTGGATTTCCCCGTTATTGATTTTGATATCAAGATCCAGAAATGGTGTAGCTTTATCATATGTGTTTGCTTCATGCAATGTTACCTCTGGATAAATTTGATTTTTGTCATGGTCAAAATGTGAGGTATCAATATTCAAAATATCATCAAGATACATTAAGGTGCCGTTTCTTGAGTTTTTGCAGATTTTGCATGAATACCTTTTTGATATATATAAAAAACAATTCTGTTAACAAGTTTCGATAAACGATCTTTTATCTTCTCATGAGGGAGGGTGGTGTATGTGTTAGAGAAGTCGTACCGCGACTGGTCTGTCTCCACATTTTCTTATCCCTCCTCTTCTTCCCCTCTTCTGGACTGCATTTCTATTGTCTATTGTTGATCTCTCCTACGTGGCGAATTCGTCTGAGTGTTTGCGCTGTCATCTTATTCTTGGCTATTGCCATTTTCGTTTTCCATATGGAGTCTGCACAATATCGATAATAATCCAAATAATTTGACTTTCTATTTATTTTTATTTCCATCAAGATGCGAACATTAAAATGGTAAATGAATTAGATGTATCTTATTGTTTAAAATATCCGTCCTGTAGCATCATATCCCACCCATCCTGCTACGTCTTTCGGTACTTATTTGGTCATTACAGTTTTCATACCCTTTGGCCGTATTACATCGACGGCGGGCTCGGCTAACATCAGGGGATGCTTACTCCTCCCGGGCACATGGTCCCACCTCTAGCGTGCTTGGAGTCCATCAATGCTTACTTTCCGTTATGTCACTTGATGCTACACAGTGGTATACATACTATAATTATTTGAGGCTGGATATACCCCACAGTGTAGGCAAAAATGTCAGGAAAATAAAAATGTTCCTTCAGTATTAAGATTTATATTGTAACATCTCATTGCTTCCATTGGTTTACTGTTTGTCAGCAATTTGCTTGCTGTTGTATCCATAACCTCCTCTAGCTGAAAAATAAAACATTCATAAGTTTTTAAGGGTAAAACCTTACCCTTTACCCTTGCACTTGGACATAAGTGTTAAGAGCCAGGCCCTTGGCATCACAACTTCTGTTCAACATGCAAGTCTCTCCATGCCATCAGGAATGTCTTATCGATTTTTACTTTGTTTTCAGATATTGTCATTATCCATATTTGTCATTGTAATCGAAAGTTAAATTCTTTGCCGCTTTGTCAGCAGGATCAAGATTGTTCTTAGGCAACAACGGGGTCTAAAAAATTAACTCGTTGTCAACTGTGCCGAAGACGCCCTATTCTTCCTTTTAAGTCATTCTCCGATGGATTTTATCCTTGGTAAGCAAAATTTACAATGGGTACTAGTAAAATGGTCTGACGGAAGTTTCGTCTATTCTTCAAATTTTCAGATTTCAATTTGTGAATTGGTGAAAAACTGTTCTCGTTCAAAGCTACTGCATATAAAATTAGACTCCATGGTGATACGTGCAAGTAGTATCTTTAAGGAAGCACTTTTTAATTATCATGCATTCTTTTGATATTTTCAAATATGACCTTTGGCCGAAAAGAAATAATGTATTGATAGATAACTTTAGCGAGCGCAGATAGCCAATTTTTTTCTCAGTTTTTACATTTTGAAATTTCCACTTTTCCTGGCAGATTTTACGCCTTATCTTAACAGCTCCTTTAAAGGAACCGTGTCCCTGAAAAATGAATGAACTGAATAAAAATGTCCAAATTCCAGATGAGGTAACGTATTACGGCAGACTTCACGGAAAACATGATGGCGCGATGTTAAGTTCTAATGGTTTGCGTACGGGTATAGGAAGATGGTTTGGATATTGAGTCCTTGTCCCTATCGTTTCTTGTCCATAGAGAACTTCATTGATATAATCATAACGCAAGAGCATCTCTTCATAGAAGTGAGCTTTTACGGCCTGTACTCTACGATGGCGTCCTCTTGCGCCTGTCGGCGGCGCTGATCAATCTCTGCTGCTTGTCTCACTTTAAGGGATTCTTTGCGATATGGAAGGACTTCATGAGGATCAATTCGCCGATGTCTGCACTGGGTTCTTGTATCGTTGGCGTTGCTTCCTCTAGCAAACTACAACATGCGGACGAGTATTGAAAGTTCTTCCACATGGACACCTTTATTTAGTGATTCTGGGGAGATGAAGGGACCTCAAGTGACCCATGTACTGAGTGTATGTAGTGTAGTGTTGGGTGTGGCATGTCTCAAAACGGAAACATTTCTTCTCTTTACGTAAATTCCTGTCCAGGTAAAGAAATAATGGGCAGCTGAAGTATTGGTTCCAGTGTCAGAGGCGGCACTACCAGTGGGTCCAGGATCAGGTTGGCCAAATGTGTCATAATCCTCGTCCGGATCCATCAACAGCAGCACATAATCAGGATGGCAGTAGTCTATAGACAGACTACGTGATGCCATATCTGCCAGGCTCTCTTCGACAAAGTGGTAGATGTACATCGGACTGAAAAGAGAAAATCATAAAATTGATAAGTTTCATTGAAATTATACCAAATGTAGATAAAATACATAATTTATACAAAATTATATACTATTCGTATCAAGATAGATAACTCTGGCTTAAAAACGTCATTTAGAATGTTGGGTGCGCAGCTCCAATTCATTCCACTAGCGCGACCTACAATATAATGAGTTTTTACAACAGAGGTATATGGAGATTTAATTTTAAAAAAAATCGACAATTTTAGGGTTGTTACTGCATATTTTCAAATTAAACTTTTTATGGCTCATTTTTCCTCTATCTAGACCCTTTGGAATAAATTTTACGTTTTCACTAAAAATTATTTTCAGGGACACTGTACACCATGATGCAATAAATACATTTATATCATATCAAGAGAGATAACTCTTGATTTAATCAAACTAATATATATGTATGTTAAATGTAAAAAAAAAACTGAAAACATTTTTCTGACTATGTTCTTACAACAACAACAAAAATAGTGTCTTTATAAAGACAATTATGTTATTTCGACAATGACGGCGTTGTAGAACTTTAAAGGTTTTATGGTGAAAACATCTCTCATGTCCTAACTGCCCTTCCATGTCTTGTTTTAATGAGTTAAAGAAGTTCCTGACGATAAGTACTACTTAAGTATTCTGTTCACCGTCAGAATCAGATTCTGCATTATCATCATGATCTGAGTACTGTTCATTTGCCAGTTGCACTTATAGATGTACCTTTGTAATCTGGTATATCTAAAGTAGAGTCAGAAAGGGATCCAACGGGGAATAATATCTCCTTTCCTGTCTTTAGTAAATCTTTGTAGTCTTCTTCTCGACTTTCAGTTTCCTAGTTACTCAACCCCGTTTTATTCTTACTTGCTTGTATGCCCTAGTCTTTTTCTTCAAATGCTATCCATCCTATTTCTATTCAGCACAGCGCCTTCTTCCCATTTTTGTTTCCGAATCGATCCATCACACCCTTAAAGTACAGTTCTTCGTCACTGCTTTCTTGATTACGGATTTTACGTTTTCGTCTATTTAACCCTCGTCAGTGATCCTCAATCTATACAATGCAATATGGATAAAAATTGTGAAAATTATGTGCTTAATATTCCGAAAGACGTAGCAATATGGCTGGGATATAATGCTCGAAATTCAAGACAATTTGTAAACAAATTTCCAAAAGCATTTGAAGAAACGACCAAGCGAGATTGATCGAACTTGGCTACATGTGCCTTCGTGAACTCCTGGTTTACAAGCGGTGACACTCATGAAGTGGTACAAATTTTTAACGTTTTTAAATTCATTTTAGAGCAGATAAATTTAGAGCATGGACCAGACATGCACGTTTCGGATATTTAACCCTCGTCAGTGATCCTCAATGTGAACAATGTAATATGGCCAAAGTTTGTGAGACATTTTTGTAAACAGATATTTTCAAATGCGTTTGAAGGAACGAATAACCGAAATTTAGCGATCTTGGCTGCATGTGCCCTCGGGGACTCCTGGTTTAGACATTGTGACATACCAGGTAAATGTCATTACGAAGTGCATGTAAAAAGCAGCAATGTCATTGAACGTTTTTTTTTTGTTATTTTGTGATAATGTCGCTTCCCTTGGCATGATATATCTCGAAATGTTCAATGTAAAGAATATGATCTTCTTAGCGATCAGGATCACTTATGAACGACAGCTTGTTATTCTCAACAAGAAAAGATCGGTAGGTTCCTGAAAAACCACGTATTTCGTTTATTTTTGGCTATCTGTGGTTGCATTCAAAAACGTTGTAACTTTCTGAAGTATTATATGCATTTTACGGTAGGTTCATTATTTTCAATGGCGATGTTCTTCCCACATGTTGTGTTAGAACATTTGAATTTTTAGTTACTGTGACCTGATGTACAAGGATTTTTTCTGAAATAGCTTGAAGGAAGTTTACAACTTCTTTGGCATTTTTTTTATTTTAGCATTTTCGTCAATTTCTATTATTTTTTGTGTTTATAGTCATACTACCACTGTACATGCTTACGCAATTTCTCGAATGCGGTGACGAAAGGATCAACTGAAGTTAATCGGTAACCGTAGGTAATCGAACTTGGCTACATGTGCCCTTGGGGATTTCGGATCAACCAGGAGTCCCCGAGGGCACATGTAGCAAAGTTCGATCAATTTCGGTTGATCGTTTCTTCAACCCATTCTAAATTTCTGTTATCAAATTGTCTTGAAATTTCTAAAAAGTGGGTCCTGTAGCATCATATCCCATCCATCCTGCTACGTCTTTCGGTACACCTTTTCGACATAGTAACTTTCATAGTTTTGGCATATTACATTGTTTTGATTTAGGATCAGTGATGAGTGTTAAGTGTCTGGTCTGGTCCACATTGCCAATTCATCTGTTCTTAAATGATGCTTTTCAATTTGAAGACGTTTACATTGACACGCGGCGAGTAGTACAAATGTTAAACGTCTTCAAATACAATATCATCATTCAAGAACAGATAAACTTAACCTGCAAAATAGTTAAATATTCTTTATAAGTCAGCTTATTTTGAAAGTGTTTCACAACGCAGCTAAGGTACACATCAGAAATGACGCCTTTAAATGTGGCGCAAAATTACGTCAACCTCAGATTTTGAATCTTTACTCTTTATTGTCACTTATCATCGAGTTATTATCGAGTTAGATCTTTATACATGGTTGAATTTTTTGCTGAATATGATATAACTTTTATCAATTATAGTAAAAATACTTGCATGGCATAACGTACTATACAAATTTTTGATGAAAATGCTAGCCTAGCAACCACGTGCTGATGTTACTCAAAGTCATAGAAAAGCTTGAAGGCTTTATGGATTATTTTTTTAAATAGATGATTCGTTTTTTTTTTAAACTGACGTTAAACTAACTGAGGATACAACCTTTCAATCTTAACGAAGTGAAATCAACGAAATAATAATGATAAGATCGCAATAAATTCACAATATAGACCAAAGTTAAAAAGGGGAAAGAAAATTCTACTTAAGACACATTTAAAAAAAGGCGTAAAAAATAAATGCGGTGATGTTGGTCTATTCTCTATTCAACGCATTTGAAATTTTCTGTTACAAAATTTCTTGAAATTTCTAAAACATGGGTCCTGTGGCATCATATTCGTCAATTCTTCTACGTCTTTTGGTACATTTTTTGGACATAATAATTTCATACGTTTTGGCCATATTACATTGTTTAGACTGAGGATCACTGACGAGGGTTTAGTACCCGAAACGTGCATGTCTGGTCCATGCTGTAAATTTATCAGGTTTTAAATGATGCTATTGAATTTAAAGACGTTAAACATTTGAACTACTTGGTGAGTGTCACTGCTGGTGGACCAATAGTCCCCGAGGGCACATGTACCCAAGTTCGATCAACTTCGGTTGACCGTCTCTCTATTCAACTCATTTGAAATTTTCTGTTACAAAATTTCTTGAAATTTCTAAATCGTTGGTCCTGTGGCATCATATCCCACCCATTCTGCTACGTCTTTTGGTACATTTTTGGACATAATAATTTTCATACTTTTTAGCCATATTACATTGTTTAGACTGAGGATCACTGACGAGGGTTAAGTACCCGAAACGTTCATGTCTGGTCCATGTTGCCAATTTATCTGTTCTTAAATGATGCTATTGAATTTAAAGACGTTTAACATTTGAACTACTTGGTGAGTGTCACTGCTGGTGGACCAAGAGTCTCCGAGGGCACATGTAGCCAAGTTCGATCAACTTTCTGATTATCGTCAGGATCTTCTTTAACTCATTTGTGTCACACGTATGCCCTTTGCCGTGTGGAGCTCGTAAAAAAGTTCCCCGCGAGGGGTTTGACAGTAAGTGTTTTGAATATATTTCCCTGACATGGTCGCCATAGCACTTTCTATATAGACATAACGTCAGACAGTGCATGTATTTTATATACTGTGTTCTTTATCGTGCATTAACATCGACGGCGGGTGCGGCTAGCCAACAGGGGATGCTTACTCCTCCCGGGCACCTGATCCAACCTCTAGCTTGCTAGGGGTCCGTCGATGCTCAACATAGTGCTATATTGTGAGTGCTGTTGGGATTATCGTCAGGATCTTCTTTAACTCATTTCTCTATTCAACGCATTTTAAATTTTCTGTTATAAAATTTCTTGAAATTTCTAAAACGTAGGTCCTGTGGCATCATATCCTATCCATTCTGCTACGTCTTTTGGTACATTTTTGGACCTAATTAATTTCATACTCTTTTTACTCATATCACATTTAGACTGAGGATCACTGACGAGGGTTTAGTACCCGAAACGTGCATGTCTGGTCCATGCTGTAAATTTATCAGGTTTTAAATGATGCTATTGAATTTAAAGACGTTTAACACTGGACGTAACTAAGCAAGTTGGCTTTCGTAACATTCAGATTGGACTTTGCCAATTATGAATAATTGTACGACATGTATTTTCTTCGTGGTATTCTTAGAATGAAAAAAATAATGATATAGAATTTTCACGTCTCCCTGTTCTTTTTTTTTCTCTCTCTCTCTCTCTCTCTTAGACCACGTTAATTGAAAATCACAAGCTAAAATAAAAATTGTAATTTATTTATGTTAGTAATGAACTGTTATAGAATTAATCTACTCTTTCCTAATATCACATATTTTATCTGTACTGTACAAAGCTCTTTAAATAAGTACCAGCTAGCATATACAATGGACGGAAACATTATCTATGGATATTATGGTGCATCTCACTGTGTAAACCAAAAAAGAAAAGCAAGAACTTAAAAATTTGGAAAAAAATAAAATGTACCCTAGTCCAGGATCGAACTCGCGACCTTGGAATTTGCAGTCCTGCGTCAGCACCACTCGGCCAAAAAGGAGGATTAAGGACCGCTAGGAGGGGGGAGGAGGGAGAAAAGGAGGAGAAAATAGTAAAATGCAATTTTTCTTCCATTTTTGACAATTTTCCGCATTGTTTAGCAATTTTTCGTCATTTTATAGCAATTTTCATATTTCTCTCCCTTTTCAAGATTGAAAACAGAAAAGAAATCATTTTTCTACATTTGTTTGGCAATTTTCTGTATTTCTTGGCTATTTTTCTGCTTACATTCACAATTTTTGGTCATTTTATTGCAATTTTTCTCCTCCTGCAGCATTGAAAATAGTAAAACTGACATTTTCCTACATTTTTGTGCAATTTTTCTGCATTTCTTGGCATGTCCTTGCAATATTCAGATTTTCTCTCTTCTTGCATTGTTTTTGGAAATTTTGTCCTCTTAATGCATCCCAAAATTCATTGTTTCTGATGCATTTTTTTTCAGAAATAGGACCTTGGGCATTTTTTTTTTTTGCATTTTTAGGGAAAATTTTATGGCAGTACCTTGTAATTTTCATTTGTTTTTCTCTTCTTGTAATTTTTTGGAAATTTGCATTCCAAAATACTTTCGTCATTGTTATGATGCATTATTACAGAAATATGGTCATTATCCATATTTGTCATCAGAGCTTTGAAATCCTCTAATTACAGTCAAAAGACTGAAAATCATCTCCTTATATGTTGCTCACAGAATATGAATATTGCTTTACACACATAAAGTACTTTAATAAGTACGACGATGACAGACTTTGTGCCCAAAGGGGTAGGGCCACGAAGCCCTATATTGGCCCTAATTTTGATAAAGTTTGAACATTGTACTTCATAGAATTTTTTACTGTTATTTGACATTTTGAAACGTTCTCTACTGAATCACGAATCTACTTTTTGTAAACATTGCTTTTATCAACACCCTTTAGCCCTTTGAAATCACCAAAATAGGTCATATTCGGCGAAATTGATGCAAAAAATCAATATTTCTATTAAATTAGCAATGGCCGCATTCATTAACTATGATGGAAAATTTATATGTGAAAGATTATTATTATATCCTTTGTCATAAACGTTTTATCTCAGTTAACGCATGCGGCCACATTGAATTCTACGACAAAAGACAAAATTCCCAGCAATTTTCGTCATATTTTATCAATAACGTCAAAATGACGTCACTTCATGACGTCATTACAGTTAAATGGCAAATTGTTTGGTTATATTATTCTTTTCATGAAAAGCGGTAAACATTCGTGTATTTTCATGAGAGATATCAAGTATTCCTCATGAAATTTATTTTTAGAGAAAAATCAAGGGCCGATTTAGGGGTCTCGTGGCGCTACCCCTTTTGATATACCTTATCAAATACAATTTTCGCGATTCCAAATCACTCGTGAATATAGCGAAAATTAGTATGTCGCGAAAATTTCCGGTTATTCGGTATTCATGAAATATTACAAACATTAGATGACAAATACGGATAATGACCATATCCCTGTTTACAGCACAAAATCGATAACCCAGAAAATCAGAAACCCAAGGCATACAAAATCAGGATAAAACAGAAACCAAAGCAAACAAACAAAAACCTCCACCATATGAAAAGAAGCGAACTCCCGATATGAGAGTGAGACCAGGTGCCCAGGAAGAGTAAGTATATCCTGCTTGCATGCAACACCCGTCGCTTCAATTCGGTAGAACTGTCACATCCGGTTACTTCCATTTTGGAAGATATAGAGTACAATCTTTGGTTGGATGGTTCAAATGGTCTATGACAGAATATCATCCACCATTCTGGAAAGATGTTATTGTATTAATGTAAACTGCCGATCACTGATTGGTTGAAAATATGTCTGGAGCTTCTGATCTGAATATATGGCTATAACACCCTGCAATGAGATAAATTTATAACAACTGTCATACTTTCCTCAGTATCTTTCTAAAATTAGCATTGTAGTTCTAACGTCATAATATTAGCGGCATATGCTATATTTCATGTAATTCAGAGAGTACCTATTAAAGACACTATCAAGCTGATCTTATTTATATAATAAGTGTCTTATTTTGTGTGTTAATGCAGAAATAAATTACAACGGCTGATGCATTTTTTTTTATATAATGCGTGTTAGCGCATTTTATCAAATAAATGCATCGGCCATTGTAATTTATTTCTGCATAAACACACAAAATTAGACTCTTAATCTATATATATGCGCTTCCAAAGCCAAAAATAGAACAAAGAAAGCTCTCAATTCTATTTTTAAAGCGAATCCGTCCACCAATGTGGAGGGGAGTTAATTTTAGAAAGGAACAGCGGGAGTGTCCCCATGGCAACGTCACGCTTATTAAGTGTGACTGAAATGTCATAAATATATGAAATGTGATATATCAAGTATTACAAATTAGAAATTTAACAATGGAATAATGACCAAATATGACCAAACAAGTTATTTATTACTCTCTAGATGTTGACTGTTTGGAACTAATTGTGTTTGCGGAATGTATTCCCATTTCTGTTATCCGTTTTAGTCAGTTGCAGCGCGGTGAAATCATGAAATGTTGACAGCGTTAGTTTATGGATTTTTCTTATACTGTGTACTGTTTATGTATGGTCTATTTTGAAATTATCACAACGCTAAATGTGACAAGAAATCTTCATTCGAAATATTCCGTTGAGTGTAGGATGTGACATCAATCGACATAGAGCTATTGTAGCTGCGCCTGCCTCTGTTGCTTGTTGTTGATGTCGTATTCTGTAATCGTCAAGACACAGTTGCTAAAAGAGGTAAGGACTTAGTTCGTATGATTTTAGTATTGAATTCGTCTTTTTATAAAATGTTATTCCTACTTTCTACATTGCATAGGAAAGGATTTTAAATTTGTTGATATTCAATTCAAATACATCCGCTATGTCTGGCGTTATGACGTCACACTGTTATTGATACGGAAATCAATAACAGTCGTCCTGAAGCTTTATCTCAGGCAACTACAGTGGCTTTGCATATATTTCATAATCATACAATAAAACAATTACCTTGCCTTCAGCATGTTATTTTTCTCTTTCTGCAGCCTCACTGAATAACATAATATTCGTGTTGCAATACTGCTATATCTACCTCACATATGATAAGTAATTGTATAATAACATATACATGTAAATACGAGTATTTATAAAAATCATTTACTGCAGCAAAGTCATCTCTATATTACCACGCCTCTGCATTTCTAGCATCATAACAATTTCAGATATTTTTTTTTATATATTCTAAAAATGATTACCAGGCTGACACAGTCGTGTTGTTCACTGTCACTAACACAATATTTGTTTGGTCCAGGATTATAGGATTGTCAGCCAAGAGTTGTTGTATAGCGGTGTATTTTTCCACGATGGCCTGTGGATTGGCAGCGTTTTCACAGTCCTATCTGTTGGTCTGCTTCTTCCCACGTTGAATTTTTGTTGCAATTGAAGACAAACGCATTCTGATCATCTGTTTGTTGATGGACTTTAGGCTGCTTGGCCATGAGTCATAAACAACCTAAAATTTAAAAATTATTGTAAATTATTAAGCATAGACTAAATATAAAACATAGGTTGGTAAACCATAAGTTTTGATTTTGATATCTTAAATACATGTATAATGATGGCTACTCAATAATGAAATAATACATAGCAATTGGAATTATCTGTAAAATCTTCATTATCTCCATGTATGGGATTATAACATGACTTGAGATTTTCTCCCTATATGCACATGTATTATAGATCTCATGGTCTGGTGTAAACGTCAAGTCCGCTGAGCTCCGCCCATTGTCGTCTGCAGAACAATGTTAGAATAGGAATAACAACTAGCTAGCCATGGTTTGTTGTCTAGTTATTCCTCGAGTCGCGTGAACTTATCAAATTAGGTGATAATTTGACGATTCATGTGACCCAGATAATTACTTGCCATCAAACCATGACTAGTTATTTCTTAAATACGTACCATTCAGAGGCCTGCACTCCAGGAGATCCACCTTCGCGTTTCCGGGAATCCCTCGATGGACCTTGCAGTGTATTTTTCTTTGTTTTCAAGGTGTGTCACACTTACGCCCTTTGCCGTGTGGAGCTCGTAAAAAAGTTCCACGCGAGGGGTTTGACAGTAAGTGTTTTGAATATTTTCCTTGACACGGTCGCCATAGCACTTTCTATATAGAAATAACCTCAGACAGTGCATGTATTTTATATAATTTGTTCATTTTCGTGCAGGAACATCGACGGCGGGTGCGGCTAGCCAACAGGGGATGCTTACTCCTCCCGGGCACCTTGTCCCACCTCTAGCTTGCTAGGGGTCCATCAATGTTCAATTTGGTGCTCCATTGTGAGTGCTGTTGAGATTTTCGTCATGATCTTCTTTAACTCATTGTTGGTGATTTGTCATAGTCATTGAGTTTGAAGTAGAGGGCAACATTTTTTTCAACTTCTGACGTTGACAGAGCTGTTGAATAATCGGTATCAATTTTTACCAGAAATGCAGCTAGGGCATCCACTTTATCCCATCCTGGATAACCCAAATTGTCGACACAAGTATCCTAAAAAATATGAGGATTATTGTTAGGACCGATGGAAGAATATACTTTTTAAAATGTTTTTCCTTTTACATGTATCATACAAGAATTGATTGATTATCAAATGTCCGACATTTTAAACTAACACGCTTTATAATTTAATATTCAAATGGGACGTCAAAGCATTATCTCAATGCCATAATATAAAGGCTTGCCAATCCATTTATTAATTTTTTATATACCTTTTGTTCAGTACTGGCAATAAACTCTGTATTTGGACAAGAAGGCTGACTTGCTGGTGGGCTGCCTGATGGAGGACTTGCAGTGTCATCATTTGCTACAGTGTCAGAGGGCGGGTCTTGCTCTGTGTCTATGGTCATGTGGGTCACCATATGAATAAACGTTTCTCCTGTATCCAGTCGCACACCACATTTCAGATTGGCTAATGTGAATAGGAACATCTGTTCGGCCTGGATCATAATATAATCATAATAATACATCTGATTGGCCTGGATCATAATATAATCATAATAATACATCTGATTGGCCTGGATCATAATATAATCACAATGATATGTCTGATTGGCCTGGATCATAATATAATCAGAATAATACATGATATAAGCTTTCCTTTATGACATGGGCTCATATAATATTTTCCATTCTGTACACATAAAACTTCAATCACCTGGTAAACAGCACCTTTTCTTACATTGATGTTAAATGCATGGTATATATAAGTTTATCCATGGAAGTACATTATCCAAAAATAGTTGTACTCCTGAAAAGATCAACATGTGGCCATTTCGATGGATTTTAATAGACCTTCACGTTACCGTTAGACTTGCATTTTAGACACGCCAAGACCGGACATCACAAATTTTGACGCTATTCCTAATTGTGACGTCATAATTCAGATACGACGTCACAGTTAAAAGTTACGTCAAATGTTATCATGTCGGGTCTTAGGATGTGTAAAATACAAGTCACTTGCGGTAATGTGAAAATCGTCTATTGGACTAGAAATCTACAATGTATGTGTATGATAAAAGAAATTTGTCATTCTATATCCTCTGCCATGCTGATTGTCTGGTGTTCATCCATGGCAGTTTCCTATTTGGCTTCCTCTGCATTGACATCCTTGCCATTGTCGATATCCATTATTATTTTTTGGGAGGGCCGCAAATCATCTTTCACAGACTGTGCCAGTAGATAGTCAACAGCAATAAGTTCATCTAAAATCATAAATTAAATATAACTTGAGCATGTTGAATATATTTCATGAGCGAAATAATTACTTTCCTCTCCCAACTCTGTTGCGGAGGAAGATATAGCATCGCTTCCGTGTGTGTGAGGGTGTGTGTGTTAGTGTGTGTATGTGTCTGGATTCTTGTGAAGAGCATAGAAGACAGAGTAATGATCATAGAAACTGGATGTTCTATATTACTGTACTAAATAATTTTAAGCCCAAGTCCACAGTGACCTTGACCTTTGACCGAGGTTTGTGCTCTATTGTGATTGCTGTAACTGGTCTCACTCCCATATCGGGAGTTGGCTTCTTTTCATATGGTGGAGGTTTTTGTTTGTTTGCTTTGGTTCCTGTTTTATCCTGATTATGTATGCTTTCGGTTTCTGATTTTCTGAATTATCGATTTTGAGCTGTAAACAGGGATATGGTCATTTTCCATATGTGTCATAGAAACATCAAACCTTCCACAAATGTTCCCATGGAGAGATGATAAACCCTATTGATTTTCAAGTGAGTTAAAGAATATCCTGACGATAACTCATCAGCAATCACAATAGAGCACAAACCTGGGTCAAAGGTCAAGGTCACTGTGGACTTAAAATTATTTTTTAGTAATATAGAACATGCAATTGCGAGAGGATGGAGTTGATGGAACTTGGCTACATGTGCCCTCGGGGACTCTTGGTCCACCAGCAGTGACACTCACCAGGTAGTTCAAATGTTAAACTTCTTTAAGGATGTCCGCTACTCTGAACAGAGTAATTAAATTTCTCCAATTTTATTGTCTTTTTGTAAAGTTATCATTGTACTTTCCAGTGATAAATTGCAAAGTATTTGTCAATGATCTACTTTTTGAGAAATACACCTTTGAAATGAGTGGGGGTCTGCTGCAGGTGATGAAATCTGGGAATTGTCAAATTTGAGATGGTCATATATTTTTTAGTAAAACAAAAAGGAATAAATATCGAACATGCTATAATTTTAACTTTAAGTTAGAGAGTTACAATAGTAGTTCATATGAAAAATGAAATTTACTACAATCAACAACAAGGAGACAGGTCTGAAGATATTTAATACTATGTATCTATCAATTCATATATGCATGGAAATGTTGTTCACAGCTATTACAAAAATGTTGAAAAATACATTGCTAAAAGTAATTAAATATTTTTAAGTTAATGATTATGAATGCCAATACCATGCTCTATTAAAAATAAATATATATGGTTTTATCACCTTTTAAAGAATAATTAAGAAATTGATCGACGTAGAAGTGGGGAAAAAGAGGGGAGGGGGGGTTAATACATGCACCAAAATGTTTACGCTGCAAGTATAGGCTGAACCATAGGATCTTCAAACTTTCCATGTAGAAGGTCCTCAACAGAGGAATAATGTTCAAGATCAGGATCAAAGATCATAGACATTTGGATCCATTAAAATTTTGAAAACATTTTGAGAATGTTTTAAAATTCATAAAATGTCTATTTATTTTCAAGATTACGGGGTCTTTCGGAATACATGCAACTATAGAGTGTTTGGGGAACAAATGTATTGCTTGCAATAGGTCATTATAAGCAACAAATAAAGCCTAAACCATCTTGTTACAAAGAATATACAAAGTATAAAGACATTTTTCTTTACAATTCAAGGGTAATGGAACATCCTTGGTATTAAGAAAAAGGTCAAACAAATATGTCAAGGTCACAAAATTATCCAGAGAACTGCTGAGTGCTTCATGGACACCACAATTTCTATACCACAATTTCTATTTTCTGAGTGTCCCTTTTAAAAGTTCAACTTCTCATTTTAAAAGTAGCATATATAGTGTTGTAACCTTGCAATCGTCTTTCTAGGCGAAGTTCAATTATCTCGACCTTTTGTTAACATGCTAAAGAGCACGCCCCTATCTAAATGTAAACGTAGATATTTTATGTGTAATTCTGGTTTTATTGAAGGAGTTATTGCCCTTGGAAATATGTTCAATGATGACTATCAGCGGGGCATTCGTGTCGCACCGGCATCCCATGTATGCCGCCTAAAGGGTATTTTTTTATAGAAAATGTTATATATCAAGGTCAAAGAGGAAAAATCATGACCAAAATTGTCACAAGTATGAATTTAATGTACATGATTATATCACATATAAATTGAATCAAAAGTTACCAGTCGAAAGAAATGACCAGGTTAATTCCTTGCGTGAGAAAAAAAAAACCCATACGGAAACACGGACAGATGGAGTGACTAAAATGTCGCCAAAGTATACAGGTAGACAGAATTAACGAAATGAGATGTTAACACATACAGTTACCATGGTTACGATCGAGAGTCGAGGGGTCACAAAGGAATTACCTGTGTGTAAAATCCGTAGATAAGTTTAAAGAACTTTATTCAGTAAATGAAAGAAAAAAAGATGCATATGCGGATTTTACACACAGGTAATTCCTTTGTGACCCCTCGACTCTCGATCGTAACTCTAAAATAAGAGGGGTTCGAACATGTGCACGAGTCTTCACTTATAGCTTCAAATATTCATTTGCCCAAACAAAAAATAAGTAGCCTATTGGCTTCTATGAGAGGAGTGCCCGGGCGCGTAGCTACCATGTAAGCAAATAAGACCGGGGTTGCAAATCAGCTCGGCCGTATCATTTTTTTGTAATTGCATGAGAGAGAGAGAGAGAAAGAGAGAGAGGGGTGGGGGTGGGGTGGGGGGTGAAATTTCGACAAATCAAACAGTGTATGGACATGGACTAGACTATCAGTATTAAAAGACGAAGACCAGTAGTCTAGACCGTAACAAGGAAAGGTCAATCTTTGAGAGCCCATTTCATTTCGAGGCTATGAACTCTATCTCTTTTTTATGATTAGACAACCATCTCGTTATACCTTGCTGAGCAACTCATACGAATTCAATCACACTGCATGTAGCGACTTTTAAAAGAAAAAGACAGATGAAAACGATAGAGAAAGTGTGTGTGTTGTCATTGGTCAATCCATATGCAATAAAAAATCCAACTACATAAAATTTCTTTTGTTCTTGTACTCTAGTTTTGGCCGTGAAACACGGGAGTGATCATTGTCAGCGTTGCGACCGTCATATTTGACCATTATTTCAGACACATTATCTGGATTCTACGTCTGCAAGAACCAGTTTGACATTGCTGTCGCATCGTCACGAACAGGCTCAGTTTGTTTCTACAGACTGTCCGAAAATTTTGAATTACTCGACTCGACCGCAAATATTCATACAAAGATCCCACTACAACATACTAGTATATAGCGCCTGTACTTCAGATCTTTCATACATTTGAACACTAAGTTTACTTTCAAAACTAATTTTGTTTTATTTAATGTTTCAATCATTTTTTTCACGAAGAAATGCATTCGAATATTTAAAATATTCTCTTGATAAAGAGTTTTTTTTCAGTATATTTTCAAGGACTCTGAATATCTTTAATCGTTTCCCGTGGGGGGGGGGGGTACCAGGGCTCTGCCCTTGACCCGCCTCTGTGAACCTGCATTTCAAAACATGGCTAGCTCAGGGCCTAGCTAGTGCTTATGGATTCTCGACTTTTGAATGATTAAGAAAAAAAAGAAGATTCATATCATGTTGACCCACCCCCTAAAAATTTTGGACCATGTTAAAGTATCGAAACTTATGCCTATTTTCTATTTTATTTCTTGTTTTTACACAGATTCAAACATGTGTATTCCATTATCAAACTATGCCGTCTACCCCCAGTGATACATGTGTCAAGCTTGCACTTCAAAGACGTGTGACGAAGTAAGTCGATCACGCGTCACACCAGACGAAGTTCAAGGACGAACTATACTGTCTGTGCTGCTGTCTGCAGAAAGGTCCCATGTTTGCATGCGCGAATTCATACATTAGTGGATCAAATATTCAGGATGAGGATTTGATCCACTTGTGTCATTAATCAACAGGGAATTTATCTTTGCTTCTAATGGAATTATTTCGAGTAGATCATCAATCAGCGAATCTTGAGCCATGTTGTTGAGGTAAGGCGTGTATCAGTCCAGTAAGGTACCTTTTCCGCGGCTGTTCTCGATTTTTGCATTACTGTATTCTTATTACAAATGTACTTTCAGAAGAAACGGGTGATTTTACCGAAGTTGAGCTACCCACAATATCATGTAAATTTCGTGTCATCAAGCATTAGAAATCCAGAGAACTGCAATTTTTCTTTCTTGCCATGTCATTTTTACAAAGAATATGTACACAGATATTGTACTTGTACTATTATACTTGTACATAACATGCGGTTTGGGCTAAAAGACGAAATGACGTAAAGTGTAATGGGACGGATAGTTCTTACGTCGTAACGTCGTATCTTAGATGCTCGGAAAGTTCGAAAATCAAAGTAGCGCGCATCCTTAAATTCAATAGCATCATTTAAAACCTGATAAATTTACAGCATGGACCAGACATCAGTTATCCTCATTCTAAACAAAGTAATATGGCCAAAAAGTATGAAAATTTCTATGTCCAAAAATGTACGAAAAGACGTAGCAGAATGGATGGGATATGATGCCACAGGACCCACGTTTTAGACATTTCAAGAAATTTTGTAACGGAAAATTTCAAATGCGTTGAAGAGACAGACGATCAACCGAAGTTGATCGAACTTGGCGACATGTGCTCTCGCGGACTTTTGGTCCATCAGCAGTGCCACTCACTAAGTAGTTCAAATGTTAAACGTCTTCAAATTCAATAGCATCATTTCAGACCTGATGAATTTACAGCATGGACCAGACATGCAAGTTTCGGGTACTAAACCCTCGTCATTGATCCTCAGTCTAAACAAAGTAATATGGCCAAAAAGAATGAAAATTCTTATGTTCTGGGATGGAAGTTCAACTCCTCAGAAAAACGACAGAGGCCATTAAGGACATCCCTCCCCTTGATTGATCAGCTTTTTGCTGATCGATTCTCTATTTGCTGTAGTACCTTTTCTAACATGTTTATTACCTGAATTTGCTTATTACACAAAGAACTGAAGATTATAAATGTTTTCCCCACTAGGGAACATTTCAGAGCAAAAACTCCCCCAGCATTCAAAGCCTTCCCAAACATAAGGGTTATTCTTAACTGCACAGAGATATATGTACAAAGGTCTTCTAGTTTAATTAATCAGAATCTGACTTTTTCCAATTACAAACATAACCCTCTGAAATTCTTGATAGGTATCACTTCCATTGGTGTTATATCATTTGTTTCTGAGGCTTGGGTGGAATCCTTGATCTGCTAAATGTGGGAGATAATGTAATGACAGATAAAGGGTTGACAATTGGGGACTTGTTAAATGAGAGAAAATGCACATAGAATATACCCCCATTCAAATGCAAAAAGGGCCATTTCACAGTTCAAGAAGTCTTTGAGAGTCAAGAGATCGCTAAAGTACGAATTCATATGGAGCGTAGTATTGGGAGAGTAAAAAACTTCCACTTGTCTGATGGGGTTTTACCCCTGAATTTGACACCAATTGCATCAAAATGCTTTCAGGTGGCATGTTGGTTGACCAACCTTGATGTTCCCTTGGTAGAAGAGAAATAAGTAACATTTTGACCTTGAATTTTTCTGCTTCCTAGCTGGACGCTAATTTATATACCAACAATTAAGTAATTATTTTTTTTTTATTATACATAAATTGAAAATTATCGAAAAAATAGCAATCCAAGGAATGGTTGTGTCGCCTGCAAAGTGGCTTATGAATTTTATTTTTTTTTTAAAGTAGTTCAAATATCTAGGTCAAGGTCACAAGGTTAAAAATTATGGTATGTTTACAAAGGTCTTGTCATAGAGAATATAAACATGTGGAATATCAAAGCCCTATCACTCACCAATAAAAAATTATAGCCAATCTTAGATTTTTTTAAAAGTATGTAAAAAATATCGATATCAAGAGGTCAAAAATTATAGAATGTATACAATGGTTTTGTCACAAGAAATACACATGTGAAATATAAAAGCCCTTTTATTTATTACAAATGAGTATAATTCAAAACAAATCAATAGATTGGGTCAAAACATCAACAAAAAATTGTATAGTCACAAATAATTTTGTCTTTTTATAAATTAATAGAATATTTTATATCTGTGCAGGTATCTGGTGTAAATTAATTTCTGTGCGAAGGCGTGAAAATTCATATCATTCATTCAGTTTAGTGGGTCATTCAATTTAATTTCAGCACATCATGAACAGAAGTTTAATTTTCAATCCTGAAGATGGTGACAGGGTCACGGTTCAAGTGTCTCAAGTTTAAAATTCTTGTTCAAATTGTGTTACTGTTATGGAAGATGCTCGAGAAGCTGTTTTGCATCGATATGTGCATAATGAATATATCGTCATTATACCTGAAAATAACACAGTTCTAAACCACATGCTTTGCAGTCCAAACCCCTACAGAAATACCCTGTGAGTGTGAAGTGTGTATCATGCATGCCAGTCATGCAAACAGTATACCATACACTGAATCACCCTCACAATCTGCCAGTATTTATAATTCAGACGAAGATCAACATTATCATTTTCAGACAGTATAACAGACGATGAATATTATGACAGCCAAACACTCAGTACTGATGCCACAGACAACTCCTCCGATACACACATACATACAGATACAAATGAATAGTCGTCTTCTGAGAAAGGGAGATTTGTTTCCTATGAGGATGGGGTGTATAATGGTTGTATAGATACAATAATTAAAAAGTATACATAACATAACTGATAAGTCCTTAAATACTGCCGTCTAATTGTTCACTGTAACATGTTGATTGGTTAAAAAATGAGAAAACACGTGCTTCCTTGCCGTGCGTATGCCTTGCTGGCAACCCCATGCATTGGGGTTATAATACGTTGCTTTGTATTTTATCATGTTTATCAATAGAAATTCTTTTTACTAATACTCTGAAATATTACTAAATATGCAAAAATTCACTTCACTTCTAAGGAAAAGAGATATAAAATTTTGACAATATAATCCTCCGTAAACAAAATTTATATATATAAGGCGCAAGCTAGAGGGTCGGAGGGGAGGGTCTTCTAGACAAATGTTCAAATTAAGAAGTATTGTATATATAAATTGGTGAAAATTTTAAGTTCGCCTTCAGAGTTTGTATATAAAATTAGACTCTATGGTGATATGCATCTTTCATGTATACATGTATTAAAAATTCAATAGTAATACATTATACATGTATTGATTATATGCTTTCTTTTGATTCCTGAAAAAAGTTCGCTACTTTTCATGTGGTGGAGGTTTTGTTTGTTTGCTTTGGTTCCTGTTTTGTCCTGATTTTGTATGCCTTCTGTTTCTGATTTTCTGAATTATCGATTTTGTGCTGTGGGCAGGGTTATGGTCATTATCCATATTTGTCATAAGAACTTTGTCATTAAAGAAACTATGTTTGATAGAAAAGTATGGCAAGCGAAGCGAGCCGAAAAATTTGTTTTATATAAATTGAAAACTGGCGAGCGTAGCGAGCTGGAACATTTTCAGAAGTTTTAAGCGAAAATTTATGGTAAATCTTCACATATAGATTACTTGTAAGAGCAAGATTATTTTTTTTCTGACACACCATAAGCAAATTTATTTATTTCATCAAAATTCTAAGCAAAATTTTTTTTTGAAAAAAAAACCCCAAGCCCCACCCCCCCTAGAATATCAAATGGACCATGCCTTATGATGCAAAATACATGCAAAAAATATGTGTACATAGTATCAGGGAAGTACATGGTTTTTTTTTTGTTGTTGTTGTTGTTTTTTTACAAAATTAATGAATTAAAAATAGTTTTGATCAATGAAGTTCTATATATTTTTTTTATTTGTTTCTCGTCTTTTCTTAAGGCCCCCGTTATTAAATAAAATAACTATTCAGTGGGAGGAGTTGCACCAAGTAATGATAATAATAATATAAACCTTGAGTCAATCCTAGTCTGGCGATCTCATCATCTAACAAACGAAGATTAATGCAAAAGAAGGGGGGAGATCTTCAACAAGACCCTGTTGCAGCATCAACAGCAAAACACCAAAACATCCGATGCAAAAACAAAAAAAGATACGAACATACACAGATTACTAGCCTATTGATTTTTAGCGCGGCATTAATATGCTTCGTCGCGTCATTTGATTGTGACGTCATAGTATGACAATACGTTAGGTGCCATGTAAAATAAAAGATTGCACAAGTTACGGCAATGCGCGAAACAATGCGCACACGTTTTGTCCAGGGCCTCGTTAAGAGAGAAGGACATTTGTTTTTATTGTGGGGAGACATTTTTTTAAATCAAGTTCATTCAATATTACAATACATACAAATATATACAATAACACAATTTTACAACAATACATACAAATATATACAATAACATCACTGTTCACCGCAATAACCAAACGAAAGGGTGGTCCAATCTTCTCTGTTCAAGGCCCGTTTTGTGTACACGATCCGATAGGCTTTCTTCTCGGATCGATTGAAGACGGCACTCTTCCATTTATCACGATAGATTTTGTGCTCGTTCACCGCCTCAATGCGGCTTTCTTGCGGCTCTGTTCGTCTGACTCTTCTTTCCCGTGATCCATCATCAATTCTTTAATGGATGAAAAATTGATAATTTGGGAATTCAGGAAATTTAAACTGAAGCGTTTCACGCAGACTTTTTCCAAACCTCTGGTCGTGCGGTAAGCATAATGCTTGGGTCCTCCACTGACAAATTCGACAATTTGATCACCGTCCAATTCATCTGTCAGCTCACCCAAATAGTCTCCAAGAGGAACTTCGTTCTGGCCCGGTCAACAGATGAAGACGATGCTGTCCATATCGTGATACAAGACATCTCGGCCAAGGGTATCCAACACGTGGTATAATTTCAGGCGAGCCATGGATGTGGTGAAAGTCGCCAGGAAGATGTTGGTATTTGTACACACGAAGTCCCAATCAGGTCATATTTCCTCGTTTTCGAAATACAGCTCGATGTACCTCTTTCAGTCCTCTATTTTGGGGCAATGACAAATATGGATAATGACCATATCCCTGTTTACAGCACAAAATCGATAACCCAGAAAATCAGAAACCGAAAGCATACAAAATCAGGATAAAACAGAAACCAAAGCAAACAAACAAAAACCTCCACCATATGAAAAGAAGCGAACTCCCGATATGAGAGTGAGACCAGGTGGTACCGTCCGCCAAAGTCTCCACACACCAGGTTGGAAATCCCGAAGCTTCCTGTTTTAATTTTAAAAAGATGTTGATGTAGATGGATAATAGTCCCCCTTCTTTTGTTTCTGGGTTGTATTGAGTTGTCTCTTGCCAGTGTAAGACTTGATACATTTTCAACGGGTCGTAGCCTTTCTCTAGGGCTCTTTTCAGTTCAATACTGGTCCAGGTGCCCAATAAACTCCTCTCGTCGTCATTGTGGGTACAGCGGTCATTTTTATCTCTCGCGCCGCAGGTCCTACACAATGGGAACTGGAGTTTCCCATTAAACCGAACAGGTAGCGCGGGAAAAAAGTCTTTGGGTGGCAGCACTTTGCATTTCACTATACCAAAGTAATTTTGAAGATCATTGAAATCTTTTTTTATGACCATGGGATGACCTACTGGATAGCGGCAGGTTTTGTTAGTCCACGGATAGAGACTTGTGAAGTCCAAATAACGGATTTCTTCACTCGGTTTTACTTTGCAGTGCAACCGGATGGCATTGGTCCGCCCTTCGAAAAAGCTAACTCTTAGGTCGATCGGTTCTACCAGGTCCAGGCTATTTACAACCGTCTTCATGGTAGGCTCCTTGGCCAGTTTGTCTCTAAATGCATGTTCCCAAATGCTGACGTACCCGTAGCCTTTGTCCCTGATAGCTTTCTCACGAATCTTTGTCAAGGTGAAAAATTCGACCGCCGTCTTATCCGTTCCGGGTATGGTGATGGTTTGGCGATCCCTTGGGTAGCAGGTCTTGCAGCCGTGCCAGTGACATCCAAGGAACTCGTACACTGTGTTGTTCTGGAGACAATATCCATCGCAGTGATACCGAATCCCTGGAATGTGGTACTCGCCTTGGTTCAAAGCGTGGCGAATCCAGAGGTCAGAATTTAACATTTCCAATTCTAACCACTGAATACATGCTTTCGTTTAACTTAGATCTGTAGAGTCTAGTTCCTCCTATCCCACCTTGATCTTCATGGATCCCGCCTGCTGTGTAGCTTCAAACTGTCCTAGGTACTTGAACAGAGATTTTGAGTCGTCGTCTTCAGATTTCTGTCGAAACAACCCCTTTTCCCGCCGCAAGTTCGCGAGAGTCCACAACTGACCGTCATACTGCACTTCTTTGTCATTGTTTCTAAGAGAAAAGGGAAGGTCTGTCTGCTCTGCTAGTTCTACAGACCATTCTTCCAGGAGAAAACAGATCCGGAATGTGTTCAGGCACATGCCGGCAATTGTAACGGAATCGAAACGGTCAATCATGCCGGCGGTGGACTCCTTTATAAACTGACGAAATTTCAGACACGCCTGTCTCAATATGGCGACGTCCCTCTTACAATAGGCATCAATTTCTTTGGCAAAGTCGAAAGTGGCATCGGCCGCCTTCTTTTCCTCCAACCACAGCAGAAATTTGGCTCTGCCCTTTGTAGACATCGAATCTGCGCCATAATAATCGGCATCAGGATAATCGTCGTATGTGTTGAAAAAACAATGAGGAAAGTGTCCTTTCCGAAGAACCTCCTCCTCCTGGGACTCGGGGCTCAAACCAAATGATGCTGGCAAACTGGCAAGCGAAAGTTGGAACAAAATTTAAGGAATCCAAAACCCGAATGTCCTGTCCACGTGGTACATTATCTTGGATCCCGAATAGAACAGATTCTTGGGGACGATAATGTTTTTAAGAAGGTATGCCAGTAGAAAAACACCGTCATAGCCTTCCATGTTGCGGGCAAAGACTGTGGCACCGCGATTCCTTTCATGGAAAAGCCATTCGCAGAACTGTGCACATGCTTCGGATCCGGTTTTCAAAATCACAGATTCCATTATCCTCCTCTGCATCGGAGGTCTCGTTTGTATGGTTTTCTAAATTGATGAAATGTGTCTATTAGATGACGAAAATATATTTATCTGATATAAAGTGAAATAGATTAATGTTGAAATCCGTTGGTGATGATGATAGTATATAGTTTTACCTTGTTCTGTTGCTTCAACTTGTTGCCTCGGAACAGCTTCTATTCCCTCATTTTTAGGATGACAGTTGGTCTCTTTATAGGTATCGAAGGCTTCATTTTTTTGTGACACAAACCAAGTGTAGAAGCCCTTTTTAAGGGGTGATAACGAGACAAGTACCGGGAAGACATCGGAGTTTCGAAATTATTCGTAACCCATGTCACCGTTGTACTTTCCGGGTATTGACCATGGATGGTGACCTTAAAGCCTGACGGCCGTGTAATAATGACTTCATTTTAGGTACGTGTATTTAGATGTTAAACGTATTCTGGGCTACAATATGGTTTTGAAATAAATGACTTATTGAATGAAAAGGAGATTTGTTTAATGATGAAAACTGAAAATGATGGCTTTATTTCTTAGTTTTATGGATAGAAAATTTACATCGAATTTTTGTTCGTTGTTCCTCTGCCTTTAGGTAGATCAGACTGGTCAGCCTGAGGTCTATGTAATTATTACATTTTAGATACATGCAAGTTAATATGAATTGTAAGAAATGAAAAAAAAGTAGAAATAATACAAGATACAGGTGGTTTAGGTGTATTTTCACGACTTTGGATTTAATTTTTGTCCCATGTATATATATATATATATTATTATCGATGTTCCTCTTCCTTTAAATATGTAGCAATTTATGGGTATTTGGAATAATAGCCTGAGGGTCTTGTATGATTACTTTTTTTGAGACAGGTGTCAAGATGGCTGCGCGGCTACGTTAAGGTGCTCCACGTTTTTACGTAAGAGGAAAATTCCGCGAAAACGTTGCTCGACGTGGAAGATGACGTCACAACATCGTCTTATGCTTCGCATAATTGAAGGAATAACTCAAATCAAACCTTTATTACAGATTTTTCTGAAAAGTTTCGATGCATAGTATCAATCTAAATATGTGTACGTATTTTATTTTGAGAAAACCCCTTGGAATTCCGTATTTTTAGTGTTCATTCAATAGGAGTCATTTGGGGTCGAGCATGCGCACTCGTGATTCTGTGTCAAGAAGAAGCTTTACGAGGACCTTGTGAATGGATAACAGCTGAGCAGGTGCGCGGTAAGTCAATCGTGATTTTTTCCTTTTCACCAACTAAGAGCACGTATACAAACGACTGACTGCAATCTTTCTTTTGAGTTTAGATATTATTTCACATTCTGCAGTGATTCATGCGTCATTTAGATAGATATATCAGCTTGGTTTTTGTGTAGAAGTTGTAGGGTGAAGCACATGGTCATTTATCGACGCAGCAGATGATCATGATGATGATGTCTCGTTTGAATGAACATGAGAATGATGAGAAGTAAATGCTTTTTAAACTCATATATACTCTTTTAGTATATCTTGAACCTTCTCATCACAGGCTGGGTACATCATGACATATAGTGTGTACATTATTTATTGACTGTCGAGCCTGTGCCCTCCTTTTTTATTTTTATTTTTTTAGACATGTACAGTGATGTATATAAATATTAGACACATACAGACAGACAGAAGGCGTACCAGACTTCATGAAAAGAGTAAGTTTTATTAGTAGATGGGGCCTTTGGAGTTGGGAAAAATAACAGTTTTTCTAAAACAATTGGGAAAAATTTAATTTATTTGGCTGCCGTATCACTTAAAATTTAGCATTTCAATTTGGTTTTTTTTTGTTAATTTTCCATCAGGTTCGAAATTGGGGAATAGCATCATGGCATTAATTTGGGAATAGGGCCAAAGAGCCACCCCAAATGAGGATCGAGAGCTCTATCAGATTGAAGTGCACAATGTATGATAAGTAGACGAATACTAAATTTCAAAGGGTGGGATTAATATTTAACCAATCCAGTGTACAAATGGAGATCTCGCGGACGTCTCGTCCATTTAAAAAGTGTTAAGATTATCTCGGTAATCTTCGGCAGTGTCTCGATAGTTTCCGTCGATTGAGCGAAGGTTGGCATGCTGACCTTTGATGATAGAAACCATTGTTTATGTTGTATTACATTTGTAGGTATATTTAGGTAAAAATATTCAATGATTTTAACTATATTATACACTTGATATTCTTTTGTACAACGGATACCTTAAGTTAGTTGAAAAATATGCATGTTTTAACTGAAAATAGTAGTTATAAAACGGCACCTGTTTGCTAAAAGCCAAACTTGTTATGAAAACATTAATAGTTTTATGCGGTGTATATTAGAATTTTCAGAGTATTTCTTTAATCCATCTTAAAATATGATCAATCCCCCTATAAACATTTCTTCATTTCTCAGAAGCTCAACTTAATCAGATCTCCATAGCAGAAATATAACATTTTTCTGCAACTAGTACGAAAGATCCCAGTAACGTAACGCGTATGAAAGATCCCGTTCGAAAAATCTCAGTATGAAACGGTATTGGTACATGTACCGTATGACTGACAGAAATCCCAAAATGTCCAATACTTCATCACTGCGTAGCATCACGTGACTTAAGTTTGTGAAACCATGAACACAAAGTGATGATTGTTTTGATTCAATTTTATCATTTCATAGCTGATGTCCTTGTAAAAAATGATATTTTGATGATTCTTTATTTGTCAATCAAGAAATCATTATTGTTTTTACAAACATTCTGACAAAAGGAATGTCGTGGTCGAAATATGTTAAACACAATGTTGTGGTGGTTTCCACGCAAATATCTATGTAGCTTTTGTCACAATTTTTGTAAAAACAACGGCATTTTACTTACTAACAAGTCCATGATTGTTAAAGTACCAGTTTAGACAAGGATATAGGCTATGCAAAGAGAAAATTTAATCAAAACAGGCATTGTAGTTCCTGTTTTCTTTTCTCTAACTGAGCTTTTTATTTATTCTTGGTTTCACCAAATTAAGTCACGTGATGCTACACAGTGTTTATGGAAGTTTTCAAGAACCCTAAAGTGTAAGAGTCACAGTGCAGTAAACTACAGGTAAACAAGCACATTATTAACATGCACACAAATACCGGTAGCACTTCGACAATAGTACCACATGAAACAGTAGATGTATTACCAGTATCCACACGTAACCAAATGTACTGTATACGAAACAACACATACTTGCAACATATTCGCATCGCAGCACATTTAAGGCCTTCCATAGAAATGACGTAGAAGTTTTTTCCGCCAAATAACGTAACGTCATATGACGTCATGGACACCGTGTCGTCAGGTTAGGTAGCAACACATTTATTAGCTTTGTTTATCGTTGATTCCTTTATTTACGAGATAAGATTGCATTTATACAAAAAACAAAACATATAACTTCATCACTGACACATCGCCGGGTCAATATACTTTTGAGAAAGCCCCTAATCTACATCTGTACTCTGTGACCCCGTACACCGAAGAATGCGATCTGCGTTACTTAGAAGCTTGAGGTGACGAACAGGTGCGAATCAACAGTTTACAGAGCGGGTAGAACAAATAAAAAGGCAGAGTTTGGTAAGTATAAGCGATATCAAACTTCAATAACTGGTGCTGTATGAAGGAAATATCTTAGAATTAGTACAATTACATCATGGAATCAATTTATTCATAGAAATAAAAGGAAACTCCTTGGATTACCAAGAGACATGTGTGAAATGTATGTGTAAATTACAGAATTTCATCGCGTTTTACTTAAGTTACACTGTTACTGCAAAGCTGAGTAGTAGCTAATGTTTATGTGAATAGTTTAGACACTTGTAGATTATGATATCAGTTCGTACGAAAGTTGAATGATGAGGAAAAAAGGGTGAATGTTATACTAATGTGCCCATGTATATGTTGTTTTCATAACATGTACCTTTAAAAATGTTTGCTTCTGAGTACACTTGTAGTTGTACAATAAATTATACTTGCAGTAGTATGTGCACCGAAATATCGAAATATTCAAATACCAATTATTGTTTTTTTTTTCTTCAGAATGTTAAACTTAGAATGGATTTCACACCAGCTGCTGCATGAAAAGAAATATTGTCACACACTGTGAAAGTTTCAGAAACACATGCATGTATCTTAGCCACACAGTACTGTTCATTTTGGATATTTTTGCAGGTACAGAATTTTTAAATTTATGTGTAAAGCAACATTTGTTTTGCCTATTTAGGAATATTATAATGATTTAAAAAAGAAGTCAAATAAAATAAATGCATTTACTATCTATAGTGAATAATCTAAAGCTATAGCCATACCAGGCTTATTTAGCTATTCATAAAATAATAACATATCACTGCGAATTCTTTGTAATTTATGTCGCTAGGACACACATGTATATTATATAACTAACTTGTAAAATTATGAATTTTGTGTCCAAGCTACAGTTTGGATTTTAAAAGCTAGATTTATATAGTCAATACTTTTTTTTTATTTCAGATCCTTGCCTTGAAGAGTGAATGCTTGAATAATAACTTTGAACAACCACACACATTACAGATGAAGAAATGTTACTTTCAATATAAAATAAAGAAAATTAATATCTCCTAAAATTGATCTGTACTTGACTTCATGCTAAAATCTCCAAGAGCGGGGAGGGGGGGGGTTAAATTGCTTTTGTTTTGATAGTTTGTCTGCCTGAAGGATTTAGCCGAGCATGAGAGGGCTTTCAAGGTCAACATATACACAAATCTCTATGTGCATGGCAAGAGCAGATACGAATATTTGAAATTTAAGCTTGGCTTTGCTTTCAAAAGATACATGTAGCTACTGACACCTGCATGGTATGCAACAAAGACACGTAAATAAATTATTGTTGTACTATGCAGAACATCTCGTACAAGGTGGCTGTTAAGGAAAGGTCCCATAATACCAGTTATTAAAATGTCGGTCACTCTTATAATATGGTGTTAGGAAAAAAATGACAAATAGTCTCAAGCTCCTGGCAAGAGTTATTCACGCACCATTAATTTGTTCCCGCTTTACAATTATTTTATTTGATATCTGCAATGCAGAAAAAAAATAAGACTGGGTCATCGGTCAAATGACAAATTTGAAATACTGAAAATATTCAACAAATTTGCTTAATGCTTACATCAACTTTGTCATAGGACGTCGTTTATCTAAATTTTGGTGGATCACTTTGTCTGTTGTCTCCCCCCCCCCCCCAATCATGTTGTCACGAAAATATCGGGAGTAATGAAACAAGGTAGGATTGCTGCTCGACCATTCCGAGGCACATTTATTGATCATATACATACAAATGTTTGTTACGACAAGGATTCGATATTATAATAAAGGAGTAACCTTTCGAATATTTTGAAAGGCGAAGGGAAACATGATTGCTGAATGAAATCCGGCTATAGATTTGACCCCAAAAAATCTCTGAATTTTGCATCTGCTGTAAATAATAATCCTGTCTGGACGACCATCAAATAAATTCATGATCTGAAAATGCAAACAAAGGGAAAGAAAAAACCCACCCAAAACAAAGCCGTTATACATACAATGACAAGTTCTCTAGCCCGACACACCCCCTTTCCCGGCCCCATAAATCAATGACCGCTCTTTAAATTTCTGTCATATTTCGTCGATCTCATGAGAAATTTATAAGTGCTAATTAACTTTCAGGGGACATGGAATTCAAATAAAACATATGAAATCTAATTAAGTAAAACCGAGCAGAAGATTCCCAATGTCAGTGCAGCGGGTCAGAAACTCGGGTCACACTTTCAATTTTCATCAACTTTTGCATGCAATCGCAAGTTGTCAATTATAAGTGCTTTTCAATGTCAATGTCAGCTACGCTTTTACATGGCTTGTGTTTTTATTTCTTTATTTTTGTTTTAGAAAATATACACTGAAAAATGTTTAAAAAAAAAAAAAAAGAAAGAAAAGAAACAGTGCCTATGCGTCTTCTGACACATTGAAATGGAATTTTAAATCAGTATGAAAGTATACCTAAATTTTAATATTAATATGACAATAGACATCATCCACAGAATTTGCCGATACCTCTATTTCCAATCTAGATCAAATTTTGTTTTTTTTTCTGCTGGGAAACAAACATCAGTTTTATCTTCTTTTTTTACCCTTATTTTTTTCCCGATGTCTAGAAAAAATAATACTGGATCTAGAATTACCTGTTGTCCAGAGCATAGGATTATACTAGTATATAGTAGATAAGGTCTCCTTTCTTAACATAAGAAACCAGAGAATCCATAACATGAAGAAATTTTCAATTTTGGTATAAACAGTGAAGAATTTATGTCTGTTATCGATCCCATTGCGGTCAAAGGCGTCATAAGTCGAACAAGGTTTTTTTTTTCTGTCACGGTAATGATTATTAAAGGGACGTATAATGTATGTAAATAAATATTACGAATTAATATAATCAATCCATGCAATTCTAATGCATGTCCGATATTATACAGCATCATGTAAGTTTCATGTATATTTGGTTCATGGGTTCGTACGGTAACCGGCAAGACCGACACCCCGGCGTGGCGCCCTGCTCCCCCCCTTTTTTTTCCTGCGATTCACCCCTCAATATACAAAAAGTGAAATGAAATTTAACAGACTTGAATAAATATTGCTTGATCATTTTTCATATGATGAAATGAAAAGTTTATTCAAATTAGCTTTTTAAAAAATTAAAACGGAATTTACAGAGAGCAATTAACGCAATCACGTCCCTTGAATAAATCTGATTCCAATGAACGTTTATTTGGTAAACGAACGAACTACCGATTAGCATCTGTCAGAAAAACTGCAACGGCGCAAGATGTTACCGTACATAAATCAAAGTGAAATTTTGCACACATTTTAAGTGATAGGTGTTCTTTCATAATATAACTGGGGGAAACGTTTACATTCTATAGTTTCTTTTAAATTCTCTGCCATTCGTGCCAGTGTCGGTAATTTTTTATGATATGGGTATATTTTTCTCGATTTTTTAAGTAGGCGTTCTTTATCAAAGATTTCCCCAGCAAGAAGTAGGTAAATAAACCCCCCCTTTGTAGTATGGTATCAATATTTTCTTTGAATGATAAGGTTTCACCTTGCGCCAACTGATTTTGTATGACCAATGTTGATCTACGAAAATATACGTGTCACGTGACAACCCGACGTTCGGGGAGCATATATCAATAATGAAAAGATAGATTATGATATAGCATCTATACTGATACATAAACTATTTCATTCCATCTTATTTGGACAATTTAATAATTCCTTGAAATTAGCTATCAAAACTGACATCAAATTTTGTCAATGACGTCATGGAAGGCCTTAAATGTGCTGCGATTAAACATTTCAAACAAGAAAACAAAGACTGTACATATACAGCACACAGTCAGTCATTTGATCGATAAATAAACATAAAAACACATAAATTTGTTTTAAACTTTCAAGTCACCAAGTGGATGAATGAGTTGCACGTTTCAGGTTGCCAAAAGTCTTTAATTGGCAAATGGGACAAACATTAATTTCAAGCCCTGAGTAAAGGTTAGCTTCCACATGTATGCATGAAGAAACAATGACAGTTCATTCTTTTCGTTGTTGTACAATATGTATGTTTGTGTTCAATTAATTCGGGACAGTATGGCGGCCTTAAAAGCATTATGACATAATAAAATATCTATAGAAACTTCGTTTTTTTAGCGTACTTTCACTGAACTTGATGCTGATTACCATAGAATTTGATGACGTCACAATAGGTTTACGTCAAATACCGTCCCAAACGAGAAGTAACTCTGTATAACGAAATGTAAAAATCACAAATAATGTCATATGAATTAATGTATTCCTTGTGACCAGACCTTTCTATGGGTACCAAAATTTTTGACCTTGTGACCTTACCTTGGAGTTTTGCCTTCTTCAATTTTTACTGCTGACGAGGGCATTCATGTTTCACAAACACAAGGTTTTTATTGTACCAAATTCTTGACCTTGCAGTATGATCTTCTTTTCAAAATCAGTGTTTAATACATGTACAAGCTGACGAAGATCTTGACAGGGGCATTCATGTTTCACAAACACAATTGTTTTATTTATAGATTTTGCTTGTTGGCCAGATTACTGAGCAAAATCCGGATTATGAAATGGTGAAGTCAGTCTGTCCGTCCGTCAGTGCATCAACAGTTTGGTTAAGGTGTTGCGGTTAAGGCTGTTGAGAGAAAATTGCTTGGAGGAGGACCTTGATCTAGATATTTGATTTACTTTTCAGGAAGAGTAATATTGGCTATATCTTTTGATTGGTAGGTGATAGGGCTTTGATATTTCACATGTATTTTCCTTGTAACAATGCCATTCTACACATACTCTAAGATTTTACCTTTTGAACTTGACCTTCATATTTGACCTTCTTTTCTAAGGTTGTATATATCTTTTAATTGGTAGGTGATAGGTCTTTAATATTTCTTATGATGAGACCTTTTTGTTATCAATTTTTACGTAGTGACCTTGACCTAGATGATTGACACTCTGTTCTGAGAATTTGAGAATGACCATAACTTTTAATTTGTAATTAAGAGGTAGATATTTCAAATGAATTTCATTTGACAAGACTTTTCTACTGATACCAAAAATTTGATCCACTTTCTAGAATAATAATCAAACCGCTTCGCAGGCGACACAAGCATTCCTTGGATTGCTTTTTTTTTTTGTTTAAAATTGTTCAATGTTCTGTATCTTTTCAGAATGAGAATAGTCATTGCTTGTGATTTAAGAATCTGATTTTTGGTCGGATTGCAAAGTAATTCCGGTCTATAGATTGACGATGTCAGTCTGCCATCAACATTTTGGTTAAAGTTTCTGGTTGAGGCAAAATCTAAAGAACTATATGCAGTAGAAACTTTATATTATACATGAAGGTTGCCCATGACAAGACCTTTCAATTTATTCCGTAACATTTGACCTAGTGACCTTGACCTTGGACTTTGACCTAGTTTAAGATTGTGGTTAAAGTTCCTGGTTTAAGCAAAATCTATGGAAATTTATGCAGTAGAAACTTTATATTATACATGTATGTTGCCCATGACGAGACCTTTCAATTTATGCCGTAACATTTGACCTAGTGACCTTGACCTTGGACTTTGACCTAGTTAAAGATTTTGGTTTCTGGAGTGCCTTAGAAATATATATGTTTCACAAACATCATGCATGTGTATCTATGACTCGGTGATTTCATGTAACATATCTTCAATTCTTGATATGCTAAATGGGCTTTGTAACTGTACTCTGTAAAATCCAAATTCTGTTTGCAATGTTTCCTGAATTTTTCATTATTTTGTATCCAATATATTGATCAAAGAAATGTTAACATCTCAACACATTTATTTTCAAAGAAAATTAAACGTTTAACTTAAAGACAGATAAAGTTTATTAGATCATTATTTCATCCATGATAACTTAAGGCACGGTCCATTTCATATGGGGGGGGGGGGCTTGGGTTTTTTGTCGGAGCAAGATCTTTTTTTTTCTCCCAGAGCGGAGCAAATTAATTTTTTTCTTGCAAAGTTGCAAGAGCAAGATTATTTTTTTTCTGACGCACCATAAGCAAATTTTTTTTCATCAAAATTCAGAGCAAATTTTTTTTTTAAATAAACCCAAGCCCCCCCCCCCCCCCCCCAAATATCATAATGGACTGTGCCTAAACATGTTAAATATGTTAAAAAAATTACTCTCATTATTTTAACATATCCATGCAGATTTTGATATGTAATTGTATTTTAATTATTTAAATATGTTAAACATACAGAAATATCAGATTTTTACTGTCTTCTTAAAAATTCAAGATTTGATCATTTAGTGCTGAAAATAGGTATTTTTATTTACACCTCTACTAGTAGAAGAACAGGTGAATCAAATCAAAACATAACAGTTCACTTCATAATTGTTACTGAAACTCCAAAGGTTACTGAACATGCTTTATTAAGGTATTCAATGGGTAATGAAAGAAATTATGCCAAAATCATTGACATAAGATGCATTCTTCATTTAATATTTTTCTGTGTCATATGATATTTCAAAAACTTTTATGCTATCCCAGTAAATGTTGAAATATATATATGTATATATATTGAATGTTGCCATGTTTAGGAGTTATCTCCCCTTAATGAAAATTATCAAAAATAATTGCAGAAAAATAATTTGTGAACTTTTCATTTTTCCACCAAATTTGATGATAAATATTTTTTTTTTTAGAATTTTTTTGACCAGTCGATATTTGATGCCCCATCATTCTGTTGAAAATTTTAAGAAAAATAACATTTTTCCGTAGAGTTCATTGTAAACTCTAAGGACACATAACTGTTTTTCAGTATCTAAATTGGTCAAAAAATTTCAATTAATTTTCACATTGTAAGTATGCAGTGATTTTAGGTGTCAGGATTCCATAAATGGGTGGTACAATTACCTCTCGTTACCCGTGTTACCCATTGAATACCTTAATTTCCTTCTAACTAGCAGAAAAAAATATGGACAGCTAGAAGTAATACACCCCCCAATGCTGTAATAACTTTTCCACTGACAGCCTTATTTGTCTTTTTCCAGGACCTTTCAATGTTCGATGTGCTGCACTGAGAGAAATCTGCTCACGCGCTTTAGCTGTATCATACGAATTTCTGAATGTTCGATCAGATGGATAAGTATTAAGCAACCTCCTGTATCTAATGAAGTCTTTTACGTCTTGAGTATCTCCGAGCACAGATTGAAGAACTTCAATGGTAGAAGAGGACTCTGCAAGAGGAATTATGAAATCTACGTATTGATTCATGTTTATAGAATTTACAAGTATACATTAGATATTTGGGAATCAACATGATCAAGTTAAGTCCTCTTATCATGTTATAATTCTAAATTTAACTATAATGAGTATCGCTAAAAGACAGTACGGTTAAATTTTCTGCCACTTTCATATGCTTGATATGTATGGTATAAATCAAAAATATTACATCATTCATTTAATCAAAGACTATTCTATTCTTAGACTAAATGATATCATATTCAAGTAAAAAATACCGAACAATTTGATATGAGGAAAAGTTTATTTTACCTTCAACTTTAGATTCACTTGTTTGAAATAATCTTCTTTTTGCAGATGTTAATGTGCCATCCTTTTTGGAGGGGTCAGCAACATTCACTTTTGGATTTGGTGCTGCCGAAGTATTTGGGAATCTGTCTCTCTTCAAATCAATAACTGTCAACGTGTTCGTTGGTACAGGGAATGGAGCTTTATAAAGAGAAAAATTCACAATTTTGAGAATAATTGTAAGCTATCTGTTCAATTCATCGATAATCACAATACCGTTCACATCTCACGGTGGCGTACCACATGATACGCAAATGATAAGTTCCACGGGAATACCCTTTGATTAAACTAAGTAAATTCTGTCTAAATCTACTTAATGTGAATTCACTTTAACCCTATCATATGGCCATTATCATCAATTATATGATGGTAATCTATTCTGGTCAAGAATACACGTGTATTTGGAGAACACTTAACAGAATTTTTTTCAATGATCATTTGACTTCTAAAGTAAATCAGCTCATAGGATATTATAAGGTTATTGTACAGTGTTGTGTACAGTATTGAAAAATATTGCTTGGGTCTACGACGTACAAAAATCCTGTATTAGACGAGACATCAATACAGGATTTTCATAAATCATAGACAAGTACAGTATTTTCATACACAACACAGTTCAGTGTTCAGTTTTTTTTTTTTATTATACTTAACAACTGTATTATTAAGTATTTAAATTCTTTTCAAATGGAAACAAAGGGATTTATTCATTTTACTGTGAAGTTACCTTGGAAATTCAATGTTGTGTTATTTTGGCCAGGTACTGCAACAACATGAGCAGCTTCCATATGTACATCAGTTGGTGATGAAGTTCTTGGAAGTTCGACGATGGAATCTCTAGATACCTGTGTATTTGGTGCATCAGCTTCAAGAGAGAAAACAGATCTATTATTTGTTACATTTATATCATTTTCTCATTTGTTTGTCTGATAGTACCTCTCTATTGTATCTCAAAGATGAAAATCAACTTAGACTCAAACTCCTTTCTTAGGACAAAACATCAAAAATAGAAAACAAAATTTACCAGCAGTGTCAATATGAATCTGGTCAGGCACTGTAGAATTGTGGTCATCTTCAACAATGTCATTCGACTCATTGTTAAAGGAAATGTTAGGTAGGAGAGGTCTCGTAGATTCATCAATAGAATCTGTGCATGGCACTTCCTTTGTTGCTTCAGATTGAGCTACAATTGCAAATGAAATTATTTTGCTGTACTTGAATAATTCTTTAATAATTGATTATGAATTACATTACATCATTGATTTTGTCCTGTCTCTATGTGCATGTATACTTTCACCCATAAGAGGTGATGTTGAGGTCAAATTTTAAAGGTCTCGTGACTAATTATGTAATAGTCATATGCATTTGTGGTTTCATTGGTTGAATAGAACTTGACTCCAGGTAATTTGAGATTTGGAGAAGTGTATTATAATTTTCTAAAGGATTAAATTCTTGTTTTTCAGAGGAAAGACAATACAGTACATACCAGATGAGACAACAGGAGCTATCTTGGAAATGGGACCCTCAAGCAGCAAATAATCGGCTCCATTACTGACTTGCCTATCTTCACTGACTGGAACCTCATTGGTAAACAGCAGATCTGTAACGACATATTAACTTCTCTGGTCATAATCCTTGAATTTTATGTAACTGATATGGGAATTTTATAATCCTCATAGATAAACTGTCAAGTTTGTCATGTGGGAGTTCATTCTCATTCTCTGTTGCAGTTTGTAATTCTGTATTGAAATTTGGAGGAATATAAATTTTACTGTATTGTACTTTATGTACATGCAATGTCTTTTTCATGTTGTTCTTCCATTATATGACTGATAAAAAAGTCACTGAACATTGTTCAGTGTAGTAACAAAAAATTGTACAAGTTTATGCCGTATACGGACATCCATATTGTACTTGTTATCCATACAAAATAGGATTCCCAATAGCATGGACTCGTACAATATTTTGTCTTACTGTATACATGCACAACAATTTTCATTTATTTATCTGTCATTCAATACTTGACTTTGAACATGTAAATGAAATAGTTTACATGTATCTCTACACTTACTATGTTGTACATTATGACTTCTCAGAATTCATATGTAATAGTGATTTTCATTATACATGTATTTAAGGTTTGAACACTGAGTAACAGTAACCAGACTAGAAGTTACAGATTAACATCAATACATATTCATTGCATTTAATAGGCAGTTTCTAAGAGATTTTTCTTTGCTATCACTTTGGACTATAGTAAGATTTATCTGCTAAGAAATTCTGAGAATAAAACCTACATTTTTACTTATTGAAATGATCTTGCTTTGCAGAAGAAAACAATACATACCAGATGAGACAACAGGAGCTATCTTGGAAATGGGACCCTCAAGCAGCAAATCATCGGCTCCATTACTGACTTGCCTATCTTCACTGACTGGAACCTCATTGGTAAACAGCTGGTCTCTTGGCGCATCAAACAGATCTGTAATGATATGATGAAAGGTTTGACAACTCTTTTCATAATCCTTGAATTGAAAGTAGGAGCCTAGTTAAGGCATTAGGGGTATAATACTCTCTTTCCGGTTGTTTTATAACTGAATTTTTTTTAAATACCGAGAAGTTTGCTGATAACCATGTCTTAGGCAATGTTCAGGATGATACATTTTCATGGCAAATTGAAGGAAACATTAAAAAACATCAAATAAGTAAAAATATATAAGATATGGAAGTACATAATTTCAAGCTTTTTGTTATTGTACCCCTAATACCTTACAAGAATAACGACTCAATTTGCTGAAATGCTCAAATGTATCTACCTTGGTGACATCATCCAATTTAGATATGGCATTCTAACCACTATCCATGTAGAAAAAATAGATAAGAAAGCCTCTTGTAGTGAAAGGTCGAGGTCAGTGACATTTATTAGAATTTATTTATTTAAAAGTAATTTTTCACCTTAACCTGAGCAACTGTTAACCTACACTAATGGTACATCACATGCAAACCATCTTTTATTCGCAAGTATTTTATTTTTAGTCCCCTACCGGCAATGCGAAAGGGGACTCTTAGTTTCTTATGATATTGTTTAAGAAGCCTCTTTCTAAAATAAAACGGCATGAACACGTTTCAATTCATCCACATTCTAATTCATTCATTTTGATTCTTGCATTTTTATTTGCCAAACACCTGGTTCAAAGCATGTATTACGAAGATATACATGTACAATGAACATGTCAAAAACCAATTCACTTGACGTACATAAGATACTAGTACTATTAGTTACACGGTTAGTTAGTGACCTGATACGTAAAAATACATGGTGTGAAAAGAAAACCCGATACGGGTTTTCTTTTCACACCATGTATTTTTCCATATCAGGTCACTTACTAACCATGTAACGAATTAATCAAGTCGAAGACCTCTAACTGTATGTGTGTGGGTCTCTATATCATACAATTCACGACATCATAATAAACTACTCGCCCGATACGGATTTACAAGCCTGATACGGCTTTTTTCACGGCGTCATGTGACCATGATCTGACCAATCAGATTCCAACATTTTTGTCTGAGGCATGATAAATAATCATATGCCCGAGAAGTTAAAAATAATCATTTAGTCTTATCTTAAAGTGCATGAATAAATGTGAGGGGACTGTATATGTCCAAGTATAACAGTTCTCTTTACTTACATTGTAATTGTATTATTTAATAGTCATTTTATCTTTTATAAATGTTTTAATTACAATTTTTACGTTTCTAATGTGCTTTCAAGGAAGAGTTTAATATAAATGTATTACCCTTGTTGTGCAAGATGTTGTGCAATTTTCCATCCTTGAACAGTTTTATTTTAGATGCTGGTAAGTTTAGGGTTCTGTTTTCAAATCTGGCAATGCATTCCTCCCACTGCTTATTCACAAATTCGTTCTCTTTTTCCAGGGATGATGATCGAAAATGGTGCACCTGTGGACCTTCCCTGTGACTCTGTTCTTCAGGACCATCATGGAAAATTACATTGTCATCCTTTAAAGACCACCAGACATTTTCTCCTAGGAGTAGAAAGTCCGCAATTCTTGCGAGATGTGCTTGAATAAGACTTGGTCTCGACTTGATTAGTTGTAGTGAAATTGTTGTGTTGCTCATTTTGGGAAGTTGATTTGCTTGTTGCCGAATTGTGGAATCTTGCCGCCTAATAACATCAAGTTTGTTGTTGTTGTTATTCAGAGCCATGAATCTCATCATACAGTTGTCGATTATTTTTCCACACTGTCGATTGGACGTTCTTTCAGATATCATTCTAAGCTCTCCAAAGGACCTTTCCTCTTGCTCTGGGACGAGTGATCTTAAGCAGAACAAACGATAAACTTCGGGTGCATGGGTAGTTAATGAGTGGAAATGCGTTCCGTAGAATTTTCGCCTTGTCATTTTTTGAGGGTTGGGGATCACCTTTTGGCAGAGTAAGGCAAATAAGAAAGATTGGTTGTACAGCCGCAGAATATTTCTGGGCGTTCTTGCATCGTAACTACTGTAACAGATAGAAATGATGTTAACTAATGCTTGACAGAGACTGAGGATGTCTGAAGAGATTTCTGATTTTGAATGCTTTATCTGGGCAAATTTAGCTAATTTGACAGCATATAGGCGTGCATCACTACATTTCAGTTGATTTTTGTCACCAACTGTGGTGTGATAGAAGTTCTCAAATTCCTTTTGGATTTCCTTGTTTGAAACATGGTGAGGCAGCTCTGTAATAATGTTTTGTACAACACTTGATATGTCGTGAAGTGGCTCGCAAGCAGGTATTTCATAGTTGGACAGGATTGAATTCAAAATTGCGTCTTCGGTCTGTGTCAAGCAAAATAGAGCTGGAGGTCTTTGAATCCCGCATAGAGTTTCTTGCAAACATGATTCTAGTTCGGGTTTTAGTTTGTGTAGAGTATTTACTCCTCTGTGTTCTAATTCATATTGTAGGTCATCTTTTGAAAGATTTGTGAATGGTGATGGGTTATTTAGACTAAATCTTCTCCACAGGATTCCCGATTTGAGAATATCAATCCTTTTATTTATCGACACAGGTTCCTGGGAGAATGCATACTCCAAATTTGCATGCTCTTTGGAGGGAATCCGGCACAGGCAGCTGTAGTTGCCTCCATGCTGATGCCCAGCCTCAAACTGTCGTGCCGGACCATCTCCACTAAACACCCGAAGTACATTTGAGGTTTGATTTCCCAGAGCATTCTTCAAGTCCTCGACTCTTGTCGCTGTGTATGAAAGCTGGTCAACATCAGAGCTCTTTGACTGACCAAGGAGGTATATCATTGGCTTCTCCACTATTGCTTGAACACTGATCGATTTTCGAGTGGGATTATTCAAAGAGAATTCCGCATCAGTAAGGAAGAAAGCAGGATCATAGACGGAAGAAACCATGAAGCATACATAGCTATGATTTAAGATGTCTGAGTGGTCATGCCACATTTTTATATGCCTTTGTGTTTCAAAAGTATGAAGAAGTGTTCTAGCTTCATCTATAGAATGTGGACATTCTTCGCCTATTCTTTCAAATCTCTTCTTAACTTCTTCCTCTTCTAGTGCCAAGAATTCCTCATTTGATGTTTGTCTTACTACTCCAAGATTTTTTTGAGTTTCGTACATTGTCCTAAGTAATTTTGAGAGGGGTAATTTTCTGCCGTAGATCGTTACATCTCTTTCTGTGAGCTCTCCTGTTGTGTCAATTTTGTTTGTTTTGTATATCTTTGGTGCAACTTCTTCTCCTATGTCAATTTCTTTTGATTTCAATTTTGCTTTTACCTTTTTGTGTAGGTTAATCGTAGGGATGTTTGCTGGCATGCGTAATCCACGACTCAATGTCTGTCGTGCTCTTCGAACCCGTGAGTAATACTCCTTAAGATTTGTGGTCTTGGAGGAGAATTGGCTTGTATCTATCCCAAGGTCTGCTGCTATTGACTTCATTATCTGTCCCCCGTTTGCCGGGCAAATTCCTGATGGATTTTTAAGACTGAATTGCCTTGCAAGATTTGACCAAATTACTGTGGATCCAGGTGGAAGGGACTGCATGTGAAAAGCAAAGGCTTCGCGATTTAGCGCATACTTCTCCAAATTTCCCACATGAACCTTTGGCTTTTTCTTTCCTATCATGATTTTGTTTGAGGTGTGCTCTTGTCGCTCCTCTGCTTCTGCTTTTGTTTCAAAAAAAAAGAACTCATCCTGTCCCTATTATACTCGGAGAAGGATTTACCACTACTCAAAAACTTATCTACATCTACATCATCATTTTCTAGTACATTTGCAATGTTTGAGTTTGATTTCCTCATTTCCTTTACCTTCTCCTGTCGACGGACATCTCTGTCTTTCTTTTCACTTAAATTGAAATGAGTTTTCACAACGCTTTTTAAGTTGACATCTAGAACTTTGCTCACCAAAGGATCGATGATATTGACAAATTGCTTTGCATTTTGTATTTGATTTTTTTGTGTTGCTTTTATTTCATTTAGGAGCTCTGTTGTTTTGTTTGTTATGCTTTTGAAATCTTTATCTACAGATTTGTGAAAAGACGATGCTGTCGATTCATTTGTCTGACAGGGAGAGCAGTTGGCAATAGTGTGAGTTTTCTTCACTCGCTCTGGTAGATTGCACCATGCTTGCAGGGAGAAATTTTCTAAGAAAGTGTTCTTCTCCCCAAATCGATTTGAGTTTTCCCAGTATTTTGGATCTGTTATGTACCGTTGGAGTCTAGGTACAGTGCGCCGGAATGAATCATATGACAGTTGCATTTTAGGATGACGATGCATGAACCTCTGGTAATTCTCATATCGACTTTTCATAGAGATATTTGAGCTATAGTACTTGACACTGAGGGATTTTGGTTGCTGAGATTGAGAGTTATCAACATGAACCGAATCTGTCTTACTGTTCCAATAATCCAAAGAAGTTTTGTCTTTTGTTGAACGAGATATTATTACTTTAGCGAAATTGCAATAATTCATGTTGATTTTTTGCTATTTATCTTGCAGGGTGATATACACATTTGTCATTTTCAGTTATTATTTTGTTTGTCCTTTTTCTGCCCTCTGGAAGCCATTGTGTTTAATCTCTAATTATTATATATATTTTTTTTTTGAATGAATCTTCAAAATAATTTTGCTATAGCCTAATAATTTTCATTATTTTTTTTGTATATTTCTTTTTTTTTTCTTTTTTTGTTATATATAAAGTTTACTTCATCACAAGAAAAGATGAGTAATTGATAAAAAATATTCTTATTAGCTAATAATACACATTTATTTGTTGTATTTGTGATTATTTTTCATTTATTTTGTTTTATTATGAATTAATATTGCATCAAAATAAATCTATAAAATGTAGATGTGGTTCTTTGTTTTGCATGGAGATTATAGTGATCTTTGTACAGGATGCATGTATAGTATATGGATACTGTAAAATGGAATTTATAATGAAATATACATCTTATTGATGAATTTCAAATTTATTGAGTTTTAACTGGTACAATTACCTCTAAAAGGTAAATGGACAACCTTGAAAATTACAGGAATGACTGCAATGATCCCCCCTCCCCCACACACACTTCTTCCAACTCCACTACATAAGACGAGAATTATCAACTTCAGAGAAAAACATGTTGACACTGCATTCAGGAGCTATGATGTCAACTGAATCTACATGATAGCAATCAAGTTTGTGCATAGACATGCAGTCGTATCATGATTATACATGTATTATAAAGTCTTTGTGACTTCAAAATCGGTGCTCAACTAACAACTTTGCATTTTAAAATCTTCAGCACATAGCCTGTATGAGGATTTATTCTTTCTATGTTTTACTGACTTGAAATTGGATGTAATTATAATGGAAAATTGAGTTCCACTACAAATACAATCGAGGAGAGTGTCGAAATAACTTGGGGAAAACGACTAGAAAAACCGATTTATTCAACATGTGTTTGTATTTGGCGCGCAGAACTTGTTATGACGTCATGTAAGATCATGATCTTTTGAGCGTTTATGTCTGAACGAATAATTTGGTGAAATCGTGTATGTCGAGAAAAACGTAAATTGCAGGTGCTTATCTACTATAAATATTCACGAATTTTGGAAATATCCAAAGAAGATATTTCAGAGAACCTAAATAATGCTGCGCACTTGATGAAATATGTTGTATTGGTTCTAGAAATGCGTGTACAAGTAGAAATTTTCACGATTTCCACCAGTTTTCGACTTTACTTGAATTTTTTGCCTATTGAACAATGTTAGTCTGGAAATGCCCAGCACTTTTTAGATTCCGCTTGCTCAAAAGAGAAAAATAATATAAATTGTCGTATAATTCATTAAGGTCTATCACCTGCAAAATGCAATTGATTACAGACTTCGTGGTGTGGGCTATTTTTAGCATCGTCACGTGACTAGGGGGTTTCCCCCGGTGTATGGCTGGCTGACATTTTTTCTAGGGATCATATAAAAATAATTGATGTACAACTTTACTACCTCGGAAGCATTAATCAAATATGACAGAGCGTTTATTTTAGGCAAGGTAAAATATTTTATTTTTTACTTCGACGTCGCCGTGGAGCACCTTAACGTAGCTGCGAATATCAATGACTACATAGATCAAGGTAAGATAAACAGTCGGCCTATAGACAATAAATATCCTGATATGCCTGTAATCAACATCCATACAGAAGGTATTGTTAAATTACTGACAAACCTGCGGCCAGACAAAGCAGCCGGACCAGATGAGATCAAACCACTTGTATTGAAAGAGCTACACCAGGAAAAAGGTCCCTTTCTTAATATAATATTCTCTAAATCCCTACAGACAGGTATCCTGCCAAACGACTGGACCAAAGCCAGAGTCTCCCCAATCTACAAGAAAGGTGACAGGAGTGACGCAGCAAATTACAGGCCAATCTCATTGACCTGTATTTGCTGCAAACTCCTGGAGCACATCATAACACCAAACTTCATGAAACACCTCAACACACATAACATACTCTACAACCTACAACATGGATTCAGAAACAAAAGATCATGCGACACACAGCTGGTTATGCTTGTCGAGGACCTTGCACGGAGTCTCCAGGGGGGTCAGCAAACTGACCTTATCCTCCTGGACTTCAGCAAGGCCTTCGACAAGGTTAACCACAACAAACTAATCTACAAACTACATAATTATGGCATAAAAGGTCAAACTCTTAACTGGATAAAAGGCTTTCTCTACAACCGTACACAGACCGTTGTCATGCCTCGTACGTTTTCCGGAATTGTAATTTCGGTTTTGGTTTTCTTAGTAGTGAAAACGAAAGTAAAAATCGATAGAGGCGGTCGGTCCCCGACATGAAAAATGTTATTTTAAAGGCTTGCAGCTCCCTGCATAAGGTGTATTTCATTACCTGTTTTGTACGTCTATAAGTACAATCTTTTATTATTTGCAAGATTTCTTCATTTTTCTTTGTGATTTGTACATGTACACGTGTTTTGCATCGTATATGTATACAAACAGAAAATGGAAAAATAACCCTTCTTACCGGTGTTTACCTTTACTTACCTGTACTTACCTTGATATCTGTATGGTTCAAACTTGCATATGTTGATCTAATTAATGTTTCTATGGTTTCTGATGATTTTTGATGACATTCTGTTGTTGAAATCTGTGTTCGGGACTCTGACATGATGTTTTACATATGTTTTGTGTGAAAGTTGAATAGAATTTTGTTTAATCACCTTTATTGATAATTACAGTTGTAATCTTGGATTGTGTTTTACGCATGTATGGTAAAGTGATTTGTCAGTCATACACTGGTTTATATACATTTTGTACCTTGAAGGAAATTTTGGATAAATACTGTAATTTTATTTACATTTACTCTTGCATTAATTGTAGAACTAGGTATTTAGCAAATAGCTATATTGTACTCTTTAGTTCTTTGTAGCTTTCACGGGAAACCTTCATGCTTGTGCTAAACAAACTGGATTGGATCAATAAACCATTGGACTTTTTTAGTATTTGCGTGTTTTTCTCGTTAACTGACATAACAGTGAAAGATGGCGACAAAGGTTGTTTCTACCGAACAGGAGGAGGCAGTTCAGGAGGACGATACACAGGTCCAGGAGGGTCAAATTGAGGAGGTCGAGGAGAAGCGTACCAGGGTATTGACTGAAAGGGCATTGGAGGAATACCACAGACGAGTAGAACAGTACAAGTTTAAACAGGGTCGCTTAATGCACTTAATCTATGACTCTTGTCACGTATTATCTAGAAAGGAAACTGATCCTGAGTTGCGCACTATAACGTCTGAGTACCTTACACGAGACTATTGTGAATTTTGTGCCTTTCATACAGAATTTTGTACTTATCTAGAAAATGTGCGTTCAGCAGAAAGTTTGGATGAGAAGCGCAATCAAGAGAATATTATGGCGACTATAAGCGAGAAAGCTAAAAGTCACATTACAAAGACCGGTGCCGAACCTAAACCGGAAATCGAAACCGAAACTAAACCGGAAGTCGAAACCGAAACTAAACCAGAAGTTGAAACAGAAACTAAGCCGGTAGTGAAAACCGCAAAACATTCCAAATCTAGGTCAGTAGCACGATCTAAAGCAAGCTCAATTTCATTTGAAAAACTTGTCGAAAAAAGAATTAAGGCTGAAGAAGCAGAAAGACGCTTAGAATTTATCGAAAAGGAGAACAAGGCTCTTATAGACAAGGCAGCTATTGAAGGGAAATTAAGGAAAATTAAAGCCGAAGAAGAATCCGACATAGCTAAAATAAGTGTGAAAGTACTGGAGGAAATGAGTATGGACGGTTCGGAATCCGGGTCGAGCTCTAGCAATGTGATTTCTGTTGTACGAACTAGGCACTACGTTATGGATCAAAATGCGTTTCTGCAGCAATCTAATACACACACTGATTTCAGTCTCGCAGACAGGGCTAATGTACCGCAAGTCCATGAGGATCAGAGAAGTTCCGGTGTCATGCCAGATGGGATAGGCCAATTATCGAGTTCTGCTCCACCTTTTATACCGATAACTGCAACTTACGGAAACCCATCTGCGTCTACAATGCAACCTGTGCAAATACCGGTTCAAAGTGGATTTCAGAACCCTTTTATGGATTTGACTAATTTTATGACAAAGAAAAGCTTCATAATGGAACGCTTGAAACCGTTTTCTGGAAATTCTGAAATGTACATAGGATGGCGTGCGACTTTCAAGGAAGTTATGAAAGATATCGATGCTTCAAAATCGATTGAACTTGATCTATTGCTTCGATTCCTGCACGATAAACCGTATGAACAAGTACTCAGTATTAAGAACTCAAATTCGAGTAACACAGATCTTGCAGTACAAACGGCGTGGAGTAGATTGGACAGTTACTATGGAAGCCCTGACAGGATAGCAACTGCTTTAAAGGCAAAGTTGAACAGAACTGTTACAAACTTTAACCCGACAAATACAATGGAGTTCTATGCTTTGTCCGACACGCTGAACGAAATAAATGCGATAAAGATTGATCCGAAATATGGCGCAATCTTGAGTTATTTTGACACAACAGAGGGCGTGAACCCTATCGTTCAGAAGTTTCAACTACACCTTCGTAATAAATGGCGTGATAGAGCTATAAAATACAAACAGACTCACAATGTTGTGTATCCGCCGTTTAGCTACTTTTGTACATTCGTTCGAGAGATGGCAGCCATCTTGAATGATCCGGCCTTTAATTACGAGCCTAACGGTACACCCGTCCGTAAACGGAATATACAATCGTTTGGTAGCAACCAGAGAAGAGGCATTACATGCACTTCGAATAAAACAAGTGCAGAGGACACTAAAAATCAAAACTGCATCGTGCACAATTCTAGTCACTTAACTAGCGAATGTAGATCGTTTCGATTACTATCGGTCAGCGAACGAAAGGATTTGTTAAAGAAACACGGACTATGTTTTACATGTTGCGAAGGAAAGCACCTTGTTGCGGATTGTAAAGTATCAGTTCAGTGCGAAAAGTGCAAGAGTAAACGACATTTTACTGCCATGCACAATGATGCGCGCGAACGTAGGCCTATGGATGGCCATGGCGGGGAGGCAACTCTTATCAATACTGACGATACACAACGAAAACAAGTAGTAAACTCTGGCTCACAAAGCCCTAATATTCAGAGCACTTGTACAGAAATATGTGGCAGTTTTAGTGGCAGGTCATGTGCGAAAATAGTAATGGTTTATATTTATCATGAGCGAAGCCAACACCCACCTATTAAGGTGTATGCATTGTTAGATGAACAATCTAATAAATCTCTTGCGAAACCCGAACTCTTCGATATATTAGATGCGAAATCGCAGTGCGAGAATTACAATTTGACTACATGTAGCGGAATAACGACAGTCAGTGGTAGACGCTCGCATGGCTTCGTCGTACAGTCATTAGACAGGAACACAGAACTGCGATTACCGACTTTAATAGAGTGTGAGGCTATTCCAGAAAACCGGCGGGAAATTCCTACAAAGGACGTAGCCATGCATTTTTCGCATCTTAGCGCTATCGCAGACTTTATACCAGATTTGGACGACTCGGTTTACATATTGCTCTTGATAGGAAGGGACTTACTTAGCGCACACTACGTACTAGATCAGAAGAGAGGCACTACCGAACAACCGTATGCTCAACTGCTACCTCTCGGTTGGGTTATCATTGGAGAGACTTGCCCCGATGGAAGGCATGTACCTACCTCCGTGGATGTGATGAAAACAGCATTGTACGAATCTTCTACTAAACCGTCTATTATGCCGTCATGCTCAAGTAAGATGCACGTTTCGGAACTTATCACAGACCAAACATTATTTCATCGTACAGAAGATGATAACAAACCTGGGATGTCTGTGGAAGATAGAACTTTTATTGCACTCATGGAGCGTAATATGAAGAAGGATCCCTCGGGTCACTGGATCGCTCCTTTACCTTTTAAGGGCTCACGGCCTTCTTTGCCGAATAACAGGAAGCAAGCTCTCGATAGAGCTATTGGTTTGGACAAAAGTCTTAGAAGGAATCCTACTAATCCAATACAGAATACAAATCATATAAATCATGGACATGTAGTGACCTTTGTATTGCCTTGTCCTTTCTTTTGGACAACATTTATGTAAGATTTGGTGAGAATCTCTACTAGCAGGTTGTAGGGATCCCTATGGGTACTAATTGTGCGCCTCTTGTTGCAGATTTATTTTTATTCACGTATGAAAAAGAATTTATCCAAAATCTTCAAAAACAAAGAAAACATGATGATGTGAAATGCTTCAATGGTACTTCTAGGTGCCTGGATGATATCCTTACTATCGACAATCCTGTTTTTGAAAAGTATAAACATGTCATTTATCCACAGGAACTGACTCTAAACAAGGCGAACGTCACAAACACAGAAACACCATTTTTGGACCTGAATATCAAAATTATTAATGGAGAGATTCATACATGGGTGTATGACAAAAGAGATGACTCTGGATTCAATATAGTAAATTTTCCCTGGCTTGACGGTGATGTTCCTAGATTACCGTCTTATGGTATCTACATTTCGCAGCTCATCCGGTATGCTAGAGCATGTACTGATGTTTTGGATTTTCATGATAGAAATTTACAAATAACAAAGAAACTTTTAGGTCAAGGTTTTCGCTTTCACAAACTTGTAAAGACATTCTGGAAATTTTACAAAAATTATTGTCAACTACTTTTGAAATTCGGACCCATACAAGCAACAGAGTATATTACTTTGGGTATTTCGCAACCTGCATTTTATGGTGACATGATCAACAAAATTAGAAGGATCAAAGGTAGACAGAATTACTATCGAAAATGCATCAGAATCATCAAACGCCTCTTATACCGTGGATATGATCCTAATGTCACCAGACGGACACTAGGCTTGGTACTTGACCAATCTACAGTCTTGTACCAGCGCATCCTTAATACTTGCACGCTGACTGACTGTGACGACGGGACTCCATGACGGGCCCTGTCCAAACCTCTTTAGAGAAGACAGGGCCCCGACCACCTGTCCTCTCTGAATGTCAGTCGGACTCCTCGGGTGATAACATACATTAGCTCGCTACAGCCGGCAGAGCACAGGTCATATCACGCATGCCCTCTTTTTATATCAATTTACATATTCATCTGTGTTGCTTGGGCCCCTGCGTCTTGCGGTCTTGTTTGTGTGTGGTCATCTGACAGTGAGGAGGTTGTTTTACACCACAATTGTACGTTCTTCGAGACCTCTGGGTAATCGGAATAGTGGGAGGGTTGTGCGCACGTAATCCAGGATAACCACACCGTCTGCTACTGACGAGGCAGATGGCCGTCCTAAGTCGGCACCGTTTGCCCATTGGTCTCGTTGGTTTATGTGTAGTCATTTGTGTTTTATGTTTTTCTGTGATTTGACGTTCATTGTACTACTGCGTCTCTTTCTGTGTGTGTCATTTTTGTGTTTTACAGTGGGTGTTTTGGGAGGTTGCTGTTGATGCTGCCACTAGGTGTTGTTGGAGATCCCCTCCTTTCTTTTCTACTAAGGAGGCACACTTTCTGGAATTCATGCGTGGACTTTTTGAGGCTGACCATGCCGAGCAAGCGTCAGAATTAGCGGAGGATGCGGAGTGTTGGTACCTACCTTTTTTTGGGGTGTACCACCCTCAAAAGAAAGATAAGATTCGTGGCGTTTTCGATTCATCGGCTCTATTCAACAATGTTTCGCTTAATGAGGTTCTGATGAGTGGTCCCGATCTGATGAACAATTTACTTGGCGTCTTACTCCGATTCCGAAAAGAACCAATTGCCATAATGGCTGATTTAGAGCATATGTTTCACTGCTTTCTTGTGAACCACGAAAACCGACGATATTTGAGATTCATCTGGCATAGGGATAACGACATGGATCAACATTTGATAGACTACCAGATGAAGGTCCATGTATTTGGAAATAAACCATCGCCCGCTGTGGCTACATACGGATTACGACGTACAGCTGACGAGGCAGAACATCAGTATGGTTCTGATATGAGAAATTTTGTGCATCACAACTTCTACGTAGATGATGCATTATCTTCACACTCGACTGTAGAAGAGGCTATAGATTTGCTCCGACGCACTCAAAAAGGTTTGCACGAGTACGGATCTCTGAGACTTCATAAGATTTCCTCAAATTCAGCAGAAGTCTTGGCCGCATTTGATAGTGAGGACTTAGCTAAGAACCTTAAGACTGTCGAGCTATGGAACAGTGAATTACCTACCCAGATAAGCCTAGGGGTTTGTTGGAATCTACAAGGGGATCACTTCTTTTTCAACGTCAACATGGAAGATAAACCGTTCACACGTCGTGGAGTCTTGTCATCTATCAACAGTCTGTTTGATCCCCTTGGTTTCGTAGCGCCCATGACAATCGCAGGAAAGAATATTCTGCGTAACGCAATGGTGAGCGGCATTGATTGGGATGAACCCTTACCGCAGGAATTTCTACATAAATGGATCGAGTGGAAGTCGACACTAAAGGATTTGGAGTCTCTGCAGATTCCTCGCACGTTTGCCAGTTGCTCTCTCAGCATGACAAAGAGTAAAGATCTACTGATTTTCTCAGATGCGTCAGAGATGGCCAAAGCCTCAGTGGCTTATCTCGGGACTACCCTACATTCAGGCGAACAACACATTGGATTCATAATTGGCAAAGCGAAACTGGCATCGAAGCACGGTCATACAGTTCCAAGGTTAGAGCTGTGTGCCGCTGTCATGGCAACCGAATTGTACAGCACAATTAAGGATGAGCTCGACATTCAGTTTGATTCCGTAAACTTTTACACCGACAGCAAAGTTGTTATCGGCTACATCCAGAATCAAAATAAAAGGTTCTTCACATATGTCGCGAATCGTGTTGAGAAGATCCGCAGATGTAGCGATCCGGCAAATTGGAACTATGTGCCATCAAAGCACAATCCCGCAGACGAAGGGACACGTTCGATCTCGGTGAAGGATATGCAGGGAAGTCTCTGGCTAAATGGACCGCTTGATTTCTTGGATGTTGCGTTACCTGACACTGAGTCAGATTTTTGTGAAGACACTGAGGTCGTTTCTAACAAAACGGAAGGGCTCACAGAGACATCACTGAATCTCGACACATCTCGCTTGGATATTTTCTCTGACTGGTCAAAGATGATTCGTGTTTTGACGCTCATACGCCAGACGTTTTTAAGGAAACTGGTTGCACGTTCACGCGTTGATGACACGAACACTCAGAAACCCATAAGTTTTCGTCAAACCGAACACTACGTCATATCCGTATTTCAGAGAGAACACTTCGAAAATGAGATAAATGCATTGTCTGACGGAAAACCTGTACCGAAGTGCAGTACTATTTATGACCTTGACCCGTATTTGGATGAATCCAGATTATTGCGAGTTGGAGGTAGACTGCGACGATCAGATCTTGCACCATATGAGAAGAATCCGATCATCATTCCCAAGAAAAGTCTCATAGCGAGTCTTTTAGTGGCCTATTTTCACAAGAGAGTGAAACATCAGGGACGTCTGCTCACTCAAGGTGCGATAAGAAATGGCGGTTTTTGGATTATTGGTTGTCGTAGGCTAATAAACAGCTATATTCAGAGCTGTATCACTTGCCGGAAGCTCAGAGGTCAACTCCAACAATCTAAAATGGCTGACTTACCTGAAGTGCGTCTACAACTAGCACCACCCTTTTCTTACATTGGTGTGGATGTCTTCGGCCCTTGGGAGGTGGTTACTCGCTCTACACGCAATGTAAAGACACGTGCTAAGAGATGGGCAGTCATTTTTACATGCATGATCATTCGTGCAATCCATATTGAAGTCATTGAAGGTATGACGACATCATGTTTCATCAATGCACTACGCCGCTTTACATCTCTGCGAGGAGAGGTCCGACGTATCTACTCTGACTGCGGCACCAATTTTGTAGGAGCCACTAGCGAGATGAACGTTAACGTTATCAACGTTAGAGATGATACCTTACAGAAGGAATTGGACGAAAATGGGATTCAATGGATATTCAATCCGCCTCATGCCTCCCATATGGGCGGAAGTTGGGAAAGACTCATTGGGGTATCGCGAAGGATTTTGGAGGCATTGTTGTCAGACCCCAAGGTTACAAAACTCACTCATGAAGTCCTGATAACATTTATGGCAGAGGTGTGCGCTATAGTGAATGCGCGCCCCCTCACTGGCGTTCCATCGGATCCAGAGTTACCTTTTCCGCTTACACCTGCAACGTTACTCACATTGAAGACGAAACACATTGTGGACTCATTCGATATGGATAATTTTCATCCGAAGGATTTATACAAGGACCAGTGGCGTTGCGTCCAGTATTTTTCAAACTGCTTTTGGAAGCGATGAAGGGAGAGTACCTCTCAACACTACAATCTAGGAAGAAGTTGCAGCAAGACACTAGAAGTCTTCAAGTTGGCGACATTGTCTTACTGAGAGACAAAACGCTACACCGTAATGATTGGCCAGTGGGCATCGTCCAGTCTATTGACCAAAGTGACGATAATCGCGTCCGTCGAATTCAAGTAAGAACTGGAAAGGACAACAAGGTGTTTTCGCGTCCGTCCACAGAAGTTGTACTACTTATTGCGATGGATGAGTAAATTTTGTAAGTTTTGCAAATGGTCATTTTGTGTTGAAACTGTTTAACAGTATTGTATGACTTCATATGACTACCTTATTTTTGATAATTTTGAGATAAAAAATGTTCACAGAAATTTTTGATTACCTTGTTGTAACCAGTATCATACATTGTATATGGTTTTTTTTATGAAATGAGTGACAATTTATTACAGATCTTTTAATTTTTTATTCCATTTTTGATTGTATAATGGGTACCTTATTGTCAAATCATTTTGTAAATCAGTTTTTGATTATTGATAAAATTAAGGGTGATTTATAATCAGACGGGGAGTGTCATGCCTCGTACGTTTTCCGGAATTGTAATTTCGGTTTTGGTTTTCTTAGTAGAGAAAACGAAAGTAAAAATCGATAAAGGCGGTCGGTCCCCGACATGAAAAATGTTATTTTAAAGGCTTGCAGCTCCCTGCATAAGGCAACCATGTAAGTGTACTGTATTTCATTACCTGTTTTGTACGTCTATAAGTACAATCTTTTATTATTTGCAAGATTTCTTCATTTTTCTTTGTGATTTGTACATGTAAACTACACGTGTTTTGCATCGTATATGTATACAAACAGAAAATGGAAAAATAACCCTTCTTACCGGTGTTTACCTTTACTTACCTGTACTTACCTTGATATCTGTATGGTTCAAACTTGCATATGTTGATCTAATTAATGTTTCTATGGTTTCTGATGATTTTTGATGACATTCTGTTGTTGAAATCTGTGTTCGGGACTCTGACATGATGTTTTACATATTTTTTGTGTGCAAGTTGAATAGAATTTTGTTTAATCACCTTTATTGATAATTACAGTTGTAATCTTGGATTGTGTTTTACGCATGTATGGTAAAGCGATTTGTTTGTCATACACTGGTTTATATACATTTTGTACCTTGAAGGAAATTTTGGATAAATACTGTAATTTTATTTACATTTACTCTTGAATTAATTGTAGAACTATAGCTGTATTGTACTCTTTTGTTCTTTGTAGCTTTCACGGGAAACCTTCATGCTTGTGCTAAACAAACTGGATTGGATCAATAAACCATTGGACTTTTTTAGTATTTGCGTGTTTTTCTCGTTAACTGACATAACAACCGTTGTTGTAGATGGGGAGGAGTCCCCCGAGGTACCTGTCACCTCTGGAGTGCCTCAAGGCTCTTTAAAAGTTCTTAACAAGATGTAAAACATGTAAAACATGTAAAAGGTCTGCAAATACATTACATTTCAATTATGATTACTGTTTTTCTGTGTACGATTCGGAAGAATTCAGGTCTAATTACGGCCCTTATCTTAAAGATGCAGTGTCCCTGAAAATAATTTTTTAATGAAAATGTAAATTTTACTTCAAACTAGATAGTCTAGATAGAGGAAAAAATGAGCCAGAAAATTTTTTAATGGAAAATATGCAGTAACCTCTCTAATATTGTCGATTTTGTTATAATTAAATTTCCGTATACTTCTATAGTAAAAACTCGATACATTGTAGGTGGCGCTAGTGGAATGAATTAGACGTTTACATTTATACCACTTGGTGAGTGTCACTGCTGGTGGACCAGGAGTCCCCGAGGGCACATGTAGCCAAGTTCGATCAATTTCGGTTGATCGTTTCTTCAACGCATTCTAAAATTTCTGTTATCAAAATTTCTTGAAATTTCTAAAACGTGGGTCCTGTAGCATCATATCCCACCCATTCTGCTACGTCTTTCGGTACGCTTTTCGACATGGTAACTTTCATACTTTTTTGGCATATTACATTGTTTAGTTTTGATCACTGACGAGGGTTGAGTACCCGAAACGTGCATGTCTGGTCCATGTTGCCAATTTATCTGTTCTTAAATGATGCTTCAATATGAAGACGTTTACATTAGAGCTGCGCACCCCAAATTCAAAATGACGTTTTTAAAGGTCTATAACTCCGAAAGTGTGCGTTAGATTGGCCTGAAAATTTGAATTTGTACTAATGAGAATGTATACTTTCATATGAAAAGAAAGATTTTGCATTACAAAAATTTGTAAAATTAATTAATTTTCAGGGACACCGTCCCTTTAACAGCTCCTTAGCAGGGGGACAACAGACGGGGAGAACAATTATGTGATAATTAGTAATTATCTGTCCGACAGGTGTGTGAATTGGGAATACATGGAAGGCATTTCGTTACATCAGGTGAAAAAGTGAAGAAACTATTACCATGGGACCACGTCAGATGGCTGCTTAAAAGCCAATAATTCGTTATTCATGTATACAAATTCGTTACAGGCGTACAAAAATCAATGGAGAGTAATAGGACTTCTGCAGGGACTTTCATTTTACTTTGTTACAAGCAGAATTTCCCTATAAACCCTTTCGTTATAGGTGATGTGTACTGTATACTACCAGTGTTAGCATAGGTCTCAAATCTCAACAGGGCATTCTGTCCTTTGAAGTTTAAAACGTTACCAAACTGAACAATAACTAACCAAATCAATATTAAATGAAGGAAAAATGACATGATGTATGTCATTTTGTTTTTGAATGACCCTTGACAAAGTCAATACCGAAACTAAATCCTGTATGACAAATATGGATAATGACCATATCCCTGTTTACATCACAAAATCGATAACCCAGAAAATCAGAAATCGAAGGCATACAAAATCAGGATAAAAACAGGGACCAAAGCAAACAAACAAAAACCTCCACCACATGAAAAGAAGCGAACTCCCGACATGAGAGTGAGACCAGGTGCCCAGGAAGAGTAAGCATCTCCTGCTTGCATGCAACACCCGTCGCTTCAATTCGGTAGAAGTGTCACATCCGGTTACTTCCATTTTGGAAGATATAGAGTACAATCTTTGGTTGGATGGTTCAACTGGTCTATGACAGAATATCATCCACCATTCTGGAAAGTGGGACATCATAGTGTATGACGAATTCCCCATATCGACCGTAGAACTTCCTCAGTGACGATGTTAGTCGGTCACAAACATATCCCTGACTGAGAAGCTTATCTGAAAGACGCCTAGCTCTCAGAACAAAATCCGTATATTTGGTACTTGCTCTGGCATAGCATATCAACTGAGATATGAACACGCCATAAGCAGGCGATGAAGGGATGTTGCTACTCAGAAAAGGAAAGTTTGTAATACTGAAATTGAAATCGTCACGTTTGTCATAGAGTGAGGTGTTCATGTGACCATCAGTGTCGTAGGACAACATTATGTCCAAAAAGGATGCTGAATTATTTGTCTCTGTAGTTTTTTGACTTCAAGCTCCGAAGGATAGATACTGCTCAGGTAATCCGCGAATTTTGGATTATTGATGGACTATTTTCTTTTTTTCCGAAAAAAATATTTATGGGTCAGAAAACATCAATTTCTAGTTGGATTAACTATTCAGATTAATAGAGTACATGTTTGAGATACGAAATAATCAACCAAAGATCACACAATGATGTGTTCCAAACCCCATAGTTACCTTTCTCAACTTGTGTCTTACCAGACATTTTGGTCTGGCCTGGTTCGGACATTAATCAGATCAATGCAATACTTTCTGAGGGCTATATGTCCAACAAAACTTCGCAAACACTGTATCAATTATTAACAGCAATTCTCTGTAAGAACCGAAGAATTTCAAAACATTTTGGCACGGCATGTCGTGGATTTTTAAGATTTTTGGTATGGAAGTTCAATATGAAGTACTAGTATGAAAATTAACCCCGGTTTTTTTTTTCAAAAAGGTTGTCGTTGCCATGGTAACCGTGTCTGAAGTTTCAAAAATCTGGAAAATCTATAGGACAAGGCATATTTGTAGGCCTCTTACCATGGAAACAGGTACATTTTAAATCTTAAATTGCTTTGATTATTTTCTTTTAATCCTTATTATTGCGCATATTTGTAAAGTTTTTCACATTCATCTCGGATGCCTTATGTATACAAGATGAAAAATTGGGCCGAAACAAGGTATCAAAAGACTTTGTTTTGGGCACTCAAAGACCCTTTTTTGCAAGTTTTTACTGTTTTACAAGGTTGAAAATTTCATAAAAGCACCAATTTTTGAAGTCCAAATTGTAGTTATCCAATTAGTTTCATCTTTGAACTCTACATGAATATAAAAAAATTAATTGGGCTAATTTGTCCTATTATATGCAAAGCAGCATCAAATTTAGTTGCTATGGCAACAATCGGCTGAAAGGTTTCAATATAAACACAACCTCTATCAAACTACGCATGATATTGGAACAGAAGATCATGTATACATCTATCAAAGGCGTTTTGATATATAAAATGACCTTTAAAATATTTCAAGGTCACCCACTGTATTTTCAAGGTCATTAAACTTTAAGTGACCGGATTTGACGAAAAATCCTGATTTTTCATAAAATGAAGGTGTCAATATTTTAGAAACATTGAACGTAAGAGTTATTTGCCATAAAATGATAAATGTATCACTTATTTCTTTGAACTATTGATTACGTTTCTTCACATCTTCGAATATCTAAATTCTTGGTGAGTATGCTGATAAAAAAAGGACGAAATCTGTATTTTTCTTGTTTTTGACGGAAAAATATTTTCCTTTTGAATAGCTACAATTCAATAAATCCCTCTAAGATTTGCCTTTCTTATATTCATGTGCTTTCATAATATATATGACCTATGAAAATATTGAAATAAAAAATCACTAAAATCGGTAACAAAAAAATGAAAAAAATCAATATTTTATGCCAAATTTGAGTCTCAAAGTATAAATGACCTTGAACATCAAGCCAATGACCTTGAACATTTTAATTGTTCTTATGTAAAAGATACAAGTCGTATCTCTACATGCATACATTTTGACAATCTTATGTAACTCTAAAGAGGAATAAAATCATTTTCAAAGATAATATGAAACAAGCAAAAAGGTCTAATGTTGCCATGGCAACGAACTTTGACGACAGAATTTAGGTAAAACTCTAAAAAAAAACCACCTAAATTTTCGTTCATTTTATTTGTCAATAAACATACATTTCCATTGATGAAAATCACTAGTCTCCCATTGATGCCTTTTGTGATATTTAAGATTGAAAATGGTCAAAAATACATTAAATTGGCCCTTATTTTCACCCCTATTTTTCGCTTCATTTTGACTTAGTTTGGCTTAATACAATAAGCTTCCTGCAATAAATATCACATATCTAAGTGTACTAAGTAAGAATGGAAGTAAGGAAGAATAGATTATATAAAGATAAACAAGCTGTTACAGTGGTATCCATGGCAACGAAGTCTCCGGAGCTGGCTTATTTCATGGTCCCAAAAGTGCTATAAATAGAATGACCTCGTTACCATGGCAATTAGAGGTCATATTGGATGAAAAGTATTATTTTCATGGTCAGTTCTTAATATATATCCATTATACGGAAAATCATCAAAGTCCATGACATGCCGTGCCGAACGATTTTGGTCCTTACAGAGAATGGCTATTAAATGTTAATTGCGATGTTAAAAATCGTACCTGGTGGACTCGTCATTTTTCCTAAAACATTGACTTTGTACCACTTCTTATCTGGGTTGTGGTTGGCTTGGACCACTGTTCCCTTTTCAATTGTTTCCTGTAATTATTAAATGAGCTTTGTAATACACACCTAAATAGTGTTAAGGTCATGATCATGGTCAATTGATATATGAAAAAAAAACTGGTACAAACACAATCTTGTCACACACGCAATATAAAGAATAGACGTATATTTGGAGAACACTTTTATATCTGTCTGTGCACAATATCATAACATGTGGTGGGCATTGAAGAAATTCTGTTTATGTGTTCCCCGAATACACGTCTGTTCTTGACCAGAATAGATAACCATCATATAATAAATAATAATGACCATATGCTAGGCCTAAAATAAATTCATATAAAGTAGATTTAAACTTAAAATTAACAAGAAAAAACTCACTTGAAGAGGGAGCTTGTTCCCTTGTAGCAGGAGCCTGTTCCCTTGTTACAGGAGTATGTTCCCTTCTTGCAGGAACCTGTTCCCTTCTTGCAGGAGTCTGTTCCCTTCTTGCAGGAACCTGTTCCCTTCTTGCAGGGGCATTTCTGGGTGTTAATGTCAGAACAAGTCCTCTAGGATTTAAATTACTTGATCCATGCTTTCCAAGAGAGCGCCTGACGGGAATTCTTTGGTTAGATCCGGACTCTTTGAGCTCTAGAGTGTATCTTTAAAAAAAATTCATGTTTCAAACTTAAAATAATTTCCTTTGAATAGGTGAATATGCACATGTATATATGATTCAATTACACAAGTGATTACTTTAGATCATTATATTTACCAATACATATACATTTACAATACTAGAATTCCAGTATTGTCACATTCACAAAACATTTTTTTATCCCAACAATACTGAATTCTGGAATACCAGTATCTGTGCAACAGTACTGGAGCAAACATTTCTACCAGTATTGTCAACAATACTGCCTGGTACATGTATACCAGTATTGCGATCGCCAAGATTACATGATCCAATTTACATGTAGATTATAGGAGACGCGGTAGCTAGGTGTACATGTATATCTCGGCTTGTAAGGGAGATACTAATTTCAAATTTTGTATGACGATCCAGTAGGAATTAACGTATCATAATCTAAAAAAGAAAAGGTGCATTGACATTGATAAGCTTATTTCTTAAGACTCAAACGATGACTTGTCGATTTTTGATAAACACCGAGTTAGAAACCTAACTAACCTATAGTATATACATCAAGCATGGGGGAGTGCGATAAATCCTTGTGGCTCCCGCATGAGTTTCCCAACTAGTAAATTTAAGACAGATCGTATTTTTTAATGAAAGGATGTTGTTCTAACGGTTATCAGGCTTCTAGTAAAAACGACAATGTGAACAGTTTGCATTCAATTGATATATGATATTTAGTTTTAAATCTTGTCCAGCCCTTCTTCGACCGGTGATTTATTTTTTCATCATACTATGTTCCATAGTCTGTAAAATTGCTTTTGTCGGTCCTTTGGATAAAAATTTCTTTCAGCATTTGTGAGAAGGGCTGAAGGGTACTGTATATTTTGTTGGTTAAATAATTAAATAAAAGATTTAAAAGAAATTTACTAATTTTAAACATAAAGAAATGGTAATGGTAAAAAAGACATAAAAACTTTACGAGTTGAAAACACCCTGGCTATGGGAGATGTCGTTTGAATTCTTGTTCTTTTGTCTCTTGCTTGTCTAGCATTCTGTGATCCTCTTATCGGAGAAGAAGAGACAAATATCTTGGCTTTGGTTGCCCGACTCAATCTCTGTTTCTGAATCCGAAGACATTTTCAAAGTTCTTTGTTTGCTAGTCTGCATACAATGGCCGCGGATGAGCGCTAATGATGCTGACTTGGGCGCGCAGCAGGTTTTGTAAAACAATGAGTGTCATCGGTCAGTGGCCTGAATGTTTCTCATTATATCAAACACGTCATAGCTGCGCAATCTGCCAATTAGTCGAATGTGTTCTTTTTTCGGTCTTCAGAAATTACAGTACATGTTTATAATTTCCCAAAAAGTTTGTTTACATGACTCTATGCGGATTGACGCTAATGATGCTGACTTTGGCGCGCAGCAGGTTTTGTAAAACAATTTCGATGATGTTTCGGTTGCTATGCTCCAGTTTTGGAAGTTCCAAAGGCCATTTCCTGTCCTAAAATTTTGATGAAAGACAGAAAATGCAGTGAATGAAGAGAAAAGCAGAAACTCCCAGCTATTTTCTTTTAAATTACATTCCCGTCGTAACAGTAGCAAGTACCTGCGTTTGATAGGGGTAGGGCCACGAAGCTCGATATTGGCCTTTATTATAAACATTGTACTTCTCAGAAGTTTTTACCGTGTTTTGACACTTTGAAACGTTATCTACTGAATCACGAATCTATCTTTTGTAAACATTGCGTTTATCAATAGCTTTTAGCTCTTTGAAAACACCAAAATATGTCATGCAAAACCTTCATACCTCTATTAAATTAGCAATGGCCGCATGCATTAACTAAGATGAAAAAAATGATATGTGAAAGATTATAGTTATATCCTTTTGTCATAAACGATTTATCTCAGTTAACGCATATGGCCACATTGAATTCCATCACAAAAGACAAAATTCCAATTTCGCCATATTTTATCAATAACGACAAAATGACGTCCTTTCATGACGTCATTACAGTTGATTGGCACTTTGTTTGGTGATTTAGGATCACTGACGAGGGTTAAGTGCCCGAAACGTGCATGTCTGGTCCATGCTGTAAAGGGGTATGGCCACGAAGCCCGATATTGGCCCTAATTTGAACACTATACTTCATAGAAGTTTTAACTGAGATTTGAAATTTTGAAACGTTCTCTGTTGAATAACGAATTTATCTTTTGTAAACATTGCAATTATCAATAGTTTGTAGCCCTTAGAAAACACCAAAATTGGTCATATTCTGCGAAATTGATGCAAAAACTTCATATTTTTTATAAAATTAGCAATGGCCGCATGCATTAACTAGGATGAAAAAATCATATGTGAAAGATTATCACTATATCCTTTTGTCATAAACGTTTTATCTCAGTTAACGAGTGCGACCACTATGAATTCTTTCTCAAAAGTCACAATTCCAAGCAATTTTCGCCCTATTTTGTCAGTAACGTCAAAATGACGTCACTTCATGACGTCATTACAATTAAATGGCTCTAAGTTTGGTGATATTTTTCTTTTCATTAAAAGCGGTAAACATTCGTCTGTTTTCATGAGAGATATCAAGTATTCCCCCTTGAAATTTATTTCTCGAGAAAAATCGAGGGCCGATTTAGGGGTCTCGTTGCCCTAACCCTGTATAAGGTTTTAAATGATGCTATTGAATTTAAAGACGTTACACATTTCTTTTCATTAAAAGCGATAAACAATTTGCGTATTTTCATGAGGGCATGCCTCATGAAATTTATTTCTAGCGAAAAATCGAGGGCTGATTTAGGGGTCTCGTGGCCCTATCCCTTTTCCAATGACCGACGACTGTCAACGACAACATTCACAATTTTGAAGGACACAGAATCACTGTTTGAAATGATTTCTATGAGGTACAATTGTTCCGAACCTATGAAGTACTGAAACTTTAAACTTTTCCAATGATATATTTTCGGCGAGATGAAGAAATTAGAAGAAAATATTAACAGCGAATAGAAAATGAGAGATCAAAAGACGGCGACCTACCTCGGCCTCGATCAGGATACAGTATCGTCATGAATTTTCACAATTAACTTGTCACTTAAGAAATAACTAAACTCCTTGGAGGGTATTCTGATACCACTAGATCATAATCATGCCGTTTTCTGCAAGTATTAGATCTATAAGTACAGAGAATCTGTCTGTATAAACTCCCAGATCCTGCGTGTACAACCCAAACACATAACTGCCATGTCGGCGACCTTGAACTGCAGAATGCGTGATCAAAATGCTACGTCACATCATCTGATGATGTAATGAACTGGTAAAACTGGGATCCAGACGGGGAAAAAATATGTTTGACACATTTGTGGTTTATAACTAGCTACTTATGCATTATTTCTGTTATGGGCCCTAAGGAGTTAATATTTTCATACCATATGTACTAAATTACTAATTTCTTGGGTATATTTGTGAATTTGGGATAAATTTGGGTTTGGAATACCTTTTATAAAAATTGACTGTTCAATTTTGACAGTTTATTGGAGTATAAACTTTGATTTGTCGCATCACAAATTTTGCGTAAAATCGCTCCGCTACGCTACAAGGTTTTACAAAATTTGTGATACGACAAACAAAAGTCCATACTCCAATAAACTGTCAAAATTGATAGTGTAGTCGAATATCTTGATGTTTTGGAGGCTTGTTTTACTATACAAGAAGAGATAACTTAATATAAATTTATATTTTTTTTTATTAATAAACAGTCAATAAGTCTCTTGACAAGTTTCAATGTATTGAAAAAAAATAGCAAACGCCGAATTAAAACTCAACCGGTTTCATTGTTATCATCATTATTATCAACGGGAAAACTCCTGATGATAATTATGAAACCGGTTGAGTTTTAATTCGGCGTTTGTTATTTTTTCAATACAATATTTTATATATATCAACATAATAACATGTTCAAGCTTTCAAATATATATCATATCAAATAGTGTATTTCAAAACTTCTAGTTATTGAGAAATGAGTTCACTCTAATTGTAAAGTATATGACAATCAAAATATTATTGAAAGGAAGTTTAAATTAATTTAATTGCTAGATGCCAAAAACTATAATCCTTGAAATCGGTGAGGAATATGAATTACATTTTGAAATAAAATCATTAGGAGGATTATAAAACGTAAAACTAAAGGTATACTTATAGCGAATATAAGCAAACCACTGGGCACTACAAATGCGCCAAATTTCATGTCTATATTTGGAAACCACGTGAGTGAACAGAATCCTTCTATGAAATTAGATATCGCGAGCTGAACGAACAAAGAAACTACAGCAACGAATAAGCAAGGAGAACACCGAAAAAGATACATAAGGTAAGTCAAAATACATATTATTTTTGAACAAGTATTGTCAGGTGCCCTCATTTCGAATCCATAATTCGATCCGATTTCCTCTGCGCATTAAGCTTTTCAGGGCTCTCACTCCTACTTTTGGGACTTTAGCCACAGGTATGGCACGCGTTACGTGAGAAGCCCCCAATATCGTACTGTACCCTTCTTCACAGTCCAGGTACGAAACGTGAGTACAAATGGGTCAGTTCAAACAGTGTTTTCAACATTTCTGGGACTTTTCAACTGAAAATAAAACACCTGCATGTAATTAGATATCCAATCTTTGATATCTACAACAAAACATTCAAAACAATTTGTTTATGTAAATAAGACTACAAAATGACAAATGCATATTAAAGATGTAGACAGTTCGCATACGCCCCTCACAGACAATTTTCCAGCCAGTGTGCAAATAAAAACTCTTGAGAGATTTAAAAAACGTGGGTCCTGTAGCATCATATCCCACCCATTCTGCTACGTCTTTTGGTACATTTTTGGACAAAATAATTTTCATACATTTGGCCATATTACATTGTTTAGACTGACGATCACTGACGAGGGTTTAGTACCCGAAACGTGCATGTCTGGTCCATGCTGTAAATTTATCAGGTTTTAAATGATGCTATTGAAATTGAAGACGTTTATTATAATGTCATACAAAATAAATGATATCTTTGTAGACATGTTTTATGTATTTGATGTTGCAAATGAATTTCCTCCTAAATTCTGCATTTTATCTTAGTTTTATCAATACCATGCTTGAACAAGTCATGTGAAAATCAAACGCATTTCTTTACTAACATACAGGCATTTCACATGAAGTTCTCTAATTTCTTTCTCTTTTGGACACCTGTCTCTCTATTTGGTCAGTTGGCAGTATTGATGTTACATACATTTTGTACATGTTGCAGGAATCTCATTGACCAACTGCCTGTTGCAGAGTGCTCTAGCTAGGCTGTTCCCCTTTTGGAATGAATACGCAAGATCGCAAATACAGCACGTGCAGCGTGTCCGTTCTGATTATTGTACCCCCGCAGACGAAGTTTAGGGGGTATATAGGAATCACCCTGTCCTTCTGTCTGTCAGTCCGGTTAAGAAGTTTTGAAAACAGATTTATTTTATACTATTAATGGCAGGCCTTTCATATTTCATTAACACATTCACCACAAAGAGTACTTCATTATGGTACCTTGACTGTTGACCCTGTGAACTTCACCCTTTACAACATTTTATGTTAAGAAGTTTTAAAGCAGATTTCTTTAATACTACTAATGGTAGGCTTCATATTTCATACACACATTCACAATGAAGAGTACTTCATTTTGGTACCTTGACTTTTGACCCTGTGATCTTGTGACCTTGACCTTCACCCTATACAACATTTTGTGTTAAGATTTGAAAGCCAATTCGGTCACACAACCATTAGTATTCTGACCGTAGATTGAAATCTTTGTAGTCTATTTTAAAATCCATGGTTCAATAATGATGTATGTCTAGACACATGACTGTCCGACAGCTATATGGGTAGACGCGCACGTGCGCGTACATGACAACTGTCCTGTGTATTACATATTTGAAATATACATGTATGTACTGCTCTTCAAAAGAAAGGAGAGGATCTCCAACAACACTAGGTTGCAGCACCCACAGCAAAATCCCAAAACACCCATGCAAAAAACACAGAACAGATACCCACAGAAAGAGACGCAAAAGGGACAAGGAACACCAACTCACAACATAGAAACATAAAAGACTACACATAAACCAACGAGACCAATGGGCAACCGGTGCCGACTTAGGACGGCCATCTGCCAAGTAAATAGCAGACGGTGTGGTTATCCTGGATTACGTGCGCACAACCCTCTCACTTCTCCAGTTACCTAGAGGTCTCGAAGAACGTACAAATGTGGTGTAAAACAACCTCCTCACTGTAAGATGACGTCACACAAACAAGACCGCGAAACGCAGAGGCCCCAGAGACACAGATGAATATGTAAATGGATATAAAAAGAGGGCATGCGTAATACAGTCCGTGCTCTGCCGGCTGTAGCGAGCTCATGTATGTAATCACCCGAGGAGTCCGACTGACATTCAGAGAGGACAGGTGGTCGGGGCCCTGTCTTCTCTAAAGAGGTTTGGACAGGGCCCGTCATGGAGTCCCGTCGTCACAGTCAGTCAGAGTGCAAGTCTTAAGAATGCGCTCGTACAAGACTGTATATTGGTCAAGTACCAAGCTTAGTGTCCGTCTGGTGACATTAGGATCATATCCACGGTATAAAAGGCGTTTGATGACTCTGACGCATTTTCGATACATATGCTGTCTACCTTTGATCCTTCTTATTTTGTTAATTATGTCACCATAAAATGCAGGTTGTGAAATACCTAAAGTAATATACTCCGTTGCTTTTATGGGTCCGAATTTCAAAAGAAGTTGATCATAATTTTTGTAAAATTTCCAGAAAGTCTTTACTAGTTTGTGAAAGCGAAAACCTTGACCTAAAAGTTTCTTTGTAATTTGTAGATTTCTATTATGAAAATCCAAAACATCAGTACATGCTCTAGCATACCGGATGAGCTGTGAAATATAGATACCGTATGACGGTAATCTAGGGACATCACCGTCAAGCCAGGGGAAATTTACTATGTTGAATCCAAAATCATCTCGTTTGTCATATACACTTGTATGAATTTCTCCATTGACAATTTTGATATTTAGGTCCAAAAATGGTGTTTCAGTGTCTGTAAAGTTTGCCTTGTTTAGAGTCAATTCTTGTGGATAAATAACATCTTTATACTTTTCAAAAACAGGATTATCGATAGTAAGAATATCATCCAGGTACCTAGAAGTACTAATGAAGCATTTCACATCATCATGTTTTCTTTGCTTTTGAAGATTTTGAATAAATTCCTTTTCATATGTGTATAAAAATAAATCTGCAACAAGAGGCGCACAATTTGTACCCATAGGAATCCCTACAACCTGCTTGTAGAGATTCTCACCAAATCTTACATAAATGTTGTCCAAGAGGAAGGACAAGGCACTACACAGGTCGCTACATGTCCATGATTTGTATGATTTGTATTCTGTAGCGGAAAAGAAACCCTTTGATTCAGATGTACAAATATAAATTTTCCCCTCTCGATTATAGCACCATTTAATGAGTTTGGACAATTGATCATTGATCTTGTCGTGAGGAAGCGTGGTGTACATATTTGAAAAATCGTATGAAGCAATCGTATTGGCTTGAAAATTTCTAGATTTTATCTTGTCAATCACATCCCCGGAATTTTTTATAGACCAAAATAAATTTACATCATTCCTGTTAAGAACAGTTTCACAATATTTTGCAACGTGTTCTTTTACCGCCGTGAGGGCTGACGTCAGATGTCTAGACAAACTTGTAGTTGAGCAGTTGCTAGAATTAGCAATGTATCTAAATTTGTAAGGAGATTTGTGCAGTTTTGGTATGCAGTATATTGTAGGAAGATCCAATTTAGAAATAGGGATGTTGAATGAAGAAATTTCACTGCTATGTTTGCTCAAAATGTAGGAAAATGTTGCTCAAAAGGTCGGCCGCATCTGAACTGTTTCTTTGAACTTTATTTTCAAAAATGTATTTTTTATTCAGATGGAAAGTGTTTTCAATTACGTAGGTCAATTCGTTTCCCTTGGAGTGAATGTCCTTCTAAATGGCTTTAACTATGTAAGACACATTTTGTATTATAATCAATGTTAACGTATATTGTATAATGCTTAATAATTGGATTTTATTTTACGAAAATGTTGCAATATGATTTCTCCAAGAACAAATGAATAGATCAATCATACGTTCCTTTTTTAATCATATTTATATAATATATTTGATGTATTGCAGGTAATTACTGCACAGAAGCTACAAGAAACTATGCAGATATTGCAATTAGATGACGTAAGTAACAATATTAATTAAAACACGATCGTATTTGCAACTTATATTCAAAATTTGAATCTGAATATTCTATATACCAAAACAATTCCTTTTTAAGGATTACGAAGATATGGAGATGTAGGAGGAAGTTTTCCAAGAGGAGGGAATGGATTTTCAACTTCGGTTGATCGTCTGTATCTTCAACGCATTTGAAATTCCTAAAATGTGGGTCATGTAGCATCACATCTAACCCACTCTGCTACATCTTTCGGTACATTTTTGGACATAATATGTTCACACTTTTTGGCCATATGACATTGTTTAGACTGAGGATCACTAACGAGGGTTTATAACCCGAAACGTGCATGTCCGTGTTGTAAATTTATCTGGTCTTAAATGATGCCATTGAATTTAAAGAGTTAAACATTAGAAGAATCTATAGGAGATGAAAGGATGGAAGAAGAAAATGCACCGGTATGATAAGATACATCTTTCGAACTCTGTGATACAATGATAGTTTCTATCACCTGAGATGTTTTAATTTATACGAACTATTATTATATATACCCAACAAAAAAGAAACGCACCACTTGATCTTCATTCTATAATATGAATTATGTAATCTATAGGTATTCTATTCTTTTCCATCATAAATGGTAGGTATACGAGTGACTTATTCTGTCAAACGCCAAACAAATACGTCTTCATGATCAGACACAGCACAATGATAAAGACACTTGGTTCAAAACGCATTGTCACAAAATGGCTTTTAAGAATTCCGTTCACATTTTAGAAATGATTATAGCTGTTTAACCTATCCAAACTGATATATCAGGCATTGCGATTTGTTTTTCAAATGATGACAAACAATTTTCCCTGAATACAAATTCATTTTATTACTTCAAATGACGTCATCAAAGAGAAAGTATAAATTTGAGGAAAACATCCGAAACATAAACTCTTTTGAAAATGAAGTCCGTGTTGTGATATTTTTCGCCCTTAAATGTGTCGCAAAACACAAAATTACCCTACTACAGCTAGCATCTGACTTTTTTTTCGCAAGCAAAGTTTTCAGAAACAATACCTCGATCTTGACAGGTCATTGTTACGTGCATTTTCAATGGTTTTGGACGTTAGTTTTAAGCTTTTTTGGTATTTCATTTGCTTATTTCAATGCGATGTTAAAGATAAATCTGCAACAGATAAACAAGAATGGCTGAGGACAAAATTAGTCTTCCTTTGGGATCAGAATTGCCAAATATTGATATCCTTTATTGTAAAACATACCCCAATATACGGATATTCCCACTAAGACATCAAATTTTAAGATTTATTGGCATATTTTGACTACATTTGAATGGAGAAACCAGCATTCATCTATATTTTGACACAAAATTTGCTGAAAGTAGTCAAACAATAAAATTTCAGAAGGATACCAAACCTGCGGCCATACAACAGAAGCTAGAAACAACTTGCTTTATTCAGCACTATCATTGTGATAAGTTGCGAAAAAATGATAGAAACGTGCTTTATCCCCGGTAATTCGAGTGCTGGAAAAAGAAAATTATAATCAAATGACTAACGAAATTTTTTTGATCAATTGAAAAAAATCACTATATAATATGATGTGCGTTTCTTTTTTTGTCGGGTATATCTTTTAAATCATTAAGGAATAAAGAGATGAAAAGAAGAAATGGAGACAGAACAGGTAAATAAAAAAAATTGTGTACGTTGATTTGAGAAAAAAAAATCATTATTGCATTTTCTTTTTCTTTTTATAGAATTCTAGAGAGCAGTTTCAAAAATTATTTATGTTCATAGGACGAAGAAATGGAAGAAGAGATGATTGTGAATGAGTGCGTTTGCACATCCCAAGATCCACCACACGAAGCTAGAGTGTACCCTAAATAAATAGTAAATAATGATGAAATTGAGAGAAAATTTGTAGATTCTAAGATTTAAGCCGTTTTTCCGTTAAAATCCTTTCCAAGTACGCTAAAGATATAGTACATACACGCATCATTCAGAATAATCCATATTTCCATTATCTCCTGATAGTATCATAAAAAAATCAGAATAACTGTAAACTTATATTATCATCTTATACTTTATATTTAAAGGGACAAAAAGAAAAGAAGTCTTTAAGAACTGGAATGTCCCGCTGCGAAAAAAATTGAAGGACAGCGATAATTCAAAATAAGGACAGAAAAGGAGAGGAAACGGAATGAAGAGAAAGGGAAAAGGAAAGAAGAGAGAAAAGATGAAGATCATATTCTTTCACAGGACGCAGAGTCCGAACATGTAGAGGTTTTGCAGTTCACAGAACGTCATGAACACAGTGACAAGGGAAACGATATATGACATTTCTTTGGCAAAAGATGTCATGCGATTGGAATGACAATTCTAATTCATTCTGTTTGTTTCACGCATTCTGATTGGTTCAAAGGATTTCTACATGCATGTATAACGACGATATACATGCCGGAAACCGACTCACTTGACATACTTTAAAATGTATTCCTACGTAAATTTGCACGTTACAAGCTTAAGCGCACTTTTTGCGTATGATGTCAGACTTCCCTTTGTTCTTCTCTCATGTGACGTCAAACTACAAGGTATGAGCTTGTAAATGGCGTTCTCCACATGTAAACAACAGAGCAAGTAAGTTTATTATTGATTACACTTTGATTTTTCGCCATTGTAATAAATACGAAGCAGTTGTATTTCATATTTTGCAGCGCAATAATTTCTGTTGGTCGTTGTTAGTCCTCCGTAGCAACGTCGCCTCTAAGGCGATAAATGTGACCCACTGAGGGGTATAAAAAGTTAAAATATGTCACATGAATTAGAATAGGGATAAACGTACTGTGTTTTGTGGTTCCGACAGGTATTTGATGGATAAACTAATGGAAACATACGTTATACCTGCGTTTCCAACAGTATATCCAACATATACCTGTCGGAACCACAAAACACAGTACGTTATCCCCTAAATATGAACACTGACCATATCCCTGTCCACAGCACAAAATCGATAACTCAGAAATTCAGAAACCGAAGGCATACAAAACCAGGACAAAAAAGGAACAGGAACCAAAGCAAACAAACAAAAGCTTCCACCATATGAAATGATGCCCTAGTTCAAATATCTTTTATACAATACCGCCGAATCAAATAATTCATGGAAAGTGTCATTTCTTAGAATAGCACGTGAATTGAATGTTACCAGGTCACAGGAACTAAAACTTCTTTTGAACCGATTGACTTGTAAATCGAAGGATCCGAAATGCCAACACGTGGCAACCTGATACTGCGTTACTGGCAATATGGCGCAAACTTGATGAAATGTATGGCAAACCTGAATTGATAGAAGCATCGTTACGCACCCAGTTATAGAATTTCGGTGTAATTTTTACTAATGACTACAGTCGCTTGTATGATTTGCTTAACATTCGCATGACATACGCATGAACGTTACAAACTCAGAAAACGGTGGCAAAGGCACGCCATGGGTTTTCTTGTACGTGTAACCCTTCGTTATCCATTTCTCTTGTATAGTATAGGGTAGCTTTTGTACAATAGGGTTTACACCTTTAGATGAGCCGAAATATGCTAGCGTAGGTGCATAGAGTGGATTAGCCTTGAGTGATTCCTCTTTAATAAAAATGTTAAGCAAATCGTACAAGCGACTGTATATGGGTAGTTATCTGTATTCTTAGACTCCTTATTCAGGGGGCGCTTAAGGCTCCTGTAGCTTTGTTCAGCTGCCTATCCTTTGTGTCAAAGTCCTGAATAAGGGATTCAACGTCCTTCTCACCACCGCAGATGTGTTGACCTTCCTAGTACATGGGCAGAATAAGTCTTTTGTCAATGAGTGAGTCCCGGAGGCCCAACTCATTTTAGTAAAGTCTTCTCCGCTTATTGTTATTAATGACAGAGCTGTCCTATAGTGCCCAAGGTCTCGAATAACTTGTCAATAATGACAGGCGTCCCAGTTGGTGAATCTCCTAGAGACATTTTCTTCAATTCTGTCAAGGCCCATTGCGTCTGGAACAAGTGGCGAAAACCTACTTTTAAGGCGGTATCAACTCTGTAGGCATCCCTTTCAATTGTAGGCATCCCTTTCAATCTCCCTTAAGACTCGAGATCGAATTGTAGACTTCGATCTTCTTTCACCTTTCTTCTTCCTTGATTGCGTGATATGAGACCTGATTGACTCATTAATCTTGAGAGTGCCAACATATTTCTCCGATGATTTGTGCAGAGGTACAGCTTTCTTGCAAGCATCCTTCTAGTTCTGCAACTCTGCTGGCTTATCAGTGAAAAGTATTTTATCATAATTATTCTCCTGAAGTTTGGATAGCCGTAAGTCAAGGTTTTCCCTGGGTAAAATCTGATGAACTCTGGTTTCCAAAACACTTATCCATGTTGTCCGAGTTCACAGATATGAGCTGACTCAATTGCTTCTCGGAGTCTGCTGTGGCTGGCCCAAGTGTCACTGTAACTACGTCACCAGGTGTAACTGATCAACAGCGATCCTCTGTATCATCATATTTATCAGAAATATCGGAGTACCCCGGTGATTCCAATGAATTATGATCACTCTTCGAACGATTGGATTCATTGTCAAGTGTGTTATCCCTGGGGATATTGACAATGTCGAAGGGTTCCGACTCTCTACCTTCTTGAAGAAAATTCCAAACCAATTTACATGCACCAGACACGTGTTTCGAATATTAAATTCTCATCAGTGATTAGAGTCACCAACAATAATTTCAGTTGTGCCTTCTTTAATTTTTTGAAGTTAGATTTTTACATTTACATTACAGAGAGCGAGCCACTCCAAATTTCCTGTAGGGTCGATTCAGTGACAAGGGATGATTCGGATTCAATTGGTTGACTAATGAGTTAAAGAAGATCCTGACGATAATCTCAACAGCACTCACAATAAAGCACAAAATTAAACATCGACGGACCTTTAGTAAGCTAGAGGTGGGACCTGGTGCCCGGGAGGAGTAAGCATCCCCTGTTGGCTAGCCGCATCCGCCGTCGATGTTTATGAAGCATGGAAATGAAAATATATAAAATCCATGCACTGTCTGACGTTATTTCTATATAGAAAGTGTTATGGCGACAATGTCAGGGAAGTATATTCAAAACACTTACTGTCAAACCCCTCGCGGGGAACTTTTTCACGAGCTCCACACGGCAAAGGGCATAAGTGTGACACAAATGAGTTAAAGAAGATCCTAACGATAATCTCAACAGCACTCACAATAGAGCACAAAATTAAACATCGACGGACCTCTAGTAAGCTAGAGGTTGGACCAGGTGCCCGGGAGGAGTAAGCATCCCCTGTTGGCTAGCCGCACCCGCCGTCTATGTTTATGAAGCATGGAAATGAAAATATTTAAAATCCATGCACTGTCTGACGTTATGTCTATATAGAAAGTGTTATGGCGACAATGTCAGGGAAGTATATTCAAAACACTTACTGTCAAACCCCTCGAGGGGAATTTTTTACGAGCTCCTACTAAGAACACTATCATTGTCCCTAGGGACAGATAATGAGGATAATGAATTGTTGTTATCATCAGCATTCAGCTTATTGAGAATCTGATATAAGAGCTCTGACGTGTTTGTTTACTGCGTAGCGAGGGCTTCGAGTTTCGAATTTTGCTTATCAATTTCAGTTTACAACTTCTCCGAAGTGACCCACTTGACACTCCGTCCATGTTCATATTGCGGACAATGTGGATTCTCATAGCCCCTCGGAATGGGGCTTCTTGCTTCGACATGACATTGTGTTTTCAGCATTCCTTCGCATTTCGCCTGCCAAACTGAACAATCTTCGTTATGAATCTCATTCAGCGGCAACAGTTTGGCACAACGCCTGCATGATATGATTCTCAGTGCTCTGTGAGTCATTCTGACATATTCGATTGATCTGACATCTTCCATGGAGTATAGGCACACTTGATAAACGTAGACCACAAAATTTCCATTCTAAGAAAATGTCGCCGAGAAAAATACTGGATTTCGCAGGTACGTTGCGCAGGATCATATCGTTATTGGGACTTGTTCGATCTTTTGCAGCTCAGACCAAAGTCGAGGTATTATCCATAAGTAAATTTCACACAGATTTGTAACACTGAGCGAAATAAAATGAAAGGTCTTGTCACTAGGTGTAACGCTTATGCCCTTTGCCGTGTGGAGCTCGTAAAAAAGTTCCCCGCGAGGGGTTTGACAGTAAGTGTTTTGAATATATTTCTCTGACATTGTCGCCATAGCTCTTTCTATATAGACATTGCGTCAGACAGTGCATGAATTTTATATATTTTCATTGTCATGCTTCATTAACATCCACGGCGGGTGCCGCTAGCCAACAGGGGATGTTTACTCCTCCCGGGCACCTTGTCCCTCCTCTGGCTTGCTAGGGGTCCGTCGATGTTTAATTTTGTGCTCTATTGTGAGTGCTGTTGAGATTATCGTCAGGATCTTCTTTAACTCATAGGTATCAACATGTGAAATATCAAAGCCCTACCCCTTATAGTACAAGGAAAATGGTCCAGGTTAGAGTATTCTTTAAAGTAGGTCTATGTCCTAGGTCAAGGTCACAAGGTCTAAGGTCGTGGTCTCAAGTGAAAGGTCTCATCACACGGTATCTACATGTGAAATATCAAAGCCCTATCCCTTATAGTTCAAGAGATAAAGCCCAGGTTAAAGTTTTTGAAAAGTAGGTCACTAGGTCAAAAGTCATGGTCTCAAATGAAAGGTCTCGTCACATGGTATCTACATGTGAAATGTCAAAGCCCTGTCACTTTTAGTTCCAGAGATACAGCCCAGGTTTAAGTTTTGTCTACAGAAAACGGCTATCACACCGACGCCAAGCTCACCGTGGGGTATCGCGTGATACACAAATATGTTCCACGGGAATCCCCTTTGATTGAACTAAGTTAATACTGTCTAAATCTACTTTATATGAATTTTTTAGGCCTTATCATATTGTCATTATTATCGATTGTATGATGGTAATTTATTCTGGTCAAGAATAGACGTGTATTCGGATAATACTTTAACATAATTTTTTCAATGCTCGCCACGTGGTATGATATGGTGCACGAACAGATACAAAATTTTCTGTTTAAGTGTACTTCTAACAATTAGTTTATCAATCTGATGTCAGCCATGTCACCCAATTTCCTTTCTTTGTTCCATTTGAAAGATATGAAATTGTTAACTTTTACAAATCTTTTAACTTTTACAAATTAACTTAGTATACAGGGATATGGTCATTATCCATATTTGTCATTTTTAACTTTTACAAATCTAAAAGTTACCGAAAAAATGTATTTCCTAAGTCGAATTGTGTTTCAATTTATAGAAACACACGATTTATCGACTTCTGTATTATCTTTAAAAACATATAGTATATTTTTCTTAAATTATATAAATATTACCTAATTCACTATCTGTAGATCTAATGACTCTGTTTTGTAAACTCTTCATTAAATGAAAATAACAGATATGTTTACTTTTAACAAATCGTCTAAACTACTTGAAATTAAAAAAAATCAAATTCAAGGAATTGTGGTCCCCCGCTTTTGGGTGTTTGTCTTTAAAGAAATGCTTACAGACATCCCCCCATTCTTAAAGTTTTAATAATATATCTCATATATTATCAACATTCTAAATATGAAAGATTAACTCCAAGAAAAGGTCAAAAGGTCCAAACATTTGTTTTGTTTCCAAGGGACAGGGCTTATGAAAAGGTATGCACATGTGAAATATTTAAGACCTATGGTTTAAACTACCATCAAAAACTTATGGTCGATGTTGAAGTTTTTAAATGCGGGTCAACCTCCATGGACAAGGTCACAAGGTAAGAATGTTCTTACCAACAGAAAGGTCTCATCACAAGGAATACGCATATGAAATGTGAAAGCCCTATCACTTTCCATTAAAAAGTTATGGACAAGGTTATAGTTTTTTTGAAAAGTAGGTCGAACTCAAATGTCAAGGTCACAAGGTCAAAAATTTTGGTATCCATGGAAAGGTCTTGTCACAAGGAATACACATGTGAAATATCAAAGCCCTATCACTTTCCATTCAAAAGTTATGGTCATGGTTAAAGTTTTTCATAAGTAGGTCAAAGTCCAAGGTCAAGGTCACAAGGTCAAAAATTTTGGTATCCATGGAAAGGTCTTGTCACAAGGAATACACATGTGAAATATCAAAGCCCTATCACTTACCATTCAAAAGTTATGGTCAAGGTTAAAGTTTTTAATAAGTAGGTCAAAGTCCAAGGTCAAGGTCACAAGGTCAAGGAAAGGTCTTGTCACAAGTAATACACATGTGAAATATCAAAGCCCTATCACTTACCATTCAAAAGTTATGCACAAGGTTAAAGTTTTTGTGACTGACGGACAGACGGACGGACGAACCGGTTTTAATGTCCCCGCGCTTTCGCGAAAGCGGGGGACAAAAAATTGTATAGGTTCTCTACAAATTAACAATGAAATAACAATTTCAGTATTTCCAAATCTACTACCTTGAGGTTATTAGTGACGTCTATAACCATACAAGATAATATCTTTTCGTCAAATTCCATCATTCTGTGTATGTGTGTTCTATTTAGTGTGTTCTATCCCCTCCTTTGTTCTATTAACAAGGTAATGTGTCAAGTATACCACATTTCATCCCAATCTCAAAACAACAATGACTATGTAGTACTTGTCTGGTATATAATCGCACTGGGTCCCAAGACTCACCATCTCCCGACAATATTCTTGAGGAAAAACATGTCTGAATTTAACAAATTCGAGAGGTTCCAAAAAACTTGGAAAATCCAAATATATGTATGATTTTTTTTTCAGGAGTCGTATATGTCCATATATTCAACTCTGCAAATAACAAAAATGTTACTTTGACAAGGGAGGAATTTCAAAAACTGTGTGATTTTGAGGACAGCGTTCTTGAAGTATCCGATCAACTACTTCCTGAAGTAAGTATAGATATTCGACATTCCCTTCTTTTAGTTTTTTCATTACATGAATTACTTCCGTTTGTTTTGAACCATAGGAAATTAATTTTCCAATGTTGACCGAAATCACCCGACAGTTGTTGAAGTTGTGATCAAATGATAAAACTCTCAAAATTCAAGGAATACTTTACATGCTATTACTTTCTCGCTTCCAGAATTAATTCTGATTAAGGTATCCGTTGTACAATTGAGTCATTTTACATAGCGTTTTAATCATCTCCATAGTAAAGTATGGTAAATTTTATGCCTGGTAAGGTACTATAAACTATATATTTTCTAAAAGGTAGTGATGCCCTGAGTACAGATATAAGACTCCCATGACTTAAAAATCAAAGGGGGGAAACTCTTGTACAGCTTTGTTATTTTGCATATGTTATATAGAGAAAATAGACAATTTAAATGCTTCATCAGTTATCCCCCTTCGTTTTTATGGCCCCAAAATCATTATTTCTGAACAGTTGGCTTTATAACCTTTCAGAAAATATATAGTTTATAGTACCTTACCAGGCATGGAAAAATGCCCTATTGTACATCGGATACCTTAAGACAAATTCTCAGTGTTTCTGATATTTTAGTGTTGTTTATGAAGCTGACTAAATTTTTGCTTGTCTGTTTGTTTTATAGGCTGATGAACAGAGGGGAGAGGAGGAGCAGGCCCTCCAGTCTATGGTAAACAAAGAGGAAGCAAAGGCCAAGTTCCCAAAAAAGAGAAGAAACATAGTCCTTGAGGACTGCGAAGAAGAGATTTGAGATATCCGTTGTACAAATAAATACAATGTTCAAGTGTATTATATAGTTAGAGTCATGGCATATCTTACAAGGATTTACATATTCTGCATGTATTTGCTTTCAATAAAATATGGGAGATTGACTCAATAGGTAATGAACTTGATGTTGCATTTATAATATTTGAACTTATTTTACAAAAAGAATATGACTTAAAAGTTTTGCTCTCTCCATGATGCATGTATAAGAAATCAATAAATGCACAGAACTCACTTTCAGTGGAATTCGCCAGTATCGGACCAGACATGCACATTTCGGTTACTTAACCCTCGTCAGTGATCCTCAATCTAAACAATGCAATACTGCCAAAGAGTGTGAAAATTATTAAACATTTATCGATAGACGTAGAAGGATGGGTGAGATATGATGCTGCAGGACCCACTTTAAAGGGATTTGAAGAAATTTTGATAACAGAAATTTTCGAATGCGTTGATGCTAAATTAGGTGTTCTATTGTCAGTGCTGTTGAGATTACCGTCAAGATCTTCTTTAAATCATTTGTCTCACATTTATGCCCTTTGCCCTGTGGAGCTCGTAAAAAAGTTGCCCGCAAGGGGTTTGACTGTAAGTATTTAAAATTTTTCCCTGACATGGTCGCCATAGCACTTTCTATATAGATGAAACCTCAGACAGTGCAATGTATGTATTTTATATGCATGAACATCATTTGACATAACGTACAAAAATTAAAAACCATCTGAAGGATAAATTTGTTGTACACTGTTTTTTCAGGGGGATATAACATAAAATATATTGACCTCGGGTCGATAAAAAAGGGCTCCGCCTCGCCCTATACAACTTTTTTTTTATCGACGCAATATATTTTTATCCCCCCTGTAAAACACTGTATAACTAATAACATATATATACCTTCATATTTCTTTATTTCATACAATAAACAGGAGAAAGCTTGTTACCAATTGCGCCGCTAAAGAAGAAATGTGAGGTTACTTTTCCAAACTTATGTATTTTCAAAGTTTCTTGAAATAAAGTAAAATATTTAAGATTTCATGACCTAAAATGTTCCAGATTTATATGTTTAATTTGCCAGTTAACTTAGTACTTCCAATTACACCGAAGGTTATATGTCAATATAGAAACATAGTGAGAATTTCCCAGAAAATACATGTACATCTCTTTGATTTTTTTTGGTATTCTGTGCATCCTAATGACAAATATGGATAATGACCATATCCCTGTATTCAGCATAGAATCGATAATTCAGAAAATCAGAAACAGAAGGCATACAAAATCAGGATAAGACAGGAACCAAAGCAAACAAACAAAAACCTCCACTATATGAAAAGAAGCGAACTCCAGATATGGGAGTGAGACCAGGTGCCCAGGAAGACTAGGCATCTCCTGCTTTAATGCAACAGCCGCCGCTTCAATTCGGTAGAACTGTCACATCCGGTTACTTCCATTTCGGAAGACATAGTGTACAATCTTTGGTCGGATGGTTCAAATTTTCTATGACAGAATATCATCCACCATTCTGGTGAGTGGGACATCATAGTTTATGACGAGTCTGGTCTGGACCATGCTGTAAATTTATCTGGTCTTAAATGATGCTATTGAACTTAAAGACGTTAAACATAACTACACCTTCTGCTATTTCAAAACAAGCAAGTGGCTGTCATCGCTCTCTAAGAAAGAAAGGGAGGACATCTTAGATGATGCAAGGAAAATGCACCCGCAATGCAAGGTATCAGCGAGAAGAAAGAAAAATTGTTCCTTGAAAAGATGAAACTGCCTAAACTGAGGGGTGAAAAAAAGGAGGCACAAGAACAAAAGTTGTACTCACAGAATGTAACATTAACTAGAAAAAATTAATAGAATAGGTGGGCTTTTCATGAATGATGACGATATTTTGGCCCAGAAGACTCAACTTCCATCTCAAACTTTCAAAGAGGCCTTGATTGTTCAGTTACAATTTAGAAAATCAGTTCTTCACTGTTTTTCGTTTGACGACAAAACGGATTTATCAGATGATTAGAGGAATGCAAAGTATAGATAACCAAATTACAATAGGAGTTTCATTCGTACAAACTAGAAGTCTCTGACGAGACTTAAGCACTTCTGGTTGTTTAGCAAAATGCATTAACTAAATGAAACAGTTATTTTCTGAGACCAATGGTAAAGGGGCTAAAAAGTATATAAGATTGGCAAGCGTAACATTTAGCGTAAATCTGAACACAATTCAAAAGTCGGTTTATCAGTCACACGTTCCAAGTAAAGTGTTCAGAAGATTACAAAGAGTGGGACCAGTTCTAGGGAGGAGTAAGCATACCTGGTTGGCTACTTGACCTAGAACTGTGGCCCCTATGATCCCTTGACAGGATTTTTGCCCTAATTCTAACGACATTCTTAATTTCCTAGTTTACGAAAAGATATTCTTAATTTCCTTGTTTACAAAAAGTCAAATCCCACCAAAGATTGTACTATATGTCTTCCGAAATGGAAGTAACCGGATGACAAATATGGATAATGACCATATCCCTGTTTACAGCACAAAATCGATAATTCAGAAAATCAGAAACCGAGGCATACGAAATCAGGATAAAACAGGAACAAAGGCAAACAAACAAAAACCTCCACCATATGAAAAGAAGCGAACTCCCGATATGAGAGTGAGACCAGGTGCCCAGGAAGAGTAAGCATTTCCTGCTTGCATGCAACACCCGCCGCTTCAATTCGGTAGAACTGTCACATTCGGTAACTTCCATTTCGGAAGACATAGAGTACAATCTTGGGTTGGATGGTTCAAATGGTCTACGACAGAATATCATCCATCATTCTTGAGAGTGGGACATCATAGTGTATGACGAGTTCCCCATATCGACCGTAGAACTTCCTCAGTGACGATGTTAGTCGGTCACAAGCATATCCCTGACTGAGAAGCTTATCTGAAAGACGCCTAGCTCTCAGAACAAAATCCGTATATTTCGTACTTGCTCTGGCATAGCGTATCAACTGAGATATGAACACGCCATAAGCAGGCGATGAAGGGATGTTGCTACTCAGAAAAGGAAAGTTTGTAATGCTGAAATTGAAGTCGTCACGTTTGTCATAGAGTGAGATGTGCATGGAAATTGGTTGGGAATTTTCTTCGAGAAGGTATAGAGTTGGAACCCTTCGACATTATTACACATTACTTCATGGAGATAATTTGTTCAAATTTCACTAATTGTTTACCATGATGTGGGCTTTCAGACAAAAGTCTTCTTCAAAGTGATATTAGGGTCAAAGTCCTTAATTATCATTTTAAAATTCAAACTGTTGGTATCTAAATTATTGTGTTGACTGTATCCATATGTTTTACTGCTTTGTCTTTGTTGAAATTTAAGGGGTCAACACACCTATTTGTTTGATATGCCTTTTTAACTGACCTGAGCGAAGTGAGCTATTGTCATAGCGCCGTCTGACGTCCGTCGTTAATCTTTTTTTACATTTTCGACATCTCCACTGCAACCGCTGCACAGAATTTCACGAATTTACAGGAAACAAAAACTCAAGGTCTTCAACTAATCTTTGGAAGTATTGTCTAATTTATAAGAATATCTTTGTATATTAAGCGACAGAGCTGGAGAGAAGTCATGAATACACTTCTAAACATCGGGTCACGGGGAGCGAGTTTAACTGCTCCACACTGCACCATGAAATAAGTGTTTATAATAATAATGATAAAACGGAAGTGTTCCAACACTAATCCTTCATGAACAAAATTGTGATGCTCAAATTGAAGTCGTCACGCTTGTCATAGAGTGAGATGTTCATGTGACCATCAGTGTCGTAGGACAATATTATGTCCAAATAGGATGTTGAATTATTTGTCTCTGTAGTTTCCTTGACTTCAAGCTCCGAAGGATAGATACTGCTTAAGTAATCTGCGAATTTCGGATTATTGATGGACAACACATCGTCTATGTATCTGTAAGTGAAGTTGAAGTCAGGAGCTAAGTATCTCTTCCCTTCAGAGACCAAAGATTGAATGAATTCAGCTTCGTACGAGTAAAGGCAAATGTCGGCAAGGCGTGGGGCACAATTGGTCCCCATTGGAAATTCGACAATTTGCTGGAATCATGTCCAAAATATTCCGAAAACCGCAGCTAGAATGCGTTCGAGGTAATGACCAACCGAAATTGTCGAACTTGGCTACATGTGCCCTTGGGGACTCCTGGGCCACCAGCAATGACACCCACAAAGTACAAATGTTAAACTTCTTCCAATTCATTAGGATCATTTAAAAGCAGATAAATTAACAGCATAGATCGGGCATGCACGTTTCGGGTATTTAACCCTCGTCTGTGATCCTCAACCCAAAACCGTGAAATATGGCAAAAGCTGTGAAAATCATGTCCAAAACATACCGAAAGACGTAGCTACATGGCTTGGATATGATGCTACATGATGCAGAATTTCGAAATTTGAGAAAATTTTGGAAGCAAAATTGGTCGAACTTGGCTACATGTACCCTCGGGGACTCCTGGTACAACAGCAGTCACAGTCACCAAGTGGTACAGATGTTAGACGTCTTCAAATTCATTACCATCATTTAAAAGCAGATAAATTAACAACATGGACCAGACATGTACGTTTCGGGTATTTAACCCTCATCATTGATGGTGTGATATTTTCTTATTTCGTTTGTATCCTCGGTCAATATTTTAAATAAAAAATCAGAAAATATCTAACCATATTCACCTCGTAAAAAGTCCATAATTGTAAAGAATTGATGATTATTTATTTTTGAACATGTTCTATGCAACCACATTCGTTTCATTGAGCGATGAATTTACTTATCCACACTTTCAGATGGCAGGCACAATGTCTAACCCCATTCCCCCACGTTCATTTGTGTAAAAGGTATTGAACTCCATTACCCAAAAATAAATTGACACATTAATTAGTATTGGGTTGATATTGCCATTCAGGTAAATCATATGAAGCAAATTACTGTCCTGTTCACTAAGTTCAGGGTACCCTGCTTTCCCGTTATTCTCTAATGTATGATACTGTCATCTTCAAAATAGATATCAATTTTATAGTACTCCTTTAGTCGTAACAGGAAATTTCATTTTTTGACTGCAAGGTAGAAATAGGACGGAAAATAGGAAGTCCACGGGGATTTTCTATAGTAAATGAGTTAAAGAAGATCATGGCGACAATCTCAACAGCACTCACAATATAGCACAAAAAATTAGCATCGACGGACCCCCAGCAAGCTAGAGGTGGGACCAGGTGCCCGGGAGGAGTAAGTTGCTGAACATGTGTGACGTCGGGAGTTTGACGTCACTATTTACTTCTGTTGACACGGAGAGCAATATGGCGGTGGCTTGAAATAAACATGGAATTTCCTGTAGATATTATATTTTTTCATATTGCGGTTCGAAGACAGCTGATAGGGTAAGTTGAAGTTTATGTCCAGTTACGAATAAACGAGGTCAATTTTCGGAAACTATTACTAGTATTTTATACGAAAATTCGTCAGAAGACAGTATAAATCGTCAAAAACAGGGTGCTCTGGATTACGGACAACAGGATGGTAGTAGTATATCAATAAAAACTTTATCTTTACAGGTTTATTTCCTTCTTTTTTTAAGATAGCGAAGAGGCCCTCACACAGCATGGAAAAAAATTCACCAAAAAATGCAAAGTTACGAGAAGAAGCCAGAGAGTGTTCCGGAAGAAGTATTTACAGTAACATTTATGACGATTTATTAACAGTAGAATGCCGTCAAGAGAAAACCACAAAGACGGAGAAATTATGGAAAGTCCCGCCGAGGAATGTTCAACGTCTTTAAATTTAATACGTCATTTAAAACCTGATAAGTTTACAGCATGGACCAGACATGCACGTTTCGGGTACTAAACCCTCGTCAGTGATCCTCAGTCTAAATAATGTAATATGGCCAAAAAAGTATGAAAATTATTATGTCCAAAAATGTACCAAAAGACGTAGCAGAATGGGTGGGATATGATGCTACAGGACCAACGTTTTAGTAATTTCAAGAAATTTTGTAATAGAAAATTTCAAATGCGTTGAAGAGACATACGATCAACCAAAGTTGATCGAACTTGGCTACATGTGCCCTCGGGGACTCTTGGTCCACCAGCACTGACACTCACCAAGTAGTTCAAATGTTAAACGTCTTTAAATTCAATAGCATAATTTAAAACCTGATAAATGTACAGCATGGACAGCTTAATTCAGTGATACGGTAAACACCGAAAAAGAGAAATTAGAAAACAGTTAGTCATATAAATAACACAAACCAGGAGAAGAAAAAGCTGCAAGAAGTATCTGCTCTAAAGTCATCCATTGTTCTGTCTGACAGGATAAAACAGTTCAATGGCGGACCTGACTTATCAGTAGATACTTCACCGGTGCAGTTGAAAGATCAAAGGACATCAGAGAAGGGAGATCTCCAACAAGACCCCGTTGCAGCATCAACAGCAAAACACCCGATGCAAAAACACAAAAGACGAGTACAGCACGAGGCGGAAAAGTGACACTCGATATGTAAACATCAAACACAAAAGACTACACATAAACCGACGAGACCAGTTTAGCAGTTTATTGATACACTCTGGCACTGTTAAGTGCAACAAGAGGAACAACATACATGTATAATGATGACATGACAAAGTGACAACACATGCAAAACAATCTTTCATAACATAGAAATCAGTTAAAAGTCAATACATAAATTAACAATTAAAAAAAAAATTGTATATAATCGATGTTGAATTAACATTTTCGTTATCTGGATAAAAGTAACATTAAGACAATTGGTAGTATATATGATTACATGTATAAAACAAATACAATTTACATGCATGTACTGCTTTAAAAAAAAGCGTTGAATATTAAAGATGAAATTAGAAAGGTTATTTAATACTGGTATGTTACAAAATGAGAGGAGTCCGACCATTTTCCCTACGTTTGGATTCGATATGAAGTAGCTTGGAATATACTTAATGCGTAATTTTTTTATATTTTCGTTATTACATGAAAATAAATAATGGAATTCGTCTCCAACTGAATTAATATTACATAGCGTGCATCGTCTTTCGGATCTCGGTATGTTTTGCCATCTACCTTGTTCTATTGGAAATTTGATATTACTACATCTTAATTTACATATTAACAGTCTTTGATTTTGACTTAAATTAATCAAATAATTTTCTAATTTGAATTCTGATTTAAAAAGCGAGTAAAACGACCCTCTTGAAGATGTTTCTATGGCAGAGAACCAAGTTTGGTAAAACTGATCCTTCATTCGCTGATTGATTTCAGTTTTTATTTGAATTTTACTCAAAGGTGTCTGTGACGACCAAATGTAACTAAGACCGATATCATTTAGTATTGTTTTAATATATTCTATCCATTTAAACCTTCCACGGCCTGTTTCATGTAGATTGTAAAGTAGTTGATATAGAATTCCTGATAATTTGTTTTCACTATTCGTTAATAGTTTTGACCAAAAGGAAAGCATCTGAATTTTGATATCCATCGGTACCCGTCCTGTTTCACCATACACCATATAGTTTGGTGTAGATGAACGTAATTTAAGTATGTTTTCAAAAATTTCAGGTGTAACTTTTCTTTTATAGTTTTATCTTCGAAACCCCATATTTCTGATGAATACAAGAGTATTGGAGCTACCAGATTGTCAAATAGTTTTAGTTGAAGATCAACTGGAATGGAGATATTTCTTAGTTTAGTATATAAAGCATAAAGCGCTTTTTCAGCCTGCCCAACAAGGTGATTTCGTGCCTTTAAAAATTTTCCATTATAATTAAACATGACTCCTAGATAACAATAAGAGTCTACTATTTCGATTTCATTTTCATTGATAAAGAAATGTCTGACTATTCTATTTCTGCGCCTTTCAAAAATGAGGACTTTTGTTTTATCGACATTAATTCTTAGTTTCCAGTGCTTACAGTAATTTTCAAATGCTTTTAATGTAAGCTGGAAATTTTCAGAAGTATCTGCTAGTATAACTGTGTCATCTGCGTATAATAACAGAAAATTTTTCATAAATATGTGTAATTCTTCTCTCAGTTTTATTTCTACGACTTCCATACCTGTTAATCCTCGATGTGTTAAGAATTCTTCTATATCATTCAAAAAAATAGTAAATTAAAATGGTGATAAGTTTTCTCCTTGACGTACTCCTGTCATACACGGAAAGAAATCAGAACATTCTGAATGTTTTCTAACACATGATTTTATATCGGCATGCATTTTATAAATAACTTTAAATATTTTACCTTTGATATTTGTGTTCTGAAGCTTTTGCCATAAACCTATTCTCCAAACAGTGTCAAATGCTTTTCTAAAATCTATGAATGTGCAGAAGAGTTTTTTTGCCAGTATTAAGATATAGTTGAATGAAAGAGTATAGGCAGAATATATTATCAGTTGTTGAGAAGCCTTTTCTAAACCCAGCTTGGGCCATGCTAATTATTTCATGTGAATTGGCAAAAAGGCGCAGTCGTGTATCAATGATAGAAGTGAAAACTCACCGATGACCTCACGCAAACAAGACCGCGAAACGCAGAGGCCCCAGAAACACATGAATATGTAAATGGGTATAAAAAGAGGGCATGTGTAATACAGTCCGTGTTCTGCCGGCTGTAGCGAACTCATGTATGTAGTCACCCGAGGACTCCGACTAAATTTCAAAGAGGATAACTGGGAGTATGACGCATGGCTCCTACTGATTCCAATAACCGAGTTATACACTGACCAGTAACAAGAGGCACGGCCTTGAGCTTTGAAGACGACTCATGGGTCATCTCGCTCCTCCTGGTGGTTTTAACCTTCTTCTTTGATTCTGTAGAGATAGTCTGTCTTATTTTTTTTGTAAGGGATCTGTTACTCTGGTAACCACATGGGGGTCTGAAAAGAAAGATACATTGTAATGTCTGATAACAAGTACATAAATTGACTTGTTTCATTACAAAACTGATATAATGTTAAGCGTCTTTAAATTCAATAGCATCATTTAAAACCTGATAAAAACTGATATATAGCAGTTGGACCCGAAACTTTTTTGCATATTTACCTCAATAAGGGACCGCTCAATAAGTGGCATTGTATATGTACATGTCTTGAAAGTGAAAGTAGAATGCTTATGAGCAAGTTTTGTAAATATTTCATGAAACAAAATTAATTTTCAATTCTTCCAAGTTCTGATTGCCCAATAGATATGTTCTTTTGAATAATATGTTGATGTTTATTGAAAGAATTAAACATTTTTCTGGACTCTGGTTTTTTTCCAATTTTGTCAGGATTTCCTCCATTTTTTTATTTTTACAAATTGACTAAAAAGATACCTTAAGAAGAAGAAGAACACATTGATGTTTCAAAAATGATGGTGCTAATCATGGCCGTGGAACAACAAAGGCATAAGATATAATATTTGGCTCTATTTGAGCATTCTAGTAAATGAGTTAAAGAAGATCCTGACGATAATCTTACCAGCACTCACAATAGAGCACAAAATTATATCATCGACGGACCTCTAGCAAGCTAGAGGTGGGACCAGGTGCCCGGGAGGAGTAAGCATCCCCTGTTGGCTAGCCGCACCCGCCGTCGATGTTTATGAAACATGGAAATGAAAATGTATAAAATTCATGCACTGTCTGACGTTATATCTATATAGAAAGTGCTATGGCGACAATGCCAGGAAAGTATATTCAAAACACTTACTGTCAAACCCCTCGCGGGGAGCTTTTTTACGAGCTCCACACGACAAAGGGCATAAGTGTGACACAAATGAGTTAAAGAAGATCCTGAATATATTCTGGTTTCTGAAACTGTGTATTTCATGATCCAGTGACATAAATAAGTTAAATATGTTTCTTGATGTACTTATCCTTCCCAATAATATGAGTTGACATTATCACGAATTGTAATCTTTTTAGTTCTGAACACTGAACACAACGAATAATGTAGTTTGGTTGTAAATACTCAAATTTGTCATGGACCTGTCATCCAAAGTCTGACTTAAGGATGTACAGGTACTCATAATTTTCAAAAAAAAATAAATATATTTAAGAAATAAAATGTATGTGCACCTCCTTTGTCCGCAAATAAAAATAAATAAATAAGTATCAGTACAAGACCTACCTACACTACTGATATGTATATGTATAATTTTATCGATACCCGCATACACAGTGCAAATCATGATGTAATACATAACTTTCATGTTCTGGTGCTTAACAAAAATAAGATTTACGTCTACATCAATCAAAATAAGTTTTACTTACAAGGGCACACTTTGAATTTTCTATCACGAATAACTGGTAGATCTATTTTCTATTGTGTCACATCTGGCTCGCTGATCACCGCACAATCAAATAGTCGGATTTCACGTGCATTGTTGTCTGTTTTTATTTGTACACAAAGGTAGTTACGTTGTTTGGTACAATCATATATCCCTCCATTTGGACCACTTGGCCAGCACATTGCATGACATTTCAGTGCATATCGATCAGTCATTGCCATATTCACAGCACCAATCAATATCAACATGGCCGAAATTATCGCCATAATAAACAGCGGTAGAGTGATCTGCATATGATGCTGGACACGTTTTTGATCACATTTCCCATCCTCAGTATCTCCAAATTGACAGTTTGGCGCGATATGCAAATGATGTTGCACGAGTTTTTTTTTTTATCACATGACCCTCTTGTCACTGACATTTCTACAAACCGATAGTAATGACATTTTAATGGGAATCGTTTCATCAGTATATTAATTATATATGATATCTTTATTGTTATGCTTGCTAACATTTACAAAAACAAATCTATCAATTTTTTTGTTTCAAACCAAGAAAAAAACAAGGGTATGAATTGTGGTTCATAAGTTGTTAAACATCTTCAAATGCAATAGCAGCATTTAAGACAACAATGTAAAATGACCAAAAAGTACGAAAATTATTTTGTCCAAAAATGTATCAAAAGACGTAGCAGAATGGGTGGGATATGATGCTACAGGACCCACGTTTTAGTAATTTCAAGAAATTTTGTCACAGAAAATTTCAAATGCGTTAAAGAGACATACGATCAACCAAAGCTACATGTGCCCTCGGGGACTCTTGGTCCACCAGCAGTGACACTCACCAAGTAGTTCAAATGTTAAACGTCTTCAAATTCAATGGCATCATTTAAAACCCGATAAATTTACAGCATGTACCAGACATGCACGTTTCGGGTACTAAAAGGCTAAATTCCAAATAAAATGCGATTAAACATGATTTATGTGTTACTTAGAATATATTTATTCTAACGTTTCACATGTTGACTATATCGATTTATTTGTATATCATAGGGTTCAGATATTGTCACGTTGCCCTATTTATCCTCAGGTAACTTTGACATAATAAGGACACAATGTTCAATCCTTGAATTTTTTTTTTGTATAATTTTCTTTAACAGGTAGAATATTTCTATGTGAGTGTCTCATTTATTCAATAACTTATCAGATTTATTTTATAATCCATTAACTTATTTTGATTATTTTTCTCTTCTCTTCTGTTGAGTTAGGGTTCCCCCTTTTCCCTCGCTCCCTGCCCTCTATGTAGAGTTTAAGTAACCTTGTCCGAATAATGCGGACTTTCTCAGTGTAATTAGGTCTTCCGACTTCCGTCGGAAGACCTATTGTTTTCGTAACCGTGGAAAATTGGATCAGCGATTTCTCAAGAACCCTGTAAGCTAGGACAATGAAAGTTCTCCAACGTTACGTTTGGAGTACAAGCTAGATTGATCTTTTTTATTTTTGGTCTCTGTTATTTTTTTATCATGTTTTTTAGTAGATTCAAATATTTGACGGGAGCGTCGAATTACTCAAAAGGACCGAAAATTTCATGTTTTGCTATTTGTAAGCTTAAAAATCTCGTATTTTGCTATCTACAATTTCCATTCTTTTTGAAAGTCGACAGCCATGCAAGATATGAAATGCTAGATGCACACTGTAACGATTTATTACGATGACGTCCTTCACCGTCCTTCATATTTCCAAATTCAGAAGTTCATAGGAGGAAGACACTTTTTTGCTTATAATAGTAAACAAAAATTAAGCTTATGAAGTTTCCTAAAAATTTCAATATTATTATTTTTTATCCATATATCTGTCTTATTTAGTCTTTCTGATTTTTCCTATCTCTTACTGTTGAAAAGATATGAGCATCGAAATTTTCAGTTGGGTATTTCGATACACCTTCACGCCAACAGATCGGGCGCACACTAAAATTGGTAGTCCGAGTCCGACTCGAGAAAAGCAGTGTTGAGATTTTCAAATTCCGATTTCACGGCAATGATGAATATGCATTTCATAAATACATTTCGATATACACAATTTGATTTTAAAACAGTTGATTAATTTAGAAGAGATCAGCTACAAACCAGAACTTGCACACAAAAAGTGGTAGTTTGATTCCGATTTCTAACCTACAAACCTGTTTCTAAACTTCAATAACTATATTTTGAACATCAAGTTTAATTTCTAATTCTAGCAAACGTTCGAACATAATTTTCGGTTGGTTTATTTACAAATTGATGAACAATTTCTCCAACATTCTTCCTTCCCCTCGTTTTTCGAAAACAGTTCTGTTTATATTGAACGATGTCGCCATGATGGAAATTCAAAATAAACTTTGAAAAAAGGGAAGAGGGGGGGTCCAAATTTGAACCTGCACAGCGAGAACCTCATGGTATTTATATATATATATTGAACGTAACTTGTTATTACCATTTCTCTTCTCAAGAAAATTGGTTCTACAGCTACGAGCTCGCCTTTTTTATGGGGGAAGGGGGCAGGAAGAATTTGCAGAAAAAAAATCCCGGCTCTGAAAAATGCTGAAAAAAATATTCCGGCCCAAAGGGCCGGCAATTTTTTTTTCCCGGACCATGCAAAAGTAAGGATACATTGCATGATATGGAAATTTTTGCTGGCCCTTTGTGCCAGACAATTTAAAGTCAAAAAATTAATTAATATAAATACAAACTGTTCACATAGCTGTATCTACCAGAGACCTAATAAGCATAGGCACAAAAAATCTAGAAAAGGTTATATTTAAACATCATACAATCTGTCTGAAATTCGCTAATTGCAAAGAGACATCTGAAGGAACGGTTATTAACTCATACTCTGTAACAGCGGGGAGTTTAACTTACACAGACATTCACAACATTTGACAATTTGTTTAAATCCGGCCCGAAGAACCGGCGAAAATTTTTCTCCGACTCTGGTAATGGCTGAAAAAAATGGCCTGCTCAGAAAATTGCTGAAAAAATTTTACCGGCTGGCAATAGAATTCCTGCCACACCCCCCCCCCCCCCCAAAATCAAATGGTTGCTCACCAACAATTATCGGTTTGAAAATTTAATGTTACTGCTATTTGAAAACTTAAATATATAATATAAATACATGTAATGTGACGTCCTTCATATTTCCAAACCAAAAATTGTATAGGAGGAAGACACTCTTGTTGCAACCGCAACAAGAAACCTTTCTAGCTATATTTTACTTTTCTATGTACGAGTCGTGTTACCCGTGGTTAAAAGTTCACAGGGTACTATATAGGTCATGTTAGGACATGTCGAAATATCTGTTCGTTGGAGTGAAACTAAAATATTCGCCACAATGAGGTCAGGTTATTTTGAAATACCCTTGTGCGCAGTTTTTTAAACACGCAGGTATGTCACGATCTAAGGCACAGGGCCTTTGAGACATAGCGATACTATGTTGCAAAGAAAAGAGAGAAAGAAAAGGGAGGTCACCAAACCTCGGGAAACTCGCGTTGACCAAGATTTCCGTATTCTTCAACAAAATTAATACTGGCAGCTATTGTCTTGTAGATAATTGTGTATCTAAATATACTCAGAGTTCCCCTAAACAGCTTTATGAATAAAATATTGCTCTATTATACCGTTTAGGCGGTGCAGTTGTAAACACTCACAGTCACTTCCGGTTTAAAAAAAACATATTCTATACTTTTTTAGCAAAATGTAAATATTATGTGATTTCGCACATGTACATACGTCAAAGATGGTGAAAAACAAAAAAAGTACATTCATAATTAAAGGCTACAGCCAGTACAGGGGCAATGCAGACGTATTTCATTAATCTCTTTGCCAAAAATAATTTTAAACTAAATTTGTTTCAAATAGCGCCACCTACAATCAATACATTCCAAGGTCGGTTCTGATTGGTCGAAAATATATGTATACTAATATTTTGATTATCAGAGGTCATCCTGCAATTGTCTTTTGATAGCAGGAAGTGGATATGAGAGTTTACAACTGCTATGAAGATTTATGGTGACCTCCCTTTTCTTTCTCTCTGTACTCTAGTACATAATATCTGTACGTCTGATAGGCCCTGTGCCCCACCTCTCATCCAACTTTTAAGCAGCGTATAAATAGAGGAGGCAATTAGAAATTTGATTATCATGAAAAGAATATCTGTGAGAAAACTTGAGATGGCTGAAGAATTCATCGACTTTTTGAAAGTGTAAATTTTAATTTTGATTTTGTTTTAAATTATTTTTCCCAATTGAATTAAGAAGCAGAATAGAAAACACTATAGATTCTTTCACATTATCTGCGGTAATGTCGGTATTGTCAGTTCCGGGGGACAAACAACAGATTGCGCATGCACCAGTGACGTCATTTGATTGTTACAAGACATATTTCGTGGAACAAACAAAATAGACTATTCGTGTGTATTGTATTAAATGTAACAGAATATGTATAGGTATATTCGATAATTGCTTTAATTCTTTAGTTATCACATTTTGATTTTCTTTAAAGATACAGTGTCCCTGAAAATAATGTTTAATTGAAAACGTTGAATTTATTCCAAAGGGTTTAGATAGAGGGAAAAAGGCGTCATAAAAAGTTTTATTTGAAAATATGCAGTAACGACTCTAATATTGTCGATTTTTTAATAATTAAACTTCCATTTACGTCTATTGTTAAAACCTCAATACAGTGTAGGTGGTGCAAGTGACAAGTATTAGAGCTGTGCGCCCAAATTGGAAATTACGTTTTTAAACGGCTATATCTGCTAATATGTGCGTTAGGTTCGTCTGAAAATTTGAATACATACAAATGAGAATATATACTTGCTTATCAAAACAAAGATTTTGCATTTAAAAATTTTGTAAAATTAATTATGTTTCAGGGACACCGTCCCTTTAATTGGTAAAATAATGGGTAAATGAGTTTTAAGAAGTTAAATTGATTTTTTTAACTTGAGATAATGAAGGTTTAAATCATTTCGATATTTTAGTTTGAACATTATAAAAAAGTTAAAAATCTTCATCCTAATGTCAAACCGAGTGTGGCAGCTTTACAGCGAGTGAGTGTGCGTTGCTCACCTACACCTCCGCTGGATTCACACTGTGCTGCACAGTGGATTTACACCAGTTGTTAATTACTCAGACAATGATGGGTGGATTTTGCGAAGTGGAAGATTCAATTTTGACTACTTTGAGGTAATGAATGTTTAAGCACATTAACTTCATAGCAATATTGAATTATCATTTAAAGGGACGGTGTCCCTGAACATTAATTAATTTTACAAAATTTTGTAATGCACAATCTTTCTTTTTATATGAAAGTATACATTCTCATTTGTGCAAATTCAAATTTGTAAATGACTGTGTATACAGGTGTATGTACATGTGTGTGTGTTTCGTTAACAACTTGTGTCTGAGACTGACTTATCTTTTTAATTCAGTAAAGAAAGAACTATTTTGTTTTCAAAATTTCAGTATGATTAGTGTATTTTTGTTTGATTGACAATGTATCAACTAATATCTTAGAACTTTGATGAGTGTTGTGAAAATATGGGAGCATTGTTTTTAAATTTGACAATTGGTTAAATTTATTGTAAACTTTCGTTGTTTACATTTTTATTTCTTGATTAAACGTGTAATAGTGTATGACGGCTTGAATGGGAGGCAGGTGTAGTCTGCTAAAACATGTGCGTTTGTTTACCAAATCCTGAATGAAAATTAACCTTTATTTAGTTATGCTTTTTTGTTCGTTTTTTGTCTGTGAATATATATATATTATATATACACATATCAAAATCACTGTGGGTATATATACACGTCAAACTAATATATATACCTCTCATAGGTAACAAAACGAGAGCTGTACATGTACACTGTAGGTCCCTGTATTTAATTCTCCCTCAAACTTATCAGAGTTTTAATTTCACGGTCGTCCTCTAAGCTAAGTCTCTATAACTTTCCAATACCAAGCCAATAATATTTGTTCATTACACTTCTCTTATCAGATTTTGATATAATAACACGATTGTGGATTCATTTTCGTCCCACGTGTTATCCGTCAGTCATGTTGTTTTGTTTTGATACGGTACTAGCCTTATGTAAATAGTTGCTTACACGTGTTCGCAATCGGTCTTCTACGGAGAAAAGTGGGTTATATTAGGGTACCCATTTTATAAGCAATAACTGATCATAGCTCGGTAGTGAGGGCATATGTGACAATTGTAACCAGCCAGTTTCTAATTTCTGGTTTGTTGTTAACTATGACGGAATTTGACGATATGACGGAATTTGTTGTTAACTATGACGGAACCTGCTTTGTGGAGGAAGGGTCCGATTCTGGGGGTAGGTGCACTGAGGCAGACGTTGTTCTGATGTTAGGCTTTCTGGTCGGCAGCGTTTTTGTGGTGTTTGGAGGAGGGGTCTTCCGGCGGATTGTCGGAATTCCGATGGGGACCAATTGTGCCCCACTCCTTGCCGACATTTTCCTTTACTCGTACGAAGCTGAATTCATTCAATCTTTGGTCTCTGAAGGGAAAAGATACTTAGCTTCTGACTTTAACTTCACTTACAGATACATAGACGATGTGTTGTCCATCAATAATCCAAAATTCGCGGATTACCTGAGCAGTATCTATCCTTCGGAGCTTGAAGTCAAAGAAACCACAGAGACAAATAATTCAGCATCCTATTTGGACATAATGTTGTCCTACGACACTGATGGTCACATGAACACCTCACTCTATGACAAACGTGACGACTTCAATTTCAGCATTACAAACTTTCCTTTTCTGAGTAGCAACATCCCTTCATCGCCTGCTTATGGCGTGTTCATATCTTAGTTGATACGCTATGCCAGAGCAAGTACCAAATATACGGATTTTGTTCTGAGAGCTAGGCGTCTTTCAGATAAGCTTCTCAGTCAGGGATATGTTTGTGACCGACTAACATCGTCACTGAGGAAGTTCTACGGTCGATATGGGGAACTCGTCATACACTATGATGTTCCACTCTCAAGAATGGTGGATGATATTCTGTCATAGACCATTTGAACCATCCAACCAAAGATTGTACTCTATATCTTCCAAAATGGAAGTAACCGGATGTGACAGTTCTACCGAATTGAAGCGACGGGTGTTGCATGCAAGCAGGAGATGCTTACTCTTCCTGGGCACCTGGTCTCACTCCCATATCGGGAGTTCGCTTCTTTTCATATGGTGGAGGTTTTTGTTTGTTTGCTTTGGTTCCTGTTTTGTCCTGATTTTGTATGCCTTCGGTTTCTGATTTTTGAATTATCGATTTTGTGCTGTATACAGGGATATGGTCATTATCCATATTTGTCATTCTAAGCATGATAGACTAGATTGCGTTAAAATTTTGACAAGAATAGTTGATTCATGGTTTGATCTTGACGAGACTCTTTGTACCTTTAACATATACACAACTTATTTCTTTTTTTGTGTGTGTGTGTATGTTATATTGAGATCTTATATACACAATAAATTGCACTATGACTTTAATATTAGTTATTTTTAATAAAAGTTGGCTATGAATTCTTATGGTTACATCCTAAATATGTCCTCAAGATTTAGTTTGAAAGACCCTCGTTTTTATGATATATTACTTACTGTCTGTTGTTGAGGCTGTCAAACTCTGCCACCATGAAAACGATAATTAATAAAGCCTGTGTTTGTGAAACACGAATGCCCCCGGTGGCATCTTTGTTAGTATAAACGCCATTTTCTGTTGAGTACGTGAAAGGTCAAAGTCAAGGTGAAGAAGTCAAAACTTTTTGCTATCAATGAAATGGTCTTCTCACAAGGAATACACATGTGAAATATGAAAGCCCTATCACTTACTATTCAAAAGTTATGCCCAATGTTAAAGTTTTTGAAAAGTAGGTCAAAGGTCAAGGTCACGAGGACAAAACTTTTGGTATCAATGGAAAGGTCTTGTCACAAGGAATACACATGTGAAATATGAAAGCCCTATCACTTACCATTCAAAAGTTATGCCAAATGTTAAAGTTTTTGAAAAGTAGGTCAAAGGTCAAGGTCATGAGGTAAAAAATGCTGGTATCAATGGAAAGGTCTTGTCACGAGGAATACACATGTGAAATATGAAAACCATATCACTTACCATTCAAAAGTTATGCCCTATGTTAAAGTTTTTGAAAAGTAGGTCAAAGGTCAAGGACAAGGTCACTAGGTCAAAAATGTTGGTATCAATGGAAATGTCTTGTCACAAGGAATACACATGTAAAATATGAAAGCCCTATCACTAACCATTCAAAAGTTATGCCCAATGTTAGTTTTTGAAAAGTAGGTCAAAGGTCAAGGTCACGAGGTAAAAAATGTTGGTATCAATGGAAAGGTCTTGTCACAAGGAATACACATGTGAAATATGAAAGCCCTATCACTTACCATTCAAAAGTTATGCCCAGTGTTAAAGTTTTTAAAAAGTAGGTCAAAGGTCAAGGTCAAGAGGTCAAAAATTTGAGTATCAATGGAAAGGTCTTGTCACAAGGAATACACATGTGAAATATGAAAGCCCTATCACTTACTATTCAACAGTTATGCCCAATGTTAAAGTTTTTGAAAAGTAGGTCAAAGGTCAAGGTCAAGGTCACGAGGTCAAAAATTTTGATATCAATGGAAAGGTCTTGTCACAAGGAATACACATGTGAAATATGAAAGCCCTATCACTTACCATTCAAAAGTTATGCCCAGTGTTAAAGTTTTTGAAAAGTAGGTCAAAGGTCAAGGTCACGAGGTCAAAAATTTTGGTATCAATGGAGAGGTCTTGTCACAAGGAATACACATGTGAAATATGAAAGCCCTATCACTTACCATTCAAAAGTTATGCCCAGTGTTAAAGTTTTTAAAAAGTAGGTCAAAGGTCAAGGTCAAGAGGTCAAAAATTTTGGTATCAATGGAAAGGTCTTGTTACAAGGAATACACATGTGAAATGTGAAAGCCCTATCACTTACCATTCAAAAGTTATGTCCAATGTTAAAGTTTTTAGTTCGGACAAACAGACAGACAAACAGGCCAAAAACTATATGCCCCCGAATCTGTTATTCCGAGGGCATAAAAATAATTTTCATTCTATTTTATCACCATACAGGCGGTACCCAACCACAAGTACAAGACTAGAACTGGTATAATTTATGTTACCATCAAAAACGGGGGAGAAGATGCGACTTTTCGTTGCGAGTCATTTTCAAGGACTGCTAGGAGGCAACTGATGATCACTACAAATAAAGATGAAGATTCGTTTCATGATGGACATGCGATCCCCTTATACCAATCAATGATGGATTTGTCGTCTAGCATAGATTCGGCATCCTCAGAAGATGTCGAAATGCAACAGTTTAGACATGATATAGACGATCTATTTTCTGCTACACTAAGCAATGAGGATGTTGTAATGCTTTCACCATCAACGCTTGATCCCGCTCTACGTGATGTGCAAGTTCCCCCATTGGACCAAGTAACGATGGATTTTTTTTATCATCTGATCAAAATCAGAATTATGCACCTGGCAATCATATGCTACTTGAAGTAATGAACTCTCAACTCATTGTACGTAGAGGAAACACTAGAGCTGAAAATCCGCTGGATGAACTATTCTCGGTTTTGAGATTTTAAATAATCTTGTACCTGATATTCTCTTATTTCAATTTTAAGGAAAAGAGAAAGGCTTAAAATCAGCTTTCACCATTTATTACATTTTTCTTTTTTATATTAAACATGTAGTTTAAGAATAGAGAAAGGAAAAACATCTCTCTCTTTCTCTCTGTGCGCATTTACCAAGAACATTTACATAGAAAATTTATTCAGGACATTTATACAGGAAGTTAAAAAAACACAATCATTACTTACACTTGAAAGTAAAACTCATTCATTATATACACAGAAAACTTCACTATTCAAAAGATTCAAAGGATGTCAGTATATTTGAATTTAGTTCATTTGGATTGCATAATGTCCGTATGCGTAAGATTCGATTCCATCAATCTTCAGCCATCGCTTATCGTCATACGCAGAAAGACATCGTTTCTTTGTATTCTCTCGATACAACAAATGTATATTGTTTGTGATGAGGCAAATTTCATTTGTTGTGGCTGTTTTCTCTAGAAGAATTTTTTTATATAAACCATGGTGGAAATCTTTATTGATAACAGATTTAGATACTCCTTTTGTGGTTCTTTTTTCCACGCCGTCCTCTCGAAGAATTGAATACATCATAGCTCTCAAACCGCAAAATTCTGATATTGGTAAACCTATAAAACAAACAAATTAGATTTTGGGTGACTGTGTAAGTTGCTGATAATTGAGAATTCAAATGAAATGAAAAAGTGAAATTTGCTTCTATTCTGTGTTAGATATTTACCTCCACATTCATTTTTCATTTTCTGAACCACTTTCTTGTTGATCTCATCGAAAAGGAAATTATCCCTCTCAAAGTTGGAAAGATCATACAAGTCCGCCTTCATCTGCATATCTCTGTAGACATCTTCAGTATGTATTTCATAGATAAGGCTGTCTGTATCCGTGTAGAGGAGTGTGGCATTTCCCTTATTTCGCTCTTTCATAGCATTATAATGAAAGTTGTAAACAATAAATTTTGACAAGTCTAAGATTGTTTGTCCCACATACACTGTTTTTTTTTTTCAAAAGTAAAACATGGACAGGTAGACATATAGAAAACTAAGAAGCTAGCTGTTATGACAATAGGGCAAATCAAATACTGAGTTCCTAACTGAAGTATCGTGCTTTTATTTCTTTGAAAAAAAATGAGGGTTTGTACATTTAACTATTTCATGCTGACAAATATGGACAATGACCATATCCCTGTATACAGCACAAAATCGATAATTCAGAAAATCAGAAACCGAAGGCATACAAAATCAGGATAACAGAGGAAACAAAGCAAATAAACAAAAACCTCCACCACATGAAAAGAAGAAACTCCCGATATGGGAGTGAGACCAGGTGCCCAGGAAGAGTCAGCATTTCCTGCTTGCATGCAACACCCGCCGCGTTGGTCCCGCTTGCATCTAACGCAAGAGGAAATGGCGTTATTAGCATATTCCTATGGGAAAAGTCAAAAGGAAAAAAGTCTAGCAGATGCATTAAATGTAACGCATGATTACACGAAAATAGAGACTCTTGCAGTTTGACCCAGCGACGTGACTCACAGAGAGAAATCAGATAGTAAAGCAATCCTTGGATGGTTCAACCAAGGCAAGGAACATGCCTCCCGTCCTGTGTCAAATAAAACTTTCCAGAGTTGTTGAGCAGAAAGATTAATTGCGATTCAAAAAGCTTTTAGCACCTGTATCTTTTCTCCGGTCATTAAGTGAAAGCAAGCAGTCGATCAATTGTCGTTCTTCTTAAGAAAGCAGCACCAAGCTGTAGCTATAAGACACTGCAAACTTAGGACAGTTATTAGATTCGTTATCAGTGAACACGGAAGACGTGCCACAAGAGAGTGACTTGTTTAATTTGTGTGATATTCTTAATAGGGAAAAAGAAAGGATTTCACAAAATGCACGAACATTGCGGTAGATTTGAATAATAACAATGATCCGACAGAGAGCGACTGCGATGAAGAAAATCAAGAAGAAAATAACAATGATCCGACAGAGAGCGACTGCGATGAGGAAAATCGGGAGGAGAGCAATTTTAATCCGGCGGAACCTGACTGCGATCCAGCCGAAATTATACATATAGATTCGGAGGAGGAGGATATGTGCGACGAGGAACTGTATAGGAGATGTGATACAAACGATGAGAACAGTGATAGTGACTGCGCGATCCGACGAGAGCCCGGAAATACAGCGATCCACCATATGTCTACAAATGACGAGAACTACCCGTAGATATAAGGACGGCTACACCGAATGTGATAGAGACACACGTGTTATTTTATCAAGGGATTTAAATCCAGAGGACATAGACTTTAAATATGTTGCTATGGACATTCTGAATGAGGTGCCTAGACATTTTGCAAAACGCAACGCAAAGTACACATATTATGATGTGTGAATTGACGTTAAGATGGTGACATTTTTGACAACAAGAATGTGTAAATATCTTTGTTAATCATAATAACTAGTGCTGTTAATTTACCAATTGATGATTTTTTTATTATTCATTTGACAGTATCATAACTTTTGTTTCGACGGAGCCGAAACTTATGGCGGGGAGAGCTGAAGCGATTTCTTGTATAAATGTTATTTAATTATTTGACATCAACGTAATCTCCTTATAATCGATACTGTTCATCCTTTCTCATGCTATAACTCATATTTATTAATGTGCTTATTGCCATTTATTTGCTATTTTTGTTGTTGACATATGATTGCTCCTTCTAATTATAGAACTTTTGTTTACATGTGATTGCTCCTGAAGAGCAATGAAATTTTACAATAAATACCGGTGCTGATTTTCATCAGCGCGCACTGTGTTTTGATGATCTAGAGGGACTGCACATAATTTGATCAAGATGTTGACAAGAAACACTTAGTTTTTGTTCACACTCATCATTATCATTTTGGATGTATGCGTGCGTGATTGACTTTCATTATTATGTTGGATTACAATATGTGACAATTCTTGGACTTCATGCTTAGTGCGTAGTGTAAATAAATTGTAAATAGTTTATATGTGTCTTATTTCAACAACGTTATTCTGGGAGCAATCCATTGAGAGCAATGGACAAGTTCAGTTTCACAAGTACTTTTGGCAGAAGTTCACGCTACCAAGTTTGAGAGAATTATACTGCCAGTAATAGAATGCAGGGAAAAGACCACATGACCTTATATACAAACGCCCGTTCGGCGACGTTACAGATTACTTGTAAGAGCAAGATTTTTTTTTTGACACACCTTAGGAAAATATTTTTTTTCATCAAAATTCAGAGCATTTTTTTTATCGAGCAACCCCCCTCCCAGAATATCAAATGGACCGTTATGATGGAGCGAAGTTATCCTTGAGAATTGAAACTTATTTGCTGTGATAACGAGTTACTAGGTAACTGTATATTTACTCAGAACACTATCCCAACTGTGCCTCGCCACATGTCAGAGGCCTCAAAGAGGAGATGCTGAGCATACTCAACTTCAATAGAGTTTTATCTTGCCCGGATGTAAACACACACCATGCCGGTTATTTCAGTTGCCTGAATTTTGAAAAATGTCCAGGGATAATGGTAATGTAAGAATAAATGTAATCAAAGTTCAATGTCCCTCTACATTGTACGATTTCTTGTAAGGATGACTCGATCTTTTCCACAGGGCCTTTCAGACATAGCGAGAGTATGTTTCAAAGAAAAGAGAGAAAGAAAAGGGAGGTCACCAAACCTCGGGAAAACTCGCGTTAACCAAGATACTGGCAGCTATTGTCTTGTAGATAATTATGTATCTCTATATACTCAGAGTTCCCCCAAACAGCTTTATAAATAAGATATTGCTCTATTACACAGGGCCTATCAGACATTCAGATATAATGTACCAGGGTACAGAGAGAAAATACTCTGTACTCTAGTACATAATATATGTTTAACTGATAAGCCCTGTGAATAAATTCTGAAAATTACTCCACAGGGCCTATAAGTTAATTCATTTCGTTGTAGAATACGGAAATCCTGGTAAACGCGAGTTTTCGCGAGGTTTGGTGACCTCCCTTTTCTTTCTGTCTTTTCTTTGCAACATACTCTCGCTATATCTGAAAGGCCCTGTGTCTCACTCTCATTTTGGCAATTCATAGTTAGACTCAGGCAGTCAAGGTAAGCCTCTAAGCTCGGCAATAGAGAAGGCCATAGAAACAGGTTCCAAGGAAAGGCCGTATGTAAAGTGTGTTTCGCTCGAACACACTGGCCTAGGTCTGAAGTTCACTACACTTGTGTCTTTTTATTCATTTACATTTGTGGTTCAAACTACATGTATCTAAGTTTGCTATCAGAACAAAGATTGCTACGTACTTCATGTGATATATGACTTTAACTTTATTCATAATATTTCATTTATCGGGCCTGCAGGCAACTAATTAACACATATTAAATTGTTCCTCTAGCACTTTAGCTACACATTTCATTACAATTGATGTTGGCCATTTTGAAATAAATCTTGTTTCAGGCTTAAGTAGCAAAGGTCAAGAAGACGATTATCACCACTAATTAGGTAATTTTCAAAGATCGAGTATTGGACAAAGACCAAACGAGGATTTCACTCTTGGCCTCAATAGAAACTAAGGAAGAATGCCACATGACAATTAAAACAAGGATTTATCTGCTATCCAAACTGAAAGATGAGGCAGAAGTATGATTTATATAATCAATTCATCACCGGATGCGATCTTTGATATTTTCTTAAAGGTACGGTGTCCCTGAAAATTAATTAATTTTACAAAATTTCATAATGCAAAATCTTTCTTTTTATATGATAGTTTACATTCTCATTTGTATAAATTAAAAATTTTCCTCGCACATTCTGAACACATGACTTCTCCAGTCATCTGTTTTGTAGTCACGGTTTAACCAGGTCATACACCTATACTTCAGCAGATTTATAGGGTGGATTTTGTCCATTAATCCTGATGTCTGCAAATACATTTCCCATTTGCTATGTACATAATCATCATTAACACTTTCTACAGCCTCTTTATAATGCATGTACATGTGATCGCTGAATTCTAGCATGAGGCAGTCGTGATGAAGTTGGCTTGGGTCGTCAATTTCACAAGCTGGACATTTTTCTTTACTTACACGATCGACTTCTTGTCGTATTTTGTCCGCATACATAAGAGTCAGCATCCTCTCGGCTGCAGATCTTGAAGCTTTTTCGTCCACTTCATCAATTCCGCGAAAATGGTACCTTCGTCGAACCAGAACTCCTCTGTATTTTAGTCCGTCCCACACTAGGATGGGTAACCTTTTCTTTGCCTCTTTTGATGCATTGATACAATCTCTTCGTCTATAGTACAATTTTTCAGACTCGTTTTCTAATGTTTTGCATCCTTTCTTATTTATGAGATAAAATTTCCATCTGAACTGCCAAACTGTTAATGTCATGTTACTGTAGTCTTTTTTCTGTTTGTCTAGAGTTGTCTTTCTTTGTCCTAATGATTTTCTTTTGTAATCTTGAATTTTGCACACGGCTTGGTTCCGTGCTAAAAAAAAGAACTTACCTGAACGAGAGAGACGCTACGTACATGGCAACGATTTGAGTTCATCAAAAATCCATTATTTTCATGTTTTGTTGACGATCCCACGATGTAAGTAAATTGTAGTTTATTTTTGTATCTGAAGCTAATGTTTATTTTGTAAAGAAATGTTTTACATTAGTTAGAACTTGATTGTTCTTTGTTCGACAGTCTAGTTAAAGAATTGGGTTTAAATTCGACACCTGGAAATCCCACTTACACCCCAATAAATCTTTCTGCCTCTGAAATAATAGATAACCACAAATCAGATCTTGCTTCCTTTGGCTTCGACACTTAATAATTTACATTTAACAAACTTATACTGCATACCTACAATGCATAAGAATCCGTACAAACAACATTTCATCGCTGGTTCCTCAATATGTTCTACCAAATCTGTATCGATCTTACTCCCAAAAGTTTTATCTGAAATCAAATCTGGGCTTCAAAAATATTGTTCGACAGTACATTCTCGCAGTGGTATCAACCAGATGTGGATCTTAAAGAATTCGAAGGAACTTTAAGAACATCTTTTCCCTTCAGAAAAAAAATCTGTCCATATAGATAGTATTATTAATTTTGTAGTATACTTTATAGTCCTCGAGTGTCGCAGTAAACACAGGCATTAATGTTTTGTTTTAATGTTTGACAGAAATCATAAAAATCAAAGTTACACTTTCAATACTTGTCTTTATTAGTCTATAATATTAGTTTATAAAAGAAGAACAGTGTCAACAAGAGTTTCTACAAAGACACATCTTACGTCAGTTCATGAATATTATATATTGTTTTCAGTTTCGTGCTTAAACATCGACGGCGGGTGCGGCTAGCCAAGAGGGGATGCTTGCTCCTTCCGGGCACCTGGTCCCACCTCTAGCTTGCTAGGGGTCCGCCTATGCTTTATTTTGTACTCTATTGTGCGTGCTGTGCAGATTATCGTCAGGATCTTCTTTAACTCTACAGTCTCGACGACCATGTAGATGACGCTCTACAGTTGTCTCATCCAACAAAATTACATCCTTGGAACTTCTCATTTAAACTCAATCCATTCAAGTCTCTTCTAAAAAAAAAAAAACAAAAATAAGAAATTCAACTTTTTACATTTTCTGGCATTGATGTTCTTATGTTTTTTTTTCTTCTTCACTGAATCTTATTTTCGCTTATCTACATGCGAAAACGGGAGACAATTGTATAATTACCCACTTTCGTGAAAGCGCAGGGACATTATAACTGTCCGTCTGTCTATCCATCTTTCACAGAACTTTAACTTTGTCCATAACTTTTGAATGATAAGTAAAAGGGCTTTTATATCTCGCATGTGTATTCCCTCTAACTATTTTCAGGAGCAATGTCTGTCGGAGAAATATTTGTGACATCAAAAATGAAGGAGATTCTACAAAATCTTGGATATCTGATTCAAGGAGATTGAATCATGGGAGATGAAGGGTTCAACATTCAAACAGAAGTGGAAAGTGTTGGGTTACAATTTAATATTCCGCCTTTTGCAGAGTCTGGGAAACAAATGGACCTACACGATATACTATACACAAAAAAATGCAATGCATCGTGTTCTTGTTGAAAGTGCTATCAGGCGCATAAAAAGTTTTTAAATTCTAATTGGGAGCATTCATTTGTCTATGATGTCAAATTTAAACCAGATATGGTATGTATGTTCTGTACTTACAAATTTCATGCCACCATATATAAGGGGGAAAAATGCTTACATGTGTAGATAAAACACTAGCAACTGGGAAAGTTCCAACTTCTGTGTCAATCGTTTTTCCTGGAGTTGCAACCAAATAGCTGATTGGAAGTTCCTTTAAAGTCTTCAGATGGTCTATGTCCTCAGCCAGCACTTTTACTTTCTGTCAAATAAACATATCTTCCATAAATGCAATATTCAAATGCTAATATTTCTATCAAAATTTAGCAATATTGAATGTTCCTAGTTTAATGAGAAAGCTTATTCATATATATCATAACCTAAATCATGTAAATGATAGATTTTTAATGTGAACATGCTGACATGCAAATAAAAAAAAACATGTTCAGTTTGCAAAATATATTTTTGGATACACGTGTGTTTCATTCATAATTGTGACACTTATCAAATCATTTAAGTGATTACTACCTGCTGAGTAAATTATTCTGGCAGATGCAGATGTTTATAAGCATTGTTTGTGATATGGTTTTCCTTTTGTTTACAGTAATCTATTTCTTATACATATAGTTTCTTTATATGAAATGTAAGCTTTAATAACTTCAATAGAAATAAAAATAATCACAATGGCATTCATTTGTTAAAGCTGCAGTCTATAAGAGCAGGCTTCGGATTTACAAAATTGAGTTCTAGCACACTGAGAGATTCAATTTCTCTCCCCTCGGTACACCCCATTGCTGTGGCATAGATGTGCAGGACAATTGAGAGGGGACCTTGGTAAATCTCATAAACTGCCATTGTAAATGCGTCAGTCATCAAACGCCTTTTTACCGTGATCCTGACGTCACCAGACGGACACTAGGCTTGATACTTGACCAATCTACAGTCTTGTACCAGCGCATCTTTGAGACTTGCACTCTGTTTAACTGTGACAACGGGACTCCATGACGTGCTCTGTCAAAACCTTTTTAGAGAAGACAGGGCCCCGGCCACCTGTCCTCTCTGAATGTCAGTCGGACTCTTCGGGTGTATGACAAAAGAGATGACTTTGGATTCAATATAGTAAATTTTCCCTGGCTTGACGGTGATGTTCCTAGATTACCGTCTTATGGTATCTACATTTCGCAGCTCATCCGGTATGCTAGAGCATGTACTGATGTTTTGGATTTTCATGATAGAAATTTACAAATAACAAAGAAACTTTTAGGTCAAGGTTTTCGCTTTCACAAACTTGTCAAGACATTCTGGAAATTTTACAAAAATTATTGTCAACTATTTTTGAAATTCGGACCCATACAAGCAACAGAGTATATTACTTTGGGTATTTCGCAACCTGCATTTTATGGTGACATGATCAACAAAATTAGAAGGATCAAAGGTAGACAGAATTACTATCGAAAATGCGTCAGAATCATCAAACGCCTCTTATACCGTGGATATGATCCTAATGTCACCAGACGGACACTAGGCTTGATACTTGACCAATCTACAGTCTTGTACCAGCGCATCCTTAATACTTGCACGCTGACTGACTGTGACGACGGGACTCCATGACGGGCCCTGTCCAAACCTCTTTAGAGAAGACAGGGCCCCGACCACCTGTCCTCTCTGAATGTCAGTCGGACTCCTCGGGTGATAACATACATTAGCTCGCTACAGCCGGCAGAGCACAGGTCGTATCACGCATGCCCTCTTTTTATATCAATTTACATATTCATCTGTGTTGCTTGGGCCCCTGCGTTTTGCGGTCTTGTTTGTGTGTGGTCATCTGACAGTGAGGAGGTTGTTTTACACCACAATTGTACGTTCTTCGAGACCTCTGGGTAATCGGAATAGTGGGAGGGTTGTGCGCACGTAATCCAGGATAACCACACCGTCTGCTACTGACGTGGCAGATGGCCGTCCTAAGTCGGCACCGTTTGCCCATTGGTCTCGTTGGTTTATGTGTAGTCATTTGTGTTTTATGTTTTTCTGTGATTTGACGTTCATTGTACTACTGCGTCTCTTTCTGTGCTTGTCATTTTTGTGTTTTACAGTGGGTGTTTTGGGAGGTTGCTGTTGATGCTGCAACTAGGTGTTGTTGGAGATCCCCTCCTTTCTTTTACATACATGAGCTCGCTACGCCGGCAGAGTACGGACTGTATTACGCATGCCCTCTTTTTATATCCATTTACATATTCATCTGTGTTGCTGGGGCCCCTACGTATGCGGTCTTGTTTGTGTGATGTCATCTTACATTTAAGAGGTTGTTTAACACCACAATTGTACGTTCTTCGGGACCTCTGGATAATTGGAGAAGTGAGAGGGTCGTTCGCACGTAATCAAAATAACCACACAATCTGCTACTTGCGTGGAAAATGGTCGTCCAAAGTCGACACCGGTTGCTTTAGCATTTTTGCAGCATTCATGGCGGGCATCGGTCATGAAGTTCACCTCTCCGATTGTGTCATCCACATATGCCTTAATTTCTTCGAGAACCGCCGTTGATATTGAATCTCCACACTCTGACTTTATGTGCTGATTATACGACTTAAAGAAACTGTCGCGCTTTTCTTGCTTATTTTTTCCGATTCCAGATCCTTCTACGAATCTTGTGTAGTGTGATGGTAACATACCGCTACATATCGGTGCATGATTCACACGATTGTTTACGAGGTACTCCTTATTTGGCATATATTGCGATGATGACCACAAACAATTGTGAGGATGTTGTGACAATGTAAACGTCTTCAAATTGAATAGCATCATTTAAGAACAGATAAATTGGCAATGTTGACCAGACATGCACCCTCATCAGTGATCCTAAATCTAAACAATGTAATATGCCAAAAAACGTATGAAAGTTATCATGTCGAAAAAGTGTACCGAAAGACGTAGCAGGATTGGTGGGATATGATGCTACAGGACCCACTTTTTTTTTTTGAAATTTTGATACCAGAAATTTAGAATGCGTTGAAGAAACGATCAACTCAAGTTGCATCTGAAATGTGACATGATCACATGTCCACGTCCTTTAATTTGACACATATCATGTTTTTCTGCACATATACGAGAGTGATTCTCAACAGCTTCCACTATTTTTCTCAATGATTTTTCAGCGCACATGAAAATTTTCTGATTGACATTTATTTTCATAGCCTTTACATAAGTAGTCATATTTACTTGATTTCCCAAGGTATTATCCACAGAGTTTTCAAGATATGTATGTTGTTGAAGGAACAAATCAAAAAGGTGCTCTAAAACTTTTCTGTATAATTTATTTTCTTTTTGCGTCAAAGTGTTTCGAACTTTCTGCAATTTCTCAAAAAATTTACATTTTTTTTCTCCTCGCATCCAGAAAATTCTATCCTGAATGATGGTGTTCTTTTTCTTACTTTCGCTGGAGTCGCCATTTCGAATATGGTATAAAGCTAGCATGCATTTCATGCATCGTTGTTTATTGCAATATGATCTGTATCGGGAGATGTCATTTTTAGAGATACATAAGGTTATGTTAATCTAAACAAAGTGAATGTATTTGGTATTTTTTCGTAAAAGAATTACATATATATATATTTAAATTATGCATTATTTAGCTTTCGATTTTCCTGGACATATTTATAATAATGACTCATAATATAAGTAAATTTTACTTTGAAATTTTCTTGTCTTCCCTTCCTGAAGTTCCATATTAATTGTTGGTGGAAAAAAACAGCAGGATTCCCGTCATATTTCGGGGAAAGTCCAGAATTTGCCATTTCATGCTGAGTACAGGGAGGATGGGAGATACATATGAGTTAAAGAAGATCCTGACGATAATCTCAACAGCACCCACAATAGATCAAAAAATTAAACATCGACGGACCCCTACCAAGCTAGAGGTGGGACCAGGTGCCCGAGAGGAGTAAGCATTCCCTATTGGCTAGCCGCACCCGCCGTCGATGCCTTAGCATTGAAATGAAAATATATCAAATTCATGCAATACATACTAACGTTCTATCTCCTCAATCCTGATTTAATCCGATTTGAATGAGTTAAAGAAGATCCTGACAATAATCTCAACAGCACTCACAATAGAGCACCGAATTGAGCATCGACGGACCCCTAGCAAGCTAGAGGTGGGATCAGGTGACCGGGAGGAGTAAGCATCCCCTGTTGGCTAGCCGCACCCGCCGTCGATGTTCATGCACGAATTCAAAATGAAAATATATACATGTAAAATGCATGCGCTGTCTGAGGCCGTCTGTATAGAAAGTGCTATGGCGACAATGTCAGGGAAAAATATTCAAATGAGTTAAAGAAGATCCTGACGATAATCTCAACAACACTCACAATAGAGCACCAAATGGAGCATGACGGACCCCTAGCAAGCTAGAGGTGGGACCAGGTGCCCGGGAGGAGTAAGCATCCCCTGTTGGCTAGCCGCACCCGCCGTCGATGTTCACGCACGAAAATGAAAATATATTAAATACATGCACTGTCTTTGGTTCTGTCTATATAGAAAGTGCTATGGCGACAATGTCAGGGAACAATATTCAAAACACTTACTGTCAAACCCCTCGCGGGGAACTTTTTTACGAGCTCCACACGGCAAAGGGCATAAGTGTGACACAAATGAGTTAAAGAAGATCCTGACGATAATCTCAACAACACTCACAATAGAGCGCCAAATGGAGCATGACGGACCCCTAGCAAGCTAGAGGTGGGACCAGGTGCCCGGGAGGAGTAAGCATCCCCTGTTGGCTAGCCGCACCCGCCGTCGATGTTCACGCACGAAAATGAAAATATATTAAATACATGCACTGTCTTTGGTTCTGTCTATATAGAAAGTGCTATGGCGACAATGTCAGGGAACAATATTCAAAACACTTACTGTCAAACCCCTCGCGGGGAACTTTTTTACGAGCTCCACACGGCAAAGGGCATAAGTGTGACACAAATGAGTTAAAGAAGATCCTGACAATAATCTCAACAGCACTCACAATAGAGCACCGAATTGAGCATCGACGGACCCCTAGCAAGCTGTGAAATGAATGAAATAGAAAAGGGCTGTCAAAGTTTTATATACAACATATACAATGCATATAAATGAAAACTTGCAAATAACTACTCGGTCAATATTTATGTCGGTCAGAGCGAAAAGAGTAAATACATCCCCGTCTTTCAATGAGTAATTCCAAATTCCAGTAGATCTTACCTAAGAAAAATTGTGAAATGAATGAAAATAATGACCGGAGAACAAAATAGATTCATCCTTGCTCTTGAAGTAATCGAGGAACAAAGAGAGGCGAACCGTGCTTTTTACGTACACAACGAGTGGGATTTTAATGAAATCTCGCTGAGAGCTAGGCGTCTTTCAGATAAGCTTCTCAGTCAGGAATATGTTTGTGACCGACTAACATTGTCACTGAGGAAGTTCTATGGTCGATTTGGGGAACTCGTAATATACTATGATGTCCCTCTCTCCAAAATGGTGGATTATATTCTATCATATACCATTTGAACCATCCAACGAAAGATTGTACTCTATGTCTTCCGAAATGGAAGTAACCGGATGTGACAGTTCTACCGAATTGAATAGGCGGGTGTTGCATGCAAGCCGGAGATGCTTACTCTTCCTGGGCACGTGGTCTCACTCCCGTATCGGGAGTTCTTTTCTTTGTTTATTTGCTTTGGTTCCTGTTTTATTCTGATTTTGTATGCCTTCGGTTTCTGAATTATCGATTTTGTGCTGTGTACAGGGAGGGTCATTATCAATATTGTAGATCAAAATAATTCTAATTCCGAATCACAGACAGAGATAGAGGAGCAACACTATATACCACAAGACCCGGGATCTGATGAATGTGAACATTGTTTATGCTGGCCATGTATCACAGATGAGCGACACCGGCAATCGTGGTGGGAGAATGAATCGCACGCTCCTAACAAACGAAACTCATCATTACGCGAGGATAAATACAAGCGTTTCTGGACGTTCAAGGAGGGTGTTGAGATACTCTCGTTACTTGGCAAGAAACGAAGACACAGAACAGAATATGATATTTCATAGACGTGACCTCGTGCAAAAATGTGTTGTAACATTGGTGCGATCATGGCTTCCAAATCCACCAAATGAACCTTACATGGGACATAGATGTGAATTACTTCTATTTTATTCTCATTTTCGTGCATGAACATCGACAGCGGGTGCGGCTAGCCAACAGGGGATGCTTACTTCTCCCGGGCACCTGATTCCACCTCTAGCTTGCTAGGGGTCCGTCGATGCTCAATTTGGTGCTCTTTTGTGAGTGCTGTTGAGATTATCGTCAGGATCGTCTTTAACTCTTCTATTTTATTCTCAAATGTGATATTTTATTTTTGTAAATTCGGAATAAAGTGCCAGAAATAAAGTTATATCTGTATGCATTTGTAAAGCACTTGGGAACGTGAAGTAAACATTTGGTAGGCCTAAATATAAACAAGCTCCATCCCCTGCGATATCTGTCACAACAGCATCTGTCTGCCTCAGAGGTTTCCTTTCCACTTTCTGCTATGTATTCATATCTGACGATTATTTTGACACGTACATTTCTTATTCAATTGCGTTGCTGAATAAATTTCATTCGCCAAATATTGTTTTTAATTGAGATATTTCAATAAAATTTCTGTCGACGTGAGTACAACCAAGAAAATTGAATTTCCAAAACATTTTTCGATTAGCTGCTATTTATAGCCACCTCTCCGGTCTTTGAACAATAAACAATACGTTGTGGGATAACCCGCGTAATTGTCTACATATGTCTACGCGCAGATTACTACGCGTCTACAAAATCCCTTTTTGAGGCCTCAAGACTATCTAATCAATAGCATGGGGCATATGGTGGGAATTAGTTTGACGTGAAATAGAGGTACAGTCTCTACTTTTTTCACTGCGGGGCAAACAACTTTGGGCTCGTCTGTATGTACATTATGGAAGTGCCTCAATAAAGTGTTATACTTTCGTAGCTTCAGGTGAGAGGAAATTCTAAGAGTTGTCAAACGATGCTACTCAAAACTCATTACAGTGAGGCCTGAAAGTGCCTCTACATTGTAAAAGCATAAATTATATACTACTTCTGCGGCGAAGATATAATGAGTTACTTGCGCCATCTTGTCTCAATAATGTATAAAACAAATGTGATCTCCGGTGTACTGCCTTGACTCTAAGGGAGCACCCATTTGATTTTTATGGGGGGGGGGGAGGGGGGGGGCAGGAAGACTTTTCAAAAAAATTTCCGGATCAAAATTTTAGGGAGAAAAATTTTCCGGCCCAAAGGTCCGGCGAAAAAAAATTTCCGGATCATGAAATTGCCCCTCCCCTCTCTCTTCTGACCTATCCACTGCCCAGTTAACACTTTTTTGTGTATCATAAACTTAGTATAAAAAATGGAACAAACTTCATGCAATTTGGAGTGAATAAATCAAATTCAAAAGTCATTAGCACTATAATAGCCTGTCTCTGTTGAGTATCATTTAAATAGATTATAGGCAACATATACATGCCATTCAAGAAATTAAAATGAAGTGATCTGCAGGCAAGAGATGAACTAATTCTGTGTTTGATGTTTAATATGGCCGAAAAATCACGCTGAATTATTTAAACTTTAGAGTAATTTTCAACATTGGAAAATTAACCAAAAAAATAATCCGGCCCGAAGGGCCGACGAAAAAAATTTTCCGGCTCTTAAAATGGCCGAAAAAAAATTTCCGGCTGGCAAAAGTCTTCCTGCCCCCCCCCCCCCCCCCATAAAAATCAAATTGGTTGCTCCCTAATGTCTGCAGCTAGTTTGACCCTTGTCCCATCAGATCCATTCATAAGGCAAGAGTTGGTAAAGGTTAAACTCTTTATTGACGAGACATCAAAGGGTAAATACTGAAAAATACAAGAATCACACTCAAAAGTTGACTTGACAATTATAACCCATACTGAAAATGATTGCTACAAAAACTTACACCATACAGACACCAAACGAGTTGCAGTTATTTGGATTAAGATGACGTCCTAACGTCTTGAGGCCCTAGGCCTAGCTCGAATATACCGCATCGAGAGAAACGTACCGCCCACGCTTTACTGAAGAGTTCTAACAGCAAAACTAAAACGAAACAAAAACGGATAAAATTCTTCCGGATATATAAACAACACACTCCCCGTCTGACTTCAGTCATCTTAAATAATTCACAGTGGTAACATGATTATTTCGTTCACAGGTCTTATATAATGTATGATTTATCCATTTTGTACCTTTGAATTTTGCGTACAGGGTATCTAACGATTTCATCTCATCATTTGTGAGAGTCCATGTACCATATCTCTCTCTACCTTTATCACCTACCCAAATCATCAAGTAATTACACTTTCCTTCCTCAGATTTTGACTTTGGAGGTGCGTTAAACATGAATTCTACGTGGGTGCGAAATGACTTCTATGCTTCTGAAAGATCACCAGCTTCCCAATTCAATTATGGAGTTGAACCAGTTAGTGTACTTTCAGCCATGATTATATAAAGTTACCAATGCATGATGCAAATAATTGCGGCGTTTTTAACTGTATTTTCACTCTGACACCATGTCGTGTTCTGTTATTTGTATAATCAAAACAAACAGACAAGACGGCTGGTTCGATCATTTATTCTATATTCGAAACTCATAACGGTACAACGGTCCCACCTCTAGCTTGCTTGGGGTCCGTCGATATTTAATTTTGCGCTCTATTGTGAGTGTTGTTGAAATTATCGTCAGGATCTTCTTTAACTTATTTACATTACAGAGAGTGTGCGTCTCCAAATTTCATGTAGGGTCGATTCAGTAGTATGTCCAAATAAAATCTATCTTCAAAATAGGATTGGAGGAGGGATTGTGCTTAGATGTTAAACTCCTTAAATTTTAATGACATTTATTGGTGAAATGGCTACTTTCCGAATTAGCAAAAAAATATAAATATGATGTCACTTTGATAAAAAGGCCAAAATAAAGCTTCTTTCAGGTGACAGAGCTGGAAAAAAAGTAATTTATACACTTGCCAATAATCAGGTCACGGGGAACGTAGCTTTAATGAAGCTTTGTATCTTTTGTCTCCTTTCACAAGAAATATTTGTTTTGTCTCTCTACATATACCTGCGAAAACCAAATTAACCTTCATAAATCTTCCACGGTTATACTTAACTCATTTAACTCATTTGTGTCACACTTATGCCCTTTGCAGTGTGGAGCTCGTAAAAAAGTTCCCCGCGAGGGGTTTGACAGTAAGTGTTTTGAATATATTTCCCTGACATTGTCGCCATAGCACTTTCTATATAGACAGAACCAGATTTTCGTGCGTGAACATCGACGGCGGGTGCGGCTAGCCAACAGGGAATGCTTACTCCTCCCGGGCACCTGATCCAACCTCTAGCTTGCTAGGGGTCCGTCGATGCTCAACATAGTGCTCTATTGTAGGTGCTGTTGAGATTATTGTCAGGATCTTCTTCAACTCATTCTTTTTGTCAAACATTGCCTCGTCAATTTCCACAGTGCAATTTTGTAACGTTATTGTAAAAAAAAATATAAATTGTCAATTTCGTTGTTGCAATGTAATAGATCCTTACACATGCGGAATAAATAACTCTTGCCCTCTGATTTTAATGTTGTAAGCAACAATTTGCATTGAAAAAATGTGTCAGAAGTGAAGAACCACTCCACATTGGGTGACCGTCAAAAACAATATAAGCATTCAGTCTTCATGATTGAAATTTAGCTCGCCTATGTAAAATAATGCCAATGGAAAATCTCAATCCGCATAAAAATGGACTTTGACGCTTAAAATCTGTCATGCACGTGGAAAAATGGTAAAAGGATGCCTAACTCTACATTGATTTTCAAATGGGTGGCAATCAAACAAAGGAGGGGATCTCCAACAACACCAGGTTGTAGCACCCACAGCAAAACCCCAAAACACCCAATGCAAAAACACAAAGCAGACAAGCACAGAAAGAGACGCGTAAGGGACAAGGAACGTCAACGCTCAACACAGAAACATCAAACACAAAGAACTACACATAAACCAACGAGACCAATGGGCAACCGGTGCCGACTTAGGACGGCCATCTGCCACGGAAATAGCAGAAGGTATGGTTAACCTGGATTACGTGCGCACACCCTCCCACTTTTCCGATTACCCAGAGGTCTCAAGGAACTTACAATTGTGGTGTAAAACAACCTCCTCACTGTCAGATGACCACATACAAACAAGACCGCAAAACACAGGGGCCCAAGGAACACAGATGAATATGTAAATGGATATAAAAAGAGGGCGTACGTAATACAATCCGTACTCTGCCGCCGCGAGCTCATGTATGTTATCACCCGAGGAGTCCGACTGACATTCAGAGAGGACAGGTGGTCGGGGCCCTGTCTTCTCTTAAGCGGTTTGGACAGGGCCCGTCATGGAGTCCCGTCGTCACAGTCAGTCAGAGTGCAAGTTTTAAGATTGCGCTTGTACAAGACTGGTGATTGGTCAAGTACCAAACCTAGTAAGTACCAAACCTAGTGAGTACCAAACCTAGTGTCCGTCTGGTGACATTTGGATCATACCCACGGTATAAAAGGCGTTTGATGATTCTGACGCATTTTGGATAGTGATGTTGTCTATCTTTGATCCTTCTTATCTTGTTAATAATGTCACCATAAAATGCAGGTTGTGAAATACCCAAAGTAATATACTCTGTTGCCTGTATTGGTCCGAATTTCAGAAGAAGTTAACAATAATTTTTGTAACATTTCCAGAAAGTCTTTACTAGTTTGTGAAAGCGAAAACCTTGTCCTAAAAGTTTCTTGGTCCTAAAAATTTCTTGGTGAAAGCGATAACCTTGTCCTAAAAGTTTCTTGATCCTGACGATAATCTCAACAGCACTCGCAATAGAGCACAAAATTAAACATCGACGGCGGCTAGCCAACAGGGGATGCTTACTCCTCCCGGGCACCTGATCCCACCTCTAGCTTGCTAGGGGTCCGTCGATGTTCAACATAGTGCTCTATTGTGAGTGCTCTTGAGATAATCGTCAGGATCTTCTTTACTTCATTCGGTTTCTGATTTTCTGAATTATCGATTTTGTGCTGTAAACAGGGATATGGTCATTATCCATATTTGTCATCCATGTAAAAGCTTGTGATTCAAATAAAAATAAAACAATGGGGAGATACATTTTTTTCTGTAGGAATCAAGACTCCGACACCTTTGACAAATATGTCGCAGAGCTAAACATACTTGCATACACAATCAATTTTGGAGAAATTAAGGAATTTCTCACTCGAGACCGCATAATATGCGGTCTACGCGAAAGACTACTTCGCGAACTTGAACTTTCTGTGGATAAATGCAAACGTCTTTGCCGTGTTTCAGATATTCCTAAAGAGCAGAACAGAGCTCTAACCGCCCACGGAGCCAGCAACCAAACCGTCTAGAGATAATGATATTCAGACATAGGGACGTAATGTTTATAGGACATAGTATTAAGTGAAAGCTAATATCACAAACAAATGAGTTAAAGATCCTGACAATCTTAACAGCACTCACAACAGAGAACAAAGTTGACCATCGAAGGACCCCTAGCAAGCTAGAGGTGGGATCAGGTGCCCGGCAGGAGTACGCATCCCCTGTTGGCTAGCCGTACCCGCCGTCCACGCGCGAATTTGAAAACAATATCTAAATTTATAAAAAATATCATGATTTCGCACATGTACATAAGTCATAGATGGTGAAAAACAAAAATGAAATTCAAAAGGAAAAGCTACGGGGGCACTGCAGACGTATTTTAATAATGTCTTTGCCAAAAATAATTTTAAAGTAAATGTGTTTCAAATAGCGCCACCTACAATCAATTCATTCCAGTTCTATGATTTGCTTTCAAGGTCGGTTCTGATTGGTCGAAGATTTATGTATACTAATATTTGACTAATCAGTGGTTATCCTGTAATTGTCTTTTGATAACAGGAAGTGAATCTGAGAGTTTACAACTGCTAGGAAGATTTATGGTGACCTTCCTTTTCTTTCTCTTATTGTAAGCAAAAATCAATGTCAAGGTATTGGAAGCAGCACGTTAAATTCAATGTTCTTCAAGTACTACGATACAAAGGCAGGTAATGATGATGTATATTAAACAAAAATAGGGTCAACAAAAGTATATGTGATGAACCGTTTAAATGTCACTTTTCATTCACTATGTTATCTTTTGAGCCACATAAGCAATTACAGAAATGGAATGCCTTTTTTCATTCACTGCATTGTAAGTGTTCTCAGGTTTCTGAGACCTCCCTAGGAAGAGCACTTATATTTTCTCTCCTTCTAAATGGTGGGAATGAACTTGCTCCTGCTATATTGCTTGGAACCTCCCCTTCCATTTTCTCCTGTTCAATTTGGCTCTCCCACCAGGTCTCTTACTCGGATGTTAATTTTCCTTGCCCGTTCCATTTGGGTATGTCTTTGCCCAGTTTTGTGAGTAGGTCTGCAAATTTTAGACTGGTTGCAGCGGTCGAGTGCTCTGGTTCTTTCTCCATAAAAATGAAGCTAACCCTGTAACATCCAGGTATGTATGTTGTTCGGAATTCAAGGACCAGAACTTGGGGGATAAGACCACTTTGTTGTCTTTAAAGGTCGTCTTGAAGACATGAGGCACGGAGTGTCCAGAAAGCTGAAACTGACCATCTAAAGCAAGTTGCCTGTAATCCTATATATTGGAAAGATGTTGGACGATACCAGTGAGTATGCTTGCTTCAGATGGTCCTACGTTAATTTTTTCAAGCAGTTTTATTTGATACTTGGCAAAGTTGTGACGGCTTTCTTCTGGCGTCCTACTGCAAATCTACTAAACATCTGGTCCATATCCTCGCGTGTATGCCCTACCATGAGAAAGGATAACTTTACCTTAAATAATACAAAAGTACATGAAAAATTAATCGAAATAAAAGTTTCCAAAAAGGATACATTCATATGCAATGTTAGAGCAATATATGGATTGGTGCAATGCAAATTACCCTCCAGCGGGAACCTTGTGACAAGCAAACACATAACATGTTTATTAAAGAAATGTGGTTGTAAGCACACGGCCCTTCAGATATAGCGAGAGTATGTTGCAAAGAAGACTAAATAATCCAGTCTCTCCGCTGCCGCTAAAAGAGACTGAACCCCACTATGGTTGTTACAGAACGAAGTCGGACGAAAATGTTGCCCAACGATTTTTCCATGTATAGACCGTTAAAGGGACGGTGTCCCTGAAAAATAATTAATTTTACAAAATTTTGGAATGCAAAATCTTCGTTTCCATAAGAAAGTATATATTCTCATTTGTATATATTCAAATTTTCAGGCGAATCTAACGTATATATTCGGAGATATAGCCATTTAAAAACGTATTTTTGAATTTGGGGTGCGCAGTTCTAATATTTTTCACTAGCGCCACCTACAATGTATTGAGTTTTTACTATAGAGGTATATGGGAATTAATTATTAAAAAATCGACAATATTAGGGTCGTTACTGCATATTTTCAAACAAAACTTTTTATGACTCCTTTTTACCTCTATCTAAACCCTTTGGAATAAATTCCACGCTTTCAATTAAAAATTATTTTCAGGGACACTGTATCTTTAATATTTATTTTCTTGCAGGTGACATTTAAGTAAACATTAAACTAACTATCTCTACCCACCTCGCGTTTTTTTCTCGCTTCGTTGAACATTGCATTTTTGCCAATTTTACCTTGCCTATTTAGTTTGGTAGAGAGTTAAAATTGGCATAAATGCAACAACGAAGCGAGAAAAAAACGCGAGGTGGGTATAGATAGTTAGTTTAATGTTTATTCAAGTGTCACCTGCAAGAAAATCAATATTAAAGGTCTGTAATTTGGAAAAATCATTGGGCAACAGTTTCGTCCGACTTCGTTCTGTAACAACCATAGTGGGGTTCAGTCTCTGTTAGCGGCCGTGGAGAGACTATTATTTAGTCTAGTTTCAAAGAAATGAGAGAAAGAAAAGGGAGGTCACCAAATCACGCAAAAACTCGCGTTTATCAATATTTCCGTATTCTTCAACGGAGATAATACTGTGAGCTATTGTCTTGTAGATAAATATGTATTTCTATATACTGAGAGTTCACCCATACAGCTTTATAGATAAAATAATGCTCTATTATATCGATTAGGCGGCGCAGTTACAAACACTCACAGTCACTTCCGGATTTAAACAAAAGTATTCAATACCTTTTTTTAGGAAAATGTAAAAATTATGTGATTTCGCACATGTACATATTTCATAATAGGTGAGAAACAAAAAAAGTAAATTCAAAATTAAAGGCTACAGGGGCAGTGAAGACTTATTGTATTGATCTCTTTGCCAAAAATAATTTTAAAGTAAATTTGTTTCAAATTGCGCCACCTACAATCTATACATTCCATTTCTATGATTTTCTATCAAGGTAGGTTCTAAATTGGTCGAAAATATGTATACTAATATTTGTCTAATCAGATGTCACCCCGTAATTGTCTTTTGAAAACAGGAAGTGAATCTGAGAGTTTACTACTGCTAGGAAGACTTATGGTGACCTCCCTTTTCTTTCTCTCTCTACTCTAGTACATAGTATCTGTTTAACTAATAGGCCCTGCCCTTGATCAATACTCTAAGAATGTTTATTGGATATATTTTGCAGGTATATCTCATCTACAAAGCTAACAACACTCAAGTTTGCATATCATCTAGCATACATAAAGGTACAAATAGTCTAGCATTTATATGATGCTAATGAATTCGAAGACGTTAAACATTTGTACCACTTGGTGAGTGTCACTGCTGGTGGACCAAGAGTACCAGAGGGCACATCGATCAATTTCGGTTGGTCGTTTCTTCTAACGCATTTGAAAATTTCTGTTTCAAGTTTTATTAAATTTCAAAACCCTGGGTCCTGTAGCATCATATCCCAGCAATTTTGCTACGTCTTTGAGGATCTTCTTTAACTCATTTAGGACTTAATTTTCACCGATTATTTTGATTGAGGATCACTGACGAGGGTTTATTACCCGCCTTAATTTTCACAGATTTTGGTCATATTATATTGTTTAGACTGAGGATCACTGACGAGGGTTTATTACCCGAAACGTAAAATAAATGCTCTAAAAATGTGTATATGACAAATATGGATAATGACTATATCCCTGTATACAGCACAAAATCGATTATTAAGAAATCAGAAACCAAGGCATACGAAATCAGGATAAAACAGAAATCAAAGCAAACATTAACCTCCACCATATTTACCTCAGCAAACATCTTTTCATTTGATTAACTCCTCCTAACCTGCGAAGCACCTGTTTCTGAAAAAGTTCACATTTAAATGAGTTAAAGAACTATAATTCAACCAACCAGGGATCTGCGATTTGTTCTGTTTGTTGAATGTTATCAAATTTTAGTTTCAAAGAGCGGACGTAGAAATGAAGAGACGCATTCTTTATATGAACAGATTTATAAAATCAGATATTTTTGGTCATCTCTTTCCAGTATAGACTCCATTTCATCAAATTCTGCCTCCGTATTACATTTGTCCATGGAAGGAAATGGATTATCTTCCCCGATTGCTGATTCCTCTCCGTTTTTTTATCATTTGTTCCCTGATCTCAACCAGAAGATATATAACCCTAGAAATTTTCAATGAGTTTCCAAAATTTATATAATTTGTCTCTGACAAACGCCAAACCATCTCAGAAATCAAAATCAAAACAGGAGTTGAATGATCAAATATCACAAAAATATATCATATACATTTTATGTAGTAAAAAGTAAAAATGTTAACTTACGCTCCTTTGTCATAGGGAATGTTTCATCTCTCCTGAAACTTACTGACTGGGATAGGCGATCTCTGGTCGTTTGTCTTTGAGGAGATGTATCCCTTGTCCGTTAGGTATCATGCCTCTGTCTTGCTGGAGACAAAGACCTTGACTTTTGTCTGTTAGACCTTTCGCTTTCATTTTCGCTGTATACTATCCTTGACCTTGATGAGGGATTGATTTAATGTGGCCTTGACCTTGTCTGAGTGGCATTACGTGTCAATCGGTATGAATGCCGATCTCTCCCTCATCGGGGTTGAGTTTGCCTTGGGAGTCTCTCAAATGGTGAAAAAGACCTTTCTTTTGACCTGTGACGATATTTTGAGAGGACTTTTCAATTGCAGATGACGATGGTCGTTTTCGCTGCCATGATTGCAACCTCGAATTTGACCTTGACTTTCTCGAGTCAAAATAAGAAATCATTGAAGTGGCCTTTCCCTTAAATCAACGCTGCAAATTTATCTGGTCTTAAATGATGCTATTGAATCTGAAGACGTTCAACTTTTGACGCACTTCTAAACCTGTCACTAGTAGCAGGTATCATATCCCACCCATTCTGCTACGTCTTTTGGTACATTTTGGACATAATAAGTTTCATACTTTTTGGCCATATTACATTGTTTAGACTAAGGATCACTGACGAGGGTTTAGTACCCGAAACGTGCATATCTGGTCCATGCTGTAAATTTATCAGGTTTTAAATGATGCTATTGAATTTAAAGACGTTTAACATATGGACTGACCTCTCTTGTGTCAAAGATTGTTACTTATCATGTGGCCTTGAAAATTACCTTTGACTTGAGCTATGCCTTGAAATAGTTTGACTATATCATATCGGCTTTTCAGTCAGTATATTTATTACAGGAGACTCTGATATTTATCACAGGAGACTCTGATCTGTCTCTTGACGTCATTCGAGAGGGTTGGGCTGACCTTGTTGCCAATAAACTTGGACTACATTTCTCATCTGGACGTGACCTCTCCTTAGACCAGTTTGACGAGTCTCTTGAACCGCATTTGACCAGGATTGCATGTCACCGGTGGAGGGAATATCAAACTGCTGGTCCATGCTGCATATTGATCTGTTCTTCAATGATCCTATTGGATTTGAAGACGTTTAACATCAAAGGCATCACCTGCTAATTGTGATAACTTTTTAGGAGGTTTTGGGGGTACCACTTCAGTACATGTTACAATAAAACGGAATCTTATAGACAAATATTTGAAAGGAAATGATTGCTTTCTTATTTGAAAATGTGAACAAAAATTAACATTTAATAGCTCTTTAAAAAACTTACTTTCACAGTTTTCTTGAATGCTGGAGTTTGATCTTCAAGACTATTTGCAATTTGTTCACCGGAACCTATAATGATTTCTTTTCAAGATTACTTTGAAAATCATTTGTTGACACATGGTTTATTCATGGTTGCTGGAATCTTATACTACTTTATCATTTAAAATCAATTCACTTAATTATTGAACTGGCTTTTTTATTTATTTATTACCCATGTACATTTATTAAATTGATGAAGTTGCATTCAATTATTCATGCATAATTTATCAAATTGACTCACTTATAATAACATATTTCTTCTTATATCTCAGTTACTATACGAACGGTAAATAGTACAAAGTCTGGTATTCAACTTCGGTTGATCGTCTGTCTGTCTGTCTCTTCAGCCCATTTGAAATTTTCTGTTACAAAATTATTTCTTGAAATGTCTAAAACGTGGGTCCTGTAGCATCATATCCCATCCTTTCTGCTACATCTTTTGGTACATTTTTGGACATAATAAGTTTCATACAGTTTGGCCGTATTACATTGTTTAGACTAAGGATAATAATTTTCATACAGTTTGGCCTCATTACATTGTTTAGACTAAGGATAACTGACGAGGATGTAGTACCCGAAACGTGCATGTCTGGTCCATGCTGTACATTTATCAGGTTTTAAAAGACACTTCATTCTCAAGTAATCTCACAAAACAAACAATTTACACGCATAGTTTTGAATACCTAAAATGTATGACATCTAATGGTCTTAACGAAACCGAGTGCTCACTTTGTGGATTGATTTATGTGGGTGAAACCAAAGGTCAGCTCCGAAAAAGAATGTCAGGACATTGGTCAAAAATAAATAATAAAGGAAGTCAACTTCTTTACCGATATTTTGACCAGGCCGATCATATTGTTTTATCTATGAGAATCAGAATCCTGGAGAAAATATTTCATCCCACAAACAACCTCAATTTGAGCATTGAGCACACCTTACCGTCGCAACAGAGAAGCGTTCTGGATAAAATATCTTAACACTGCAGCGCCCTACGGATGCAACGATAATATCAGCAGCATAGGAAACATTTCCCGGTTGTCAATCGGTAAATGTGACAGACCTCGAAGTCATGGCATTCGTAAATATAATAGGCCTGAGATACATAGCTTCTCCTTCGATGACTTGGTTCAATTTTTGAATGAGCCTCTAGGCCTGCATTATATTCGTACCATATTATACTCTGTTCCTTTACGGAAGTTACACGAAATTTACAAAAATACAAAGAACCTCACACTGACCGATATACGTGCCTCATAATACAGACTACAAGGAATCATCTTGGACATTTCTACTTTTCGTTTATTTCAAGCAGTTAGATCAGATATATCAGAGGAGAAAACAAACCGTCCTTTTATTAAAGTAAGATTTGCATACAATGGTATTGATAAATTGAACCTTAGTCAAATTTTGAATCACAAAACTGTCAAAGAAAAAATCCCATCATATTTAAAGAGAAAAGAAACTCCTTGTATTTCCTATAGATACACACCAACAGTTGCATATAAAATTCACAATTACAAACGATTCTTGCAGTGTATTGATTTAAGTAATCCCTCATTACATCCACTTTCTTGCAAATGTTCGTCAACGGATTTCAGCTACTTACCTTGTGGACACGTTATAACTGGTGACCTTAGTATATACAAGAATGACAAGTTGAGAGAATTAAAAAAAGGGTCCAAAATACAGAGAAAGTATGTCCTTTACATGGAACAAAAATGTCAAAATTATCATGGACTCTTGTGAGGAATATGCAAGACGTTGGGCGAAGAAAGAGGATGTACAGCTCGACACCCTTTCCGAATGGATAAAATCCATTAGAGGGTTACTTTTATCTAGAATTAAAATTAAAATCAAATGTTAACACCAGATTCGAGTCTAAATTTAATGACCCTGGTGTTATCATAAGACTTACGTACCTCAAAGAACATTATGTCATCACCAGCGGACATAGCCTCAAATAATTACACATTTACTTGCAAAAAGTACTATTTCGACAGTCTAGTTAAAGAGTTGGGTCTAAATTCGATACCTGGAAATCCCACTTACACCCCAACAAACCTTTTTGCCTCTGAAATAATAGATAATCACAAATCAGCTCTTGCTTCCTTTGGCTTCGACACTAACAATTTAGATTTGCCATACCTATACTGTATACCTAAAATGCATAACAACGTTTCATAGCTGGTTCCCCAAAATGTTCTACCTAATCTGTATCGATCTTACTCACCAAAGTTTTATCTGAAATCACATCTAGGCTTCAAAAATATTGTTCGACGGTATATTGTGGATTTTAAAGATTTCGAAGGAACTTTTAGAACATCTGAAATCCACTCATTTCAGTAGAGCCCATTCGATCAAAGCCTTTGATTTTTTGGCACTTTACACTACAATTCCACATTCTAAGTTGAAATTGAAAAATTATAAGTAATGCGTTTACAAGTAAGAACGGTAATCGCAAATACAAATTTATTGTTGCTAACTATGACAAAACCTACTTTGTAAAAGAAAAGTCCGATTCTGAAAATAAGTACACTGAAACTAATATTATTCAGATGTTAAACTTTCTGATCGACAACATTTTTGTGGTGTTTGGCGGAAATGTCTTCCAGCAAATTGTCGGATTTCCAATGGGGACCGATTGTGCCCCATTCCTTGCCGACATTTTCCTTTACTCGTACGAAGCTGAATTCATTCAATCTTTGGTCTCTGAAGGGAAAAGATACTTAGCTCCTGACTTCAACTTCACTTACAGATACATAGACGAACTGTTGTCCATCAATAATCCAAATTTCGCGGATTACCTGAGCAGTATCTATCGTTCGGAGCTTGAATGAGTTAAAGAAGATACTGACGATAATCTCAACAGCACTCACAATAGAGCACAAAAAATAAACATCGACGGACCCCTAGCAAGCTAGAGGTGGGACAAGGTGCCCGGGAGGAGTAAGCATCCCCAGTTGGATAGCCGCACCCGCCATCGATGTAAATGAAGCATGGAAATTTAAAATTCATGCAGTGTCTGACGTTTTGTCTATATAGAAAGTGCTATGGCGACAATGTCAGGGAAGTATATTCAAAACACTTACTGTCAAACCCCTCGCGGGGAACTTTTTACGAGCTCAACACGGCAAAGGGCATAAGTGTGACACAAATGAGTTAAAGAAGATCCTGACGATAATCTCAACACTCACAATAGAGCACAAAAATGAAAATCGACGGACCCCTAGCAAGCTAGAGGTGGGACCAGGTGCCCGGGAGGAGTCAGCATCCCCTGTTGGCTAGCCGCACCCGCCGTCGATGTTAATGAAGCATGAAAATAGTCAAAGAAACTACAAAGAGGAATAATTCAGCATCATATTTGGACGTAATGTTGTCCTACGACACTGATGGTCACATGAACACCTCACTATATGACAAACGTGACGACTCCAATTTCAGCATTACAACCTTTCCTTTTCTGAAACAAAGGAGGGGATCTCCAACAACACCAGGTTTTAGCACCCACACAAATCATACAAACATGCGGTAACTGAATCAACCATACATATTTCATACTTCTTGACAAGGCACACTCATGTCATATTAATAAAGAAGAACATACACCGATTAGGCACGGCCGATTTGATATTCTGGGGGGGGGGGGGGCTTGGGTTTTTGTCGGAGCAAGATTTTTTTTTTCGCTGGGAACCGGGGCAAAATTATTCTTTCTTGCAAAGTTGGAGCAAAGAAATTTATTTTAATTACTTTATTTTTATGTAAAACTAATGTATTCACTTCTAAACTGTGAGAGATAAAAGATTTTTACAATATGCGATATATATTTTTTTTCATTCTTATTAATACATATAATTTTCAGTAAACAAGAGGTCATGTAATATTAGAGGGCCTGAGGTGAGGGTCTTCTAAACAAGTTTGTACATGTAGAGATGAAAACTAGTGAAAAACGTAATGAATTCTTCTTCCAAGCTTGTATATAGAATTTGACACTATGGAGATAAGTGTATCTACCGGTATTTATAGTAATAAATTATATTGATATCATAATGCATTTAAGGAAGGCCCTTCTTTTCAGTCACATGCATACTTTTGATATTTTGAAATAGCATTACAGAAGAAAAGCATGGCGAGCAAAGCGAGCCAAACAAAATTTATAGAAAGTAAAAACAGCGGCAAATTTCATGGTTACTCTTCAATTCAGATAACTTGTAAGAGCAAGATTTTTTTTTTTTCTGTCACATCATAAGCAAATTTATTTTTTTTTTCAAATTCAGAGCAAAATGATTTTTCAAAAAAAAAAAGAAGCCCCCCCCCCAGAATATCAAATGGACCGTGCCTTCACTAATTAATTTTATGTTAACTTTGAGACAAATTATTCCTAAGCATAATAGCAATATTGACGTAGTTTTCTCAATGCTGCTAAAAAGTCGGTATCAATTTGAAAACACTTGGACGTCTGATGTAATATTTCTGTATATATTTCAATCTAATTTCATTGTTACAAGGACAAATAAGTTTAAAATGAAATTCATCTTCAACGTCGTTTAGAGAACACCCTGTACAAAATCTATTATGTCTATCAATATTATAAAGTCTTCCCACTTCTACATTTAGTTTATGTGCTAAGATACGAATTTTAGTGATACACTTTCTGTACATTAACTCTATAAGTTTCTTTAGATCAAACTGTAATGTTAAACTATCAATGATATGTATACACAATGGAGATTTCGATGAACTTGTAATATTACTCATAATATGTTGTTTATAAATGTCGTACATTCTCTGTTCAAAAATACTATATGTTCAAAAATATGTTGTTTATAAATGTCGTACATTCTCCGTCAAAAATACTATATGCTTTTTGCTGTCCATATCCTGATCCCAAAGATATTCTAACCATCATAAATGTAGTTCTCTTATCCATACATTATTTTTATTAATTCTATCTTGGTAACAAGGACTTAAGATGCAATTTTCACTTCTTTTCATTTTATACCAATATTTGAATATTCTTAATTAAAATATGAATGAACCTTGAAGTTTGTCTTCAATACACAATGAATAATTTTGCGTGGGATAACATGTTTCAAGGTGTGCGTCCTAATAAACTTGTTATTGGATTTGTTGAGTCGCAGTGTAGCAGGGTCAATTTTCAACATTTTGATTTAAACCGTATATGTTTATATGTAGACAATGTACCCATTGGTTGGAATGCACTAAGACTGAATACTATATGCTTTTTGCTGTCCATATCCTGATCCCAAAGATATTCTAACCATCATAAATGTAGTTCTCTTATCCATACATTATTTTTATTAATTCTATCTTGGTAACAAGGACTTAAGATGCAATTTTCACTTCTTTTCATTTTATACCAATATTTGAATATTCTTAATTAAAATATGAATGAACCTTGAAGTTTGTCTTCAATACACAATGAATAATTTTGCGTGGGATAACATGTTTCAAGGTGTGCGTCCTAATAAACATGTTATTGGATTTGTTGAGTCGCAGTGTAGCAGGGTCAATTTTCAACATTTTGATTTAAACCGTATATGTTTATATGTAGACAATGTACCCATTGGTTGGAATGCACTAAGACTGAATACTATATGCTTTTTGCTGTCCATATCCTGATCCCAAAGATATTCTAACCATCATAAATGTAGTTCTCTTATCCATACATTATTTTTATTAATTCTATCTTGGTAACAAGGACTTAAGATGCAATTTTCACTTCTTTTCATTTTATACCAATATTTGAATATTCTTAATTAAAATATGAATGAACCTTGAAGTTTGTCTTCAATACACAATGAATAATTTTGCGTGGGATAACATGTTTCAAGGTGTGCGTCCTAATAAACTTGTTATTGGATTTGTTGAGTCGCAGTGTAGCAGGGTCAATTTTCAACATTTTGATTTAAACCGTATATGTTTATATGTAGACAATGTACCCGTTGGTTGGAATGCACTAAGACTGAATTTTGATTCTAAAAACGGTGTGAAACACTACCAGCATACATAATCATGTTTAATGTAATGGGTAAATGGGGATTAGATGGAGGAAATCAGCTAAATAAGGATGATATTTCAGGAGGGTATGCACTTTACTGCTTTGAAATAGAGCCTCAATTTTATTCTGGTATACAATACATGACACTCTTAAAGCAAGGAAACACTAGAATTGAGGCACAGTTTAGCAAGGCCTTTCCAACAACAACCACTTGTTTGTTCAACCGGTCTCATAGAGGAGGTGAGCTTAGTGAGATTTGGTCTGACGACTGGAAATGCAGAAGGTTCTTGATATAAATATTGTGTAGGTGGTTGAATTGGTCTAACACATGCAGACTCCTGAATGTTTGACTGTTCCAGCTCTTGGACTGCATCCTTCTTGGACATTTCAGCCATTAATTAATCAATAAAAGTTATGGCTGACTCCAAAGACTGATCAGCGTTGTGGAGGGGTTCATAGAACATCTCAACATGGGTGTCCGACCTTCTTAGGATAATAAACCCTTCTTTGGTTCTGAAAGTGTCTGAGGGCAGAGGCTACAAAAAGAAAAAAAATTGATAATAAGACTTCATAATTCAAACATCCATCACTGACGGATCTAGGATTTTGGAAGGGGGGCCTCTTAATCCGCCATTATCCATGATTTTACATCTTAAAATTTATAACACTATGATAATACTTGTCAAAGAAAGTTATGAGAGCGTCGGATAATGACTAAAAGAACGAAGATGATTATAAAAGTGAAAGTAAAGATTAACTTACTTTTCTGAATTTGTCCTCTGCAATGTTCATAAAATCCACTATTTCGCTTAAAAATTTCATTTCCTCCATTGTCAGGGAAAGTCCTGTTGTTAATTGATGTCTGTTCTCAACGCATAGCTTTAGTTCTTGAACTGAGATATCCATTTAAAGTCATTACTCAAGGAAACCAAAGTTCCTTGCTCTCCACAAATATATTTCAAGGCACACTCCATGGTAAGTAGAATAGAAATGGTGATGATCAATATGAAAATGATGCTACACGTCCAAAAAGTCAAAGTGAAATGGGACGAATTGACCAATATCTTTCGAAATAATATCAGAGTATGATACTAATTTGGCAAGATGTGCTTGTATGAAGGATTTATTTCATATAAGGGAGTTAAAGAAAATCTTGACTATAATCTCAATAGCACTCAAAATAAAGCACAACATCGACGGACCCCCAGCAAGCTAGAGGTGGGACCAGGTGCCCGGGAGGAGTAAGCATCCCCTGTTGGCTAAACGCACCCGCCGTCTATGTTAATAAAGCATGGAAATGAAAATACATAAAATTCATGCACTGTCTGACGTTATGTCCACACAGAAAGTGCTGTGGCGACAATGTCAGTATATTCAAAACACTTACTTTCAAACCCCTCGCGGGGAACTTTTTTACGAGCTCCACACGGCAAAGGGCATACGTGTGACACAAATGAGTTAAAGAAGATCCTGACGATAATCTCAACAGCACTCACAATAAAGCACAAAATTAAACATCGACGGACCCCCAGCAAGCTAGAGGTGGGACCAGGTGCCCGGGAGGAGTAAGCATCCCCTGTTGGCTAACCGCACAAGGTGTGAGACAAATGTATACTTTTTCTATTTCACAAGAAGAAAAAGTCTACGACGTAACAAGCAGGATTATTTGGTTAAATCTAGGGGTAAACGAAGCGACTAACATATTAGATATAGGCGTTATGGGTACAAACAGAAGAAAATTTGAGAGAAATCGGTCCAACTAATTACTCTTCAGCTGAACGTCAAAGAAACATACACCTGGAAGCTAATTTGCTAGATCTGTCATGTACCACATGTCTGCATATGGAGAGCTAAAAAGTAAACAAATATTTCTTCTCTGATTGTCTTAATTACCCTATCTGCACACCCCTTTCCCCCTTTCTCTCTCCCTCTCGGATTTTTTGACATGGATCACTCTTTATTCAAAAAATACAAATTGGGTACACAAATTAAAATATTAAAAGCCAAATTTAAAAAATCAAAAAAAAAAAAAAAAACCACGTTTTATACTGGAATAAAATGTTCTAAGTTCAATTTTCTGGATTTTACTTTCACAAGAAGAACAATTCCGAAAAGTTCCGAATAGGGTTCAAAGTCCAATCCGCGATGGCGTCCCTTCTTGCTTTGAATCTCTTCGTGATTTTGATGACAATTTGTAATGCTGTACCCATCAATATCCATTCATGCAGATTAGAGAACGAGAGCCTTATGTGCGAGTGGCAGGGATATGGACAATATGTGGCGGATAGCCCACTCTACGGGATAGAACTAGTTGCTTTCGATAGATTTTTTGGTTCAAGAAGTAACATTGATCTACGGTCTAACGCCCCAAACCTTAACAAAGTAATGATCAAGTCTGGAGATGTGGAATGCAAAGATATATTAGTAAACCCTGGTGTGGCTGTATACATCAACGACCAAAAAAATACCATGCTCGGTTAAGTTTTTAAAAGTCGGAGATCTGGGGGGGGGGGGGGGGTAAGGAATGTTTACTTTGTGTTGATAACAGATTGACACTAGATCTAGTAATAGTCAAGTAACTCAGTATTCACAAGAATAGAATTTTGTTTTACTATAAAATTGGTTTTATTTTTTAGTGGCAAACAACAGTTCCACCCTCGGCAGGATTTGAATTTTCGTCCTCCATGGCTATGCAGTCTGCTAAACCAGAAAATGAAGCGAAGGAAAGGGTAATTATACATGTAATTAGGATATTTTTAACAAAAAGAAAAAAAACTAACGTGATTATTATTGTTAAATGCAATATTTGTAATTTTACCTCTTTGTACATAACACATATATCTTTATTTTGTTACAGACTACAATCATGTTGCACGTGGAAGGAGCAGAACACAGCCTATCTATCATATCCATAACATTAATACAGATACAGATTAAAGTTGTTCTTATTCTTATTCTTGGTATGACGTTTGAATTATAATCACTTGGTAAATTCATTAGTACATGTAGGACTGCAAAACTATTACATCAAGAACATTCCTTTGAATTTAGAGTATTGAGAAAAAAAAATTCTGCATGTTATCCAGATTTGTATTTATTAAATTTACAGCTGTTCTCCTCCTGTTATTCATAAGTGTCTGTCTTAGGAATATATACACGAAATTCATCAAAGATAAGAAGGAGGAGGATAGTGGAATAGAATTATTCAGCCACCCATCCCAGAGTAAAAAGATACATGTACCTACATACAAATTCACTGACTTCATCAATGAGACTCATTTGAAGGAGTGTTAACATTGTAATATTTGGCTTTAGATTTAGATTTACAATACTTATACTGCATACCTAAAATGCATAAGAATCCGTACAAACAACGTTTCATCGCTGGTTCCTCAAAATGTTCTACCAAATCTGTATCGATCTTACTCACCAAAGTTTTATCTGAAATCAAATCTGGGCTTCAAAAATATTGTTCGACAGTATATTCTCGCAGTGGTATCAACCAGATGTGGATTTTAAAGAATCTGAAATCCACTCATTTTAGTAGAGTCCATTCGATCAAAGCCTTTGATTTTTCGACACTTTACACTACAATTCCACATTCTAAATTAAAAGAAAGACTCGCAAAAATTATAAGTTTATAATGCGTTTACAAGTAAGAACGGTAATCGCAAATACAAATTTATTGTTGTTAACTATGACAAAACCTGCTTTGTAAAAGAAAAGTCCGATTCTGAAAATAAGTACACTGAAACAGACATTATTCAGATGTTAAACTGTCTGATCGACAACATTTTTGTGGTGTTTGGAGGAAAGGTATTCCAGCAAATTGTCGGAATTCCAATGGGGACCAGTTGTGCCCCACTCCTTGCCGACATTTTCCTTTTCTCGCACGAAGCTGAATTCATTCAATCTTTGGTCTCTGAAGGGAAAAGAAACTTAGCTTCTGACTTCAACTTCGTTTACAGATACAGACGATGTGTTGTCCATCAATAATCCAAACTTCGCGGATTACCTGAGCAGTATCTATCCTTCGGAGCTTGAAGTCAAAGAAACTACAGAGACAAATAATTCAGCATCCTATTTGGACATAATGTTGTCCTACGACACTGATGGTCACATGAACACCTCACTCTATGACAAACGTGACGACTTCAATTTCAGCATTACAAACTTTCCTTTTCTGAGTAGCAACATCCCTTCATCGCCTCCTTATGGCGTGTTCATATCTCAGTTGATACGCTATGCCAGAGCAAGTACCAAATATACGGATTTTGTTCTGGGAGCTAGGCGTCTTTCAGATAAGCTTCTCAGTCAGGGATATGTTTGTGACCGACTAACATCGTCACTGAGGAAGGAAGTTCTACGGTCGATATGGGGAACTCGTCATACACTATGATGTCCCACTTTCCAGAATGGTGGATGATATTCTGTCATAGACCATTTGAACCATCCAACCAAAGATTGTACTCTTATCTTCCAAAATGGAAGTAACCGGGTGTGACAGTTCTACCGAATTGAAGCGACGGATGTTTCATACAAGCAGATGCTTACTCTTCCTGGGCACCTGGTCTCACTCTCATATCGGGAGTTCGCTTCTTTTCATATGGTGGAGGTTTTTGTTTGTTTGCTTTTAATCCTGTTTTATCCTGATTTTGGATGCCTTCGGTTTCTGTTTTTCTGGGTTATCGATTTTGTGCTGTAAACAGGGATATGGTCATTATCCATATTTGTCATTTCTTTCATATACAGATATGATTCGTTAGTCCGGAATTCGTTACTCCGGAAAATTCGTTACTCCAGAAGATTTTTCAGAACAAACGTGCGTAGTCAAAAATGATCCGATAATCGGTAGTTTTCGGGAACGGACGTGCGGATTATATGTTATATTTTGTCCCGTTAGTCCGGAAGATATAAGCAACTATGGACGTGTTTTCATAAGAATTAATTTTTACCTTGAGAATTTAACCGGAAAACCGGTGTAAAGACGAATAGTTACCCCCGTCGAATAATGACCGGGGGATCATTATTCCACGTAGAAAAATGACTCCCTAGCCGTAGAATAATGAGTTAAAACCGTAGAATAAATACCCCTGGGGATCATTTTTCTACATGTTAGATCTATAGGAAAATTACCCCCATAGAAAAATGACCCCATATTGTACATTACATACTACACTCCTGGTAATAATGATATTTCATATTTTTCAAGATCAAGATGTGTCTGTGATACACTATGCCCCGATGGCAACAAAGTCCGAAAAGCTAAGTAGCATGAAGTCCACAGGGTCATTGACCCTTGTGTCATTTGAAAAGGTTTCATTGACACACAATTCAATATACTGATACTGATTATGATAGAAAATGCATGTCCAATGGTTCTAATCTTCTATTTATGGAACAAGTTATATTCCCTTGCACACGTCCTAAATAATGTAACTAAGCATATGACAACAATTGCCTTATTTGAATAAATTCAAATGTGTTAGAAGTAAAATACAGATACTGATGTCAGAGTCCAGAAAGCTTTAATCAAGAAATTCATGACAAATTAAAGTAAATGCTCTCAAGAAGTAGAACATATGCAATGTTAAACGTCTTTCCATTCAATAGCATCATTTAAAACCTGATAAATTTACAGCATGGACCAGACATGCACGTTTCGGATACTAAACCCTCGTAAGTGATCCTCAGTCTATACAATTTAATATAGATTCTATGTAAAAACCTAAAAAATCAGACATGTTTGGCCACGACATGTCTCAGATTTTGGATATCTTTTGTGTATAAGGTAAATATGATGTCCCCAGAACGAATTGACCTTCCATTTTTTTCTCCGACGTTCCGTTGCCATGGTAACCAAGGTTTTGTATAAAAACAACTTTAAACAAGGCATTTTTATGCATCCCGTTACCATGGAAACAAATGTTGAATGTATATGTAATTTTCCGAAAAGATTATTTAAATCCTCTTAAGTTGATACAATTTGATTTTTCGATGCTCCTTCTTTCTGTGTGTCATATAAATTCACTTCAATTTCAAGAAAAATTGCTTATTAAAAATGAGCCATTTTCGGCCAATTTAGGCCTTATTTTACCTATATTTTACTTACTTTTGACAAGAGTAATAATGCAATTGCACAAGATTTGAAATACAGTTGACTATTTCCTGAAGAGAATTATCCTAGGACTTCATGGGAATCGAAGGAAATTTATCTAGAAGTGAGATTTTTCTGTTTACATGCCTTTGAAATAGGTTACCATGGCAACATTTGGTACGAAGGTGTAAATACCTGTCATAAGTAAAAAGCTTATTTCTACAGATGTATGCCTGCTATTGTTACAAAACTTGGTATGTAGATGTATTAAAGACCATTTGATGCTATCATGACCTTGAGAAAATGTCAAGGTCATTTGCTCAATTTTCAAGGTCATTTTAAAATATATGCTATTTTCAGGCCAAATTTTGTGGTTTTTCACTTAAAGGGACAGTGTCCTTGAACATTAATTAATATTACAAAATTTTGTAATGCAAAATCTTTCTTTTTATATCAAAGTATAGATTCTCATTTGTGCAAATTCAAATTTTCAGGCCAATCTAACGCATACTTTCGTAGTTATAGACCTTTAAAAACGTCATTTTGAATTTGGGGTGCGCAGTTCTAATTCATTCCACTAGCGCCACCTACAATGTATTGAGTTTTTACTATAGAGGTATACGGAGATTCAATTATTACGAAATCGACAATATTAGAGTGGTTACTGCACATTTTCAAATAAATTTTTTTCTGGCTCATCTTTTCCTCTATCTAGACCGTTTGGACTTAAAATTACATTTTCAATAAAAAATTATTTTCAGGGACACTGCATCTTTAAAAGAGACATGATTAACAGTAAACAGTATGGAACCTCGGCAAAACAATCAATTATCGGTAAAAGTATGATAAATGTATTATTTGTTGGGATGTGTATCACATTTATCAGAGACCAATGAAGACCCCAAAGATTGTCACATATTTTACGAGAAAATTTTAGAAAATCGCAATTTTATGCTCCTTTGAAAGAATGTCATACATAGAAGTGAAATACAATTTAAGAAAATTGTGATGAATTCTACTTCTTTTGATCGGTTGTTCAACTGTAAATATTTAAAATCAAAATATCTAATGAAATAAGTAAGAGAAATCAATTTAAATTAATTGGAAATCCTGATTTTTGTCTTAATTTTAGTCTAAATTTAGAAATGACCTTGAGATTTGGACAGATGACCTTGAAATGATTTGAAGATCAATTGATAATGATAAATATAATTTGTATACTGGTATGCTATTTCATAATCATAGGACTCAAACATGAGGAAAAACAATGTTTTTAAATATGCGGTATATGGTAATATGGATTCCAAGTTGCTATAGCAACTGATTTTGATTGGCATTCATGACAAAGTGGTGAGTTTCACCATAGATTTTATTTCTTGATTTTTCCCAGCTATAGACATTTATTTTGGCAAGGTGATGTTAAATACCCATAACATTCACCGAATAATGGTTTTCAACCTTCAACATAATCAAAAACAGGCCAAAAATGACCCTAAAATTAGACCTTATTTTTGCTAAATTTTCACATAATTTGACTGAATATCAACAACTACCTGATAACCCCCTCCCCCGAAAAAGTTATTCTTGTCAGAGTTAAACTTACAAAGAAAAGTTTTTGTGTTCATAAAGTAAATTTTGACCATGGTTTCCATGGCAACAGAATGCCACAATATGTCTTATCTCTCATATTTATGGGGGTGTCAAAAAGATTGACCCCGTTACCATGGCAACCGTTGTTCAAAAATAACAATATGGTTTGTTTTCATTGTTTTTACATTAAGTATGATAATTACAGAAAGTTTCATCAAAATCCATGATATGCCGTGGCCAGCTGTTTTAGATTTTTACAGAGAATCCATATTAAATGTCGAGCGTGTGTATTTGTTGTTTTCTGATAGTTAAACCGATCTGTCCTGTCTGTTAAGTAAATCTGTGATATTGTGACAAATATCAGTACATATTTTTTTTACTATAGCTTAGATGTACATTCGATATAATGACAAATCTTCTTTAACTCAAATATGGATAATGACCATATCCCTGTATACAGCACAAAATGGATAATTCAGAAAATCCTTGAATTTCCTAGCACTTATTATAGAGAAATAAAACTTATTAACATTGATACCCAAATCTTCCTAACATGTGCACTCAAGCGGAAAATATAGGTCATGACCTACATTTGAACGTAGATTCGTGATATACTCTTAAAGACGCATCATCTGTGCAAGTTTGAACTTCCTAGCACTAATAATAGAGAAATAAAACTTCTTAACATACTAGTGCGGACGTGGATGCAGACGCCGACGACAGGGTGATAGCATAAGCTCCCTCTCACTTCGTGAGGTGAGCTAAAAAGAAAACTCATCATTTGTCTATTTCAACATATGGAAGGTTTCAGAGGGTTATAATTTTTTTTCTAATTTGAAAAACGAAAATATAGTGTGGCAGGAGTGATTTGGTAGACTTTAGATGCATGAATGTAAACGTCTTCAAATTGAATAGCATCATTTAAGAACAGATGAATTGGCAACATGGACCAGACATGCACGTTTCGGGTACTTATACCTCGTCAGTGATCCTCAAATCTAAACAATGTAATATGCCAAAAAGTATGAAAGTTACTATGTCGAAAAAGCGTACCGAAAAACGTAGCAGGATGGGTGGAATATGATGCTACAGGACCCACGTTTTAGAAATTTCAAGAAATTTTGATAACAGAAATTTAAAATTCTCAGAAGACCCTGAACATCAAGTGACAACTTCAGTCCCCATGTAATATGTGTGCAAAGTTTCAGTAAAATCCATGCAATATTTTTAGAGAACCCTTCCGGACAAATTAAAGGATGAACAGATAAGGTGATTCCAGTATACCACCCAAATTTTGTTCGCAGGAGGTATAATAAACACAGCAATGTCCAAGTATCACTCTGCTTTACAGGCAGAACAAAATCTTAAAATGGTTCCGAAAAAGAAGAAGTGTGGAAAGGTTTACTGCTGGAAGCCCCACTATATATTTGTTACTCACTGGTTTTTTTTAATCACATCTCTGCTCAAATGAGCTAACCACTCAACATTTTTTTTCCAGTCAGAACGCCTTGGATTGGCCTGTACTTCTTAAACAGAAAAGTCTGACTTACTAAACATGTATATCATGATGACTTCTCTGCCAACTGCTCAGTGAATTTGCGTAACAAACTGTTTTTAGGCATCAAAGCAATTTCGTTTGTGGCAAGATTAATGACGGAGACATTTTCAAACTTGCATTTCTGGAGCCTGTAAGGACCTCTATCATTTCTAGCAATGATTATCACAACAAAAATGGTAGTATCCATGACTGAGAAAACCTGCTTTACCACATTAAGTGCTCTCCCAATGGTTTCCCCTGCATGTGTTGCTCCTGTAGAGACTTGCACCAGGTTCAGCTGCTTTTGAAACTTTGGTTTCTTTTGTGGAGGGTCCACTTCATCAGCAACGGGTACTTTGACAGAAGGAATGAAAAGGAAATAATCTATACCCATGAAATCTCCAATCTTGGGGTAGAAAAGAATCTCCTTAGTTTCCTCTCGCTCTATTTCTTCTCGCAGCAATATAGCACACTTGGCTACATTTTTCTCGCTACGCTAAATCTCAGTATCAACATCAGATAATTCTTCTTTGGTTGGTGACATTATATGGAAATTACTGGGAATCAAAATGCTAGCTTGTGGCTTGATCTATTTCACAATATGTTGCTGATGGTTCATATTTTGTTTGACAAACTAATTCATCAGGCAAGATTGCAAACTTTCGTTCCATCTGAAACTGAACCAAATGCTCCTCAAACTCTTTGCGGACACCTCCATACTGGAACATAATTTCATAAATACGGTAGTCTCCACCCTTCATAATGATTTAATTATCATATGGATACTTCCTTTTCCAAACCTAGCAATCTAATCAGCTTTTATTTTTCTTCTTTTTTTTATGTCTCTTTTAATGAAGGATGGAGGAGTTATCCTCAATATTGGCAGTCCAAGCATTGCGCATAGAACTTGTCTAGAAAGGTATCCATTCCTATACTTCCTGTTCTTTTCGTACATTTCTCAGTTCACGAGTTTTCTTAAGGGCAACGCATTTACCATATCTTTCCGGACAATTTTCAAAAAGTATTCGAAATTCTTCATGAAGAGGCACATCAGGTCCATTAAGATGTCCAGGTAAAATAGGTCATTTGACGGAAGGGTATGGTTCTCGTACGTCAAATGCATAAGAAAGTTCAAACCTGACTTTAGACAGTAAATCTAATTATCAGCTTAATTTTTATTTCTCTTTTAATGAAGGATGGTGGAGCTACACTTCTAATATGTAGTCCGAGCATTGCACAAAGAAATCGTCCAGAAAGGTATTCGTTTCTGTATTTCCTGTTCATTTCGTACATTTCTTTGAGCACATCTTTCCAGAAAATTTTCATCATGTGAATTTGGTCACGAGATTCTTCCTGAAAAGACACATCATGTCCAGGTAAGAGAGGTCCATCGAGGGGAGGGCATGGTCATCGTATGTCAATGATAGAAGGAGGGTCAACTTTGACTGTAAAACAGTCTGTCTCATCGTCAGATTCTTCTATTATGATAGGATTTTCATGTGACCCCGGATCTTCAATAATTATCGGATTTTCAATGGTCCCCTCGTTTTCATTTACCTGCATATTTTCCGGATTCATGCTCCTAAAAATATAAAGAAACCCCTTCTTACACAATTTTAATGGTTATTTCTTTATTGTATTATAGCATGTACGGCTGATAAGATATTTTAAATAAAAATTTGTAGGAGTTATCCCTTGATCGTTTTGATATTAGGTGTTCTGGTTTAAGACAATTTTAAGATAGTTTTTTTTTTGTATTGCTTTTAATATGGATTCTATGTAAAAACCTAAAAAATCAGACATGTTTGGCCACGACATGTCTCAGATTTTGGATATCTTTTGTGTATAAGGTAAATATGATGTCCTCAGAACGAATTGACCTTCCATTTTTTTCTCCGACGTTCCGTTGCCATGGTAACCAAGGTTTTGCATAAAAACACCTTTAAACAAGGCATTTTTATGCATCCCGTTACCATGGAAACAAATGTTGAATGTATATGTAATTTTCCGAAAAGATTATTTAAATCCTCTTCAGTTGATACAATTTGATTTTTCGATGCTCCTTCTTTCTGTGTGTCATGTAAATTTGCTTCAATTTCAAGAAAAATTGCTTATTCAAAATGAGCCATTTTCGGCCAATTTAGGCCTTATTTTACCTATATTTTACTTACTTTTGACAAGAGTGATAATGCAATTGCACAAGATTTGAAATACAGTTGACTATTTCCTGAAGAGAATTATCCTAGGACTTCATGGGAATCGAAGGAAATTTATCTAGAAGTGAGATTTTTCTGTTTACATGCCTTTGAAATAGGTTACCATGGCAACATTTGGTATGAAGGTGTAAATACCTGTCATAAGTAAAAAACTAATTTCTACAGATGTATGCCTGCTATTGTTACAAAACTTGGTATGTAGATGTATTAAAGACCATTTGATGCTATCATGACCTTGAGAAAATGTCAAGGTCATTTGCTCAATTTTAAAGGTCATTTAAAAATATATGCTATTTTCAGGCCAAATTTTGTGGTTTTTCACTAAAAAGAGACATGATTAACAGTAAACAGTATGGAACCTTGGCAAAACAATGAATTATCGGTAAAAGTACGATAAATGTATTATTTGTTGGGATGAGTATCACATTTATCAGAGTCCAATGAAGACCCCAAAAAATGTCACATATTTTACAAGAAAATTTTAGAAAATCGCAATTTTATGCTTTTTTGAAAGTATGTCATACATGGAAGTGAAATACAATTTAACAAAATTGTGATGAATTCTACTTCTTTTGATCGGTTGTTCAACTGTAAATATTTAAAATCAAAATATCTAATGAAATAAGCTAGAGAAATCGATTTAAATTAATTGGAAATCCTGATTTTTGTCTTAATTTTAGTCTAAAGTTAGAAATGACCTTGAAATTTGGACAGATGACCTTGAAATGATTTGAAGATCAATTGATAATGATAAATACAATTTGTATACAGTACCGACAACGTTATCTTACAAGCAATAAACGAACGGAAACGATTAACGACCCAGATGTAACGAACGCATCACGCATAACGATGAAGGAAAAACGAACGGTAACGTTTAACGTTGTAGGAATCGTTCCGTTTTAATCGTTATCCGTTTTTCGTTATCCGTTATCCGTTAATCGTTTATCGTTATCCGTTTTTCGTTAAGCGTTATTCGTTAATCGTTTTCTATTATGCGTTATTCGTTTTTTATGTTCTTTTGTTTGTTATAAACAAAAAGATAAAAGAATTAATGACATTCATTTTTAAAACCAGCAACGTACATGTTTATAACTAATGTACGATTCTTAAAATCATCATGCGTTTTTTTTTTGCGTGTTGGTTTTTATATTGATTGTCGAATACTAAATGTATTTATATCTTTTTTCATTGGCGGATTCAGTACCGCCTTTTTTGTTGATTTCAATCAGAACTTACTGAAAATTTTACAAAATACATGGTTTGGAGGATGGGTCACTTCCAGGATGAGAGGAGGCCGAATGCCGCTTCTGCACCCAGTGAATACATCTCTGTTAATATTCTTTTTATATGCACCGTATGGTTAGAAGGTGTGCAAATGTACATTTAATGCATGCCGTACTTGTTATTATGAATACAATGTACGTCTACGTAAATACCGTCGGGGTGTTATCTACCGCCACAGTCACTTCAAAGATGACAGAGAAGAAAGAAATAAAAAAGATAAAATAGAAAGAAAAGCGATTTCTATGATTTTAGACTCATCGAAATAATGCAATTATTGTCTCCTCGCTATCGAGGAAAAAAAAAGCAGACTGTATATAAAATTGTTTGCATGTTTAGACGTAGATATGTACTGAATATTTGTGATATACATAACAAAATAATTGCATTGCAGAAAGGAAGAAAAAAAAATTACAAGGTATTAAATCAAGTTCAATAGCCAAAAAGCATTGGATAAATTATTAATCGTGGAGATATATATATACATTTCAGCTACGATACGACTTTTTTCTGTTATAGTCCCCTACCGGCAACGCCGAAAGGGATTCTTAGTTTGTTTGGGTTTTTTTTTTTTTTTTTTTGCATTTGTTAGAATCGATTCTTTTTATTTAAATCCTAGACTTTAAATATCTGTCAGATGATCTAATGTAATCAGAGTTGATGAAATAAATGACGTAACGGTTTCAATCTCCAACTTAAATAATGCACGTATGGTCACTCTGTACAGGTACAGTTGTACAACGTCTATTCTATGCCCCGCCTTTGACCGATTCGGGCCAGCTGTCAATCATTATCTATCTCACGGACTACTGTGTGATCAACCAAGCGTAGAGAAGTAGTGTATGCTCGGTTCTTCAGATGTCACATGGCTTTGGTACTTATACTAGTACATCAATCTATATATATTTCATTGCTATTCGTATCGCTAAATTTCAAAAGATACTGCGTATATACTAGTATGTTTATAAATATTATTTTAGGAAGATTATCATTTCTTAAAATACTTTATTTTTTACAAGATAAGAAATTTTCTCATAATAGATAATTAGCATTTATTACGCCTTTTCAAAGAAAGAACAAACCGGCCTTTATCGAAAATACATTTTATTTATTGTCCCGCGAAAGCGAGGAGGACGAATTCATAACAAAAGTTGACTCTTGAATATAACGACATTTGGATAGTAGATTATTTCATAAAATGTTCGTGTGTTCATTAATTAGTTTCTTCTTTCCCAATTCTTTTACAAGCTTTCTTTCTCTCAAACAAGCTAACCAAATAAAGTCTTAAGTAAATACTTAAATTTCAATAAAAATATTTAACTCCTTTCCAAGCCCCTAAATCTATAAATGTTTAATTGTCCTACATTTCTCAATTCAATTCTTTATTATCTTATGCCATATGACACATTGATATACATATAAACATTCAAATAAACATGTGACAGGACATAGTCAAAAAAGTGTTCAGATAATGTATGAATGACTCTCACACACATATATATATACATAAATAATGTCAAAATATAATCTATAGAGCGTAATAAGGAACAAGTACTCTGTATTTCACTGATATAATCATATATTGTCTAGGACATGTAATGCGAAAGTAAAAATAATATTCATGGAGGCATAATATTACAAGTATTTGACAAAAGAAACAAATATTTCTGGTTGACAGCAGTGTTCATTTTATGATGAAATCGGAGAGTGATACATTTAACATCAATTTATCTCAAAGATCTTCTTTTAAAAGCAAAATATAAAAATTTACCTAAGTTGTTCAGTTCCTTATTATTGGGAGTGCTTAGCAACATAATTAGTTTAAAAATAGTCGGTCTGGTATAATAAAATTGTTTAATGTATTTCTGTCTTAAATCATTATATTTAGAACATTTTAGAACAAAATGAAATTCATTTTCTACCTCGTTCGATGAACAATACATACAAATTCTGCTATTTCTATCTGTTCCGACATACCTCCCTTCCTCAATATGTAAATTATGGCTAGATAGTCTGAGACGCGTAATACATTTCCTAAAAATTTCGTCAATCGGTTTATTCAGATAAGTTTGCATACAAAAATTATCCACTAAATGTTGGTATATTATACCTTTTGGTGAATTACAAACCTCAGCCATAATATTTTGTTTGAAATTATCATATACTCTTTGTTCTATCATTTTATATAAGGTTTTGCTAGGAATATCGTTATTATTAGTCCAAACATGTGATAATCCTAATTTTTGCAATTCAATCTTTATATTGACTATCCAAATGTCGTCTAAATCTATTCTTTCTTGCAAACACGATTTTAATATACAGTTTGTGGAGTCTCTAAGTTTAATCCAATATTTGAAAATGCGTAATTTTCTGGTAATAATGAATGGAACTCTACCTAATTCTAGATAAACGAAGCTACTATTAGTACTCTTTTTAACCCCTAGAATTCTTTTACAAAAATTTAAATGCAATTTTTCAATCTCTTGAGCTTTATGAAATCCCCAAACTTCAGAGCTATAGTTCAAAATACTGGCAACAAAAGTATCAAAAACTGAACATAATGTTTCAATATTAAATGCATGATTACGAAATTTATTCAATATTGCAAAATACGCTTTACGGCCTTGTTCCGTGAAGTGCTTTTGAGTTTCATTAAATTTTCCATTAAAGTTGAAAACCATCCCGAGATAATTAAATTGATTCACAATTTGTAACTCTACACCTTTATAATGCCATTTTTCATTTGACTTAATTGTACCCCCGTTTCTGAATACTACAATCTTGGTTTTCTCTGTATTTAACTTTAAATTCCAATTATCATTATATTTCTGTAATGAGTCTAAAAGTTGCTGTAGATGCTCGGGTGTATGTGCGAATAGGACCATATCATCTGCGTACATGAGCAAGAACAAATTAATTAAGCTTAGTTCAATTGAAGGGCAATTTTCTTTTAAAAAGTGCATCTCACAATCATTGACAAATAAGGAATACATTATCGGTGACAAGACCTCACCCTGAAATAAGCCGATTCTATTACTAAAGTATTCAGATAAAAACCCTTTAAATTTTACACAGGATTTTACATTTTCGTATAAAGAACGGATAATTTGAAGCATCTTCCCAGTGATTCCTTGTTTTATCAATTTAAACCATAATTTTGATCTATCAATCAAGTCGAATGCTTTCTTGTAGTCGACAAAACAGCAGTAGAGACGCCCTCCCCGTTTATTTAAAGATTTATTTATTAAGGATTGTAAAATAAATATAGCATCTACTGTAGAGTGATTTTGTTTGAAACCAAATTGCGCATCCGTAATAACATTATTTTCTTTATCCCAAGTGAGTAACCTGCTATTTAGAACTGATGTAAAGAGTTTGCCCATACAGCTTACAAGAGTTATCCCCCTGTAATTATTCGTATCGTTAACGTCCCCCTTTTTATGTAAAGGTACTATACATCCCTCAGCCCATGATTCAGGAAATATGCCTGTGTTAAAAACCATGTTAAACAATTTTTCAATGAAAGGAACAATGAAATTTTTACACTCTATAAACAATTCATTTACAATGCAATCCTCATTACAACTTTTATTACGTTTTAGATTACCTATTGCTTCACATATTTCATCCTGGGTAATAACACTGTCTAATTCATCAAAAATACCTGTATCTACACTGTTAGCAAACCCTGGTTCAACTCCCTCTAAATCATCCTGCATGTTACTTAAATTTCTGAAATGCTCGACAAACTGATCCATAGAAATATCTGTGTGTGCTTTGGAGCTACTATTACGTTTTGAAAAGATCTTATAAAATTCTTTAGGATTATGTCTTTTCAGATAACTCATCATGTTACCTTCATATCTATTATACTGCCTTTTCATTCTAAATTCAAACTTTTTATATTTACTTTTCTTTTCAATTAAAATTCCATGATTTTCACGTGATTTGCACCTATTAAAGTTTTGAAGTGCTTCTTTATATTCTTTGAATTTTTTCTTACATTGGTCATTGAACCATGGTTTACTCGCACTTTCCTTCTTATGTAAATTTGATCTATTTGATACTGCAGTTTTGACATCACAACATGGTAAAACACACTCATTAATAATATTACAAAATTTTTTCACACAGTCGTTCATATCTGATTGACTTAATATTGTGACATTAATTGACTCTAACAATCGATCTACATTCATTTCAAGATTATTAACAGTCGTTCTGGTATTTTCTGTGTTCCATACAACTGATATACTTTTCTTTCTTCCAATATTACCCGTATCTATAGAAGAACTTGAATCAATACATCGAAATTTCAAAGAAAAATGTAATGGAGAATGGTCTGAAAACTCTGTAAAATTTCCTGAACAAAAATCATATATATCCGTAAAATTTTCTGATTTTGTTACCAAATAATCAATCAAGCTAAGTCCGTTTGTCCCACAAAAAGTGAAATTCCCGTTTTGATCATTTAAATGTCTACCGTTAACAATTCTCAGTCCAGAGGACTTACATAATGACAACTCGCAAACAAGGTCATAGGCGGCACAGGCTTGCAATATAACCTTGCCGTCATCGCTATTTTCCTACGCCATTTCACGCAATGATAAAACCCGAGAGCCATCGCAGGTACGGCATGTCGTCACAGTGACGTCATTCGGACTTCTGACGTAAACAGTGCAAAAGATTCAGCGGCAGAGGCACAAATTTGAGTGTTTAGGGGCAAGTAAATTGGCAATGAAGGAGGCGATTCATATCTTGATGTAGGAAAATTTACAAGACTCACGTCTAAAGACGGTAGGTTTTAATTTATAGCTAGAATTTGTATTTTTACTGGAGACTTCTCGCTCAGCTGATCGTGTTGGCAACGTACGAATGAAGAAAGAATCCCTGATACTGCATCGTATTGCATCGAAAGAAAAGCATTGCATGTACACAGTATACCTCATAAATATAGTCAACCCTGATAGTATATACTTGCAATACTTTATTTACAAATATGAAGCCCCAGTTCCAGTCTGCAAGAATCTTGCAGACAAACAATAGGCGATGACGGCAGAGGTAGATTTCAAAGTGAAGAAAAGCGGAACTGAAATCGGACGCATGCGTAGGAGATTGACATAATGACAGTAATCTATGACCAAATGTATTAATACCCTTATCCATATTATTACGTTGTTTATAATGATCGTCACTTACATAATCTATACCTCTCAACAGCTCTGTTAGATTAGAATCTAATGAATCGTTTGTTATATAGTCTGGCCTTTCTCCAGTTCTAGAATTAAGGTCGCCTACTATAAACACTTTCCCCATATTTTGATATTTGATAATAGTTTGCTCTAACTCGTAAAATAAATCAACATCGTCATCTACATCATTTCGATAAAATACGCTGTTTACTGGTGGCATATAACAAAATGCAAAATATTTATAGTTTCCATTATCATTCAGTTTTAACCATATAATGCTGTCGTATATGTTTTCAACTACTTCTATTTTTCCAGCAAGTTTTGATCTGACATATATAACAATACCCCCGCCTCTACATCTACGTCGTGGGTATACATATTTACAATAATCATCTATACCTAAATCTTCATTATCACATGTTATCCAACATTCACTCAAAAATATGATATCATGTTTAACAATAAATGATAGAAAAACATCATCATGAAGTTTATCATGTAGCCCTTTTCCAATATTCCATGCAATTACGCTAATATCATCATGATAGCATGTTTCACCCCCCGCATTCCCCTATGCTGGTATAAGGCGATCACCAGGGACCTGACCGGTTACTGTCTGTCTACCATTCTGCGTACTTCCGCTCTGTGTATGTCCGTTTGCGTCCAATGTTGAATCACTGAAAGAACGTCCGTTATTTACACTTCCGTTCTGCGCTAGTCTGTTTCCGTCATCGCCACTTCCGTTCTGTGCTTGTCTGTTTCCGTTATCAATACTTCCGTTTTGCATATGTCCGTGTCTATAATAGGTATTTGTACGCCGATTTTGTCCGTTGCCGCTTACTCGCATGCCCTCATTACGACTTCCTGTGTGTTCACGTACTTGAAAGCCCCGATATTGCGACTGGCTGTGTTCGCTTGGGCCCTCGTCCATCCTCTCTCCATCGTGACTGTCATCGTACAATGCGCCGTTAACATACAGCTTGTCTCGCACTAATTTCACATTTGCGGATCTATCGCGCCTTTTGATTCTCTTCATGACGGGATACAACATCTTTCTACGATCCTCTATGACTGCCGGAAATTGTCTATTAATTCCGAAGTTACTTCCCTTAAGCTTGTAGGCATTGCGTTTCACGAATGCTAAATCTTTGTGGTACAGGAAGCGAGCCACTATCGGACGGGGTTTACCGTTTATTCTTTTGCCATAACGGTGCACATTGCCGAATTCAATATTGGAATCTATCCCCAGCTCATAATATATAAAATCTCGCAGGACGCCCTCAGTGTCTTCAGTGTTCGTTTCACCCGATAACCCAGTAAAAATAAGATTGTTCTTCATGGATCTGCATTGGAGATCTACTACTTTATCTTTCAGGTCATCACGTTCGTTTCTAATTGCTTCTATCTCCTCTTTCATTTCTAATATTGCTCGACTTTGTTGTTTGACAGTCGTAACGAGCGCCTGGATTTCACTGCTATTCAATTTCGCTTCATACTGGTCAACTTTTTCGGATACAAAATCAACCGTTTGTCTAAATTCCACGTTAGCTTTCTCTACCTCACTGATTCTATTACCCATACAGGCTACCGTATTGTCTAAACTCCCTAATCTGTGCTCTATATCGTCCAGTTTTGATAATTTTGACAACTGCGACATGATGACGTCTAACTTATTATGCAAACCAGCATCTGACGTAACTAATGGCGTGGACGTAGGTGGATTAGGTGGATTAGGTCCGATACTAGTATCATGTACATTTCCATCTGTTTGTCCAAATAAGACTTCGTTCGCCCCATTAATCACAGTACTGATATCATTCATGGTGTGAGTATCGCTCTGATCGCTGTGATCTGTGTAATCACTAGAAGTATTAGTGTTTTTCTTCCGCTTTTCTCCTTTATGCCTTTTCTTATACTTTCCCATTTTTCACAATGCATACACCAAATAAGATCTGTAATCCATTCCCAAAGAAAAGCATTGCTCAAGTTATAGTTTAAACATTAAATTTCTCTTTCAACGGAGCCGCTCTAAAACACGTCCTGTCACTTCAACGCCTACTCACTAAAAAATTTCGAAACAAACATATGCATAATTGCAATACAAACACTCAGTTTATCGTCAGTTTTACTAGAATATGTATACTTCGTTATATTTTCAAGTTCTAACGATGATAAAAAAAAAAAAGAAATAAATGTGGTGGATATGATCTTCTGTATATTTCTTTTTTTTTTTTGTTCATTATTGATTGAATATTTACATTTGTATTATTTACGCAAACAGTGACCCCCCCTATTTTGCCATAACTTTAACTCACTGAGATAATTTGTTCCATCTCTCTTACATTATCAGTCATTCATTTCTTCTTATATGCATTCTTATTCATTCTTCTTGTATTCCTGATAGATGTTACAATTATGTTAATGTGCCATTTTATGCTGTTTTATTTTGCCGCGGACAAGTTCGAACCAATCAGAGAGCGTAAATCGCGTCACGTGCACGTCGTCTAAATTCTATAGACCGTCAGCAATTCCGCTATTGCAGTATAAATGAATTTGCATGAAAAAGGAGTCATGAAACGCCAATTTTCTGCAACAAAAAAAAAAAAAAAAAAAAAAAAAAAAAAAAAACCGGAGATATTGGCCCTTGACAAAATAAAACAGTTATTAGCCTCGCCTCGTATGGGCTTGATCAACCCGATAAGTCTCTGTAGACGGTCAGTGACAATGTTTTTCCCAGTTTTGAAATTTGGCCGATTTTGGCCCTTACCGCCCCTTGCCCTTGATCATTCGACAGTTAGAACATTTTTTTTCCATTTTGAAAGAAGTTCCGAAGTGTCTTTTTCTTCTGAAATTTTGCACAATTTGCATGAATACGTCAGCCGTCTTTACATTTAAGTACACAAAATTTCAAGACATGTATATTGATGTCATTGATAAAAAAAAATCGTGAATCAGACTTTAACTAAAACCCTTTGATCTCTGAATGAAATAATTGCTGCAATAACCTAATTAACTTGCATACCATATCCCGATTGTCCACATGACTTTTATAAATTTTTTAAATAAATGTGGGACAATTCGGGATGACACCTATCATGTGATGGGAAAAACAAGTTATCTTCGATTAGATTTTCAGAATAACAACATGTCAGAAAACCAAAAAATCCGATAATGCCAAAAAAACAAACAACCCCCCCCCCACCACCAACAAAAAAAAAAAAAAAAAAAAACAGCAACCAAAAAAAAAAAAAAAAAAAAAAATGCTAGCGTATTGTTCTGGTACATCAAACGGTTCCATACAAGTCCGTAAAAATAATTGATCAAGGACGCGTATCCAGACAAAGATGATACATGTAAAAAAAAACCAGCATTTTTTTTTCAGAATTGGAATAAAACGGTTAGACAATAATACCATTTATATCTTTTTGAGGTTCTATATATATACTCTCGAATTAAGGGGCGTATTCATTGTGGGGAGCGGGAGTTTGCATCGGGCCGATTTGAGACGCGCAGTGCCGACTGGGGGGGGGGGGTACGGGAGGGATACCGGGGAAGGCCCAAAGAACGTATTTTGAATCTTTGAACGAATCGGAAAAATGTAAGGCCCCTGGAGTATCATGATTTGAGCTGATTCTACAGATCAATCTGGCCTGTACATGTCCTTCCATTTTCTAATGTTTCGTAACTTTTTTTTCATTTTGGAACAAAAGTAAATCGATATCACGAGCTAAAAGCAGGAAGGGGGGGGGGGGGGCAGTGGGGGCACGTCCCCCACTTACAATTTGAAGAGCGATGGGGGGGGGGGGGGGGCACAACCCTGTATTATTCAACTTATCAAATATTCTTTGATAATTTGAAATAAATCTATTTTCTTTTATTATTTTTTATGTTTTATCTCAATTCCGCAACTACAATATTATGGCGGATGAGGTTTTCGATCTTGTACTGGCTGTGGGTGAATCCGGATTTCACAACAAGGAAAGTGTGAAATAGATTTAATCACAAGGTAACAATGTATCGTCGCTGATTCCACCTAGCCACTGACTATTTATCATTTTAAAGATACAATGCAGTGCAAGTGAGGGAAAAATGATGATTCAAACCATAGCCAAAAACCATTCTTTTTATTTTTAGCTTTCTTTTTATTTTTGTTGGGGGGGGGGATGTGCACCTCCGGCCTCCCACCCTTCCCCCTTTGCATTAGAATGACCACGGTCGTATCAAGTATTTGTTACAAATCCGGTTACTTTTAATATATTTGGGGTTTTTTTTTAATATTTAATGAATTAACATGTTAGCTCCGATGACCGCATCATTTCCATTCAACTTGATTGTCTGACATATTTTGCAAATTATTACCGGCAGTCATGACTGCCGGTATACTGTAATCGATCGTGACATACTTGCACGGATAAAATGACTCTTGGCAATATGATTGGTGGACAACTACAAAATATGCAAATATTAGTCAAGGTTATTCTAAATCTGTACATAAGATGCTTCCATCAAGTCCGCTGAAGAGTCTAGATGACTTGACAAATGAAAGTCATATCGTATCAGTGCATTTTCTTCCGAAAGATGCATCGAAAAGTCTTTGTACCGATACGTCCTACAACAAATCACAGATTCTCGGAAATTTCCGTAGCTTGAATCGGAAATAAAAACGGAAAAGCCCGGAAATGTGCGATTGGTCTAACAAGAATAAAAATCGTTTATTCCATTTCTTTCTTACTAGAATTTTACAACATTTAATGTCAGCTAACTGCCGGCAAGCTTTTTGTAAAAGCTAATACTTGTATTTCAGATTATGATCATGACTTTCTTGTACAAATGGGGAAAATATGATATGTTCCGTTAACTACAATACGGGTTATGATGATGCTATGTAGAATATTTCAGAATCTTTTGTGAATATTGATTGAAAAATAATGCATTCTAGTTTACATTTGGCAATGTCTGTTACTTTTGTAATTTTTTATCCTGTGCCTATGATTTACTAAAATCAGAAACCGAGGGAGGGGTCCCCTTGCTGTCCATGCGTATATACCTTCCCCTTTCCGACTAGTGTAACATGCTATCAAGTATATAAGGGAGCAACCATTTGATTTTTAGGGGGGACAGGAAGACTTTGCCAAAAGAAAATTCCGGATCGAGATTTAAAGGAAACAATTTTCGGGGGGGGGGACCATGAAATGCCCCCCCCCCCCCCTCAACCGACCTTTCCATATGCTTGGTACATGTAAACACTTTTTTGTGTGTCATTTAATAACTAAGTACAAATAAAAATGAAACAAACTTTATTCAAAGGAATGAACTTAGCCTGTCTGCGTTGAGTATCATTTTAAGTTACACGTAGGTTTCAAATGCTACTAATGCCTTTCTAAAAATTGAAAAAAAGTAATAATTAGCGATCTTCTAGGAAGAAATGCCTTAATGTACTCTTCGTTGGAACATGATTTCTCTCCATGTTTGAATTATTTAATATGGCCCAAAAATCATGCTGTAACAGTAATTTTCAACATTGGAAAATAGAAAAAAAAATTCCTGCCCGAAGGGTCGGCGAAAAATAATTTTCCGGCTCTTAGAAATGTTTTGAAAGTTTTGTTAGAAAAAAAGAAAACTATGAAATTAATATAATGATTCATTTGCTCCGAGTCTTTCACGTGATTTTATAAACCCATGCCAAAACGGCTAAGTTATCCATGCAGTACTGAACAAAACTTTGCTGTTTTACTGTACATTTATCGTTAAATATGAAATCTATATGCAATGTTTAGAGTTTTTTATTGATAGGTTCTCTTTCTTTTTTTTTTTTTTTTCTTGGATTTCTAACAATATTTTTACTTCGTTTCTTGTCCCATTTACATGTACAACATAAATTAGACAATGTACAAAAAATTGCTGTGACTGTTTAATTTGTATATTCTATGACATTTATCCCTGTTCTGTACAATGTTGTCGAATAAACAACCCGAGAGTGTCACTTTTCCTGGTAATATACGCAATACAAAATACCCTGAACCGTGTAACTATGGTTACAGGTACGATTAAATGGGGCCTTCTATGGGGCACCTATTTCCCAATAAGTACATTGTAAATAAAGCGATAACTTTATGTTGTGTATACATGTATGTCCAGTAAAGAAAAATTTCTATATCGAGACGACGCATGTAATGTACCGCATATTTTTCTAGATTCACATACATTTATTTTCGAATTTTGATTTAAAAAAGAAAAAGAAAAGTAAGTTTTTTTCTAGAAATATACATTATTATATAGGTCAACGATTAATTTGGAAAATGATTTTTTTTTCGCACGCACTAAAGGGAGAATAATTTTGTTTTCAAACGGTGGCGGGCTAAGTTATCCCATCCCGGCAATGAATGACCCTCTCCCCCCTCACATCTTTTGGCAATTTTTGTTTTGTCATGACTTGTCAATGATGTTGAGATCATGTAAATCGTCAAATATCGTCTCCTATCACCTGCAACGGGGACGCTGGATCCACCACTGTCTGATTGGTATTATATTTCTTTTTCTTTTCTTTTTTTTTTGTACATGATAACAATTGTTCGGTCGCCGGCATGGATCGGGAAAACCATGCGCCTTGCGACATAGTCTCATGCCCTTGTGGGCTTTGTTCTGCGGTATCCATTTTGGGTTTTTTTTTGGGGGGGGGGGTCTTATTTAAGGTAAGTCTTGACGTAGATCTAATTGATTTTTCTCCGACATTCTTTTTTATCCTTGTTCTGCGCCTGAGATATGAATCTCCAATGTCAACTTACCTATCTTATCTATATACAGGTACTTGTGTATGCATTCGTCTGTAAAATTATCATGTCATTTTGAAGTGGTCATTCAATGGGTACAAATAAAAGTAATAAAGCTGTACAGAAATGTCAATCACAGTTGAGTCCCGCTCCCTCAACGCACAGATATTAGTTTGGACTTGGCTGTTCGGTGATATTTGCAAAAATTGTACTGTAGATTTTGCATTGGAAATAGTAAAATTTGTACACTACCCAAAAAAAAAAAAAAAAAAAAAAAAAAAAAAAAAAAAAAAAAACCAGAAAAATAAATAAATGATAATGATATGAATAAATTAAAATAAAACGTGCTGAAGTAAAAATGAATTAATTTCTCTATTCACTGTTAAACAGATTTTTCTGATGTATTAAAGCTTTTCGAAAAACCTTTTTTTTTTTTTTTTTGGAATGGCCCTTTCGTGAGGAAACATGGCCCATTGTTTTTGAGATTGGCCCATTGAAGTCCAAGTGGAAAGGGCCAGGGCCATAGTCCCATTGAACAAGTTTGCCTTTCCGATTACCGTTAAACGGTAACTGAATTGATAATATTTTACATACGCTTGAAATCAATATACACCTGTAATGATATACTAAGAGCGAATTTGAGTGTGCAAAAGATTTACTTGTATATATTTCGTATGCGGATGTATGCATGGGTGGCTCTAGAAACTCTTCCACGGGGAAGGGGGGGGGGGTGTTCCAATCATGCTTTAAAAAGAATATACATGTACTAAAAACGGGAAAATAAGTGATTGCAGCAAATTCTTCGAGAATGGGAGCCCTTGGTCTCCCACTTGATCATAAAATCTGTCCAGTGTTATATTTTGGATTTTCCAGATCAGGGGATGATGAAGATCCAGATCGCCCAGAGAAAAAGAAAAAAAAGTTATTTATCATTTTTCGTTTCCTTACGACACTCACGATCCTATTTTTGCATCCCTCCATCTTTGTTTTCTCATCACTAAACTGTCGATCAACATTAAATAAAATTCGTCATTACTGCATGTTCATATTTTAATTGACATACCCATATCATCATGTCTAGTTCTGTTGTATAAGAACTGATCAAGTGTAGCGCTATATACATGCTATATTAGAAGGTATGTTCAAACTTCTTAAACGTGCATGCACACAATTTTGCAATAAACATGATGTCAGGGTCTCTGATGATGTGTATAACATTTTCGTAACAATTTAAGTCAAAATATTGGAGTTTTATTAAGATAAACTGAAGCGGTACTTTGATCGGTGAAAAGAAAGGTTTATTCACGGAACATCGAAAATATTCTAATGTGGTGTGAAAGGGGCCTTCTAAGGGGTATCCAATAAACCAATTAGCGCAGATTACCTGTAATTTACCTGCGTTTTACCTGTATAAGATTTGATTCAAATGAGGAAAATTCTAAGTAACATGGGTCAATGTCAAACATGTAATCATTAACTGAGGCTAATTAGCGAAACTTGATATTTAAACTTATTTTAAAAGAATGGTGTTATATTTACGTGTAATGTACTTATCGCTGATTTATCATATTGATCTTGTTGTTTCAGCAATGTTAAGATACTGGCATTGTTTTCTGTACTTAACCTATATGTAGCTAATAAATAAATAAATAAATAAATAAATAAATAAATAAATAAATAAATAAACTACCCTACGGCTCCCTCCCGGAATGTAAAATGAACCGTTTTTCCGTCATGTTCAGATCATAGACGAATAATTTTAGGTCTATTATTATTATACATGTAACAGTATATGCTGACCCGATGTTTTCAATATTTATTGCAGTCTCGCGTCCTATTATTATTTATCAACTTCTTATTTGATATATCAGAGGAACGAAAAATGTATTCTTTCATGTATTAAAGAATCTGTCACGCATTTTCCGTGTTGTTTATTCACATATTTTACACATTTTATTAAATCTCTCAGCTTTCTATGTCGCGTTTGTTTTCTACAGACCTTGCCCCGTTTAAGTAACGTATAAATTCCCCTCTATTGATGATTATTTATAAAATGAAATTCTTGAACAGCGAATTGTCATCTCTCTAAGCTATCATGAGTATACGTTATATTTGCATGGAAACGGTCCTAACGATTAACGGATAACTTAAAACGGATTACGATTAACGAATAACGAATAACGGATAAAGCATAACGCATAACGAAAAACGGATAACGAATAACGGATAACGATTAACGATCCAGAGCACCCCCAAACGAACGGAAACGATTAACGATTAAGAGCTAACGAACGCATAACGCATAACGATTAAGAAAAAACGAACGAAAACGATTAACGCATGTAAGATAACGTTGTCGATACTGTACAGGTATGCTATTTCATAATCATAGGACTCAAACATGAGGAAAAACAATGTTTTTAAATATGCGGTATATGGTAATATGGATTCCAAGTTGCTATAGCAACGGATTTTGATTGGCATTCATGACAAAATGGTTCGTTTCATCATAAATTTTATTTCTTGATTTTTTCCAGCTATAGACATTTATTTTGGCAAGGTGATGTTAAATACCCATAACATTCACCGAATAATGGTTTTCAACCTTCAAAATAATCAAAAATCGGCCAAAAATGACCCTAAAATTAGACCTTATTTTTGCTAAATTTTCACATAATTTGACTGATTATCAACAACTACCTGATAACCCCCTCCCCCGAAAAAGTTATTCTTGTCAGAGTTAAACTTACAAAGAAAAGTTTTTGTGTTCATATAGTAAATTTTGACCATGGTTTCCATGGCAACAGAATTCCACATTATGTCTTATCTCTCATATTTATTGGGGTTTCAAATAGATTGACCCTGTTACCATGGCAACCGTTGTTCAAATATAACAATATCGTTTGTTTTCATTGTTTTTACATTAAGTATGATAATTACAGAAAGTTTCATCAAAATCCATGACATGCCGTGGCCAGCTGTTTTAGGTTTTTACAGAGAATCCATATTAATATCCGTTTCTTTTCATTGCCTTTCGTTATACTGGTCACTTGGCTGTTCATTGTCAGATCCATTAGTCAGATTATTAGCAGTCTTCCTCTTAGTTCCATGAGAGGTATAAAAGAAAGGAGAGTATCGCCATCTACACTCGGCTGCAGAATCCACAGCAAATCCAAGAAACACTAAATGCAAATGAGTTAAAGAAGATCCTGACACAGCGCACAGAAAGAGAAAATTAAAAGAAGGGAGAGGATACAAACCAACACATGCTATAATGTCATTCTCGTTTGAAGAGGAAGTCCGTTCGTGATGTGAAGGTGTTATTGCCGTTTATTTAATATTATGTAATGTCATATCATTATCACAGTCGGGTTGGTCAGAAGTAAGGGCTGTGTAGCTCGTCTTATAGGCAATTGTTCATGGGAAGATGCAACTTTCGAGTCGACAATATTTGCAAGTCTTAAATGTCGAGCGTGTGTATTTGTTGTTTTCTGATAGTTAAACCGATCTGTCCTGTCTGTTAAGTAAATCTGTAATATTGTGACAAATATCAGTACATATTTTTTTACTATAGCTTAGATGTACATTCGATATAATGACAAATCTTCTTTAACTAAAATATGGATAATGACCATATCCCTGTATACAGCACAAAATCGATAATTCAGAAAATCCTTGAATTTCCTAGCACTTATTATAGAGAAATAAAACTTATTAACATTGATACCCAAATCTTCCTAACATGTGCACTCAAGCGGAAAATATAGGTCATGACCTACATTTGAACGTAGATTCTCGATATACTCTTAAAGACGCATCATCTGTGCAAGTTTGAACTTCCTAGCACTAATAATAGAGAAATAAAACTTCTTAACATACTAGTGCGGACGTGGATGCAGACGCCGACGACAGGGTGATAGCATAAGCTCCCTCTCACTTCGTGAGGTGAGCTAAAAAGAAAACTCATCATTTGTCTATTTCAACATATGGATGGTTTCAGAGGGTTATAATTTTTTTTCTAATTTGAAAAACGAAAATATAGTGTGGCAGGAGTGATTGGGTAGACTTTAGGTGCATGAATGTAAACGTCTTCAAATTGAATAGCATCATTTAAGAACAGATGAATTGGCAACATGGACCAGACATGCACGTTTCGGGTACTTATACCTCGTCAGTGATCCTCAAATCTAAACAATGTAATATGCCAAAAAGTATGAAAGTTACTATGTCGAAAAAGCGTACCGAAAAACGTAGCAGGATGGGTGGAATATGATGCTACAGGACCCACGTTTTAGAAATTTCAAGAAATTTTGATAACAGAAATTTAAAATTCTCAGAAGACCCTGAACATCAAGTGACAACTTCAGTCCCCATGTAATATGTGTGCAAAGTTTCAGTAAAATCCATGCAATATTTTTAGAGAACCCTTCCGGACAAATTAAAGGATGAACAGATAAGGTGATTCCAGTATACCACCCAAATTTTGTTCGCAGGAGGTATAATAAACACAGCAATGTCCAAGTATCACTCTGCTTTACAGGCAGAACAAAATCTTAAAATGGTTCAGAAAAAGAAGAAGTGTGGAAAGGTTTACTGCTGGAAGCCCCACTATATATATGTTACTCACTGGTTTTTTTTTTAATCACATCTCTGCTCAAATGAGCTAACCACTCAACATTTTTTTTCCAGTCAGAACGCCTTGAATTGGCCTGTACTTCTTAAACAGAAAAGTCTGACTTACTACACATGTATATCATGATGACTTCTCTACCAACTGCTCAGTGAATTTGCGTAACAAACTGTTTTTAGGCATCAAAGCAATTTCGTTTGTGGCAAGATTAATGACGGAGACATTTTCAAACTTGCATTTCTGGAGCCTGTAAGGACCTCTATCATTTCTAGCAATGATTATCACAACAAAAATGGTAGTATCCATGACTGAGAAAACCTGCTTTACCACATTAAGTGCTCTCCCAATGGTTTCCCCTGCATGTGTTGCTCCTGTAGAGACTTGCACCAGGTTCAGCTGCTTTTGAAACTTTGGTTTCTTTTGTGGAGGGTCCACTTCATCAGCAACGGGTACTTTGACAGAAGGAATGAAAAGGAAATAATCTATACCCATGAAATCTCCAATCTTGGGGTAGAAAAGAATCTCCTTAGTTTCCTCTCGCTCTATTTCTTCTCGCAGCAATATAGCACACTTGGCTACATTTTTCTCGCTACGCTCAATCTCAGTATCAACATCAGATAAATCTTCTTTGGTTGGTGACATTATATGGAAATTACTGGGAATCAAAATGCTAGCTTGTGGCTTGATCTATTTCACAATATGTTGCTGATGGTTCATATTTTGTTTGACAAACTAATTCATCCGGCAAGATTGCAAACTTTCGTTCCATCTGAAACTGAACCAAGAGCTCCTCAAACTCTTTGCGGACACCTCCATACTGGAACATAATTTCATAAATACGGTAGTCTCCACCCTTCATAATGATTTAATTATCATATGGATACTTCCTTTTCCAAACCTAGCAATCTAATCAGCTTTTATTTTTCTTCTTTATTTTTATGTCTCTTTTAATGAAGGATGGAGGAGTTATCCTCAATATTGGCAGTCCAAGCATTGCGCATAGAACTTGTCTAGAAAGGTACTCATTCCTATACTTCCTGTTCTTTTCGTACATTTCTTAGTTCACGAGTTTTCTTAAGGGCAACGCATTTACCATATCTTTCCGGACAATTTTCAAAAAGTATTCGAAATTCTTCATGAAGAGGCACATCAGGTCCATTAAGATGTCCAGGTAAAATAGGTCATTTGACGGAAGGGTATGGTTCTCGTACGTCAAATGCATAAGAAAGTTCAAACCTGACTTTGAGACAGTAAATCTAATTATCAGCTTAACTTTTATTTCTCTTTTAATGAAGGATGGTGGAGCTACACTTCTAATATGTAGTCCGAGCATTGCACAAAGAAATCGTCCAGAAAGGTATTCGTTTCTGTATTTCCTGTTCATTTCGTACATTTCTTTGAGCACATCTTTCCAGAAAATTTTCATCATGTGAAATTGGTCACGAGATTCTTCCTGAAAAGACACATCATGTCCAGGTAAGAGAGGTCCATCGAGGGGAGGGCATGGTCATCGTATGTCAATGATAGAAGGAGGGTCAACTTTGACTGTAAAACAGTCTGTCTCATCGTCAGATTCTTCTATTATGATAGGATTTTCATGTGACCCCGGATCTTCAATAATTATCGGATTTTCAATGGTCCCCTCGTTTTCATTTACCTGCATATTTTCCGGATTTATGCTCCTAAAAATATAAAGAAACCCCTTCTCACACAATTTTAATGGTTATTTCTTTATTGTATTATAGCATGTACGGCTGATAAGATATTTTAAATAAAAATTTGTAGGAGTTATCCCTTGATCGTTTTGATATTAGGTGTTCTGGTTTAAGACAATTTTAAGATAGTTTTGTTTTGTATTGCTTTTAATATCCGTTTCTTTTCATTGCCTTTCGTTATACTGGTCACTTGGCTATTCATTGTCAGATCCATTAGTCAGATTATTAGCAGTCTTCCACAATTTTAATGGTTATTTCTTTATTGTATTATAGCATATAAACGTGGGTCCTGTAGCATCATATCCCACCCATTCTGCTATGTCTTTTGGTACATTTTTGGACATAATAATTTTCATACTTTTTGGCCGTATTGCATATTTTAGAATGAGGATCACTGACGAGGGTTTAGTACCCGAAACGTGCATGTCTGGTCCATGCTGTAAATTTATCAGGTTTTAAATGATGCTATTGAATTTAAAGACGTTTAACCTATGTACGGCTGATAAGATATTTTAAATAAGAATTTGTAGGAATTATCCCTTGATCGTTTTGATATTAGGTGTTCTGGTTTAAGACAATTTTAAGATAGTTTTGTTTTGTATTGCTTTTAATATCATTTCTTTTCATCGCCTTTCGTTATACTGGTCACTTGGCTGTTCATTGTCAGATCCATTAGTCAGATTATTAGCAGTCTTCCTCTTAGTTCCATTAGAGGTATAAAAGAAAGGAGAGTATCGCCATCTACACTCGGCTTCAGAACCCACAGCAAATCCAATGAGTTAAAGAAGATCCTGACGATAATCTCAACAGCACTCACAATAGAGCACCAAATTGAGCATCGACGGACCCCTAGCAAGCTAGAGGTGGGATCAGGTGCCCGGGAGGAGTAAGCATCCCCTGTTGGCTAGCCGCACCCGCCGTCGATGTTCATGCACGAAAATGAAAAGAATATATAAAACACATGTACTGTCCGAGGCCACGTCTATATAGAAAGTGCTATGGCGACAATGTCAGGGAATAATATTCAAAACACTTACTGTCAAACCCCTCGCGGGGAACTTTTTTACGAGCTCCACACGGCAAAGGGCATAAGTGTGACACAAATGAGTTAAAGAAGATCCTGACGATAATCTCAACAGCACTCACAATAGAGCACCAAATTGAGCATCGACGGACCCCTAGCAAGCTAGAGGTGGGATCAGGTGCCCGGGAGGAGTAAGCATCCCCTGTTGGCTAGCCGCACCCGCCGTCGATGTTCAAGAAACACTAAATGCAAATGAGTTAAAGAAGATCCTGACACAGCGCACAGAAAGAGAAAATTAAAAGAAGGGAGAGGATACAAACCAACACATGCTATAATGTCATTCTCGTTTGAAGAGGAAGTCCGTTCGTGATGTGAAGGTGTTATTGCCGTTTATTAAATATTATGTAATGTCATATCATTATCACAGTCGGGTTGGTCAGAAGTAAGGGCTGTGTAGCTCGTCTTATAGGCAATTGTTCATGGGAAGATGCAACTTTCGAGTCGACAATATTTGCAAGTCTTAAATGTCGAGCGTGTGTATTTGTTGTTTTCTGATAGTTAAACCGATCTGTCCTGTCTGTTAAGTAAATCTGTAATATTGTGATAAATATCAGTACATATTTTTTTACTATAGCTTAGATGTACATTCGATATAATGACAAATCTTCTTTAACTAAAATATGGATAATGACCATATCCCTGTATACAGCACAAAATCGATAATTCAGAAAATCCTTGAATTTCCTAGCACTTATTATAGAGAAATAAAACTTATTAACATTGATACCCAAATCTTCCTAACATGTGCACTCAAGCGGAAAATATAGGTCATGACCTACATTTGAACGTAGATTCTCGATATACTCTTAAAGACGCATCATCTGTGCAAGTTTGAACTTCCTAGCACTAATAATAGAGAAATAAAACTTCTTAACATACTAGTGCGGACGTGGATGCAGACGCCGACGACAGGGTGATAGCATAAGCTCCCTCTCACTTCGTGAGGTGAGCTAAAAAGAAAACTCATCATTTGTCTATTTCAACATATAGATGGTTTCAGAGGGTTATAATTTTTTTTCTAATTTGAAAAACGAAAATATAGTGTGGCAGGAGTGATTGGGTAGACTTTAGGTGCATGAATGTAAACGTCTTCAAATTGAATAGCATCATTTAAGAACAGATGAATTGGCAACATGGACCAGACATGCACGTTTCGGGTACTTATACCTCGTCAGTGATCCTCAAATCAAAACAATGTAATATGCCAAAAAGTATGAAAGTTACTATGTCGAAAAAGCGTACCGAAAAACGTAGCAGGATGGGTGGAATATGATGCTACAGGACCCACGTTTTAGAAATTTCAAGAAATTTTGATCACAGAAATTTAAAATTCTCAGAAGACCCTGAACATCAAGTGACAACTTCAGTCCCCATGTAATATGTGTGCAAAGTTTCAGTAAAATCCATGCAATATTTTTAGAGAACCCTTCCGGACAAATTAAAGGATGAACAGATAAGGTGATTCCAGTATACCACCCAAATTTTGTTCGCAGGAGGTATAATAAACACAGCAATGTCCAAGTATCACTCTGCTTTACAGGCAGAACAAAATCTTAAAATGGTTCCGAAAAAGAAGAAGTGTGGAAAGGTTTACTGCTGGAAGCCCCACTATATATATGTTACTCACTGGTTTTTTTTTAATCACATCTCTGCTCAAATGAGCTAACCACTCAACATTTTTTTCCAGTCAGAACGCCTTGAATTGGCCTGTACTTCTTAAACAGAAAAGTCTGACTTACTACACATGTATATCATGATGACTTCTCTGCCAACTGCTCAGTGAATTTGCGTAACAAACTGTTTTTAGGCATCAAAGCAATTTCGTTTGTGGCAAGATTAATGACGGAGACATTTTCAAACTTGCATTTCTGGAGCCTGTAAGGACCTCTATCATTTCTAGCAATGATTATCACAACAAAAATGGTAGTATCCATGACTGAGAAAACCTGCTTTACCACATTAAGTGCTCTCCCAATGGTTTCCCCTGCATGTGTTGCTCCTGTAGAGACTTGCACCAGGTTCAGCTGCTTTTGAAACTTTTGTTTTGGATTTTCATAATAGAAATCTACAAATTACAAAGAAACTTTTAGGTCAAGGTTTTCGCTTTCACAAACTAGTAAAGACTTTCTGGAAATTTTACAAAAATTATGATCAACTTCTTTTGAAATTCGGACCCATAAAAGCAACGGAGTATATTACTTTAGGTATTTCACAACCTGCATTTTATGGTGACATAATTAACAAAATAAGAAGGATCAAAGGTAGACAGCATATGTATCGAAAATGCGTCAGAGTCATCAAACGCCTTTTATACCGTGGATATGATCCTAATGTTACCAGACGGACACTAAGCTTGGTACTTGACCAATATACAGTCTTGTACGAGCGCATTCTTAAGACTTGCACTCTGACTGACTGTGACGACGGGACTCCATGACGGGCCCTGTCCAAACCTCTTTAGAGAAGACAGGGCCCCGACCACCTGTCCTCTCTGAATGTCAGTCGGACTCCTCGGGTGATTACATACATGAGCTCGCTACAGCCGGCAGAGCACGGACTGTATTACGCATGCCCTCTTTTTATATCCATTTACATATTCATCTGTGTCTCTGGGGCCTCTGCGTTTTGCGGTCTTGTTTGTGTGACGTCATCTTACAGTGAGGAGGTTGTTTTACACCACATTTGTACGTTCTTCGAGACCTCTAGGTAACTGGAGAAGTGAGAGGGTTGTGCGCACGTAATCCAGGATAACCACACCGTCTGTTATTTACTTGGCAGATGGCCGTCCTAAGTCGGCACCGGTTGCCCATTGGTCTCGTTGGTTTATGTGTAGTCTTTTATGTTTCTATGTTGTGAGTTGGTGTTCCTTGTCCCTTTTGCGTCTCTTTCTGTGGGTATCTGTTCTGTGTTTTTTGCATGGGTGTTTTGGGATTTTGCTGTGGGTGCTGCAACCTAGTGTTGTTGGAGATCCCCTCCTTTCTTTTGTGGAGGGTCCACTTCATCAGCAACGGGTACTTTGACAGAAGGAATGAAAAGGAAATAATCTATACCCATGAAATCTCCAATCTTGGGGTAGAAAAGAATCTCCTTAGTTTCCTCTCGCTCTATTTCTTCTCGCAGCAATATAGCACACTTGGCTACATTTTTCTCGCTACGCTCAATCTCAGTATCAACATCAGATAAATCTTCTTTGGTTGGTGACATTATATGGAAATTACTGGGAATCAAAATGCTAGCTTGTGGCTTGATCTATTTCACAATATGTTGCTGATGGTTCATATTTTGTTTGACAAACTAATTCATCAGGCAAGATTGCAAACTTTCGTTCCATCTGAAACTAAACCAAGAGCTCCTCAAACTCTTTGCGGACACCTCCATACTGGAACGTAATTTCATAAATACGGTAGTCTCCACCCTTCATAATGATTTAATTATCATATGGATACTTCCTTTTCCAAACCTAGCAATCTAATCAGCTTTTATTTTTCTTCTTCATTTTTATGTCTCTTTTAATGAAGGATGGAGGAGTTATCCTCAATATTGGCAGTCCAAGCATTGCGCATAGAACTTGTCTAGAAAGGTATTCATTCCTATACTTCCTGTTCTTTTCGTACATTTCTTAGTTCACGAGTTTTCTTAAGGGCAACGCATTTACCATATCTTTCCGGACAATTTTCAAAAAGTATTCGAAATTCTTCATGAAGAGGCACATCAGGTCCATTAAGATGTCCAGGTAAAATAGGTCATTTGACGGAAGGGTATGGTTCTCGTACGTCAAATGCATAAGAAAGTTCAAACCTGACTTTGAGACAGTAAATCTAATTATCAGCTTAATTTTTATTTCTCTTTTAATGAAGGATGGTGGAGCTACACTTCTAATATGTAGTCCGAGCATTGCACAAAGAAATCGTCCAGAAAGGTATTCGTTTCTGTATTTCCTGTTCATTTCGTACATTTCTTTGAGCACATCTTTCCAGAAAATTTTCATCATGTGAATTTGGTCACGAGATTCTTCCTGAAAAGACACATCATGTCCAGGTAAGAGAGGTCCATCGAGGGGAGGGCATGGTCATCGTATGTCAATGATAGAAGGAGGGTCAACTTTGACTGTAAAACAGTCTGTCTCATCGTCAGATTCTTCTATTATGATAGGATTTTCATGTGACCCCGGATCTTCAATAATTATCGGATTTTCAATGGTCCCCCCGTTTTCATTTACCTGCATATTTTCCGGATTCATGCTCCTAAAAATATAAAGAAACCCCTTCTTACACAATTTAATGGTTATTTCTTTATTGTATTATAGCATGTACGGCTGATAAGATATTTTAAATAAAAATTTGTAGGAGTTATCCCTTGATCGTTTTGATATTAGGTGTTCTGGTTTAAGACAATTTTAAGATAGTTTTGTTTTGTATTGCTTTTAATATCCGTTTCTTTTCATTGCCTTTCGTTATACTGGTCACTTGGCTGTTCATTGTCAGATCCATTAGTCAGATTATTAGCAGTCTTCCACAATTTTAATGGTTATTTCTTTATTGTATTATAGCATATAAACGTGGATCCTGTAGCATCATATCCCACCCATTCTGCTATGTCTTTTGGTACATTTTTGGACATAATAATTTTCATACTTTTTGGCCGTATTACATATTTTAGAATGAGGATCACTGACGAGGGTTTAGTACCCGAAACGTGCATGTCTGGTCCATGCTGTAAATTTATCAGGTTTTAAATGATGCTATTGAATTTAAAGACGTTTAACCTATGTACGGCTGATAAGATATTTTAAATAAGAATTTGTAGGAATTATCCCTTGATCGTTTTGATATTAGGTGTTCTGGTTTAAGACAATTTTAAGATAGTTTTGTTTTGTATTGCTTTTAATATCCATTTCTTTTCATTGCCTTTCGTTATACTGGTCACTTGGCTGTTCATTGTCAGATCCATTAGTCAGATTATTAGCAGTCTTCCTCTTAGTTCCATTAGAGGTATAAAAGAAAGGAGAGTATCGCCATCTACACTCGGCTTCAGAACCCACAGCAAATCCAAGAAACACTAAATGCAAATGAGTTAAAGAAGATCCTGACACAGCGCACAGAAAGAGAAAATTAAAAGAAGGGAGAGGATACAAACCAACACATGCTATAATGTCATTCTCGTTTGAAGAGGAAGTCCGTTCGTGATGTCAAATCTAAACAGTGTAGACCTAGTCCTGGGAAATCTGTGTACCCCGGTCATATCGTCCTCCTCTCTCCACTGGAACGATTCTTTTGCCCCCGAAGTATCTACCCTTCCCTTACCCAGCACTTCGCACAACAAAACCACGGTGGAATCTATAATCAACATCACCAACATTATAGAAACAACGTCCACTTCAGACCTAGGTAGTACGCTATCGAATTCGCACGCCAGTCTTGCATACATCGCATTTATTATTCTACCTTTAATATATAATATCTATAATTTACTATATATATTATTACTCTATATCTTCCAAACTGGAAGTAACCGGATGTGACAGTTCTACCGAATTGAAGCGACGGGTGTTGCAGGCAAGCAGGAGATTGTGTTAAACGTCTATAAATTCAATAGCATCATTTAAAACCTGATAAATTTACAGCATGGACCAGACATGCACGTTACTCTTCCTGGGCACCTGGTCTCACTCTCATATCGAGAGTTCGCGTCTTTTCATACGGTGGAGGCTTTTGTTTCTTTGCTTTGGTTTCTGTTTTGTCCTGGTTTTGTATGCCTTCGGTTTCTGATTTTCTGAATTGTCGATTTTGTGCTGTAAACAGGGATATGGTCATTATCCATATTTGTCATCGTGATATCTATAGTAGTGAAAAAAGTGCAACCGAACCCGTATTTATCGCAATGGTAGTATTAGAGCATCTGAATTGGGGCATGTTCAAATGGCAACATTTAATGCATTATATATAAATTATTTTATATGTCTTATAAATTTTGTTACTAATAGTTCACTGGGTTTTTTTGCATGTATGTTTGCATGGTTTGCTTACTAATACATTTACATCTTTTTCATAGTGCATTAAAAAAAGTCTTATGATTGAAAAAATAATATAGTAATAAGAAAATAATAATAATAGCAGAAATAAGAATACTAGTAATACATTTCATATATACCTGTATACCTCCAAATGGCATTTCATTCTTTCGCTCATAGCATCATATGGATTTAATCATGTCGAAAATTTTGGCCGAAAGCATCCCCACTTCATCTATGATCAGACATTCACACATCTGAATACGAGCTTTGGCAGAAGCAAATCTGTCATCATTATCAAATGATTCTTGTAATTGTTGATGACTGTAAAGAACAGAACAGAAATTTATTACTTTCAAGGTCATTTGACATATTGAGGACATAATAATTTACAAATATATAAAGCAATGATTTCTATTCTACCTTAATGAAACATAGGGTAATCAAAGATTACAAATATATGGAGCAGGTTTTTGCCAAAAATCAAATAACTTCCAAAATACAATAAAGCCTGCGCTCACGCAGCAAGATACACCCGTTGGGATTTTTTCACAACACCAAAATATCTAAGTAACCTCATAAGGACAAATTGGATGAACCTGAAAATCGAAAGGCGGCTTCTTCTTCAAAGTCTGATCACAAGGTAGAAATGTCATGTAAATTCGTTGACGCATATTCAAGTTATTGCGTTGCATCTGTCTATATTTGGCCCTAAGCTTAACATGTATGTGCATATACCCCCCTCCCATTACACATAGTATCTCGGTTATGTGACAAAAAATTAAAAACCCGTTTCATATGTTAAAGGACAACCTTTCTACTTGAAGTATACAAAATTTCAAAACATTTCAACCAGAAATAGATTTTTAAAGAATTTTTAAACTATTTTAGTATATTTTCATTGCATTTAAAATATCTAAGTCCCATAACTCTGTTAACTCGTGTAGCGTGTTGATAGCGTGTAAAATTGTGATTCGATGTATAACACGCACTGTTTGATAAATATGTACATCATATTCAGTATCAAATAATTTCACTTTTTGTATCAATTTGTTTTTTTTTTTTTTTGCTAGGGCCATTTCGTTGTTATGTTCTGTTTTGCGTCCTCGTGCTGGTAGGTTTTGAGCCCAAAGGCATAAAACAAAACAAAACTAGAATAATAAATTCTATTGAAATTCCTCAAAAATTAAAATGAAATTGTTTGATTTTTATTTATATTTTATGTAGAAATGCACGAGTACTACAAAGATTTAAGACATTGCCTTATGTACCATTCTTTTGTTGACTAAAATATGTTAATAATCAAATGAAATAAGTTTCTAACAGATTTCACATAGTCGCATTATATGAAATTGCAACTTTGTTTTATATGCTTGTTTGCTTTTCTCCCTGCCTGGATGGTTGGTTTCTCAATTTCAAAAGACCGTAAAACAGAGTAAAAACAAGAAATGGCCTAAGCATTGGAAACACAAAAAAGTTTGATGTTTATATGCCGTGTGTCTCTTTTCCGTCTCATGCTGTACTCGTCTTTTGTGTTTTTGCATGGGGTGTTTGGGTGTTTTGCTGTTGATGCTGCAACGGGTTCTTGTTGAAGATCTCCTCCCTTCTTTCACAATAGCGCACCAAATGGAGCATCGACGGACCCCTAGCAAGCTAGAGGTGGGACCAGGTGCCCGGGAGGAGTATTTTTTTCACATTTAAGTAACTTTCAAAAACACAAATGATAATGAATAAAAGTTATTTGAACAAAAAGGACACACAACTCACACATACTTCATACACTCACTACAGAACCCAATCATACAGTTCTTGCACACACACTTACAAAGTACATGCATGTAATGTTGTTCAAAAGTAGATAGTCGATTGCACTGTTATTGTAAAAGATTGTAATTAATACATTAAACACTTTCTATTTTCAACGTTGATCATTTGTCATTAAATTTAGATAAGTTGCCCTTCGACTTTTCAATACAGAATTCTATTTTTCTAGTTTGAAGTATTTTCCTTTTACTACTGAGAATAAAGGAGCTTTATTTTCATATTTTCAATTAAAGAGATATTTCTTGCATATTCAGAAAATATGATTTATCAAAGTTGATGCATTCTTATCACCCAAGATAATAGTATGCGGGTTATGATATAAAGAAAAATCAAAATTGTCTATTTTACTTGATAGCCATAAAAACAGTTCAATCCATAAATCATTTATAATATTACATTCAAAGAATAGATGTGTAAGTGTTTCTGGAAACTGATAACAGAAAGAGCAATTTGGTAAATCATTGTAGTTTATCTTAAATAAAAATATATTTGTGGTAAGTATTCTATGTAAAATTTTATACTGAAAGTATGTTAAGCTAGTATCCTTTGTACATGATTTTGAAAAAGTAAGAAAAATCTGAATCATCCAATTCTGTAAATTCACTTTTCCATTTTTCTATCTTTTTGGTTGGAGGTATAAAAATTTTATTCTTTCAAATTTCATAGATTTCTTTTATATCCTTTATATTTAATTAGTTTCAATAATGAATTTGACTCATCTTCTGTTTCATCATTAATTAATATTGAGTTTTTTTACTTTATTTTCCAATCATGCGGGATGTTGTTCACAATTTGAAAATATCTAAGAAAGTTTTTGCAATTGAATTCATTTCTAATGCGGTCGAAACTTTTCAATTCACCTTGATTATTAAATAATATTCTGATATTATCTTTACCATTTTCTCCATTTTGAAAAATATTCAAAATCACTAAACTGACAAAAATTTCTTATGTCTAGTTTCATATATTCAGAGATGGATTTTTATTTTTTTTATGATTAATAAGGCTTCTATGACATTTTTCCAAAAAAATTATTTGTAATTAAAATTTTTAGTTTATTTAAATTTTCATAACTTATATCCCTATCTCTAGATTTCCATCAATACCAAGAATCTTAAGCGTAAAGAGTTGCCAATTACCGTTTGGAGGGAGGAGTAAGCATCCCCTGTTGGCTAGCCGCACCCGCCGTCGATGTTCACGCACGAAAATGAAAATATATTAAATACATGCACTGTCTATGGTTCTGTCTATATAGAAGGTGCTATGGCGACAATGTCACGGAAAAATATTCAAAACACTTACTGTCCAACCCTCGCGGGGAACTTTTTTTACGAGCTCCACACGGCAAAGGGCAATTGTGACACAAATGAGTTAAAGAAGGTGTGTCTAGATGTATAAAACAGATAAAAAAAAAAGAGGTGGAGCCATGTCAGAGATCAGTGATCATTTAGTTAACTTGAAGGCGAGGTCTAGTTGATGAAGATGTACATTGCTGGTTCTCTGGGTGATATTGACTAATATTTTTTCGATAAGTATGCATGTGTCTGTCACACCTACACAATCAATCTGGAGACGTTCTTACTACGTCCTTGAACTTTTTTACGAACGTAGTGAGAACGTGACATTTTTCATCCGGAAGGGCTTTCCGAAAGAATAATGTAACAATATGGCCTCTCCCCCACAATATTTACGGTGAATTATTATTTTATGTTAGGGAATTTGCACACTGTAGAAAGAGTGATACCTCTAAACTAAATCGATGCATTTGTCAGAACACAAAAGTAAATTAATTCCCTTACATGAAAAGAGATGATGTTAATATTAATTCACATAAAGATAATATTGAAACAAGATTAGAAACAGATTCATGAAATCTCAGTTAATGATTTTATCTTAGATTTTAAGGGAAATATTTTCTCAACTTTAATATGTTTAATTGTAATATTGATTATTTAACACTTGGAAAGTCCAGAGATTGATAAGAACTTAATTACAAATTGGTTTTATCTATTTGTTGGAGAAATCTACACGTGAAGTACCAGCATATTGAGTTTATTTACGTACAATCCCTCATAATTTCAGATGCTTTTGAAGAGTTGTAGACAACCTTATCTTTTAGGGATGAACATGGAATTATCTAGAAATATGTCCATCATTTTGTGCAATTCCCCTCCCAGGTTTAAATACAATGTGTCATTTTTCAATTGTTAGATTTGCTTTCTCGTTGTCTTAGATTACTTTCTCGCATGCAATCGATTCTGTCAAATTATGTTTCGTGAAATAAACTTTGTTAAAATTCCAACGATGTTTTCCTTCCATGACAAAATACAGAACATTAATTAATCACACAACGCGAAGTACAAAGTATGACTTGTAAGCCCGCATCGGCTTACATAAATATTCTGTTGTCGTTTGGCCTGGATACTTTGGAACCAGGAGAAGAAATTCGGAGAAAAACGAAATAATGGATTTTAACGACCAGAAGATGGAGTTTATCCATAACTTATTCAAAGTGGGAGGTATCTTTTCTCAACGTACCCGTAAATCGATTGACCATAATGACATTTTTCTATTTTTTTCATAGTAAACTAAGACGGGCAAATTACGTTAATTTCTTAGTTTTGTTAAAATGACTTACACCGACAAAGTGACTTTAAGGTTGTCAGGTGTAACAGTTCAGGCCCCTCATAGGGACGATTTTCGCAGAGATTATGGCTCGATTAGTTTAAAAGATGGGACCCAGGAATTTTTGGTATAACGCCGAGAAGAAGGCGTAATGCGTGTATAAGGGAATAGAAAAACTCGAGCTATTTTCATAATTTTCTTCAAAATGGTGGTACTTTACATTTAAGAGGATACTTCGATATGATCTGTATATTTCATGTTCTAGGTTTTAACGAAGAGGAAAATTTCTGCGATGAAACGCCGAGAAATGACACCAGCGATGTTTCTGGGAACGCTGAAGGTTCGTTCGGCTTCGTTGAATTTACAACCCTGTCATTTGATATACTTTGTGCTCTGGGGGAGGCACGGATTTTTTCGGATTATATGATGAACATCGTAGTATTCATAATCTTATGTATGTATTGTGCTGGCATTTTGAAGTCGGTTGTAAAAAGAGGAGATTCTTTTTATTAAAGAAATGGAGGGGAAAGGTGAAAAACAAAAGTCTCATATTAATTTGAAAAGATAAAGGAATCAAGAAAATGAGGATTTGCAAGGACCTTGTAAATATACGTATACTCCTATAGATTGCATGTTTTTGTTAATGCATGATGTTTTTTCTTCGATGTAGTTTTCATTCTGGTGATCGTATTTCAGTTCTCGCTTCACACTATTTTATGTCAACGCATTAATGATATTGACCCTTGTTGCCCTTTTGGCAGTGTTGGAATTTCTTGACGGTCGTCTCATGATGCAGGTTCTAGCATCAGCTGACAAATGATTTGTTGATATTTTACTGACAAACGACATAAAAACAGACGACGTCTAACAACAATGGAAAAGTGCAACTTGATTCATTTATATCAGTTAAAGTTTTGATTGAATCAAAACAAATGACATCGCCTGTTGAGTATTTATAGATGTGAATACAAGTTAAATGAATGAATTTTTGCAAAGAAAGATGTAAATTTGGAAACTGTTTGAGTTTTGGAACAGGCTTCTAAATTATTTTTTTTTGTAAATTCAAAATTTTGGTCAATCAAGGGGTACAGAGAAAACCCAGTGTCATGACTACCAAGAACAATTTAGTTTGACATGCAGATATATTATAGCAATGAACAATTGATGCTGTTATCGCTTGGAGAAAAATGACGATGCAGAATGACAAATATGGATAATGACCATATCCCTGTCTACAGTACAAAATCGATAATTCAGAAAATCAGAAACCGAAGGCATACAAAATCAGGATAAAACAGGAACCAAAGCAAACAAAAACAAAAACCTCCACCATATGAAAAGAAGCGAACTCCCGATATGAGAGTGAGACCAGGTGCCCAGGAAGAGTAAGCATCTCCTGCTTGCATGCAACACCCGTCGCTTCAATTCGGTAGAACTGTCACATTCGGTTACTTCCATTTTGGAAGATATAGAGTACAATCTTTGGTTGGATGGTTCAAATGGTCTATGACAGAATATCATCCACCATTCTGGATAGTGGGACATCATAGTGTATGACGAGTTCCCCATATCGACCGTAGAACTTCCTCAGTGACGATGTTAGTCGGTCACAAATATATCCCTGACTGAGAAGCTTATCTGAAAGACGCCTAGCTCTCAGAACAAAATCCGTATATTTGGTACTTGCTCTGGCATAGCGTATCAACTGAGATATGAACACGCCATAAGCAGGCGATGAAGGGATGTTGCTACTCAGAAAAGGAAAGTTCGTAATGCTGAAATTGAAGTCGTCACGTCACGTCACTTGATAAATAGTGTAGTTATGCAGAATATCCTTGAATTTTGAGCAGCAGCTATTCCAAAGGAGTTTCCTGTTGTTAAAAGAGAGACAAGTAAGAGTGTACAGGTCAATCCAATGGACAGAAGACGGAAGCCAAAATATGAAGTCCGAAGCAGTGACGTCAGGTATCTCTGTGCACGATGTTACCCGTGTGGCCGGATGTAAAACCAGCCCGTCACGATAGCAAACGGAGAGACATTCGAAGATTATGGTAGAGTGAAATCTGCCATAGGGATGTGTGATCCGTGCAGAATCCAATGCAAAGGACAATTTACAATTAATGAACTACCTTATTTGACGCTTTATAACGAGAAAGTTTATACCCCGTCGCTTTTCTGGGTGCATGGTGTCGTCTGGATTACGGGAAGATCTTGGTAACGTCACAAATACTAAGATGCGTCAGAGGTAGATCAATGAAGAAGAAGAAACCATGAGATGCAATTTCGTGGGAGATGATGCCGAAGACGAGAAGACGATTTAGTCCTCGGAAGATTATAGACAAACATCCGATGGTACGATGGTAAATCCATATGGTACAGAATTCCATCCATTATGAAATCGAGGTCCATGTATTTGTTTAACTCGACGGAGGTTACACAGAACACGAAGGAGGACCACGAGACCTAAGGGACAATCAGACGGAAAGGAACAATAAGACGTTAAGGATCCTAAGAATAACCGCAAGAAGACAAAGAAGTGTACAAATTGTGTGTAGTGTTATTTCAGTGAAAAAAAGCAGAGTAAATGTGAATTTGATAATGTATTATGCTAATATATGATTATACTTGCATATATTATATTCATGATTTTTTTTTTGCATGATGTACATGATATATCATACTATTATTTGACGTATTGGCCTTGAATGAATTTGTTACGATTTGATAATTATATCAATGACATTTTGAATGAACAATGCTGAGTTTATTATGATGATGAACATTTGGTTCACTTGATAAAGACAGTGAAAAACTTGAGATGATGACTTTAATCTGCATGTCATTTATATTCATTTACTTGATCATGATCGTTTGGGTGCACCATAAGATGATGCAATTATCTATATTGTGGTGTCAAGGCCATGCGTTTAGAAAATAACCAAGTATAGATCCAAATAAAGAAAAAAGGAATGATGAAAGTTACTAAAACGTCAGTTATAAAGTTGAATATATTTGAATTGGATTAATGATTTTGATTACGAAAATCTTGGTTATTTTCTTAAGTGGGGGAGTATTGTAACCATATGGCCTCTCCCCCACAATATTTACGGTGAATTATTATTTTATGTTGGGGAATTTGCACACTGTAGAAAGAGTGATACCTTTAAACTAAATCGATGCATTTGTCAGAACACAAAAGTAAATTAATTCCCTTACATGAAAAGAGATGATGTTAATATTAATTCACATAAAGATAATATTGAAACAAGATTAGAAACAGATTCATGAAATCTCAGTTAATGATTTTATCTTAGATTTTAAGGGAAATATTTTCTCAACTTTAATATGTTTAATTGTAATATTGATTATTTAACACTTGGAAAGTCCAGAGATTGATAAGAACTTAATTACAAATTGGTTTTATCTATTTGTTGGAGAAATCTACACGTGAAGTACCAGCATATTGAGTTTATTTACGTACAATCCCTCATAATTTCAGATGCTTTTGAAGAGTTGTAGACAACCTTATCTTTTAGGGATGAACATGGAATTATCTAGAAATATGTCCATCATTTTGTGCAATTCCCCTCCCAGGTTTAAATACAATGTGTCATTTTTCAATTGTTAGATTTGCTTTCTCGTTGTCTTAGATTACTTTCTCGCATGCAATGGATTCTGTCAAATTATGTTTCGTGAAATAAACTTTGTTAAAATTCCAACGATGTTTTCCTTCCATGACAAAATACAGAACATTAATTAATCACACAACGCGAAGTACAAAGTATGACTTGTAAGCCCGCATCGGCTTACATAAATATTCTGTTGTCGTTTGGCCTGGATACTTTGGAACCAGGAGAAGAAATTCGGAGAAAAACGAAATAATGAATTTTAACGACCAGAAGATGGAGTTTATCCATAACTTATTCAAAGTGGGAGGTAGGACACAATATCTTTTCTCAACGTACCCGTAAATCGATTGACCATAATGACATTTTTCTATTTTTTTCATAGTAAACTAAGACGGGCAAATTACGTTAATTTCTTAGTTTTGTTAAAATGACTTACACCGACAAAGTGACTTTAAGGTTGTCAGGTGTAACAGTTCAGGCCCCTTATAGGGACGATTTTCGCAGAGATTATGGCTCGATTAGTTTAAAAGATGGGACCCTGGAATTTTTGGTATAACGCCGAGAAGAAGGCGTAATGCGTGTATAAGGGAATAGAAAAACTCGAGCTATTTTCATAATTTTCTTCAAAATGGTGGTACTTTACATTTAAGAGGATACTTCGATATGATCTGTATATTTCATGTTCTAGGTTTTAACGAAGAGGAAAATTTCTGCGTTATGCCGATGAAACGCCGAGAAATGACACCAGCGATGTTTCTGGGAACGCTGAAGGTTCGTTCGGCTTCGTTGAATTTACAACCCTGTCATTTGATATACTTTGTGCTCTGGGGGAGGCACGGATTTTTTCGGATTATATGATGAACATCGTAGTATTCATAATCTTATGTATGTATTGTGCTGGCATTTTGAAGTCGGTTGTAAAAAAAGGAGATTCTTTTTATTAAAGAAATGGAGGGGAAAGGTGAAAAACAAAAGTCTCATATTAATTTGAAAAGATAAAGGAATCAAGAAAATGAGGATTTGCAAGGACCTTGTAAATATACGTATACTCCTATAGATTGCATGTTTTTGTTAATGCATGATGTTTTTTTCTTCGATGTAGTTTTCATTCTGGTGATCGTATTTCAGTTCTCGCTTCACACTATTTTATGTCAACGCATTAATGCTATTGACCCTTGTTGCCCTTTTGGCAGTGTTGGAATTTCTTGACGGTCGTCTCATGATGCAGGTTCTAGCATCAGCTGACAAATGATTTGTTGATATTTTACTGACAAACGACATAAAAACAGACGACGTCTAACAACAATGGAAAAGTGCAACTTGATTCATTTATATCAGTTAAAGTTTTGATTGAATCAAAACAAATGACATCGCCTGTTGAGTATTTATAGATGTGAATACAAGTTAAATGAATGAATTTTTGCAAAGAAAGATGTAAATTTGGAGACTATTTGAGTTTTGGAACAGGCTTCTAAATTATTTTTTTTGTAAATTCAAAATTTTGGTCAATCAAGGGGTACAGAGAAAACCCAGTGTCATGACTACCAAGAACAATTTAGTTTGACATGCAGATATATTATAGCAATGAACAATTGATGCTGTTATCGCTTTGAGAAAAATGACGATGCAGAATACTTGATAAATAGTGTAGTTATGCAGAATATCCTTGAATTTTGAGCAGCAGCTATTACAAAGGAGTTTCCTGTTGTTAAAAGAGAGACAAATAAGAGTGTACAGGTCAATCCAATGGACAGAAGACGGAAGCCAAAATATGAAGTCCGAAGCAGTGACGTCAGGTATCTCTGTGCACGATGTTACCCGTGTGGCCGGATGTAAAACCAGCCCGTCACGATAGCAAACGGAGAGACATTCGAAGATTATGGTAGAGTGAAATCTGCCATAGGGATGTGTGATCCGTGCAGAATCCAATGCAAAGGACAATTTACAATTAATGAATTACCTTATTTGACGCTTTATAACGAGAAAGTTTATACCCCGTCGCTTTTCTGGGTGCATAGTGTCGTCTGGATTACGGGAAGATCTTGGTAACGTCACAAATACTAAGATGCGTCAGAGGTAGATCAACGAAGAAGAAGAAACCATGAGATGCAATTTCGTGGGAGATGATGCCGAAGACGAGAAGACGATTTAGTCCTCGGAAGATTATAGACAAACATCCGATGGTACGATGGTAAATCCATATGGTACAGAATTCCATCCATTATGAAATCGAGGTCCATGTATTTGTTTAACTCGGCGGAGGTTACACAGAACACGAAGGAGGACCACGAGACCTAAGGGACAATCAGACGGAAAGGAACAATAAGACGTTAAGAATCCTAAGAATAACCGCAAGAAGACAAAGAAGTGTACAAATTGTGTGTAGTGTTATTTCAGTGAAAAAAAGCAGAGTAAATGTGAATTTGATAATGTATTATGCTAATATATGATTATACTTGCATATATTATATTCATGAATTTTTTTGCATGATGTACATGATATATCATACTATTATTTGACGTATTGGCCTTGAATGAATTTGTTACGATTTGATAATTATATCAATGACATTTTGAATGAACAATGCTGAGTTTATTATGATGATGAACATTTGGTTCACTTGATAAAGACAGTGAAAAACTTGAGATGATGACTTTAATCTGCATGTCATTTATATTCATTTACTTGATCATGATCGTTTGGGTGCACCATAAGATGATGCAATTATCTATATTGTGGTGTCAAGGCCATGCGTTTAGAAAATAACCAAGTATAGATCCAAATAAAGAAAAAAGGAATGATGAAAGTTACTAAAACGTCAGTTATAAAGTTGAATATATTTGAATTGGATTAATGATTTTGATTACGAAAATCTTGGTTATTTTCTTAAGTGGGGGAGTATTGTAACCATATGGCCTCTCCCCCACAATATTTACGGTGAATTATTATTTTATGTTGGGGAATTTGCACACTGTAGAAAGAGTGATACCTTTAAACTAAATCGATGCATTTGTCAGAACACAAAAGTAAATTAATTCCCTTACATGAAAAGAGATGATGTTAATATTAATTCACATAAAGATAATATTGAAACAAGATTAGAAACAGATTCATGAAATCTCAGTTAATGATTTTATCTTAGATTTTAAGGGAAATATTTTCTCAACTTTAATATGTTTAATTGTAATATTGATTATTTAACACTTGGAAAGTCCAGAGATTGATAAGAACTTAATTACAAATTGGTTTTATCTATTTGTTGGAGAAATCTACACGTGAAGTACCAGCATATTGAGTTTATTTACGTACAATCCCTCATAATTTCAGATGCTTTTGAAGAGTTGTAGACAACCTTATCTTTTAGGGATGAACATGGAATTATCTAGAAATATGTCCATCATTTTGTGCAATTCCCCTCCCAGGTTTAAATACAATGTGTCATTTTTCAATTGTTAGATTTGCTTTCTCGTTGTCTTAGATTACTTTCTCGCATGCAATGGATTCTGTCAAATTATGTTTCGTGAAATAAACTTTGTTAAAATTCCAACGATGTTTTCCTTCCATGACAAAATACAGAACATTAATTAATCACACAACGCGAAGTACAAAGTATGACTTGTAAGCCCGCATCGGCTTACATAAATATTCTGTTGTCGTTTGGCCTGGATACTTTGGAACCAGGAGAAGAAATTCGGAGAAAAACGAAATAATGGATTTTAACGACCAGAAGATGGAGTTTATCCATAACTTATTCAAAGTGGGAGGTAGGACACAATATCTTTTCTCAACGTACCCGTAAATCGATTGACCATAATGACATTTTTCTATTTTTTTCATAGTAAACTAAGACGGGCAAATTACGTTAATTTCTTAGTTTTGTTAAAATGACTTACACCGACAAAGTGACTTTAAGGTTGTCAGGTGTAACAGTTCAGGCCCCTTATAGGGACGATTTTCGCAGAGATTATGGCTCGATTAGTTTAAAAGATGGGACCCTGGAATTTTTGGTATAACGCCGAGAAGAAGGCGTAATGCGTGTATAAGGGAATAGAAAAACTCGAGCTATTTTCATAATTTTCTTCAAAATGGTGGTACTTTACATTTAAGAGGATACTTCGATATGATCTGTATATTTCATGTTCTAGGTTTTAACGAAGAGGAAAATTTCTGCGTTATGCCGATGAAACGCCGAGAAATGACACCAGCGATGTTTCTGGGAACGCTGAAGGTTCGTTCGGCTTCGTTGAATTTACAACCCTGTCATTTGATATACTTTGTGCTCTGGGGGAGGCACGGATTTTTTCGGATTATATGATGAACATCGTAGTATTCATAATCTTATGTATGTATTGTGCTGGCATTTTGAAGTCGGTTGTAAAAAAAGGAGATTCTTTTTATTAAAGAAATGGAGGGGAAAGGTGAAAAACAAAAGTCTCATATTAATTTGAAAAGATAAAGGAATCAAGAAAATGAGGATTTGCAAGGACCTTGTAAATATACGTATACTCCTATAGATTGCATGTTTTTGTTAATGCATGATGTTTTTTCTTCGATGTAGTTTTCATTCTGGTGATCGTATTTCAGTTCTCGCTTCACACTATTTTATGTCAACGCATTAATGCTATTGACCCTTGTTGCCCTTTTGGCAGTGTTGGAATTTCTTGACGGTCGTCTCATGATGCAGGTTCTAGCATCAGCTGACAAATGATTTGTTGATATTTTACTGACAAACGACATAAAAACAGACGACGTCTAACAACAATGGAAAAGTGCAACTTGATTCATTTATATCAGTTAAAGTTTTGATTGAATCAAAACAAATGACATCGCCTGTTGAGTATTTATAGATGTGAATACAAGTTAAATGAATGAATTTTTGCAAAGAAAGATGTAAATTTGGAGACTATTTGAGTTTTGGAACAGGCTTCTAAATTATTTTTTTTGTAAATTCAAAATTTTGGTCAATCAAGGGGTACAGAGAAAACCCAGTGTCATGACTACCAAGAACAATTTAGTTTGACATGCAGATATATTATAGCAATGAACAATTGATGCTGTTATCGCTTTGAGAAAAATGACGATGCAGAATACTTGATAAATAGTGTAGTTATGCAGAATATCCTTGAATTTTGAGCAGCAGCTATTACAAAGGAGTTTCCTGTTGTTAAAAGAGAGACAAATAAGAGTGTACAGGTCAATCCAATGGACAGAAGACGGAAGCCAAAATATGAAGTCCGAAGCAGTGACGTCAGGTATCTCTGTGCACGATGTTACCCGTGTGGCCGGATGTAAAACCAGCCCGTCACGATAGCAAACGGAGAGACATTCGAAGATTATGGTAGAGTGAAATCTGCCATAGGGATGTGTGATCCGTGCAGAATCCAATGCAAAGGACAATTAACAATTAATGAATTACCTTATTTGACGCTTTATAACGAGAAAGTTTATACCCCGTCGCTTTTCTGGGTGCATAGTGTCGTCTGGATTACGGGAAGATCTTGGTAACGTCACAAATACTAAGATGCGTCAGAGGTAGATCAACGAAGAAGAAGAAACCATGAGATGCAATTTCGTGGGAGATGATGCCGAAGACGAGAAGACGATTTAGTCCTCGGAAGATTATAGACAAACATCCGATGGTACGATGGTAAATCCATATGGTACAGAATTCCATCCATTATGAAATCGAGGTCCATGTATTTGTTTAACTCGGCGGAGGTTACACAGAACACGAAGGAGGACCACGAGACCTAAGGGACAATCAGACGGAAAGGAACAATAAGACGTTAAGGATCCTAAGAATAACCGCAAGAAGACAAAGAAGTGTACAAATTGTGTGTAGTGTTATTTCAGTGAAAAAAAAGCAGAGTAAATGTGAATTTGATAATGTATTATGCTAATATATGATTATACTTGCATATATTATATTCATGAATTTTTTTTGCATGATGTGCATGATATATCATACTATTATTTGACGTATTGGCCTTGAATGAATTTGTTACGATTTGATAATTATATCAATGACATTTTGAATGAACAATGCTGAGTTTATTATGATGATGAACATTTGGTTCACTTGATAAAGACAGTGAAAAACTTGAGATGATGACTTTAATCTGCATGTCATTTATATTCATTTACTTGATCATGATCGTTTGTGTGCACCATAAGATGATGCAATTATCTATATTGTGGTGTCAAGGCCATGCGTTTAGAAAATAACCAAGTATAGATCCAAATAAAGAAAAAAGGAATGATGAAAGTTACTAAAACGTCAGTTATAAAGTTGAATATATTTGAATTGGATTAATGATTTTGATTACGAAAATCTTGGTTATTTTCTTAAGTGGGGGAGTATTGTAACCATATGGCCTCTCCCCCACAATATTTACGGTGAATTATTATTTTATGTTGGGGAATTTGCACACTGTAGAACGAGTGATACCTCTAAACTAAATCGATGCATTTGTCAGAACACAAAAGTAAATTAATTCCCTTACATGAAAAGAGATGATGTTAATATTAATTCACATAAAGATAATATAGCAGTATCTATCCTTCGGAGCTTGAAGTCAAAGAAACTACAGAGACAAATAATTCAGCATCCTATTTGGACATAATGTTGTCCTACGACACTGATGGTCACATGAACACCTCACTCTATGACAAACGTGACGACTTCAATTTCAGCATTACGAACTTTCCTTTTCTGAGTAGCAACATCCCTTCATCGCCTGCTTATGGCGTGTTCATATCTCAGTTGATACGCTATGCCAGAGCAAGTACCAAATATACGGATTTTGTTCTGAGAGCTAGGCGTCTTTCAGATAAGCTTCTCAGTCAGGGATATGTTTGTGACCGACTAACATCGTCACTGAGGAAGTTCTACGGTCGATATGGGGAACTCGTCATACACTATGATGTCCCACTATCCAGAATGGTGGATGATATTCTGTCATAGACCATTTGAACCATCCAACCAAAGATTGTACTCTATATCTTCCAAAATGGAAGTAACCGGATGTGACAGTTCTACCGAATTGAAGCGACGGGTGTTGCATGCAAGCAGGAGATGCTTACTCTTCCTGGGCACCTGGTCTCACTCTCATATCGGGAGTTCGCTTCTTTTCATATGGTGGAGGTTTTTGTTTTTGTTTGCTTTGGTTCCTGTTTTGTCCTGATTTTGTATGCCTTCGGTTTCTGATTTTCTGTATTATCGATTTTGTACTGTAGACAGGGATATGGTCATTATCCATATTTGTCATTGAAACAAGATTAGAAACAGATTCATGAAATCTCAGTTAATGATTTTATCTTAGATTTTAAGGGAAATATTTTCTCAACTTTAATATGTTTAATTGTAATATTGATTATTTAACACTTGGAAAGTCCAGAGATTGATAAGAACTTAATTACAAATTGGTTTTATCTATTTGTTGGAGAAATCTACACGTGAAGTACCAGCATATTGAGTTTATTTACGTACAATCCCTCATAATTTCAGATGCTTTTGAAGAGTTGTAGACAACCTTATCTTTTAGGGATGAACATGGAATTATCTAGAAATATGTCCATCATTTTGTGCAATTTCCCTCCCAGGTTTAAATACAATGTGTCATTTTTCAATTGTTAGATTTGCTTTCTCGTTGTCTTAGATTACTTTCTCGCATGCAATGGATTCTGTCAAATTATGTTTCGTGAAATAAACTTTGTTAAAATTCCAACGATGTTTTCCTTCCATGACAAAATACAGAACATTAATTAATCACACAACGCCAAGTACAAAGTATGACTTGTAAGCCCGCATCGGCTTACATAAATATTCTGTTGTCGTTTGGCCTGGATACTTTGGAACCAGGAGAAGAAATTCGGAGAAAAACGAAATAATGGATTTTAACGACCAGAAGATGGAGTTTATCCATAACTTATTCAAAGTGGGAGGTAGGACACAATATCTTTTCTCAACGTACCCGTAAATCGATTGACCATGTAATGACATTTTTCTATTTTTTTCATAGTAAACTAAGACGGGCAAATTACGTTAATTTCTTAGTTTTGTTAAAATGACTTACACCGACAAAGTGACTTTAAGGTTGTCAGGTGTAACAGTTCAGGCCCCTTATAGGGACGATTTTCGCAGAGATTATGGCTCGATTAGTTTAAAAGATGGGACCCTGGAATTTTTGGTATAACGCCGAGAAGAAGGCGTAATGCGTGTATAAGGGAATAGAAAAACTCGAGCTATTTTCATAATTTTCTTCAAAATGGTGGTACTTTACATTTAAGAGGATACTTCGATATGATCTGTATATTTCATGTTCTAGGTTTTAACGAAGAGGAAAATTTCTGCGTTATGCCGATGAAACGCCGAGAAATGACACCAGCGATTTTTCTGGGAACGCTGAAGGTTCGTTCGGCTTCGTTGAATTTACAACCCTGTCATTTGATATACTTTGTGCTCTGGGGGAGGCACGGATTTTTTCGGATTATATGATGAACATCGTAGTATTCATAATCTTATGTATGTATTGTGCTGGCATTTTGAAGTCGGTTGTAAAAAAAGGAGATTCTTTTTATTAAAGAAATGGAGGGGAAAGGTGAAAAACAAAAGTCTCATATTAATTTGAAAAGATAAAGGAATCAAGAAAATGAGGATTTGCAAGGACCTTGTAAATATACGTATACTCCTATAGATTGCATGTTTTTGTTAATGCATGATGTTTTTTCTTCGATGTAGTTTTCATTCTGGTGATCGTATTTCAGTTCTCGCTTCACACTATTTTATGTCAACGCATTAATGATATTGACCCTTGTTGCCCTTTTGGCAGTGTTGGAATTTCTTGACGGTCGTCTCATGATGCAGGTTCTAGCATCAGCTGACAAATGATTTGTTGATATTTTACTGACAAACGACATAAAAACAGACGACGTCTAACAACAATGGAAAAGTGCAACTTGATTCATTTATATCAGTTAAAGTTTTGATTGAATCAAAACAAATGACATCGCCTGTTGAGTATTTATAGATGTGAATACAAGTTAAATGAATGAATTTTTGCAAAGAAAGATGTAAATTTGGAAACTATTTGAGTTTTGGAACAGGCTTCTAAATTATTTTTTTGTAAATTCAAAATTTTGGTCAATCAAGGGGTACAGAGAAAACCCAGTGTCATGACTACCAAGAACAATTTAGTTTGACATGCAGATATATTATAGCAATGAACAATTGATGCTGTTATCGCTTGGAGAAAAATGACGATGCAGAATACTTGATAAATAGTGTAGTTATGCAGAATATCCTTGAATTTTGAGCAGCATCTATTCCAAAGGAGTTTCCTGTTGTTAAAAGAGAGACAAATAAGAGTGTACAGGTCAATCCAATGGACAGAAGACGGAAGCCAAAATATGAAGTCCGAAGCAGTGACGTCAGGTATCTCTGTGCACGATGTTACCCGTGTGGCCGGATGTAAAACCAGCCCGTCACGATAGCAAACGGAGAGACATTCGAAGATTATGGTAGAGTGAAATCTGCCATAGGGATGTGTGATCCGTGCAGAATCCAATGCAAAGGACAATTAACAATTAATGAATTACCTTATTTGACGCTTTATAACGAGAAAGTTTATACCCCGTCGCTTTTCTGGGTGCATAGTGTCGTCTGGATTACGGGAAGATCTTGGTAACGTCACAAATACTAAGATGCGTCAGAGGTAGATCAACGAAGAAGAAGAAACCATGAGATGCAATTTCGTGGGAGATGATGCCGAAGACGAGAAGACGATTTAGTCCTCGGAAGATTATAGACAAACATCCAATGGTACGATGGTAAATCCATATGGTACAGAATTCCATCCATTATGAAATCGAGGTCCATGTATTTGTTTAACTCGGCGGAGGTTACACAGAACACGAAGGAGGACCACGAGACCTAAGGGACAATCAGACGGAAAGGAACAATAAGACGTTAAGGATCCTAAGAATAACCGCAAGAAGACAAAGAAGTGTACAAATTGTGTGTAGTGTTATTTCAGTGAAAAAAAAGCAGAGTAAATGTGAATTTGATAATGTATTATGCTAATATATGATTATACTTGCATATATTATATTCATGAATTTTTTTTGCATGATGTGCATGATATATCATACTATTATTTGACGTATTGGCCTTGAATGAATTTGTTACGATTTGATAATTATATCAATGACATTTTGAATGAACAATGCTGAGTTTATTATGATGATGAACATTTGGTTCACTTGATAAAGACAGTGAAAAACTTGAGATGATGACTTTAATCTGCATGTCATTTATATTCATTTACTTGATCATGATCGTTTGTGTGCACCATAAGATGATGCAATTATCTATATTGTGGTGTCAAGGCCATGCGTTTAGAAAATAACCAAGTATAGATCCAAATAAAGAAAAAAGGAATGATGAAAGTTACTAAAACGTCAGTTATAAAGTTGAATATATTTGAATTGGATTAATGATTTTGATTACGAAAATCTTGGTTATTTTCTTAAGTGGGGGAGTATTGTAACCATATGGCCTCTCCCCCACAATATTTACGGTGAATTATTATTTTATGTTGGGGAATTTGCACACTGTAGAACGAGTGATACCTCTAAACTAAATCGATGCATTTGTCAGAACACAAAAGTAAATTAATTCCCTTACATGAAAAGAGATGATGTTAATATTAATTCACATAAAGATAATATTGAAACAAGATTAGAAACAGATTCATGAAATCTCAGTTAATGATTTTATCTTAGATTTTAAGGGAAATATTTTCTCAACTTTAATATGTTTAATTGTAATATTGATTATTTAACACTTGGAAAGTCCAGAGATTGATAAGAACTTAATTACAAATTGGTTTTATCTATTTGTTGGAGAAATCTACACGTGAAGTACCAGCATATTGAGTTTATTTACGTACAATCCCTCATAATTTCAGATGCTTTTGAAGAGTTGTAGACAACCTTATCTTTTAGGGATGAACATGGAATTATCTAGAAATATGTCCATCATTTTGTGCAATTCCCCTCCCAGGTTTAAATACAATGTGTCATTTTTCAATTGTTAGATTTGCTTTCTCGTTGTCTTAGATTACTTTCTCGCATGCAATGGATTCTGTCAAATTATGTTTCGTGAAATAAACTTTGTTAAAATTCCAACGATGTTTTCCTTCCATGACAAAATACAGAACATTAATTAATCACACAACGCCAAGTACAAAGTATGACTTGTAAGCCCGCATCGGCTTACATAAATATTCTGTTGTCGTTTGGCCTGGATACTTTGGAACCAGGAGAAGAAATTCGGAGAAAAACGAAATAATGGATTTTAACGACCAGAAGATGGAGTTTATCCATAACTTATTCAAAGTGGGAGGTAGGACACAATATCTTTTCTCAACGTACCCGTAAATCGATTGACCATGTAATGACATTTTTCTATTTTTTTCATAGTAAACTAAGACGGGCAAATTACGTTAATTTCTTAGTTTTGTTAAAATGACTTACACCGACAAAGTGACTTTAAGGTTGTCAGGTGTAACAGTTCAGGCCCCTTATAGGGACGATTTTCGCAGAGATTATGGCTCGATTAGTTTAAAAGATGGGACCCTGGAATTTTTGGTATAACGCCGAGAAGAAGGCGTAATGCGTGTATAAGGGAATAGAAAAACTCGAGCTATTTTCATAATTTTCTTCAAAATGGTGGTACTTTACATTTAAGAGGATACTTCGATATGATCTGTATATTTCATGTTCTAGGTTTTAACGAAGAGGAAAATTTCTGCGTTATGCCGATGAAACGCCGAGAAATGACACCAGCGATTTTTCTGGGAACGCTGAAGGTTCGTTCGGCTTCGTTGAATTTACAACCCTGTCATTTGATATACTTTGTGCTCTGGGGGAGGCACGGATTTTTTCGGATTATATGATGAACATCGTAGTATTCATAATCTTATGTATGTATTGTGCTGGCATTTTGAAGTCGGTTGTAAAAAAAGGAGATTCTTTTTATTAAAGAAATGGAGGGGAAAGGTGAAAAACAAAAGTCTCATATTAATTTGAAAAGATAAAGGAATCAAGAAAATGAGGATTTGCAAGGACCTTGTAAATATACGTATACTCCTATAGATTGCATGTTTTTGTTAATGCATGATGTTTTTTCTTCGATGTAGTTTTCATTCTGGTGATCGTATTTCAGTTCTCGCTTCACACTATTTTATGTCAACGCATTAATGATATTGACCCTTGTTGCCCTTTTGGCAGTGTTGGAATTTCTTGACGGTCGTCTCATGATGCAGGTTCTAGCATCAGCTGACAAATGATTTGTTGATATTTTACTGACAAACGACATAAAAACAGACGACGTCTAACAACAATGGAAAAGTGCAACTTGATTCATTTATATCAGTTAAAGTTTTGATTGAATCAAAACAAATGACATCGCCTGTTGAGTATTTATAGATGTGAATACAAGTTAAATGAATGAATTTTTGCAAAGAAAGATGTAAATTTGGAAACTATTTGAGTTTTGGAACAGGCTTCTAAATTATTTTTTTGTAAATTCAAAATTTTGGTCAATCAAGGGGTACAGAGAAAACCCAGTGTCATGACTACCAAGAACAATTTAGTTTGACATGCAGATATATTATAGCAATGAACAATTGATGCTGTTATCGCTTGGAGAAAAATGACGATGCAGAATACTTGATAAATAGTGTAGTTATGCAGAATATCCTTGAATTTTGAGCAGCATCTATTCCAAAGGAGTTTCCTGTTGTTAAAAGAGAGACAAATAAGAGTGTACAGGTCAATCCAATGGACAGAAGACGGAAGCCAAAATATGAAGTCCGAAGCAGTGACGTCAGGTATCTCTGTGCACGATGTTACCCGTGTGGCCGGATGTAAAACCAGCCCGTCACGATAGCAAACGGAGAGACATTCGAAGATTATGGTAGAGTGAAATCTGCCATAGGGATGTGTGATCCGTGCAGAATCCAATGCAAAGGACAATTTACAATTAATGAACTACCTTATTTGACGCTTTATAACGAGAAAGTTTATACCTCGTCGCTTTTCTGGGTGCATGGTGTCGTCTGGATTACGGGAAGATCTTGATAACGTCACAAATACTAAGATGCGTCAGAGGTAGAATATGAATATGAATTATGGCTTGTAAGCCCGCATCGGCTTTCAATAATTGACGACTCCAATACGTGCGCAACACGACCTTTAGTGTCCGTAACACGTTAGTAGCGCGTCCTTCTCGTCTTTAATACGTTTAGTCAAGTTCGTACTACGATCGGTCTGAAGTTCACACTACGACGAAGGCGTCTGTGTTGCGATTGTAAGACGTTATTACTACGTTGTCGTAGTCCTTACTGCGTTCATGCTGCGATCATGATACGTTCAAAGGATAAATTGTTTGCATGAGGTATATTTTGATTATTTCGACCTCTAAAACCAAGAACGTGGTAAGGACGGCAGACACGTAACAATCTCCATATGATTATACGTAAAAATTTAATCCGTCCGTACTACGACCCTACTAAGTTCGCGACACGTAGCTACTACGTCGATGAAGTTCTCAATACGTTCGCAAGTAGTCCTTAACACGTTCTGCCATCAGCGCGTCCTCACTACGACTGTTTTGAACAGTTCAAAACGGTCGAGGTGGCTCGGCGTACGGGCAAGTTCATCAGCGTCCTTACTAAGACCTCATTACGTATCAGCGAGTTCTTACTACGTTCCCCTAGTCCTTACTACGTTCACGCCACGTTTCATACAATTTTGGCGGTCGTAGTGCGAGCGCCATGCCAGAACGTGAAGGTATGACAGGGGCTGTTATAGTCAACGGGAGGTAACTATTATCATTTTATTGTAGTAACTTCGTAAGACGTACACAGTTATCTTTGTTCTCTACGGAATATAAACTATAAATTTGAGTTATTCTTTACAGTGATAATTCGGACCAATTCCAACTATTAGTCAAAGAAATGGACGAGACAGAATGGGGTGATGAATCTGATTGCAATCTGGCGGATGCTATTTTAAATCAGATTGAAAGACCGAGGTTAATTTTGATACCGATGTTAAACTGTTCAGCTGTGCATGAAAAATAAGAAGTGTTACGTTATCTTATCGGACACTACATTTTGTCATATAATAAAAATGTAGTGGAACGAGAGAGTAGTGTAGTATATACTGTACACCCACTTCCTAGCCCTGCCATAGGCAGAACTTCCTGTTCCTGTCCTGCTAAAACAAATTCCGGAACTTCCGGTTATGTGTCATTACACATTTCGCAACTTCCGGCTAACCTGGAACTTCTGTTTAAGCGTTACTCCCCCATTTTCATTTTAATATTAGCGGACATCACCACAGTATAAATTGACACCGAACAACGCCTTGTTGTTCGGTGTCAACAAATTTCTCATCGAAAAGCTGCAGCGAGTTCAGAATGCGGCGGCCAGAATAGTTTCGCGCGTTCGCTCGAAGGAAGAACATATCTCCAGTTTTACAAGAGTTACATTGGCTGCCTCTTGTATACAGAATAGAATTCAAAGTACTAGTGTATGTTTACAAAGCGTTACACGGACTTGCTCCTTCATATTTAACAGAACTAGTCAGTTTCTACCGTCCGACTCGAGTATTACGATCAGAATCGGCCTCGTTACTGCCAGTCCCAATCGTAAGAACTAAAACGTATGGCGAACGACGTTTCGACAAGTCTGCGGCCACTCTGTGGAACAATTTACCGCTGACCTTCAGGAACTGTGACAGCTTGTCGTCTTTTAGAAAACAACTGAAGACTTACTTATTTAAGAAAGCGTACTTGTAAATATTGTCATACTGGTTCTCAGAAAGTTGTTTTTAAATTGGAACATTTGATAGTGTTTAAACGAACGTTTTATATGTGTTTTTAAATTATGATTACTATTTTTCTTTTTAGTGCAAATGCAGATTGTACAGCGCCTTAGAGATATCCATTATAGGGCGCTATATAAGTTTTTATTATTATTATTATGAGAAAAATGCTACGTTCTTGTCAAGTGCCGTACGGACAAGCTATCGAAAATGTTTTGTCATCTTTTTTGATGTCATTGCAAGGTAAATGATTTTATACTATTTTTTGTTTCTATTATAGTTTGTTTTTCAATAGATCAATGAAAATCTTATACATATAAGAAACATATCATATGCTCTATGTCTAGAAAATGCTCATGTTTGACGCTTATGTATCTTCCATTCTTGTTCTCGTGTGTATGAGACAATGCCACATTTTGTTTAATTTACTCATAAAATTTACACCTTTTTAGTGTAGATTGAAAACCATTTTGCTAATTGATATGTACGAGGTTCATTAGACTTGTAATCCGGGATAACTACACCACTTGAACTGCTCAGACAGAACACATATCTGTTTTAAATCTATATCAGGAGTAGTTTTCGTTTCGATAAGAGCAATCGTTTCTTATGATCATAGTGCTCGGCAGGATATCACACATCATGTTTCTGCATCCATGCAAGTAAGACCTGTAGATCACATTAACACAAAAACAACAAAACATGTACTAGGTCTTAATAGAGTTTAATATTCCATTCGTTTCATTATAATTATTCTAAACAAACAAATATCGTGTATGGAGTTTCGACCATCAAATATATTACTTTTTTGTACATTTACCCACAATTTAAACAAAATATTGATATTGAATAAATTTTCATTGTTTTTATAATTTCATTATGCTGATTCTTTTTCGTAAAAGTCTTGACATTCTTATTTTCGTAAAACTTTTGTCTCTAAAAATTCTGTTAAAACCTTCCATTTTATGGATCTCGCCTTCCATGGGGATCACACAATCTTTAAGCATTTCATTAGTCATTTTCACTTGTTTTGTAGCATCCTCTTCAAAGTTTGCCTGGCAACCTTTCTCAGCCTAAAACGACAAATAATAGAGAATACATTCCAAGGAATGTCGCTTGTTTCAACAAATCTTGTGACTGCATATGATTGAAAAGTGCAACTACGGGAAAACGTCTGGCTGCTTTGTCTCAGAAGACACAATCATATATTAAGTTTATTTCTGTTTATATTTTATCTTTTCAATTATTTATTAGAAATACATGAATTTCAATACATATTTTCTACATAAAAGTCACCGTTTCAATCCTGATTCTCTTGGAAGTCATCCTTTTTTCCATTTGGTTTCTTTTATGGGGGTTTTGAGCTCTGTGTGAATATGAGTAGAGCGAAAAGTTTTGAATCGCTGTGTATAATTAACTTAAGAAGACAGAAATAATTAATTTATGAAGACAAAAAAATAATAATAAACTAACAATTGTTGCTGCCAAAAGATTACTTACAAATATGTTTGTAATAAATCTGTATCTTTTCCCCCAACTTTTTTTGGGGGCCACTCATTCTCCTTATCGCTAAAAGAAACAAAGAATATAGATAATACACATATATCTATATATATATATGCAAAGCACAATTAAAGTCGCATATGTAACTAGACACCGTGATTACCTTTTTGTTAGTCTAGGTTTATTCAACAATTTTTTTTTTCAAAATTCATGATGGAACTTACTTTTGTTTTGCTTTTCTCGCCTCGATGGATATTATTGTAATGCCATCTTTTTTTTTCACTGAAAAGGTTACAGGCCCCCTCATATCTACTCTCGTGTCTTCTATCCTATACGATGGCGGTGCCTGCTTAGGCAATATTGACACCATGCCGCTAAAATATGAAAAAAATGATTTCCTATAACTTATAGCACTTTATAATAAATCATTCTTCATCTACATAGATTACTATTGTATTTTGTTTTTATTTTTATACAATTATTATATATAGTAGCGTTAAATTTTGAATAAAGAGTTATGTTCTTTTATGACATACCTGAATTGAGAGGAAGAAGTGGTAGCAATACAACTAGACGTGCTGGATGGAGGCACAAGTTGTGAGCTTGTTGATCCATATAAGGCATTGAAATCAATAGTGCTTAGGTCGAAGTCATCCCATAATTTGTCATCATGATCAGTTTTTTTCATGTTAGATTGTTGACAATTTCTATAACGAAAAAAAAAAAAACAACCAAACAAACAAACAAAAAAAACCCCAATAACTAAAACTAAAACAAATTTGAAATAATAGCTCAATATTTTTTCATCTTTATTGTATAGACTTTATTTGAAAGAATGGATCATAAAAGCAAATGTAATGAAAGCATAATACTTATATAATGCTTTCATTCGAAAATGAATATATAAATAAATCAAACTTACTATGCCATGATGATCAAGTAAAATCTCAGTAATAAAGAGAAAGAGCGGTTGAATAAAATAGAATTTCCGTAGCAAGCAAAAGTTTTATTTTGCCAGAAAGGCCGGAAATTGGAAAAAATTCTCTCTTTTTATATCCAAGGGTTTCCCTCCAAAATTTCAGTATTTCAAAATTCTTGTAAGAATCACCTATTTAATATTTGTTTCTTGTGAAAAAAAAGACTAAATAAATGTACTTTTTATAAATTGCAGACATGAGAACATGTATTTTCTTATCTGATATTAATTTTTTTGTGGTTGCTTTTTTAATCAACAATGTTCAAATGTAAAATATTTGCTTCTTGTCTGTTAATATAAAATCTAGAACACACTTGTGAGGAATATATTATTTATATTTATCCTCGAAAAATAGCAGGAAAACGATTGCTCAATCTTTTTTCGAAAGTCGAGTCATTGCCCCGTGGTTAAATTTTGAACTAGGATGAACCGGAGTCTTTCCTCTGGTATACATATGATAAAGAAAATTTATATTAGACGTCCATACGATTTGTTAACTCAATGATAAAATTTAATTTAATAAATATGATTAAAAATACATAAAAGAAGGGTGTATATTACACATTATCCCGCCTCTGGCAAATTTCTTGCAATCTGATTGGTCGAGAAGAACCAAATATTATGTTGTATTATTTTACTAACAGGATATTATTTTAATATCCTGCTTCTACTAAGACGCTTTATGCTTTTGACGTCACCAAAATGCTTTAAAATATGTTGACGTAACATACACAAACCAAAAGCCATCAGCGGGATAAATTCGTTATACAGTGTTTTACAGGGGAGATACAAAGTTATTGGGCTTCGCCTCGCCCAATACAACTTTTTTCATCGACCCAATATATTTCTGTATCCCCCCTGTAAAACACTGTATAACTGATAATGTCTATTATATATATAGATCATTTTGATCCTGTCGGAATTACTTTTCAGACTGTCAGTATATAAAAAGGAAGAACTATTCAGCCAGCAAGTTAGAGGTGGGACCAGGTGCCCGGGAGGAGTAAGCATCCCCTGTTGGCTAGCCGCACCCGCCGTCAAAAACTCAATACATGTGTAGCGATCGATTTTCGTTTTTAACGAGGTCTTCTACAATTCGAAAAATTCCATGAACATCTATTGAAATAGTATTTGTAGTAAAACAAGTTAATTTCTTCAAATTTTCCTCATTGAGATATAAAAGAGCAGAAATATATATCTTATAGATAAATAATTTTGTTTTATTGTTGAAAAATGTTGTACATAGTTAGAAGTAATTGTAGCGTGCCAGACATGTGCACAGCGGTCGAGCGATCAATGACCTACATCTGTCATCCCAGCGCCGGGGCAATCTCGGGTTCGGTTGACAAAAATTTATGTAACTCACGACACATGCGAATTTAATCGGAGAGGACAGTTGATCGGGATTGCGGTGTGTGTTAAACTATGTGTGCTTTTGTTCGCATTATTATACGTGTAAACTGGTAATTCATCGCAACCGGGTAAAATTTGTTCTTCAACGGGAAGCAAAGCCAGATGTCCCATTACTAGATCACATTGTAATCTTCTTTACGGACCGGCAGTACCCAATCATTTAGACGTTACAGTACACAGCTGTACGGATAAGGAACCCGAAGTGTTCTATAATGGGAAAAGGATCACGGAATCAACATTTTTCGATCAGATTGGCGAAATTTGTGGTAAGTAAAATAAATAATGTATATAAGGAGGTTTTATCAGGTTGGGGAAACATCCCGATCGAGCTTAAATAGCTCTATCGGGCTATGAAATCGTCTGTCTTGAGTTATTTTAGGGTAACTTGACTTCGATTCTGGTAGTTTGAAAAAGAAGCGCATTGGCGCGATGACATTTCTCGGTTCCTGTATGTTCCAAATGGTGATCCAAATACAGAAATCGTAATTCTAGTGTTGCATTGTAATGTCATTTTGAGAAATGTCATCGAGCTAATGCGCTTCTTTTTCAAACTACCAGAATCTAAGTCAAGTTACCCAAAATACCTCAAAACAGATTTCATAGCCTGATCGAGCTATTCAAGCCCGATCAAGCTTACAAGCTCGATTGGGATCTTTCCCCGACCTATTTATTTGACATCTCTATTATTTTCAATTTTGTAATATATTTTTCTGGTTTCTTTTCATGTATTTTCTCTACGAAAACAACATCTAAAATCACTTCACCTGTAACATGTACATTTGTCTGTTCGTTCATCTGCCTGCATGCTCGTTTTCAGAGTGACCCTTACAATGTAAGTTACATTGCATACATGTCTTTGAATGCTCCACTTCAATTCTTCTCTTCTAGTAAGCATTTTTTTTTTAATTTTAGAATTCATGACTTCGGTAAGCCACACTTCAACCTCCGAGCCTCCCACACAGACAACAGTTGGCAGAATTTCAACCTCTCTACCTCCCAAACCGACAACAGTGGGCAAAACTTCAACCTCTCTACCTCCCAAACCGACAACAGTGGGCAGAACTTCAACCCCTCTACCTCCCAAAACGGGCAGAACTTCAACCTCTCTACACCCCAAACCGGGCAATACTTCAACCTCTCTACACCGCAAACCGGACAGAACTTCAACCTCTCTACCTCCCACAATGACAAGTATCAGCCAAGCACCAAATCCCCAGCCTAGCACCACATCAGGATCTATTGCTATAGGTACTTTTGTCTTAGTATGCTTGAATTTTATAATTTTTATTATCTTTATTTTTATATATATGTGTATTCATAAAAATAAATTTCCTTGTTTTACATTTTTCTATTTTGAAAACAAATGTAGAATTTGTCTTAAAAAGAGAAAAAGAAATAACAGAATATATTTTGGAAATAATCGAATATACAAACCAACAACAACTAACTTACCGTCAAAATATGAGCTTCAAACACTAGAAAAGCATAGATATTCAGGAGAAAATAAAGTAGAATCAGATAACTTATATGAAAACATATCATCTAGCTTAGATGATGGTTTAGGTGATTTTGAAAACGAATACATGTAATGTTTTATATTTTAGGTCTTGGTATATTTGGAGTCACACTTGCTCTCTTAGTGCTTGCCATTTTGGGGATATATATAACATGCTACAGGTCACAGGCTGTCAGTGGACCTCGAATGATACCTCTTCATAACCTCAACATACCTCCTCCCTCCACAGCTACCTCACCTTCTTCGCCATCACAAAGCTCTTCATGTCCTGCTATTTTGCAACTGCAAAACCTTCCTTCACCAGTATCATCAAGAACGAGATCCCAAGTGAAGACGTCACTTAAGTTTTAGAACATTGTAATATTCATGTGTATTGTTCATTTCTTAAGATTGACTTCTACTAGTATTTGTTTTTCTACATTGTTATTTCCCCAGTTGTAGTAATATGACTTTATTGTCTTTTTTTTAGTTCACCTGAGCGAAGCTTGCGTGAGCTATTGTCATAGCGATTTGTCTGTCGTTGTCCGTCGTCGTCGTAAACTTATCACATTTTCGACTTCTTCTCAAGAACCGCTGGATAGTTTTTGATGAAAATTGGTAGGATTGAAGTTATCAAGGCCCCCTACAAGTGTTGTTGTTATTTGTCCAGATCCGTCAACAGATGGCGCCACCTAAGGCAAAAGTAGGTATCAGACGGTACATTAACCTTCCTTTGACAAACTTCTTCAGAATCAAAGCATACCATATGAATAAAAGTATAAGTGAAGAAATGTTGTTGTGTTCTAGATAATTTTGAAGTAGTTTTCGTGATGAGCAGGTGAGCGATATAGGCCCACGTGGGCCTCTTGTTTAATATGTTTATCAATGTGAAGCTAAAACATTTATGTGCTGTAGTATGTAAGAAAAGATGTCTGTCATTAATTTTATTCTTAAATCTGTTTTTTTTTCTGTGTTGCCTGTGTAAAACATAGCAACACTTGAGAATCTCATAGTTTGTTGTCCCTCTGTCTGTTTCTTTGTAAGAGATGATTCCAAAGTCTGACATGGAAGACTCAAGTTGCGCTATGTTCCACAGGCGACACATACATGTACACTCCTTTGAACGCTGGAGTCTAGTTTTATATGTACATCTCATTGTTTAAATGATCATACACCATACAAGATTTTGTGGTATTGTGAAAATTTTTTTAAAGAAGATGTGTTGTTCTTAATTTCTAATTCTTATATAAAAAACGAATAATTGGACTTTTTTTGCTTGTAGTTTTTTTTATTCCAATCATTGTACAAATGAGAGAGAGTATGTATATGTTTGGTTTCAATACAATTTTTGTGTAATTCATATTTGTTCCTTTCATTTACATATAATGACCTTGTTTACAAAAGCCAATTTTATCAAATGCTCAATACAACAAGCAGATGTTTTATAAAGAATGAGTGCCATGTATTTTTTATCCTTAAGTCACAATTTTATATTTCTTCTATATTTTGAATGTTGTGTGGATATGAGAGAGGAGAGAATTTGTATGTTAAATGATTTCAACAGACTTTGTGTAATTTAGTTAAGGTTTTTTTTTTACATATAATGACCTTGTTTACAAACCTCCCAATTTTATCAAATACTCAATACAACAAATAGTTGTATAAAATAAGTAAAGTGCCAAAGATGTATATTGTTTTGTACCAAAATTATATGATTCATGTTGAGATTGATTGTATTAAAAAATAATGGTTATATTAAAAAAAGAAGCTTGTTATTTTCATTCAACTTTTGTACAAGAACATTGAATTTCTTTACTTCTCCGTCAATAACTTAATCTGATGTATGGTTATCATGCTATACCGGATTTGTCTATCGGACCAATCAAGCTGTTTATGAAGCTGCCACTGACTAGTTACACACTATACCTGTGTAAGCTTCAGAACATTTTACAATTTTAAGCTTTTTTTATGTCAAGTGGGAATGTTGATTGTGTTCGCTTCTTTGTCATGATGTCTGGTTGGAGATCTCTCCCTTTTCGTTTTGTAAATCCAATTTTTTCCTTCATTTCAGTAGAGAAGAATGGATGACTACTGTCAAGTTTACACGGCTCTTATTAACTCCTATGATGATTACAAAGAGCGAGAAACATTTGCTAACCAGTATGAATTGATAAATGACCCACAGGTTCAAGCAAGGCTTAACTATTTAATGGATGTTAACATAGCTTCGATGTCTTGGAAAAACTATTCTGATGATGAATGTCAACCTTCAAGCTCAAAGCGCGATAGGTTGGACACACCGTCTACCAGTCGTCAAATAGGAGGTGCTTCAGAAAATGTCAACACAATAAAACAATATTTTATAGAACAAAAACGACAAAGAAAATTCAAATCTACATTGGCAATAGATACATAATTTAAAGTCAAATTTAATGATCAATGGCAAGAGGAGAGATTAAGGGACATATCCGATCAGTTATACGACATGTTTAATGATTTCTCATGCTAGAGGGCATCATGCAGATCTTGGTCGTGTTGTGATTCAACATCCTAATTTGTCGAATCCTATAGTAGTCCCATTACAACCGTTGGAAAATATTGACGCAGATACAGTGATGGATGAAATATCAAAAGTTCTCAATTCAAACGAAGAACTTGATGTAGATGAAAATATGGTTGTAACCGTTGATACAATTGATTTGCCTAAAGGTGGTGCTAAGAACCAATAACTCAGTTATTCGGACCGGGCAATTCTCTATAAAAGAAGAAGTCTCTCATTTACGTAGAAAACGATAATAATCTGTGCTTAGCTATATCTGTTGCCCTGTGTTTTCTGAAAACTTGCACATTTGAAGACGCTGATCGTTCTTTGGCTAAAGAAAGTACTCGACTCGATAACATTTTGAAATGTAGGACGGTTTCAAAAACGTATTACAATCATCTTCTTGAAAAAAAGAGAAAGAAATTACGAACGGAACTAGCAGTCGATCTATGTAAGCGCGCAGGCTTACCAACGACAAGGTACTTGGGACTAAATGACTTTCCAAAGTTTGAACAACTCCTAAATGTGAACAAATATGTAGTCTCGTCTCGAGTTGGTGATAAATATGTCAGGATTTTAGATAATGATGACAAACCAAATCTTTATCTGTACCACATCGAAACAGAAACAGAGAATCACTGGCATGGCATTGTCAACATTCAGGGCTTTTTCAAAGGAGCATACCTCTGTAAAAACTGTAAACAGCCATTTAATTAAAAAAAATCTCATTCTTGCGAAACATCTTGTACAGTGTCTTTAGATCAAAATTGTCGTGTGCGAAAGGATCAAATGAGTTGTCGTTCGTGCGGACGATATTGTAGATCCAGAGCATGTTTTGATAGACATAAAACCAAGAAAAGACATGAGAAACATTTATCCTTCGCAATGCGAAATCTATTTCCAGTGTAAAATTTGTAAAAAACTTATAAAACGTGAAGAAAGGAATCGATATTTTGTAAATTCAAAGGATGAAAGTTATCAGTTATAAAAAGCCATGTACTTACTCAAGCTCCGACACTCCGTCTATTCAATATACCTTCGAGAAGACCCCCAATCTATTGAGTTTTTAAAGCAGAGATTGAAAAAAAAAACCCTAACCAGTATCAATATTTCCAAATTCTTTTTTATTAACATTGAAAATCATAATCAAAATATCCCTTATAAATTAATCAGCTACAGGATATTCGTCATGTTTCGAATCAATTTTATTCCTTTTTATCAGCTACCATCCGGAAAAAAAATAGGCTGTGCGCTTCAGCAAGATATGCTGAAATCGCATCAATTGCAAAGGACTGGATCCTTTATGCCAAAGACAGGGATGGTGGGAGAAAAGACAGGGAGGAAAGGAAAAACAGAAATTAAGAGAGGAAGCTGCCAATAATTAGACTGAAAATACTGTATGAAAACGTATCAAAAGAAAAGTGAAATGAGACAATTCATTCACATATTCAGAGGAGTTTAAATAGAAAAACTTATTCTTGAAATGCTTTTGATGTTCTTTGAATAAAATAAGAAGATGAATGTTGAAGATTTTGTGTTTACAGATTGATCATGAAGATCGGTTGTTTAACGGAGAATCCACTTTGTCCGTACAATATCTGGAATAGTTGTATGCTGGATCAAGTCTGCAAATCTGATTGATTCATGTGACCATGGGGATTACTGGACAATATACCATGGCTATCCAGTTGTTATTTCTATTCTGACAACCATTCGAACTGGAACTTTGTTGGAGATTTAACACCAGGCGATGGAGTTCTATGACAAATATGGATAATGACCATATCCCTGTCTACAGTACAAAATCGATAATTCAGAAAATCAGAAACCGAAGGCATACAAAATCAGGATAAAACAGGAACCAAAGCAAACAAAAACAAAAATCTCCACCATATGAAAAGAAGCGAACTCCCGATATGAGAGTGAGACCAGGTGCCCAGGAAGAGCAAGCATCCCCCGCCTGCATATTACATATAATAGCATGTATAGGGAGAAAATCTCAAGTCATACCAATGTCCGTACAGACCTTTACATTGTATAAATGACATGTTGGTTCATTGTTGGCCCAACGTGTTTATTCAATGTAAATATCTTCAAATTGAATACCATCATTTAAGAACAGATAAATTGGCAACATGGACCAGACATGCATGTTTCGGGTACTTAACCCTCGTCAGTGATCCTCTAATCTAAACAATGTAATTTGCCAAAAAGTATGAAAGTTAATTATCGAAAAAATGTTAGCCCAACATGTTGGCCCATCATGTTGATTCAATGTTGGCCCAATATGTTGGTTGCATGTTGGCCCAACATGTTGATTCAATGTTGGCCCAACATGTTGACCCTTGACTTGAGGCGGGTGCGGCTAGCCAACAGGGGATGCTTACTCCTCCCGGGCACCTGATCCCACCTCTAGCTTGCTAGGGGTCCGTCGATGCTCAATTTAAGGCTCTATTGTGAGTGCTGTCGAGATTATCGTCAGGATCTTCTTTAACTCATTTGTGTCACACTTATGCCCTTTGCAGTGTGGAGCTCGTAAAAAATTCCCCGCGAGGGGTTTGACAGTGTTTTGAATATTTTTCCCTGACATTGTCGCCATAGCACTTTCTATAGAAGAGTTAAAGAAGATCCTGACGATAATCTCAACAACACTCACAATAGAGCACAAAATTAAACATCGACGGACCCCTAGCAAGCTAGAGGTGGGACCAGTTGCCCGGGAGGAGTAAGCATCCCCTGTTGGCTAGCCGCACCCGCCGTCGATGTTTATGAAGCATGGAAATGAAAATGTAAAAAATTCATGCACTGTCTGACGTTATGTCTATATAGAAAGTGCTATGGCGACAATGTCAGGGAAGTATATTCAAAACACTTACTGTCAAACCCCTCGCGGGGAACTTTTTTACGAGCTCCACACGGCAAAGGGCATAAGTGTGACACAAATGAGATAAAGAAGATCCTGACAATAATCTCAACAACACTCACAATAGAACACAAAATTAAACATCGACGGACCCCTAGCAAGCTAGAGGTGGGACCAGGTGCCCGGGAGGAGTAAGCATCCCCTGTTGGCTAGCCGCACCCGCCGTCGATGTTTATGAAGCATGGAAATGAAAATGTAAAAAATTCATGCACTGTCTGACGTTATGTCTATATAGAAAGTGCTATGGCGACAATGTCAGGGAAGTATATTCAAAACACTTACTGTCAAACCCCTCGCGGGGAACTTTTTTACGAGCTCCACACGGCAAAGGGCATAAGTGTGACACAAATGAGTTAAAGAAGATCCTGACGATAATCTCAACAACACTCACAATAGAGCACAAAATTCAACATCGACGGACCCCTAGCAAGCTAGAGGTGGGACCAGGTGCCCGGGAGGAGTAAGCATCCCCTGTTGGCTAGCCGCACCCGCCGTCGATGTTTATGAAGCATGGAAATGAAAATGTAAAAAATCCATGCACTGTCTGACGTTATGTCTATATAGAAAGTGCTATGGCGACAATGTCAGGGAAGTATATTCAAAACACTTACTGTCAAACCCTTACTGTCAAACACTTACTGTTCTTTCACTTACTGTGAATATATATAGGGCAAATGCACGAGGTAAAAAATGATGGTATGTGAAGAAAGGTCTTGTCACATGGAATGCTAATGTGAAATATCAAAGCCTATCACTCAGCAATCAAAAGAAATAGCCAATCTAAGATTTTTTGAAAAGTAGGTCAAATATCTAGGTCAAGGTCATGAGGTCAAAAGTTATGATAGTGTAGAAAGGCCTTGTCACAAGAAGGAATACACATATGAAATATCAAAGCCCTATCACTTACCAATCAAAAGATATAGCAAATCTTAATTTTTTGAAAAGTAGGTCAAATATCTAGGTCAAGGTCACGAGGTCAAAATTATGGTATGTGAAGAAAGGGCTTGTCACAAGAAATAAACATGTGAAATATCAAAGCCCTATCACTTACCAATCAATAGATATAGTCAATCTTAGATTTTTTGAAAAGTAGGTCAAATATCTAGGTCAAGGTCACGAGGTCAAAAATTATGGTTTGCGTCGAAAGGTCTTGTAACAAAGATTACACATGTGAAATATCAAAGCCCTATCACTTGCCAATCAAGGAAAATAGCCAATATTAGATTTTAAGAAAAGTAGGTCAAATATCTAGGTCAAGGTCACAAGGTCAAAAATTATGATATGTGTAGAAAGGTCTTGTCACAAGAAATACACAAGTGAAATATCAAAGCCCTAACACTAACCAATCAAGAGAAATAGCCAATATTAGATTTTTAGAAAAGTAGGTCAAATATCTAGGTCAAGGTCACAAGGTAAAAAATTATGATATTTTTAGAAAGGTCTTGTCACAAGGAATACACATGTGAAATATCCAAGCCCTATCACTTACCAATCAAAAGTTATGGGGTGTGACACCCAAGTGTGACAGACAGACGGACAGACAGACAGACGGACGGACGGACGGACAACGGACAAAGTGATCCCTAAGTGTCGCTGTGCTTCGCAGGCGACACAAAAATTGGAGGGTTGTGCGCACGTAATCCAGGAAAACAATACCTTCTGCTATTTCCATGGCAGATGGCCGTCCTAAGTCGGCACCGCTTACCCATTGGTCTCATTGGTTTATGTGTAGTCCTTTGTGTTTTATGTTTCTGTGTTGTGCGTTGACGTTCCTTAACCCTTGCACGTCTGTTTTTGTGCTTGTCTGCTTTGTGTTTTTGCATTGGGTGTTTTGGGGTTTTGCTGTGGGTGCTACAACCTGGTGTTGTTGGAGATCCCCTCCTTTGTTTAACAAGGCAAACCTTTCAAATACAGAAACACCCTTTTTGGACCTAAATATCAAAATTGTATACGGAAAGATTCATACAAGTGTATATGACAAAAGGGATGATTTTGGATTCAACATAGTAAATTTCCCTTGGCTTGACGGTGATGTTCCTAGATTACCGTCATACGGCATTTACATATCACAGCTCATCCGGTACGCTAGAGCATGTACTGATATTTTGGATTTTCACAGTAGAAATTTACAAATTACCAAAAACCTTTTAGGTCAAGGTTTCCGCTTTCATAAACTAGTTAAGTACTGTTCCATGTAAGGATCAAAATAATTTGGCACATCAAGGTTCTGGATTTTGTTGAAACTTCACATACCTAATTGACTTCTACCCTCATGCAAACAAATGTTATTCATTTTTTCATTATACGTCCGGTAACCATGGAAACGGGATTTCTTTTTCTTGAGCTCTGGGCTCTCTATCATAGTAGTAAAATAGCAAAATCCAGCCATTTTGAATTTAATTTTTTTTTAATGTTATCATAATCAATTGATATAAAACTTTCATTAATGGTAAAGCATGTAACTTGGTTTAATATAAATATACAACATTTGCATATTTGATGACAAAATATGGAAATTATAGAAATCTCAAATATGCCAATTTTCGATTTTTGCGATTTTTCAGAAATTCATCAAAAATGCTAATTTTCAAGTTGTATTTTAGAAAATTGGCAAAAAGATTACACAATTTAAAGTAATAAACGATAAAGAATGCACTTTACTCTACTTAAAATAGCAATAAAATAGTATGAAAAATTGCGTGGAGGAAAATAACAGAAAATCAAAAAAATTGATTTTTTACCAAAATAAGCAATAATTCTATGGTTGCTACAACATTGACTATAGCATTTTGGCAAAAATAATTTAATGAAATGTAAAAACATATATATTCTCATCAATCTTCAATGATTCCATGTATAATTACGTGAAAGATATGAAATCTATGTGGAAATTTAGAAAATGGTTACCATAGCAACCATCATAAAACAATAAGACATGTAAGAATTCGCTGGTCTTTTTCACACAAAATATTGCTAATTTTGGTCTATAAGAAGGAAAATGGAAATGAAAATTAAATGAATTAGTATGAAAATGAAATCTTTATCATTTTCATAAGTTAGTGCCAAAAAGGAATGAATCATTCAAGACAAAATATAGTACATATTTTAACCAAAAGATAAATAAATTCGTAACTTAATACTATGTTTTCACCGGTACATTGGTGGACTTGAATAATGCAAAGAAGGAGTAATCCTTAATCTTATGTATTGTAATATGTGATGAAAATACATTCAATAATGTTACCATAGCAACCATTTTTACATTTATTGTATAAGAATATATATGTCGCCTGATTAATATATGTGTAATGAACCTTGAAGATAACCTTGATCTTTATTTGCAGTTGTCTTTCAATATTAAGCAAGGTTAATCAAAATATGTGAAAGTGCGACTACTTGACAGACAGAGAGACAAAACATAGTGATCCCTAATAGTTGCTTCCACATCCTCCATCAGTATTTACTAGTGAATACTATTGCTAAATGAACACATATTATCAAGGAACTGATCAAATTTAAAGTATCTTTCACATAAATGTAAATTCTATGATCTTATAGCCAATGATATACATATATATATATATATATAGGATCTCAAATGATTTTTTCATGTAATAGCATACTGAGCATTTGAAACATAAAGATCACAATGGGAAACATGACACTGCTAAAGACAGTATTAATGGCAGAATTTCTTTCAGCAGACTTTGTTTTGAAACATGATGTCCATTGAAAGCAACAGAATGCAATATTAATATCTCCATTCAAAGTTTCAATGTGAGAATCTACATAGTTTTGACACACTTTTGAAAGTCAAATTCAAAATCATATCTTCAAGGACAAGGTCAATCCTCAAGGTTAACTTCAGTACCAGAAATTGGTTCCACTCATCATTTTCTACCTCTATGAGAAGTTTTAAAGTCATACTGCATAGAGTAATGGCGTATGTCCAGTTCATATTAAAACTGTCAAGGTCAATGACAATACATGTTATCATGTTCTACCTCCACGTATAATTTTCATGTGCTATCTAAAATAGGAGAATGAAATACTCATGGTTTCATATCCATGTAATATTGGTACAACATAGTCTAATTCAAAATTTTATTTTCAAGTTCAAGGTCAAATCTCAATGTCAATACCTGAAATCCCGTCCACTTGCTTAGATCTATCTCCATGCAATGTTTAAATATGATATGCGATATATTATCGGTACATTACTTTGGTAAAGTCAAATTCAAAATTGCATCTTCAAAGTCAAGGAAAAATGGCCAGGTCAAGGCCAATACCTGAAAAAAGTCATCTTCTTATTTCCTTTCTCTATGCAAAGTTTGAATGTAAAATTCCATATAGTATTTGTACAGTAGAAATTTACTCCTAATTACATGTACATTTTTCAAGGTCAAGGTCATGTTTAAATATGACATGCGATATATTATCGGTACATTACTTTGGTAAAGTCAAATTCAAAATTGCATCTTCAAAGTCAAGGAAAAATGGCCAAGTCAAGGCCAATACCTGAAAAAAGTCAAGGTCAAATTATGAAATATATATACGGTCTGATTGAAAACAAGCTCAAATAAAGCCTGTGTTTGTGAAACACGAATGCCCCCAGTGGCATCTTTGTTAGTATGAACACTATTTTCTGTGAAGTACATGTATGTGAGGTCACTGGGTTAAAAGGTAGAAAGTCAAAGTCATGAGGTCAAAAATTTTGGTATCAATGGAAAGGTCTTGTCACAAGGAATACACATATGAAATATGAAAGCCCTATCACTTACCATTCAAAAGTTATGCCCAATGTTAAAGTGTTTGAAAAGTAGGTCAAAGGTCAAGTTCAAGGTCACGAGGTCAAAAATTTTAGTATCAATGGAAAGGTCTTGTCACAAGGAATACACATGTGAAATATGAAAGCCCTATCACTTACCATTCAAAAGTTATGCCCAATGTTAAAGTTTTTGAAAAGTAGGTCAAAGGTCAAAGTCAAGGTCACGAGGTCAAAAATTTTGGTATCAATGGAAAGGTCTTGTCACAAGGAATAAACATGTGAAATATGAAAGCCCTATCACTTACCATTCAAAAGTTATGCCCAATGTTAAAGTTTTTGAAAAGTAGGTCAAAGGTCAAAGTCAAGGTCACAAGGTCAAAAATTTTGGTATCAATGGAAAGGTCTTGTCACAAGGAATACACATGTGAAATATGAAAGCCTTATCACTTTCCATTCAAAAGTTATGCCCAATGTTAAAGTTTTTCGGACAAACAGACAGACAAACAGACAAACAGACGGACAGGCCAAAAACTATATGCCCCCGAATCTTTGATTCCGGGGGCATAAAAAGATATCATCAAATCAAATAGATCAGATTACGTATACTTCAATGCATGATGAAGGATATCAATGTTCTTGCATATAAGGCGACAGAAATTTAATTTTTAGTTTTACGGATTTTATTTTTTTCAAAATAGGGTAGGAGGAGGGAATAAAAATAAAATAAAAATCATTACATTTCAACATTTTATCTTTTTTGCCACAATCACGATCTTAATTCAGCTTGTTTATCATGTTTTCAAAGCCGCATTCTCTACAAAGATAGATTAAGTGAGAATGAAAAGTAATAACCAGTAATGAGTGGAAGAAAAAAATGTACAATCAGTTCATTTTATTTTTTTCCAATTGTGGTAAAATTAGAGTCGGCGGATCCGTAAAACTAAGAATTAAATTTCTGTCGCCTAAAGATACATGTAGTACATGACATATGTTAGAGAAGCACTTACATTTATTGAATGATGACAATTAATATAACAAGAAACATGATTTGAAGTTTTTTCACAGTTTCAAACAAAAGTCCAGAAGTCTCAGTAATTTTTTAGTTTGATATTTATATTTGTAATTTGTAATGTTGGGATGATGCTCATCATTATCATTCTTTGAGTATCTATTGGCCAAACTGATAAAAGTTGACTTTGCAATATACATGTATTGTTGTCTGAATTTAGGTACATTTTTTATATAGTGCAATCACGTCATCTTGACCTTTGGGACAAGTTGGGTTGAATTCAGTTCTCCTTAGACAATCAGTCTTGGAGCAATCAATTCCAGTAAATGCTGTCCTTTTGTAGTACATTTGTGTTCTGCCAGATACTGATGTCCATTCTGTTTTCAGTTGGGAATGAAGACGGCACATATTTTGGTTACTCAAATGGAGGAACAGCTGTTAGAATGCTCTAGGTTTTTCTCCTGTAATACATTTTTGGAAGTCTCACTCCAGTTTGAATGTTGAGATAGATGGCTTATCTGTGATTCCTAAAAAAAAAAGCCATAAAATTACCATGATAGTATGACACAAACAGAAGTCTTTGATGAGACTGAAGCTCTCCTGGTTGTTTGCTTTAATTAATCTTAGTAACACTCTCATTTTCTAAGACCCTGGTGATCAGGGGCAAAAACAAAATACAAGACCAGAGAATGATTAATTTAATGGAAAAAGAATTAAGTATCTATCAATTATACTTTCTAAGCATTGGTGCTCACAAGATTACTTAGAGTTACATAGGAGAAAATGACCACACCCATTTTAAGAAATACATAGTACGCACTTTGTGTTTATATGAGAATTCAATTGTTCCCAGCATGCATTGTGATCACACATTAATACCTGGTATGAACATTTGGCATTCATATTACCGTAGATATACATGATTGTACATAATTTTACATGTGACAAGCATAGGAATTATTCTACAGTATATTTGATTAACTCCCTTTATGAACAATTTCAGGTCCTAAATGTATACATGTATGCACCTCTGATTTCTTTGGGTCATTTAGCATATTGCAAGGATAATCTTAATTTGATCCTGCCCTTAATACCCACAATTAACAATTATCATCATTCTCCACACCTTTTACAGATGTGGTCATTTGCGAATCTAGGGGGGGGGGGGATGAGGGTCGCAGTATGCCTGTACTAAAATTGCTGAAGTGAGGAATACATTACCGGATATTCTAAAATATGATAGTCCTGACTACCACTGTCAATATTATTGCTATTTTCCATACAATCAAAGTATTGATGAGTTTTAAGTTTCGAAAGTGTAAAAATTATTTTGTCTTGGGGGCTTCGGACCCTAGAACCCCCTAGGCGGCCCCCGACCCTTCGTCTCCTTTTAAGAAATGACTGTCTTACTTTGGGTGTTCACGGTAGTATAATTCTGGTTGGTCATGTGCAAATTCCGTGAATCGCAAAAATTTGCACGTGTCCAACCAGAATTATACTACCATGAACACCAAAAGTAAGACAGTCATTACTTATATTTCCATTTGTACTAAATATCAGACACCCTGTTTAGCATTAATAATGAGCCTATTGCATGTTATAACGTCAAAAGTATCTGAACGTTGGTAAATTCTCCGCACTTTCAAAACTAAAGCGTGACATCATAGTAGGCAACCAGAATTATAGTTTATAAATCCGTTTGCTCTGCAATGGAAATATTAGGTTTTGGAGACCCCTCCCCCCCCCCCCCAACTTAAAATCCTGGATCTGCCCCTGAGGGTGGTGCCAACTTGATATTATTCATTAAAGCTGAAACAAATACCCAAAATACATATTCGAAACCACTTTAAAATTTTCAATTCATTTCCGAATATTTGGATTATTGATCTTTTGAGAGTACCATTTGTATAGTACGAAGTCACTGCAGTACAATTGAATCTATTTCGTATTGCACTTTCCAATAACCATATAGGAAATAGATGTTTTATTACTCATTTTTCACGTACCGTAGTGACAGTGTATAAGTGCGCATAATTTGTCATTGAATTTTATTTATGTATTTTAAACAGTATCCACAAACTGATGTTAAAGTAGATACGTAGGGGCGGCACAAATGCCCCCGCTGGCAGCCTTCACTCTTAAGTAGTCTTGGCAATAATTGCATCAAAACTTGTTGGACCAGAACCATATATTCAAACTTGACGTGTATATTACCACAATACACTTGTATATCAAATATAATTTGAATCCATCAAACCCTTGAATAGAAAATGCCTGGAAATCAAGATTTTCATGAATTTTCGAAGTTCAAGGGCAATTACTCCATCAAAAATTGTCAGACAAGACCCATATTTTACTCCGACAAAAATTGTTCGACAAGACCCATATTTTAACTTTATCTGTATCTTATGATGATACACCAATGTGTCAAATATTAACGAAAGTTTTACAGAAGCATCCCGTGTAGTGGCCATAAATAGGGCCCAGATAGCTTGGCAATTTATTGGAGATTAACCTTTGGCTCATTGGTCAGAGCGCTCGCCTCTTAAGCCGGCGACCTAAGTTTGATTCCTGTTGAGGACAGCAGTTGTTTCATTGACTACAAGAGCATGCAGTTCACCGGTATAGCATACCATGATACATATCTTTTTTTCAAATCCGAATATACAAATAATACAGTATTATCGTAATACGTAAATATATCCTATGCTCATTAAAGATCATTATAATTTCTTACATGTTGTACTGACACGTCATGTACATATATCTATACATATCTGTAACACTGCGTGTATAATAAATTATCTACCTAGAACATGATGAGGTTAGTCTGGCATATATCCTATTTATTCTGTAGGCGAATCTATACTACAGAATAGTGCTGGAAATTAATTTTAACTGACCTGTAACTTGCGCTCAGCATTTATCAACTTAGATGTAAATATATCGTCTTAATGCATATGACATTGTCTACATGGGCCTGTAAATAAAATCAGTGCAATGTATCCAAGTGGATATATTATGGGTGATTTCACATCTTCAAAGACAAATCAGTTTGATTTTCACAGACAATTTGTGAATTACTGAGCATATATACACTCTATAACTAGAAGTTGTATAGGGTTGTCATCAAAGCACCCCAATACATGTAACAGTGGTGGATCCAGCGCCCCCTTTGTCGGGGGTCAAGGGGCGAATTTTGCCAATTTGTACTGAAAATGGACCAAAATATACCTGTTTTTGGAAAATTTTTGGTCAGTGCCGTGGAGGGAGGTTGTGGATGCCCCCTACGCATCCCCCTGAATCCGCCACTGAATAAAATAATTAATTTTTTTTTCGCGCAAGATAAAGTTTATAATTGTCGACTTTGACAGTGTGTCTACTTATGAAGAAGAAGAAATCAAATATCTACCATGTTTTTGTGAATTTATATCTTACCGGCACCTTTCTGGCAATAGGAGTCAGGACAGTCACTCTTCTCATAGACTAGAGTCGATCATACTCTGCCATGTCAATGTTTACTGATTAGAAAGGCTTCATCTTCCCTGTATGGCCTGGTTATTGGCACATTAATGGCTGTCTACAGAAAATGCCAAGTCTCTCCCTATAGCCTTGGCAAACGGTTAGATTTTTGTTGCAAATGAAATGTCCCATCCGTAAACAAACGCGAGATTGCCCTCCGAAGATATTTCCGCGTTGAAATCGTTCCCGTGCCACATTTCAGACCAACACGCTGCTTCAAATACGATGAGATCGATTTATCACAGTCATATAATTTCACCCTCTGCGTTTCCAGAGGACATAATATATAGAAACTGCACTCCGATTTGCAGAAAACACATGCGGGAACAGGGTGCCGCCATATTGTTTACCTTCGTAACAACGCCCTCTTCCATTAAGAACGATAACTCTAGTACTATTCGGCACACAAAATTGAATATTTCTTTACTGAAAACGATCACATTTATGATTTTCACAACTATTTTATTTTTGATTGTCGTAGAATCGATCTCGAACTTTGCCATTCTAAAAGAATTTTCGTAAAATGGTGTTGCCTTTTTTTTATACAATGAAGTAAAGTTGGGTATATTTCTATAGAAAACATAAGGAAAAACTTCTTCTACAGTGAATTTGAAATGTCGATTTATTCAAAATTAACAAAAAATTGACCCTTTTCCCTTTAGGAATTTATTTGTACTTGTAATGTGAATAACCAGTTTTGGTAAAGTTTCATAACATTGCATGTGCCAAGCACATATAAAGATTTTCTGATTCTTACATGGAACGGTACTTAAAACTTTCTGGAAATTTTACAAAAATTACAGTCAACTTCTTTTAAAATTCGAATCTATACATGCAACAGAGTACATAACTATGGGTATTACACAACCTGTATTTTATTGTGATATGATAAACAAAATAAAAAGGATCAAAGGTAGGCAGCATAACCATCGAAAATGCGTCAGAATCATCAAACGCCTTTAATACCGTTGATATGACCCTAATGTCACCAGACGGACACTAGGCTTGGTACTTGACCAATCTACAGTCTTGTACAAGCGCATCCTTGAGACTTTCACTGTGACGACGGGACTCCATGACGGGCCCTGTCCAAACCTCTTTAGAGAAGACAGGGCCCCGACCACCTATCCTCTCTGAATGTCAGTCGGAGTCCTCGGGTGATAACATATATGAGCTCGCTACAGCCGGCAGAGCACGGACTGTATTACGCATGCCATTTTTATACCCATTTACATATTCATCTGTGTCTCTGGGGCCTCTGCTTCGCGGTTTTGTTTGTGTGATGTCATCTTACAGTGAGGAGGTTGTTTTACACCACAATTGTACGTTCTTCGAGACCTCTGGGTAATTGGAGAAGTGAGAGGGTTGTGCGCACGTAATCCAGGATAACCACACCATTTGCTACTTGCGTGACAGATGGCCGTCCAAAGTCGGCATCGGTTACCCATTGGTCTCGTCGGTTTATGTGTAGACTTTTGTGTTTGATGTTTACATGTCGTGTGTCTCTTTCCCGTCTCGTGCTGTACTCGTCTTTTGTGTTTTTGCATCGGGTGTTTTGGTGTTTTACTGTTGATGCTGCAACGGGGTCTTGTTGGAGATCTCCTCCCTTCTTTTTGTATGGATCTTACCGTTTACAATTTTGATATTTAGGTCCAAAAATAGTGTTTCTGTAATTGTAACGCTTGCCTTGTAAAGCGTTAATTCTTGTGGATAAATTACATTTTTATATAACTCAAGTACCCGAAACGTGCATGTCTGGTCCATGCTGTAAATTTATCAGGTTTAATATGATGCTATTGAATTTAAAGACGTTTAACAGTTGAACTACTTGGTGAGTGTCACTGCTGGAGGACCAAGAGTCCCCGAGGGCACATGTAGCCAAGTTCGATCAACTTCGGTTGATCGTCTGTCTCTTCAACGCATTTGAAATTTTCTGTTACAAAATTTCTTGAAATTTCTTAAACGTGGGTCCTGTAGCATCATATCCCACCCATTCTGCTGCGTCTTTTGGTACATTTTTGGACAATCATAATAATTTTCATACTTTTTGGCCATATTACATTGTTTAGACTAAGGATCACTGACGAGGGTTTAGTACCCGAAACGTGCATGTCTGGTCCATGCTGTAAATTTGTCAGCATCCTATTTGGACATAATGTTGTCCTACGACACTGATGGTCACATGAACACCTCACTCTATGACAAACGTGACGACTTCAATTTCAGCATTACGAACTTTCCTTTTCTGAGTAGCAACATCCCTTCATCGCCTGCTTATGGCGTGTTCATATCTCAGTTGATACGCTATGCCAGAGCAAGTACCAAATATACGGATTTTGTTCTGAGAGCTAGGCGTCTTTCAGATAAGCTTCTCAGTCAGGGATATGTTTGTGACCGACTAACATCGTCACTGAGGAAGTTCTACGGCCGATATGGGGAACTCGTCATACACTATGATGTCCCACTATCCAGAATGGTGGATGATATTCTGTCATAGACCATTTGAACCATCCAACCAAAGATTGTACTCTATATCTTCCAAAATGGAAGTAACCGGATGTGACAGTTCTACTGAATTGAAGCGACGGGTGTTGCATGCAAGCAGGAGATGCTTACTCTTCCTGGGCACCTGGTCTCACTTTCATATCGGGAGTTCGCTTCTTTTCATATGGTGGAGGTTTTTGTTTTTGTTTGCTTTGGTTCCTGTTTTGTCCTGATTTTGTATGCCTTCGGTTTCTGATTTTCTGAATTATCGATTTTGTACTGTAGACAGGGATATGGTCATTATCCATATTTGTCATTTTAAATGATGCTATTGAATTAATGTGAATTAAATCTAATGAATGTTATTCTGTTGAGAAAAAAATATCTCCTTTAATGCTTACGCCATCATAAATTGATTTCCACTCTTTCTTCCTAAATTCTATTTAAACAACATTTACTTGAGGCATTTCTTCGTGATTCATGTGAATTTGAACGCTGATTGCGAAAGATAACTCTTGCCCTCTTTTTATATCCATTTACATATTCATCTGTGTCTCTGGGGCCTCTGCGTTTTGCGGTCTTGTTTGTGTGATGTCATCTTACAGTGAGGAGGTTGTTTTACACCACAATTGTACGTTCTTCGAGACCTCTGGGTAATTGGAGAAGTGAGAGGGTTGTGCGCACGTAATCCAGGATAACCACACCATTTGCTACTTGCGTGACAAATGGCCGTCCAAAGTCGGCACCGGTTACCCATTGGTCTCGTCGGTTTATGTGTAGTCTTTTGTGTTTGATGTTTACTTGTCGTGTGTCTCTTTTCCGTCTCGTGCTGTACTCGTCTTTTGTGTTTTTGCATCGGGTGTTTTAGTGTTTAACTGTTGATGCTGCAACGGGGTCTTGTTGGAGATCTCCTCCCTTCTTCTTGTAATCTCCTCTATTCGATACGGATTTCCTCCTTTTCAACGTAAAAAGACCTACCTGGTCGATGGTGTCGCATCATTGAAAGTGTGTGCTTTTCCTGTGTAGATTTTCATGATTTACAAGATTGTCATGACCCTCAATTACACAAAAGCAAAACTTGCACTGGAACTTCTTCATGTTTTTTTCTTTCTCTTTGAATTCACATTTAATATCACATTCATATTTATCCGGAACCCTTGAACTGCTGATTCATGTGAAAAAAAATATAAGAATTTAAGTAATCGTTAACATGTTCAGCCGATGAAGTATTTGGAAGAACCAATTGCATTTGCTGATCAAAACACTGAAAATGTGTTGCTTAACAACACGGATACTCATCATTCATCTGTGACACGATTGGTTTTTATTTTTTCCTCATGGTTTAATCGACAGGGATGACAGATCAACGATACGCTACAACAATTAAAGGTAATGAAGTTTCCTGCTTCATTCCTTATTCTGACATGTAGTAAATAACATACTGTTTCACAAAGTGATAGTTATTAATTAAGCATGTGTAAAATGTTACCAGAATCCTTGTGCGGTTCTATAACCACCCCCACCCCCCTTTCCACTACAATCGGAAGGGGAGAGAGCGGTATATTTCATAGTTACTAATTCGTATTGTCCACAAAAAAGTATGTCAATTATGAAAATAACAGATGATGCGCTATAACAATATTTTTCACTTTTTTTCTTACTAAAACATGTCGTGTATTTCATGATAGTGACGATCTGATGAATCATGTCATCTTGTTCCGAGAAGCCACACCTTCTGCTTACACTGACATGCGCAGATGTAAAAGGGTTTTGGGGAGAGGAAATGATTTTAGAAAAAAAATATTATATTATGTACACGACAATATTCAGAGTAAGGAATTTCCTCACCATGTTACCCCTGTACATCCATGTATGTCTATCAAGAGATTAGTAAGAATAAAACTCTTCCAGAAAATGACACAAACGCACAAATGAAGCAAATATTTTTTTTTTCAATGTTTATGAGGCAAGATTACGAGTGTTAATTATTATAATATTGTTTTAAAAATCACTGTCATCCTTCAATCACTGTTAATTATCATTATTGTTTTAAAAATCACTCATCCTTCAATCACTGTTAATTATCATACAATTGTTTTAAAAATCACTGTCATCCTTCAATCACTATTAATTATCATTATTGCTTTAAAAATCACTCATCCTTCAATCACTGTTAATTATCGTACAATTGTTTTAAAAATCACTGTCATCCTTCAATCACTGTTAATTATCACTGTTAATTATCATGCAAGCAGGAGATGCTTACTCTTCCTGGGCACCTGGTCTCACTCTCATATCGGGAGTTCGCTTCTTTTCATATGGTGGAGGTTTTTGTTTTTGTTTGCTTTGGTTCCTGTTTTATCCTGATTTTGTATGCCTTCGGTTTCTGATTTTCTGAATTATCGATTTTGTACTGTAGACAGGGATATGGTCATTATCCATATTTGTCATACAATTGTTTTAAAAATCAATGTCATCCTTCAATCACTGTTAATTATCATACAATTGTTTTAAAAATCACTGTCATCCTGTCTGGATTTTGGGGTCTTTTATAACAGTTACAATTTCCTCCCCCTTCCTCCGGTCTTGGATTGTCTCAAGGGACGGGGCGGAGCTGTCTCCTTCGGTGGCGTATTTAATCCCCGGAACAAGGGACGGGGCGGAGATGTCTCCTTCGGTGGCGTATTTAATCCCAGGAAAAAGGGATTAACCACAATCTGTGGTCCTATAGGGTCTGGTAGGTTGGGTGGGAGTTCATAACTCCCACCCCTCACGACCGGCGACCTTACACGAATGGTTGGGAAACACTTCTTTATCAGCGAGTACCCTACAAGGATTGTAGCGAGGAGGACTGCCATGGCCAAGGCAATTCCTCCTACTGCCATGGCCTGATCAATAGCTTCCTCTGTAATATAAAAGAGAAATAATAAGTACATTGTGTCCTCAAAAGTTTTGAACAAGTAATAGAACGAATGAGAGAAAGATGATACAGAAACATACAAGAATAATGAATTTTGCAATACTTACAAAGTAAAAGGCTTTTTTTCACAATTAAATATCGGTATTTCTTTTTAAATTAGATTATTTGAAAATTAAAAAAAAATCTAGTTCTTCTCATATAATTCTAAAATCATTTTTTCAATATAAAGAATAATTCATGAATTATCTTTTATTTACAAAGTTTTTTATTCAGTATATGAAAATTGAAATGATTCTAAAATCATTTATTAAGTAAATCTTTACTCACAGAATAACATTCAGAGAAAAGTTGTCTGTTGGTTTCCCAAGTGTTATTTATAGAATCCAAGATAACATGGAATTGTTAAAAAAGAATCACAACCATGCACTTTAAAAAGTTTAATCAGAACAGACAAGATGAAAGAAAGGAGGGGATCTCCAACAACACTAGGTTGCAGCACCCACAGCAAAATCCCAAAACACCCATGCAAAAAACACAGAACAGATACCCACAGAAAGAGACGCAAAAGGGACAAGGAACACCAACTCACAACAAAGAAACATAAAAGACTACACATAAACCAACAACACCAATGGGTAACCGGTGCCGACTTAGGACGGCCATCTGCCAAGTAAATAGCAGACGGTGTGGTTATCCTGGATTACGTGCGCACAACCCTCTCACTTCTCCAGTTACCTAGAGGTCTCGAAGAACGTACAAATGTGGTGTAAAACAACCTCCTCACTGTAAGATGACGTCACACAAACAAGACCGCGAAACGCAGAGGCCCCAGAGACACAGATGAATATGTAAATGGATATAAAAAGAGGACATGCGTAATACAGTCCGTGCTCTGCCGGCTGTAGCGAGCTCATGTATGTAATCACCCGAGGAGTCCGACTGACATTCAGAGAGGACAGGTGGTCGGGGCCCTGTCTTCTCTAAAGAGGTTTGGACAGGGCCCGTCATGGAGTCCCGTCGTCACAGTCAGTCAGAGTGCAAGTCTTAAGAATGCGCTCGTACAAGACTGTATATTGGCCAAGTACCAAGCTTAGTGTCCGTCTGGTGACATTAGGATCATATCCACGGTATAAAAGGCGTTTGATGACTCTGACGCATTTTCGATACATATGCTGTCTACCTTTGATCCTTCTTATGTACCAATATGTATGAAGCACGGATCTAAGAGAGGAGAACATACCCTTTCACAATGTTTATTTATCAACATTATTGCGCATATATTCTTACACATCCATATCAGAAGCATAACCCCCCTTTTTAAATTCTAGTTCCGCACTTGATAAGGTTAGTACAAAATTGACATCCTATTTCGACATAATGTTGTCCTACGACACTGATGGTCACATGAACACCTCACTCTATGACAAACGTGACGACTTCAATTTCAGCATTACGAACTTTCCTTTTCTGAGTAGCAATATCCCTTCATCGCCTGCTTATGGCGTGTTCATATCTCAGTTGATACGCTATGCCAGAGCAAGTACCAAATATACGGATTTTGTTCTGAGAGCTAGGCGTCTTTCAGATAAGCTTCTCAATCAGGGATATGTTTGTGACCGACTAACATCGTCACTGAGGAAGTTCTACGGTCGATATGTCCCACTATCCAGAATGGTGGATGATATTCTGTCATAGACCATTTGAACCATCCAACCAAAGATTGTACTCTATATCTTCCAAAGTGGAAGTAACTGGATGTGACAGTTCTACCGAATTGAAGCGACGGGTGTTGCATACAAGCAGGAGATGCTTACTCTTCCTGGGCACCTGGTCTCACTCTCATATCGGGAGTTCGCTTCTTTTCATATGGTGGAGGTTTTTGTTTTTGTTTGCTTTGGTTCCTGTTTTATCCTGATTTTGTATGCCTTCGGTGTCTGATTTTCTGAATTATCGATTTTGTACTGGAGAGTGGGACATCATAGTGTATGACGAGTTCCCCATATCGACCTTAGAACTTCCTCAGTGACGATTTTAGTCGGTCACAAACATATCCCTGACTGAGAAGCTTATCTGAAAGACGCCTAGGTCTCAGAACAAAATCCGTATATTTGGTACTTGCTCTGGCATAGCGTATCAACTGAGATATGAACACGCCATAAGCAGGCGATGAAGGGATGTTGCTACTCAGAAAAGGAAAGTTCGTAATGCTGAAATTGAAGTCGTCACGTTTGTCATAGAGTGAGGTGTTCATGTGACCATCAGTGTCGTAGGACAACATCATGTCCAAATAGGATGCTGAATTATTTGTCTCTGTAGTTTCTTTGACTTCAAGCTCTGAAGGATAGATTCTGCTCAGGTAATCCGCGAATTTTGGATTATTGATGGACAACACATCGTCCATGTATCTGTAAGTGAAGTTGAAGTGAGAAGCTAAGTATCTTTTCCCTTCAGAGACCAAAGATTGAATGAATTCAGTTTCGTACGAGTAAAGGAAAATGTCGGCAAGGAGTGGGGCACAATTGGTCCCCATTGGAATTCCGACAATTTGCTGGAAGACCTTTCCTCCAAACACCACAAAAATGTTGTCGATCAGAAAGTTTAACATCTGAATAATGTCTGTTTCAGTGTACTTATTTTCAGAATCTGACTTTTCTTTTACAAAGTAGGTTTTGTCATAGTTAACAACAATAAACTTGTATTTGCGATTACCGTTCTTACTTGTAAACGCATTACTTATAATTTTTGCGAGTCTTTCCTTCAATTTAGAATGTGGAATTGTAGTGTAAAGTGTCGAAAAATCAAAGGCTTTGATCGAATGGACTCTACTAAAATGAGTGGATTTCAGATGTTCTAAAAGTTCCTTCGAATCCTTTAAAATCCACATCTGGTTGATACCACAGGGAGAATATACTGTCGAACAATATTTTTGAAGTCCAGATTCGATTTCAGATAAAACTTTGGTGAGTAAGATCGATACAGATTTGGTAGAACATTTTGAGGAACCAGCGATGAAACGTTGTTTGTACGGATTCTTATGCATTTTAGGTATGCAGTATAAGTATGGTAAATCTAAATCTAAATTGGTAGTGTCGAAGGCAAAGGAAGCAAGAGCTGATTTGTGGTTATCTATTATTTCAGAGGCAAAAGGTTTGTTGGGGTGTAAGTGGGATTTCCAGGTGTCGAATTTAAACCCAACTCTTTAACTAGACTGTCGAAATAGTACTTTTTGCAAGTAAATGTGTAATTATTTGAGGCTTTGTCCGCTGGTGTGATAACATAATGTTCTTGGAGGTAGGTAAGCTCTGAGATAACATCAGGGTCTTTAAATATAGACACGAATCTGGTGTTCACAGTTAATTTTAATCTGTTAATTCTAGATAAAAGTAACCCTCTGATTGATTTTATCCATTCGGAAAGGGTGTCGAGCTGTACATCCTCTTTCTTTGCCCAACGTCTTGCATATTCCTCACAAGAGTCCATGATAATTTTGACATTTTGGTTCCATGTACAGGACATACTTTCTCTGTATTTGGGACCCTTTTTAGCTCACCTGAGCCATAGGGTCAAGTGAGCTATTGTCATAGTGTTGCGTCTGTCGTCCGTCGTCCGTCGTCGTCGTAAACTTTTCACATTTTAAACTTCTTCTCCAGAACGGCTGAAGGGATTTTGATGAAACTTGGTAGATTTGAAGTACTCATGGTCCCCTACAAGTGTTGTTGTTTTTCGTCCGGGTCTGTCAACAGGTGGCGCCACCACAGCCAAAAGTAGGTCACGGGGGTACCCTCCTTTGACAAGCTTCTTCTTCAGAACCGAAGCATGTATCGACAAACCGAAAGCACCAGGATGATCTAGAGAGATGTCTTAAGAAGTGTTGTTATTTTTGGTTCCACTTCGAAGTGAAATTTTTGACGCGTTTTTGACGTCTTTTCGGACTTTGTCAGAAATGCACATTTTTGCTCTATTTCTTTAAATAACTCAATAAGTGTATGATTTTACACACTCATTTACTACATATTTATCATATTTAACTTACTTAATGCTTTGATATGTATTTTATGCTTAAAATTTATTTTTTGGATTTTTTATGAATTTTTTTCTTATGTAAAAATGAAAGGGGGGGGGGGATGATTTTCATACATTTTCTGCTTCTTTTCTATAACCACTCTTCAGATTGTCATGACAATTTGTAGGTATGAGGTACTTATGCATGGTACCCTACAAGAGAAAGAATTTTGTCAAGATATCACTTTTGGATTTTTAAGGAATATTTTTTTAAGATTGTACATAGGTATAATGTATGTTTTCCATGCCAAATTGACCCATGGGGAGTAGCTTCAAACCCCAGCGGGACCCCAACAATTTTTTTCCCTTTTTCAGTTTTTTTTTCTCTTTTTATTTTTATATTTATCGCTAGAAATGAAACTGTGAAAGAATTTTGTCAAAATATCAACTTTTAGATTTTAAATGATTTTTTAAATAAGACAAGCTATAGCTAGTTTGGCTTTGTGTACTTATTTTCATACTTCGAATTAACTTGGCCACATACGCTATCAAATATACTCTGAATTTATTTTTAAGATGTTGACTTTTTGTGTCGCCTGCGAAGCACAGCGACACTTAAGGGATCACTTTGTCCGTTGTTCGTCTGTCCGTCCATCCTTCCCTCCGTCTGTCCGTCAAACTTGGGTGTCACACCCCATAACTTTTGATTGGTAAGTGATAGGGCTTTGATATTTCACATGTGTATTCCTTGTGACAAGACCTTTATACACATATCATAATTTTTGACCTTGTGACTTTGACCTAGATATTTGACCTACTTTTCTAAAAATCTAATATTGGCTATATCTCTTGATTGATTAGTGATAGGGCTTCTGATATTTCACATGTGTATTCCTTGTGATTAGACCTTTCTACACATATAATGTTTGACCTTGTGACCTTGATCTAGATATTTGACCTACTTTTCTAAAAATCTAAGATTGGTTATATCTCTTGATTGGCAAGTGATAGGGCTTTGATATTTCACATGTGTAATCTTTGTGACAAGACCTTTTACGCAAACCATATTTTTTGACCTCGTGACCTTGACCTAGATATTTGACCTACTTTTCAAAAAATCTAAGATTGGCTATATCTTTTGGTTGGTAAGTGATAGGGCTTTGATATTTCACATGTGTATTTCTTTTGACAAGCCCTTTTTTCACATACTATATTTTTTAACCTTATGACCTTGACCTAGATATTTGACCTACTTTAAAAAAAAACCAAGATTGGCTATATCTATTGATTGGCAAGTGATAGGGCTTTGATATTTCTCTTGTGTATTCCTTTTGACAATACCTTTCTACACATACCATAATTTTGACCTCATGACCTTGACCTAGATATTTGACCTACTTTTCAAAAAATTTAAGGTTTGCTATATCTTTTGATTGGTAAGTGATAGAGCTTTGATATTTCATATGTGTATTTCTTCTTGTGACAAGGCCTTTCTACACATATCATAACTTTTGACCTCATGACCTTGACCTAGATATTTGACCTACTTTTCAAAAAATCTTAGATTGGCTATTTCTTTTGATTGCTGAGTGATAGGCTTTGATATTTCACATGTGCATTCCATGTGACAAGACCTTTCTTCACATACCATCATTTTTTACCTCGTGCACTTGCCCTATATATTTGACCTACTTTTCAACAAATCTATGATTTGCTATATCTTTTGAGTGGTAAGTGATAGGGCTTTGATATTTCACATTTGTATTCCTTATGAAAAGACCTTTCTAAACATTCCATAATTTTTAACCTAGTGACCTTGCCCTTGATATTTGACCTAATTTCAATTAAAAAAATCCGCTACGCAGGCGACACAAGCATTCCTTGGATTGCTTTTTTTGCATACATGCATATTTCAGAACAATTTCCCTATTTAATGCTTATTTTCTCTGTCTTATTTCTGTATCTATGGTAAACATAGTCGCCATATATCTTCTGTTACAGATTTGATTGGTTCAATACCTCCTTGCCCCTTTAGTAGGGGTAACTACAGGAAATAAAAAGGTGCACACTAAAAATTTTGACTGACTTGAAATGCCCGGAAGTCTGTAAAATTGGTCTTTTTTGATTGCGAATCTTTGGCACGCATAAAAATGTAAAGAAAAAGGGGGTGGGGGTGGGGTGGGGGTGGGTCATGCATGTCCTTTTTTCGCAAATTTCACTTTTTTTACAGGAACTCTGCGTCCTCATCGAAAATGTTCCGAATTTTGCATATTTTCAAACCTATCTGTAGATTGCATAAAAGACAAGATCAAGTTCGAAGTTAAATTTATCACGACTATTGATTCAATATGCTAAAAATACATTTCCAAGCGCCGTATTTCAGTATATTTACCGAAAATAATTTGTCCAAGTGGCTTCACTGGGTCATGAGGTTTGATACACCGTACACTGCTGTTTGGAAAATAAATTGGCTCAATTTCTGCACAACTCACTTGAATTAATATTGTCCGCTAACAACTTGTCTGTGTTAATTGGATTAACACGATTTTGACTGTACGTTACATGTATTAAGATGAAATCAATACTATTAAAAAGCTCTCATTCATAGATTTCTGTATAATTTAATATGAATAAAGGCAAATCCGAAATGTCTTTGTTTTTTATGCTTCCGGAATCAAAGATACGGGGGCATATAGTTTTTGGCCTGTCCGTCTGTCTGTGTGTCCGAAAAACTTTACATTGGGCATGACTTTTGAATGGAAGGTGATAGAGCTTTCATATTTCACATGTGTATTCCTTGTAACAATACCTTTCCATTGATACCAAAATTTTTGACCTCGTGACCTTGACCTTTGACCTTTGACCTACTTTTCAAAAACTTTAACATTGGACCTAACTTTTGAATGGTTAGTGATAGGGCTTTCATATTGTACATGTGTATTCTTTGTGACAAGATCTTTCCATTGATACTCTGACCCTGACTTCTCACATACTTAACAGAAAATGGTGTTTATACCAACAAAGATGCCACCGCGGGGCATTCGTGTTTCACAAACACAGGCTTTATTATTTTCTGGCATACTAGCTATTAATAATGAAAGCTTTGGTGTTCAATTTTAAATAAACTTAATTTATGAAATCATTTCATTGTTTTATTCTGTTTCTGTTGCACATTAATGTGTAATTTTACAAAATGATTTTATTTTTGATGTTGCATAATCGAACTATACTAGCTGGGCATATGACTTTGGATCGCATAATCCATCTTTTCAAATCAGTAAAAAAGTTGTTGTTTTGAAATGTGACTATTTTCTCTTGTTTGTGCTTTTAAAGGTTGTCTGAAAAAAAAACTTGTCTGCATCCGGCAAAAAACTTGTTAGAAAGGTTGTGGGCTAAAATCCTGGTACTGGCACTATCAGTATTCAATGTTAGTATGTCAATTAGAGCGTGCATGGGTATCAGGTGAGCGTTGTGCCCCCTTGGGCTCTTGTTTAACAATTCTCTCAACTTGTCGTTCTTGACTATACTAAGGTCACCAGTAATAACGTGTCAACAAGGAGAGTAGTTGAAATCCGATGAAGAACATTCGAAGGGAAGTGGATGTAGTGAGGGATTACTTAAATCAATACACTGCAGGAATCGTTTGTAATTGTAAATTTTAGATGCAACTGTTGGAGTGTAGCTATAGGAAATACAAGGAGTTTCTTTTCTTTTGAAATATGGTGGGATTTATTCTGTGACAGTTTTGTGATTCAAAATTTGACCAAGATTCAAGTTATCAATACCTTTGTTTGTAAATCTAACTTTAATGAAAGGACGGTTTGTTTTCTCCTATTCATGCAAATACTGTTATATACTGGTGTTGGTGTTGGTAACTATACTGTCTCTACTGAATCATGAATGTTACATGTTAAGCCCTTTATGGGCCCTGATTTGGAAATAAATTCTATTCTATTCTATAAGCATTTCAGGTCAACTCCGTTTGGGAGAAAAAGACCGTAAGATTTTTTTCTTGTATAAAATTTAAAAAAAAAACTTCTTTTCTTTTTTTTACGGCCAAATGATGTTGAATTTTCTCTTAATATTGTATACTTTTTTAATATCCTTTTTCCTTATATTGTATTTTTTTCTTTTCATTTATTAATTAGTTTTTGTTTGTTTGTTTTTTTTTTAATTAACAGACTATCTGAATCGGTGGAAATGATTAAAACTCCACAACAGACTAAAAGGTAAGTTAAATCTTCTTTTACCAAAGACGGTCTCGTAAATATATCTTAAGTTAATATATATTGCTTTTCATACTTTCAATGTCAAACGTTCTTATTTTGTTTTTAGTATGGATCCACCACAGGCCCCAGTGAGGCCTGTCGTCAGCAAAAAGTAAGTATAAACATATCAGAAGTTATATTTGAATATGGAAAAAAAATTTTTTTTTTTTTTTTTTTCGTTTTCACAACTTCTTTCGTATTCATATCTCATAGTTTCTTGTCTTTTATTCTTGTTCCAGGGGAAAGCTAAGCCTGCGCAAAAAGCTAAATGAGTATGTATATATTTCTTCTACACATGTCTTTTACAAATATTATCAAATCAGATATGAACATATAAATGCATGTAATTTTTTTTAAGAAAGATATTTTATTTTTCACGTTCTCTAACTTATACTTAATACTACTATGGTAATCAAAAACCGGTTCTTTTTTAAATATTTTTTTCTGTTTTCAGATATCTGGATGACTCAATTAAAATAGGGTGAGTTTATTTGAAACCGGAAGTCTCTGATGAGACTGAAGCTCTCCTGGTTGATTTGTACATATACACTCAAGAGAATGAATGCTCGGCTTCACCCCGCCTAATACCACTTTTTTCATCGACCCAATATATTTCTGTATCCCCCCTGTAAAACACTGTATAACGAATTTATCCCGCTGAATCGCTTTTGGTTTGTGTATGTTACGTCAACATATTTCAAAGCATTTTGGTGACATCAAAAGCATAAAGCATCTTAGTAGAAGCAGGATATCAAAATAATATCCTGTTAGTAAAATAATACAACATAATATTTGGTTCTTCTCGACCAATCAGATTGCAAGAAATTTGCCAGAGGCGGGATAAATGTATTTTTTATGAGAACCAACAACCACATGCCAATGCATATCCATCAATTTCTAAGGCATGGTCCATTTGATATTCAGGGGGGGGGGGCTTGGGTTTTTGGTCGGAGCAAGATTATTTTTTTCGCCCCAGACCGGGGAAAAATTATTTTTTTCTTGCAAAGTTGGAGCAAGGAATTTTTTTTAACAAAGTGAAGTATATAGATATTAAGAATGTTTGTGTTTTATCATTTGAAATTATTTATATTTTTATATTAGTTTATTTTCATGCAAGTATTTAATTCACTTTTAAATAGAGAGATAAAAGATTTTTACAATACATTTCTCAATATGACAAATATGGATAATGACCATATCCCTGTATACAGCACAAAATCGATAATTCAGAAAATCAGAAACCGAAGGCATACAAAATCAGGACAAAACAGGAACCAAAGCAAACAAACAAAAACCTCCACCACATGAAAAGAAGCGAACTCCCGATATGGGAGTGAGATCAGGTGCCCAGGAAGAGTAAGCATCTCCTGCTTGCATGCAACACCCGCCGCTTCAATTCGGTAGAACTGTCACATCCGGTAACTTCCATTTCGGAAGACATAGAGTACAATCTTGGCTTGGATGGTTCAAATGGTCTATGACAGAATATCACCCACCATTCTGGATAGTGGGACATCATAGTGTATGACGAGTTCCCCATATCGACCGTAGAACTTCCTCAGTGACGATGTTAGTCGGTCACAAACATATCCCTGACTGAGAAGCTTATCTGAAAGACGCCTAGCTCTCAGAATAAAATCCGTATATTTCGTACTTGCTCTGGCATAGCGTATCAACTGAGGTATGAACACGCCATAAGCAGGCGATGAAGGGATGTTGCTACTCAGAAAAGGAAAGTTCGTAATGCTGAAATTGAAGTCGTCACGTTTGTCATAGAGTGAGGTGTTCATGTGACCATCATTGTCGTAGGACAACATTATGTCCAAATAGGATGCTGAATTATTTGTCTCTGTAGTTTCTTTGACTTCAAGCTCTGAAGGATAGATTCTGCTCAGGTAATCTGCGAATTTCGGATTATTGATGGACAAAACATCGTCTATGTATCTATAAGTGAAGTTGAAGTCAGAAGCTAAGTATCTTTTCCCTTCAGAGACCAAAGATTGAATGAATTCAGCTTCGTACGAGTAAAGGAAAATGTCGGCAAGGAGTGGGGCACAATTGGTCCCCATTGGAATTCCGACAATTTGCTGAAAGACCTTTCCTCCAAACACCACAAAAATGTTGTCGATCAAAAAGTTTAACATCTGAATAATATCTGTTTCAGTGTACTTATTTTCAGAATCGGACTTTTCTTTTACAAAGAAGGTTTTGTCATAGTTCACAACAATAAATTTGTATTTGCGATTACCGTTCTTACTTGTAAACGCATTACTTATAATTTTTGCGAGTCTTTCTTTCAATTTAGAATGTGGAATTGTAGTGTAAAGTGTCGAAAAATCAAAGGCTTTGATCGAGTGAACTTTACTTAAATGAGTGGATTTCAGATGTTCTAAAAGTTCCTTCGAATTCTTTAGAATCCACATCTGGTTGATACCACTGCGAGAATATACTGTCGAACAATATTTTTGAAGCCCAGATTTGATTTCAGATAAAACTTTGGTGAGTAAGATCGATACAGATTTGGTAGAACATTTTGAGGAACCAGCGATGAAACGTTGTTTGTACGGATTCTTATGCATTTTAGGTATGCAGTATAAGTATGGTAAATCTAAATCTAAATTGTTAGTTTGGAAGCCAAAGGAAGAAAGAGCTGATTTGTGCTTATCTATTATTTCAGAGGCAGAAAGGTTTGTTGGGGTGTAAGTGGGATTTCCAGGTGTCGAATTTAAACCCAACTCTTTAACTAGACTTTCGAAATAGAACTTTTTGCAAGTAAATGTGTAATTATTTGAGGCTTTGTCCGCTGGTGTGATGACATAATGTTCTTGGAGGTAGGTAAGCTCTGTGATTACATCAGGGTCTTTAAATATTGACTCGAATCTGGTGCTCACGGTTGATTTTAATCGGTTAATTTTAGATAAAAGTAACCCTCTGATGGATTTTATCCATTCTGATAGTGTGTCGAGCTGTACAGCCTCTTTTTTGCCCAACGTCTTGCATATTCCTCACAAGAGTCCATGATAATTTTGATATTTTGGTTCCATGTAAAGGACATACTTTCTCTGTATTTGGGACCCTTTTTAACAAATCTCTCAACTTGTCGTTCTTGACTATACTAAGGTCACCTGTAATAACGTGTCCACAAGGAGAATAGTTAAAATCCGATGAAGAACATTCGCAAGGAAGTGGATGTAGTGAGGGATTAGTTAAATCAATGCACTGCAAGAATCGTTTGTAATTGTAAATTTTAGATGCAACTGTTGGTGTGTAGCTATAGGAAATACAAGGAGTTTCTTGTCTTTTGAAATATGGTGGGATTTTTTCTGTGACGGTTTTGTGATTCAAAATTTGACCAAGATTCAATTTATCAATACCTTTGTTTGCAAATTTTACTTTAATGAAAGGACGGTTTGTTTTCTCCTCTGATTTATCTGATTTAACTGCTTGAAATAAACGAAAGGTAGAAATGTCCAAGAATTTCGGTTGATCGTTTCTTCAACGCATTCTAAAATATCTGTTATCAAAATTTCTTGAAATTTCTAAAACGTGGGTCCTGTAGCATCATATCCCACCCATTCTGCTACGTCTTTCGGTACGCTTTTTCGACATAGTAACTTTTACACTTTTTGGCTTATTACATTGTTTAGATTTGAGGATCACTGACGAGGGTTAAGTACCCGAAACGTGCATGTCTGGTCCATGTTGCCAATTTACCTGTACTTAAATGATGCTATTCAATATGAAGACGTTTACATTTATACCACTTGGTGAGTGTCACTGCTGGTGGACCAGGAGTCCCCGAGGGCACATGTAGCCAAGTTCGATCAATTTCGGTTGATCGTTTCTTCAACGCATTCTAAAATATCTGTTATCAAAATTTCTTGAAATTTCTAAAACGTGGGTCCTGTAGCATCATATCCCACCCATTCTGCTACGTCTTTCGGTACGCTTTTTCGACATAGTAACTTTTACACTTTTTGGCTTATTACATTGTTTAGATTTGAGGATCACTGACGAGGGTTAAGTACCCGAAACGTGCATGTCTGGTCCATGTTGCCAATTTACCTGTACTTAAATGATGCTATTCAATATGAAGACGTTTACATGACGCCTATATATAAGGTTCATGTATATAACATGTATAAGAGGGTCTGAGGGAAAATTCTCCTAGACAAATTTTTAAATGTTACTAAGAATTGTAAGTTGGTGAATAACTAAAGTTCTCCTTCCAAGCTAATACAAGAACATAAAATTAGACTCTATGGGATGCATGCAACATGTATAAATAGCAACATATAAATATTGATTCACATACATGTATTACTTTTTGTATTTTCAAATATATGAACTTTGCTATTAGTAAATAATGTTTTGATAGAAAATTACGGCGAGTGAAGGGAGCAAAAAAAAGATATAATTTGAAAACTGCGGCGAGCGAAGCGAGCGGGGAAAATTTCAATAATTTTAGCGAAATTTTATGGTAATTCTTCAAATTCAGATTGTTTGTAAGAGCAAGATTATTTTTTTCTGTCACACCATAAGCAAACTTATTTTTTCACCACAATTGAGAGCAAAATTAGTTTTTTCGAAAAAAAAACGTAACCCCCCCCCCCCAGAATATCAAATGGACCATGCCTTAGGACATTCTACTCTTGCAACAAAAAGTCTCACTACTCTCTCCAAATATCTAACACCTTAAACAATAAAAAAAAATAAGTAAGAAATACATGCATTTTGATTTTTTTTTTATCAATCTTGCACTGTATAAACATAATAGAAAAGATTTTCAAGTTGATTGATTGATTAGAGGAAATTCCAAAACTATCCCCTAGCGTTTCTATAGAATTGCAGATAAAATCCTGGGTCAGGTCCCAAATAAAATGTGAGAAAAACTTAATTTCAGACTCATCTATGATAATATTGTAAAATGGCAATAAAGGAAGAAAATTGGAAGAAGTTTTCCTGGGTTGAAATATTTTTGTATGAGTCGGCTCATACAAAAATATTAAAAATGCTCAATTGCATTTTTTTTAGTATTTTCTTTTAATTTTTTTAAATTTGATTAACACATAGTAGATATGCCTATAAGGCATCTCTTGTTATATTATCTACTATTAAAACATGTGTCACTTGCTTGAATGTAAACATTATGAAAATTTTATCAAACCACACAGTTGTACATCCCATTGGGGGTGGTACTCCAAGCAGTGGAGGAATTTATCAGAAGATAGAAAGATGTAAGAGTTACCTCCCCCTCACCCCCCCCCCCCAAAAAAAAAACTTACACAAGCACAATAGTCCTTTCATTTGGCAATGTGAAGGATGCATTATTGCTATTTTATTTGATAAAATAATCAATCTTTGTGATTCTGGTTTTCCCATTTAACATTTAACTTAGGACATTCTACTCTTGCAACAAAAATTCTCACTACTCTCCCCAAAAATCTTGCACCTTAAACATGTTAAACAAATAAAAAAAATTGAGAAATACATGCATTTTGATTATTTGATATCTCTCTTGCACTGTATAAACACTATAGAAAAGATTTTCATGTTGATTGATTGATCAGAGGAAATTCCGAAACTATCCCCTAGCGTTTCTATAGAATTGAAGATAAAATCCTGGGTCAGGTCACAAATAAATTATGAGAAAAACTAAATTACAGACTCATCTATGATAATATTGTAAAATGGCAATATCTTTGGTTTATTTAATAGTTTCTGTCACTTATGCACTATAAATGCATGTAGATAGGGTAAGAGAAAATAGCCATATACCCATTTTCCATAATCCTAGGGAACAGGGACTCAAGTAAAATACTGTTAAGACATCTAAACTGCAAACCGATAATATTTTGGAATAAATCAATTAATTATTATCCATAAATTCTGGGAAATTAGCTATCAGGAGATCATGTGTATAGTTTAATAGAGAGAAAACAACCACACCCATTTTCTGAGACCCTTGGGGTCAGAGACTCAAACAAAATATCAGGTGAACAACGAGATTACAGACCCATCATATTGCATGAAGAATTTAGTCTCCATTATTTATAGTGTCAGCGCTGTAAGCATAAAATCATATGGAATAATATAAAAGAAAATGGCCACACCCTTTTCTAAGACCCTAGGGGACATTGGCTCCAACAAAATATCAGGTGCACAACTAGACTACAGACTCATCATATCCAGTAGAGCTGAAAAACAAATAAAAAGAAAAAAATTGAATTAAAACAAAAAATAAGTAATAATCTTTTATATAAAGTCTGTGTTCACAAACTTCAATGATAATTTTATTATTATTCATTTATTTTATTTCATAACAACTTGTTTCAGTATGAAAAAAAAAATGTTTCCTCTTCATTGTACAGGGAAGAAGAAAAGAAGGAACAGAAGAAGGAAAAGACGGTCTAAAATTTCGAATGAAAACATAAGACCCACATGTAGACATTGGTGTTTAATTAACAATGTATATAGTAAAGTGCTTCCTTTCTTTTACCAATGTGAGGTATTTTAGTCGTGTAATTTTTCAATTTATTTCTTGTAACATGCATTGTCCTTGATTTAATAAAATATGTTAAACTGTACTCATGCATCTTCTTTTATTTTTTCTTCTGATACACGTTAAAGTAGCAAAACAGTAGAAATCGAAAGCGGATCAGTAGGTAATGGTGCCTATAGCAGCTTGGTACTTATAGAAAATTTCTAAAAGCACCCAATGCATTTTATGCATTTTTATTTTAGGTGCGTTTAAAATTTTCAGGTGAGTATAGAAATCTCCAAAAAGGAGATAGGTGCGAGACATGTATTGATTTTCCAATAATCGATCTATATACCTACCTGATGTCACGAAGTCATACAGGCAGTAGGTGTGAATCATTATATTGTGACTTTTATAGAAATAATGATACTTAATTATACAGAGGGCCAATGTCCACTGTACATGTCCACGGTTGTGATCACCCCTGTCAATCGAAATTACATATAATTGTAAGAAAATGATGGAATTATAGAAAAAACACATTGTAGCCTATACATCTTACGGATTTCGTGTAACAAAGCAAACGAACCCCTACCCCTCTCACACCAAAAAGAAAGAGGGGCATGGCAACTTAAATTTCAATTAGTAAAAACATGACATGAGCGTAATGTGTAATGATTTTCACCTGTTCTACACTGGTTATACAAAACAAAGTCTTACCATTACTCTTTCCCCTTTGTTACAAGGACTCCGAAGGATTAACTTAAAAAAAAATCTTATATTTTTAAATATCAACTGTATACAAGATAAATCATGGATTCTTCCTCAAGTGTTAATGCTACACCTTGCATCGTGAACAGGAGAAAAAAACAAGTAAGTTAAATATATATATATATATATAACTATAAATATAAATTCATTTGTTCATCAATTTATGCTGATATATATATATATATTCATTAATTGTTGAAAAGGGGGGGGGGGGTCAATGAAGGAATGTGATATAGACGACATTTTTAACCCTGTTCCTGTTTTACATTACACTCAAACAAAATAAAATCAACAACTTGCATTCTTTAGAACAATTTTCTCTAATATTTTCAGACTATGCAGCAATACCGTTGGGTATTCTATATAATGAACGAGGACGGGGATCTGAAAGAGGAAAAAGCCAGTTGCAGATGGTTTTTTACCAAGCAACATTGTCTAAAGGATGCTGGACGTTATAGAACCAAATTGCCCATCCTTGTAGATGATTCTGAACGGTATGTTCGGAAAGTGTTTTCCAGAACATTGGTCCTCAGAAAGAACGACAAAAAAAGACATAACCAACTAAACGTTGTTGAAAGGATTTTCGTAATAGTATTAAGTGAACTCCTGAACAATTTAATAAAACATATTCGTTATAGTCGGTGTCCTGAGTGTGATGACTGTCTTGAGCACCAAAAATGTCTGGATTTGGAATTACAAGTGCGGGACCACTTCCTGGAAGCACTTGACATCCTAGACCACGTAATCAGGAAGTGGTCCAATACCTTAGACTATCTAAATGTGAGGAAGGATGTTCATCCAATGTACCTGATGAAGTATAATTCCCAGGATTGGATTCAAGCCAGACTTAGGAACGATGAATTCCATGAACATTTAAAAGGAACTAGAGTGCGATTGGACTTAATCGCGTGCAAATGGACTATATCGCGATAGGATAGAATTCTTTGTAAATATGTAAATTATTATTGCTTTTGTTTTCTTAATTAATGTATATAGATATGTTAATATAATTGATTTGCATATGTTCATGTTGTAATTGCCTGCAAATAAACATGTTTTCTTTTTGTAAATATGATTCGATTTGAAATAAGTAAACTTTGCACATTTACTTTATATTGTTATCAATTCAGTGAGTTAAATCAACCAACCTGTTACCAGGTCATAATATTGTCTGTTTAAGGACCATAAAATCTTTGAAGTGAAAAAGAATCACAAAAGAAAAAAATGAATATATGTTGAAATGAGACAAAGAAGAAAGAAGAAGAATGAAAGGAAAGAAAAGAAAGCGATCATTTTACATTATATGATTCACTAATATATGGGAACGAAACGGACACATGGATGTTGGAGTATACATTCACACATACATAATAACTGATTATCACCTAAGCATACGACAATCTTTGAGGTAATCCAATATTGGATAAACTGACACATTTTCACAATGCAACAATTATCACTTATAATGGGTGAAAAGACCAAATATATAAAATCAATATTTGGGTCATGTAATAAGATCTCGTATCACACATATTTTTCACACTTAAATAATCTGGATTAACACGAAAAGAATAACATCTGTAACAAATTGGTATAATTAATGATAATCAATAATTCTGTAGTATATAAAGTTCTCCTTCAACGTTCAGTAACATCACTTTTTCAATCTGTGGACATTAGTCAGGAAGGTCAGAGTACTTTGCAGATAGAAAAAAGACCGTACCAAAATGGTTGACATTGAAGTAAGTTATTCATTTACATTCATATGTTATAAAAAATAGGGGGATACCAAAAAAAAAAAAAACGAAAAAATTTTTATTTCTTCATACCATTAAGTTAAACTTTTTTTATGTCATTATCATCTTTTTATTTTATTCGGAGAAAACAGAACCATTTAACACTTCAATGAAAGTTTCCTACGTTACAAAGATATAGAATTGCCCCATTATTCACCTTTCTTGTAATTATTAAATCAACAGAGGAACAATATATTATATATATATAAATATGAATTAAGAAAAAAACTTTAAAAAAGTATTTTTCTTTTTAAATCTTTAGTCTGAAGATGACAACAAATCCATGATAACAGTTTGGCAGTATAGATGGAAATTTTATCTCGTGAATAAGAAAGGACGCAAAACTCTAGAAAAAGAATCTGAAAAATTGTACTATAGACGCAGAGATTGCATCAATGCATCAAAAGAGGCGAAGAAGAGGCTACCAATCCTTGTAGGGGACGGACTAAAATACAGAGGAGTTCTGGTTCGAAGGAGGTACTAGTTTCGCGGAATTGATGAAGTGGACGAAAAGGCTTCAAGATCTGCAGCCGAGAGGATGCTAACTCTTATGTATGCGGAAAAAATACGACAAGAAGTAGACCGTTTGAGTAGAGAAATGTCCAGCTTGTGAACTTGACGACCCAAGCCAACTTCATCACGACTGTCTGATGTTAGATTTCAGTGATCACATGTACATACATTATAAAGAGGCTGTAGACAGTATAAACGATGATTATGTACTTAGCAAATGGGAAATGTATTTGAAGACGTCAGGTTTAATGGATAAAATTCACCCTATATATCTGCTGAAATATAGATGTATGGCCTGGTTAAACCGTGACTACAAAACAGATGACTGGAGAAGTCACGTGTTCAAAATCTGTGAGGAAATGGGAAAATTCGAGAGAGTTTTTGTTCTGTAAAAAAAGTGGGAGGGTCACGTGATTCAATCACGGTATGTAATTAAACCGTTATGAGACTCTCTTGGTGTTGAGATCTCATTGGATTCTATATATATATGTATATATATTTTACGTATCACTTTCCTACTTCTATCATACACTATTCTTTTTCATCTGAATATATATTGTTTATAATTTTTTTGATTTATGTATTTCTCACTGAACATATAAGGTATAATAGGGCCTTGTGCCTGTCATCATGAGTTTCTAATAAAGGGGAAAAGATGTCTACTCAATCACAAGACATCGATGATTATTTAAATAGTATTTACAGTGACCCAAATAATCCAGGGTCTTTCTCCGGAGTTGACAAATTGTATCAGATTGTGAAAAAAGATGGAAAGTTCAAAATAGGACGAGATCGTATTCGAAAGTTTTTACAGGGTCAAGAATCATATTCCTTACAGAGACACGTGAAAAGAAATTTTAAACGAAATAGAGTAATTGTAGGTGGCATAGATCGTCAGTGGGACATCGATCTTGCATCTGTAGAAAATCTTGAAAAATATAATCCGAACATTAAATTTCTGTTGATCGTCATCGATATATTTTCAAGATTCATTTGGGTAGAAACTTTACAAGACAAACGTGGAACCTCTGTAGTGGCCGCCTCAAAGAAAGTGTTTGCTTCCGGAAGGAAACCTTTCAAAATTCGACACGACGGAGGTTCCGAGTTTACTAACAAAACATTGGATAACTTCCTGAAACGAAACGACGTAGAACATTTCCAAACATCTAACACAGAAACTAAAGCTAATTACGCAGAGAGGGTCATTGGAACATTGAAACGGATTCTACACAGGTACTTTACACACAACAAAACATATAAATTTCAAAATGTACTTCAAGATCTCGTCAGTAGTTACAATAAAAGACCACACAGAGGAATATTTAATCTGGCTCCTACCGATGTCAATAGCAAAAACGAGAGCGAAATTTGGAGGAAAACGTACTTACCAAAAGGTCAACAAGATACAGATGAAAAGGTTAAACAAGACAAAACAAAAGTAGAAAAAAATAAGAAATGAAAACATAAATCAAAAACCAGATTTAAGTTCAAAATCGATGATTTTGTAAGAGTATCATTCGTTCGATATGTGTTCCAGAGAGCGTATCATCAATCTTGGAGTGAAGAGCTATTCAAGGTTAAGTCTAGGGTACTTAGAGAAAATCTACCGGTCTACACTTTACAAGATATGGCCGGAGATGACATTAAAGGGTCATTTTATCAACCTGAATTACAAAAAGTAACGGTAAAAAACGATAAACTATGGTCCATTGAACAGATTCTAAAAAAAAAAAGAAAACGAAAGGGTCAAACAGAATGTTTGATAAGATGGCGTGGTTATCCCTCTAAATTTGATTCTTGGTTACAGGAATCCCAGATTAAAGCATGAGTAATAAAACGCATGCGCCAAAATTCATATAAATTGATTGAACATTTTGGTTGACCTCATAAAACTATCATCGATATGGAGTCTTTCATTGTTCTTACTTCGGATGGTTGCAGACAGGTATTTCAAAATAACACGCCATGTCCTTTCAAGATACAATTACCTTTCTCCCTGCAATAAGAGGGGAATTGGGAGCTTGGGCTTACAGAAATTGCCATTAAAGGGGAAAAAGATAAGGAAGCTGTTTATGTGTGCTGTAATATCATCAATGAAACCATTTTTAATGACTTTCAAATGAAACTACTTAGAAGGGTTATTTTCACATCGGATTCATTCCAAAATCATGTATTTTCCCGAATTAATTACCTCCCCGTCTCTACAAAGAGTGCGCAGGTCATTCACATCTATATTAAAGATAAACACAACGAAGATGTTTCATTCATACAAAAAGCAGTCAGCGTTGTACTACATTTGAGAAAAAGGTCCTTTTTGTAATAAGAATGGCTTACACACGCACCATGTACGTAAGTAGACTCGACCAGTGGCAGTTTTATTATGACGGAAAAATGAGTAAATCTGTTCAAAATATAAATACCGATCATAAAATCGATGCATTCAAAAAGATGGAGAAAATAGATGACGCCATTCTCGTGTCGCAGATAAAATAGAGAATGATTACATAACAGTTCGAAGTGTGGAGGAATCGGAAACACAGAGAGCCGAAACAGAATTGGAAAGGGAAAAGAAAAACGGTGAACCTCACGTGACCATGTCCAGTATAAAAGTAGGAGGAGGAAAGAAATCTGTCCATAAACGACAGAGAAAGGTAACGGAAGGACCGTCTAATTCTAAGAGGAAAAAGGCAAACGCCTTAAATTCAATTTTTGCGTAATATGGCCTTTCTCAACAACGAAAATCAAACACTAGGGCAGCCCAGCGAGTTGGACATCTTTTCCGTTTCACCTAATCAAGTTGCTGTTGAAAAAGCTTTTTACACGGAATGTAGGCCCATATCCTCCTTAAGTAATGAACAGAGCGCCTTGGAATTTTTCTCTTCAGGACAATCGGCCTTATACATGGACCTAAGCAAAACTCGGCTATACCTCAAGTGCAGTATCAGGCATCACGACGATTCGCCTCTGACAAATGGCGAAAAAGTCAGTCTCACAAATCTGCCACTACAAACAATGTGGAGCCAAGTAGATATTCATTTTTACGGTAAACTGGTTTCTTATCAGACTTGTAACTTTCCATACAAAGCCTATTTACAATGTCTGTTAAAAACAGACTCAAAATCTTTAGACACCCAGTACAAATCACAGTTATATTTCAAAGACTCCGATCCAGGGGCATCCGAAAGCGATCCCAGTACAACCTCAAATCTAGGACTGTTCACAAGATCCACTAAAATTAGAGAAAGCGTGGAATTCGAGCTTGAAGGACCAATAATCGAAGATGTATTTCGTATACAACGTTACATGGTTAACGGTGTAGACCTATATATAAAATTGTACAAAAATCCAATATCATTTGTTGTTATATCAGCCGAAGAAAACTCATCTTATCGGATAAAAATTCATGACGCCGTGTTGAAATGTTATCGGATAAAAGTGGACCCTGGAATAATAGTGGCCCACTCCAAGATTTTGGAAAACAGACCTGCAAGATACCAGTTTTTGAAAAGCGAAATAAAAACACAATCCATTGCTAAAGATTCAAGTCTCATGGTATGGGACAATGTCTGGCCAAGCGCAACACCTAGGTTAATCATTTTAGGTCTGGTTGAATCATCAGCACTCAACGAAAGTTTGAACAAAAATCCCCTATTTTTCGGGCAGTTCAACGTCAAAGAGGTTGGACTTTACGTGAATGGCGAAAGCTTTCCGCACACACCATTTAAAGTTGATTTTAGTAACAACCACTTCTCGACAGCACATCAGGCACTGTTTGACGCGGCATATGTATATGGAAACCAGGCAGGGTTTATTGTTGACCAAGGGGATTTTGCCGGAGGTTATGCACTGTATGCTTTCATATTAGAGCCGACCTACATAAACCAGGACCATATCAATTTGGTAAAACAGAATAATACTCGTATAGAAATACGTTTTGGTTCGCCTCTTAGTGAGGCTGTAACGTGTGTAGCTTTGGCTGACTTTAATGTTGAACTTAACATCGACAAGAGCAGGGATGTACATTTGATTCAACCATGAATGGTAAACGCATAAACCAATTTATTTCAAGAGATAGATATTTAAGTCATATTGTCTTGCCCGTGTGTTCAATAGACAAACTCCCAATAACAATCAAAAACTTTCCGTTTGGCATAATTTTAAACAGTGATACATCGTCTGGATCCGGTAAGCACTGGTTAAGCTTATACAGTGACAAATCTGGAACTGTTGAATTCTTTGACAGTTTAGGTTATCCCGTGAGTCACTATAATGAACATCTCCGGAAATTTCTAGAAAGAAATGAAATGACTTGCATTTCCAACAATGTCAGATTACAGGGTCGTTATAGTTCAACTTGTGGTTTGTTTGCTATTTTCTTTCTATTAATGAAGTCTAGAGGATACAAAATGAAAGATATTGTAGACATGTTTAATAACAGTTATTTGTCTCAAAATGATGATATATTACACGTTTTTTTTTCAAACGATACTCCTCTCGTTTCAATATAATGTAACATTGTGTTTGTCGCATTTACGATATTAAATTTACGTACATATGTATATATATATTATATTTGAATAAAAGTTAATGAAATAAAACAAAAACAATAAAATCTTTATTTCTATGACTACAAATTTTAAGTATTGATTATATAAAGGCAAGTACAGTCTAAACTGACTGTCAATGTTTCAGCGAACAATGAACAGAATGGACGTGCAGCAGACAGTCAGTGAACTTCTGAAATTTCAGTCGCCGACTACATTATTTCTAGCTGGTGCTAGTCAAAGCGGTAAATCAACATTTACGGCACGCCTTCTGTACAACTCAGAATTAATGTTTACAGTTCCTCCCAAACGAATTTTGTGTGCTTATGATATATACCAGCCTTTATTTGATGAAATGAAAGAAAGACTACCAAACATTTATTTTCATCAAGGACTACCCTTAGAAGATGACATTCAGGCGTGGATAAATTCTCAGGAAAGTTCTGTTTTAGTCTTGGATGACCTTTTATCTTCAGTTGTGTCTAGTGAATCAGCATTACGTTTATGTATTGGATATACGCCGAAAACAATTCATTCTTAAAGATATTGGACAGTTTGAGGCCCGCAGGGCCGAAAACTGTCCAATATCTTTAAGAATGAATTGTTTGAGGTGCGGGCCTCAAACTGTCCAATATCTTTAAGAATGAATTGTTTGAGGCGTATATCGTACTTAAAACATTGATCTCTATTCAAAGTGGCATGACCTCTGGCTTTGTTCTTATTATGTTAATTGCCTTTACTGTAACGAAATGTAATCACTCCAGGTTCTAACATTCTCGCCACTAGCAATAGGGAGTCGTTAATAAAAGAAGATAACGGAGATGAAATTTTCAATTAAAAAAGAACGTTGTGACTGATTATGACGCAGATTCTGTAAACCAAGACGAAATTTGATGCAATTTTTGGGAAAAAAAATCAACGAGAATACTTTGCGTGATGACGATTTAGTTGAAGCTTCTTTGGAGTTATAGAATTAAAGGGCGTGTCTCTAAAATTGTTTTTTTTCCGGACAAGCAAGAAATAATATAGTGCCGAAATACCGAAAAGAAATCAGTGGGGACGCTCAACTTACTATATGCAAGGTTAAATGAAAGACACAATTTAGAAAGATATTTCGAAGGAGTCTAGGTCGTAAAAACCTGACCTAAACCCAGCCTTTGACGGTTATTTGCACCGGGGGGGGGGGGGAATTACTGGGTCAAAATAACTGTCAAAGGCTGGATTTAGGTATAGGTATTTCGGACTAGAAGGAGTCGAGCAAAAATCTTAATTAAAAGTAAAATTAAAAAGATGGGAAAAAAATATTGAGACCGAAAAAAAAAAAAAAAAAAAACCCCAAAAAACCGGACTGAACGGTAGTGCCTCTTACATTATCATTTCCGACACAACGGCCGATTCTTTTGATATATAAGATTGTGCTGGATTTTGTCAACTCCGGAAAAAATAGCAAAAATTGGAATAGTCAGCACCACGATACATGGAATTCTTGTCACGTGATTTCTAAATAAGGATTATAACGGATGCCCTGTAGATGTCAAACAACATTTACCTATGACTGTCCAATATTTAATCTAGGTCGCGTATATTTTTTCTAATAAATGCGACCTAGATTTGATATTGGACAGTCAAAAGTAAATTTCGGACTGTTCAAACAAAGGCATGACGTCACATCAATGTTTTCATTACTGTTAATTCTCATCATAAGAATTGTACCGTTATTTTTATCAGCCAACTCCTCTTTCCCTATGGAAAGTATAGCAGGGGAATCAGTTTAAATTCTCACTACGTTGTTCTGTTTAGGTCTTACAGGGATGTAAACCAAATTTCGAGGTTCGGTGCTCAAGTCCTTCCAGGTCAAGTGAAATATTTCAAGGAAAGCTATGAAAAAAGTATATCAAAACCTGGTGGCTATCTGTTGGTAGATGTTTGCCCTAAGTCACTGGACAGGCGATTCATGCTAAGAACTAAGATATTTCCCGGTGAAAAAGTATCGGTTTTTCTGCAAAAATAGAAGTTATATAGCGCGTATTTCAACAGAGGGTTGCATTTATCGCAGGTACTGTCGAGACGTGAAGACGATACCTTTCCAATTTGTTTTCTTTAATAAAGATAACCATGTCAAAAGTACCATTACGTTTATCTAAGCATTACCATTTCATGATGTCTTTGTCTAAATCAAACCGAATTCAGAGAAAAAAGATTTTGATGCATGCAAATATCGATCAGTTGAATATACCTAGTGAGATTCTTATGAACATTTTCTATGGGTATTTCAAACTTGACAATGACGTCACGATGTCACGATATCATACCTTAAAAAGTTCAGAAAATTCATTTATTTCATCATTCGGAAGGAAACACCGAGGGAAGAGCGTCGCAGTCTCTTGATAAAATACAGTAAAATTCTACCTATTGTTCTTGTGAGGCTACACGCATGACTCATGTTAAAACCGGCTTGTGCCTGTAGCTTTTCTGCTTCTTGTTTTTGAATTTTGCTATTTGCAGGTATTATTTTCGACCTATATTTTTCGTCTTTCCTAATTTGATCTTCATCTTTTCCTGCTTTTGTTTTGGCCGTCAAATCAGCCATTGCGACACAGATTGCTCTGGCCAAAAATAAGTTATCTCTATTTTGAATAGTTATAACACTTTTCTTTGCTTTGATGTTTTCTTTTGAAAGATATGTTGAGCCTGCGCCCCGAGGAGGACTTATCGTGCCAATTTCTATGTCTAAAGAAGAATCCAATTTTAAATCTTGTCTGATTTGCAGAACCTTTTCAATGACAAATATGGATAATGACCATATCCCTGTTTACAGTACAAAATCGATAATTCAGAAAATCAGAAACCGAGGCATACGAAATCAGGATAAAACAGGAACAAAAGCAAACAAACAAAAACCTCCACCATATGAAAAGAAGCGAACTCCCGATATGAGAGTGAGACCAGGTGCCCAGGAAGAGTATTACATCATCAGTATCAGCCATTACATCATTAGCGGTACATTGTGAAATAGGTCTTAAATGAATTACGATGGGAGTTTCAAAATTTTCTTGATTGATATTCCTCGAAATGTTCTACCAAATCTGTATCGATTTTTTTTTTTTGCTCTTAGTACATATTACATGTATTTCAGTTATTATTTTCATCATTATAGAGCTTTTTTTATATATATATAGCAGATACACGATCTTACTCACCAAAGTTTTATCTGAAATCAAATCTGGGCTACAAAAATATTGTTCGACAGTATATTCGCGCAGTGGTATCAACCAGATGTGGATTTTAAAGAATTCGAAGGAACTTTTAGAACATCTGAAATCCACTCATTTTAGTAGAATCCATTTGATTTTTCGACACTTTACACTACAATTCCACATTCTAAATTGAAAGAAAGACTCGCAAAAATTATAAGTAATGCGTTTACAAGTAAGAACGGTAATCGCAAATACAAATTTATTGTTGTTAACTATGACAAAACCTACTTTGTAAAAAAAAAAGTCAGATTCTGAAAATAAGTACACTGAAACAGACATTATTCAGATGTTAAACTTTCTGATCGACAACATTTTTGTGGTGTTTGGAGGAAAGGTCTTCCAGCAAATTGTCGGAATTCCAATGGGGACCAATTGTGCCCCACTCCTTGCCGACATTTTTCTTTACTCGTACGAAGCTGAATTCATTCAATCTCTTGTCTATGAAGGGAAAAGATACTTAGCTTCTGACTTCAACTTCACTTACAGATACATAGACGATGTGTTGTCCATCAATAATCCAAAATTCGCGGATTTCCTGAGCAGTATCTATCCTTCAGAGCTTGAAGTCAAAGAAACTACAGAGACAAATAATTCAGCATCCTATTTGGACATAATGTTGTCCTACGACACTGATGGTCACATGAACACCTCACTCTATGACAAACGTGACGACTTCAATTTCAGCATTACAAACTTTCCTTTTTTGAGTAGCAACATTCCTTCATCGCCTGCTTATGGCGTGTTCATATCTCAGTTGATACGCTATGCCAGAGCAAGTACCAAATATACGGATTTTGTTCTGAGAGCTAGGTGTCTTTCAGATAAGCTTCTCAGTCAGGGATATGCTTGTGACCGACTAACATCGTCACTGAGGAAGTTCTACGGTCGATATGGGGAACTCGTCATACACTATGATGTCCCACTCTCCAGAATGATGGGTGATATTCTGTCGTAGACCATTTGAACAATCCAACCCAAGATTGTACTCTATGTCTTCCGAAATGGAAGTTACCGAATGTGACAGTTCTACCGAATTGAAGCGGCGGGTGTTGCATGCAAGCAGGAGATGCTTACTCTTCCTGGGCACCTGGTCTCACTCTCATATCGGGAGTTCGCTTCTTTTCATATGGTGGAGGTTTTTGTTTGTTTGCTTTTGTTCCTGTTTTATCCTGATTTCGTATGCCTTCGGTTTCTGATTTTCTGAATTATCGATTTTGTACTGTAGACAGGGATATGGTCATTATCCATATTTGTCATATATTCGAATAAGGTCCTCGGGGTGCAGGTTGCGTGTAGCCTCTTCTATGCATGTTTCCAACATGTAATAAACAGATATTAAGACATCTTTCCATGTCTTATTTATTAAATCTCTGCCGAGAGACACCGTATAAATCATTTCGTGGGCATTGTACCTATTTCTAAAGACCTCTTTTTTTCTTAACAATTCGAAACGATCGTTCCTGACTAGATATAATATGCTGTCATTTACTTCCTCACTTTCGTCCATTGCATCTACGACCTGAGGAGGTGTTGGAGGAACTATGTCCTCGTCCATAGCTTCTTCTTCTTCTCGTCCCTCTCCCTGTCCATTCTGAGCTTCAGGGGTAGATGTAACGGGAGGGTTGAATTCCTCCTCCTGTATTTCTCTATTGGCCATTTGAAGCCTCGAAAAGTTTCTACGTCTTATGGCCTCCTGATGTTTGGCCTCTATCATGAGACGCATCTCTTCCCGGCGTAGGAGGTCGCTCAACATTTGATTTTCGAGTTGTTCTATGGGTCTCTTCTGCAACCACAAAAAATATATTTAAATTTTTTTTAATGTCTTTAGTAATTCAACCAATGTCTATTTTGTTTTGTAAGCTGGTTTTTTTTTAATTGGGATAGTATTATACTATTCATTTACCTCTCCTCTCTGTAGTAGGGTTATATCTCCTCTAACTTCTCTTTCTGCTTGTTGTACGACGTTCTGAAATGAGTTAAAGAGGATCCTGACGATAATCTCAACAGCACTCACAATAGAGCACCAAATTGAGCATCGACGGACCCCTAGCAAGCTAGAGGTGGGATCAGGTGCCCGGGAGGAGTAAGCATCCCCTGTTGGCTAGCCGCACCCGCCGTCGACGTTCATGCAGGAAAATGAAAATATATAAAATGCATGCACTGTCTGAGGACGCATCTATATAGAAAGTGCTATGGCGACAATGTCAGGGAACAATATTCAAAACACTTACTGTCAAACCCCTCGCGGGGAACTTTTTTACGAGCTCCACACGGCAAAGGGCATAAGTGTGACACAAATGAGTTAAAGAGGATCCTGACGATAATCTCGACAGCACTCACAATAGAGCACCAAATTGAGCATCGACGGACCCCTAGCAAGCTAGAGGTGGGATCAGGTGCCCGGGAGGAGTAAGCATCCCCTGTTGGCTAGCCGCCAATAGTACAAATGGCGGCTAGCCGCCATTTGTACTATTGAAAGAAAAATATCAATAGTACAAATGTAATTTGAGATATAATTTATACATTATGATTATTCACATTCTTTTTTTTTTTTGTATTGAACATCAGTGATTGTATATCTACCTCTCCTCATCTCCCTATTTCTCTCTCGATTCCTCTCCCCATTGTTCCTCTTACTCCCGCTGTCCCTGACCCAGTTGCCCCAGTATCACGCCCTCCTTTTCCTGGTACTTCACTTCTCCCCATAGCTCCTCTCCCCATCGCTCCTGTCCCCATAGCTCCTCTCCCCATCGCTCCTCTTCCTACTCTTCCTCTTTCTACTGCTCCTCGTCCTACCGCTCCTCCTCTCATCATTAGTCCCATGACATTTATAGTACTGCTATTTGTTGTACCGTTTGTCTGAATAACATGAATTATTTCTTACACATAGGTGGAAAATTCTGAAATCAAATATTCAAGTGACATATATGGATCATAGGTGAATTCTTACTGTCCGTTCTCTTTGGAGCCTCGTTCTTCTTTGAATAGCCCATTGTTTCTTTTCTTCAATCTGCCTTTTTAGGGACATCTGTCGTCTTTCAATTGCCCTTATTTTATTTAATCGGATTTCTTCATCACTCCGTCTCTAAAGAAGTAAAAATATGTATAAAAAAGAATGAAAATTATTAATTAAAGTCAATCTATCTCTAAGTATATTAATTTTTTTTTAGGTATGATGTTATTTGTTTTTGGTTTTGTTTTTTTTTTTTTGTTTTTGTTTTTGTTTTTTTTTTTTTAAATAAAATAATTTTCTTACTTGGGACACTCTACTGCTTTCATGATTGACTGTTGGCTGAAATATAAGAGTAAAATTTTGATAATCCAAACTTTTTTTTTTATTTTATCTTTTTTCTTAGATGGTTAATAAAACATTTTTTTTATCTTTTATATTTAAAAAAGCAATGTAATTAAATACAAAACCAAAAAAAAAAAAAAAATCGATACGGATAGAAATAATGTGATACTTCTTGATGCACGTCTCTCTCGTCAATCGCCTCTAAATGGTCATTAGATTGGCAGAGGAAGTTCAGTATACTAAGGTCGTGTGCTGCTCTGTCGCAGTCAATCCTTTCATTCTAATTAAAACAAAAAATAAATGATTATCATGAATGAAATAAATCAGTTAACTGTTATCTATAAATTCAAATATTTCATAATCTCATAAAAACGCATAAAAAAAGATAAAAAAAAACTCCAAACATGCCGTCTTTTTTTTAATCGAGCCGACAAACACTAGCGCAATACCTTTACAATACCCTAAAATGTCACATGACTGACCACTCGACGGTCTCAGTTAATCCCATTAGTCTAGACGTTTGCGGACAATGGGGACGTTTACGCTGATTATTGGCCTGATTATACCAATAGGTGTATCATGTTTTCACAGCGGGTGTAGTTACGATGACCAATTGATTGATTGTTCGCAGTTAAAGAAAATAGACATATCTTGTCTGGAGAATGACCATTGTATGGAGGTCGATAGGCTTTTTCTTGGGACAGTAAGAAATACTGACCTATGGAAATGTTGCTTGCCAGGACTGATTCATATCATGATTAGGGATACTCAACTTACATGTACAGAAATACAGAAAAATGTACCGAAAAACATCACCATAAGTAGAAATGGAATGCCATGCAAAAGGAGAATATTGCCGGTAAGTACACCTTATGTATAATATACACAATAACATTTTTCTATCATGATTATTAGTCGTAAGGATATATTTCATGTAACATGTTACAATATTTTATTTATTTATCTATTTATTTATTGAATAGAAAACGGATTCTGCTTCATCTACGTCTCCCTTACCAATTTCATCAAGGAAACCAGTCAAGATAAATAATAAAGGAAATGGCCGCACAACAATGACCACGACGTCTACCACTGTGGAATTATTTTCTGGTACAATACAAACAACAATGATGCAAAACAGAACCAAAGAGACCATATCTCTTACTCAGGTGATTAAAAAAATTTGAATTATTTCACTTTCTCCTTTTTTCTTTTTTTCTTTTTTTTTTGAAGGATGTAATGCTTATTGTCACGTGACTACTATTTTCGATGTTAAATTGTATGATATGTTTTAAAGTCACGTGACCACTTTTTTCGGTTTTATAATTTTAATTTAATGTTTTATTTATTTTATTTTTCAGGCACAGGTACAATTGATCTATTTGTGACCATAACCGTTCTTGTGTCGTTAACATCGTTAGTGATAGGATGTGCATCTATTCTTGGGATTTTGCGACTCAGGGAATTTTTTAAGAGGAAACGAAATCAGAAAAATGACTTAAGACTGAAAACTTATGCGAAAGGTCAGGAGGCAGAATCTTCAATTATTATGAAGGAACTTGATGTTGATCCGGGATCAAGTGACATTACAGTGGAAACGTTATCTCATGGTTCGGATACGTCAGAGGATGTATTTTCTTTCACGAATAGAAAAATGAAAGTTTTGTGATGGATTATTTTGAAAACTTGATTTGGTGCATTATTACTATTTGTTATAAAGGTGTTGTTGATCTATAGTAAACGTATTGAAATTGGTTTTTTTTCTATGAAATAAGTATTAATATAGATTTGCTTCTTGGTAAGAATTTTCAGAAAATGAAATGGAAATGAGATTTTTTAATGTGGTTTATGTAGTAAGTGAAAAAAAAATGCAACTGTTTCTCTTTTATGATTCAATTGTAAAAAGCTTTTTTTTTATTTCAGAGTATGAACTTCATTTACTATTTTAGAAACTAAGACTTTTGCTCTTTATTTAATTCATAAATGAAATGGTTATTTTACTAAAAAGAAGTGTAAAAGATCAAACACGAAATGTTTTATCTACTTTGGTAATGTATAAAAACGTATTTCGATATTAATATGAATAAAGGTGACTTTATTTTCATTTATTTATTAAGTATAGTAACCGTTAAAAAAGTTATTGTCGAAAGGAAGAAAATCTTACTTTGTTGTTTTCCTTATCACGTAATCATACCAAATTTTGTGTTTAAGTGAGATAATATTAATTTTAATTCTTTTTAATTAGTTTTCAATCTTAATGTAAAAATGATAAAAATTCTTTGTTTCATTGTTCATTTTTAGATTTTAATAAATTGTACTTACCAAATTTTGTTCTGCCATGTTGATTTTAGAATTCTTTTTCTGGAGAAAAGTCCACGAAATAGTGCCGAGTCCGGTTAAAAAAAAGGTCCAATTCAGGAGTGATTTACTGTTTATGAAGTATACGTATTTATACGGGAGATGTCTTTGTCTTTGTATGCGGACTGACATACCAGACAAATTATAGGATGAAAAAGAGGAAATTGGATGTATGTAGTCATATAAATTGATAATCTGTACAACTGACAAGAAAGTCAGACAATTGAACTGGCGGCATATACTGAATATTCTTTCTATTAGAAAGTACCTTAGCCACATGTTTTGGTAATTAGCAATTTTTTTTTTCAATGGTCGATAATTATGGATTCACACCTACCTGGATGACTTCGTGACATCAGGTAGGTATATAGATCGATTATTGGAAAATCAATACATGTCTCGCACCTATCTCCTTTTTGGAGATTTCTATACTCACCTGAAAATTTTAAACGCACCTAAAATAAAAATGCATAAAATGCATTCGGTGCTTTTAGAAATTTCTATAAGAACCAAGCTGCTATAGGCACCATTACCTACTCGTATCCTACATCACGTCACCTGTGTTGCCATATCTTTGATCATTCTACATCGTTGATGTTGTAATTGACTGTATTACTATAACACTTAGGTTATGGGCCGTGACAAAGTAACCATGAGTTAAGGTTGTTTTGCCGGCAAATACAAGAATTGCCGGCAAAAAGTAACCATGAGTTAAGGTTGTTTTGCCTGCATATCTTGACACAAGAATTGCCGGCAAAGAGTAACCATGAGTTGAGGTTGATTTGCCGGCATATCTTGACACAAGAATTGCCGGCAAAAAGTAACCACGAGTTAAGGTTGATTTGCCGGCATATCTTGACACAAGAATTGCCGGTAAAAAGTAACCATGAGTTAAGGTTAATTTGCCGGCATATCTTGAGAATTGCCGGCAAAAAGTAACCATGAGTTAAGGTTGATTTGCCGGCATATCTTCACACAAGAATTGCCGGCATATTGCTACCATCGTTGTAAAGGGCGGGAAATCAGCGCGTGAGTTTAAATGAAAACAGATTCTGGGATTCTGTTGCAAAGTGGAAGCTACATTCCAACATATTTCTTCAAGTACTGTAGAAGAGTTCACACGCATTATCGGCCCCCCCCCCCCGGAACGAAAAGTTCGGGGCATTGTCTGTTTGTTTGCTTGTCTGTCTGTCTGTCCGTTGTTCACTTTTGAACCGTAATAGATGAACATTTAAAGCGCCATTTAAATATATTGGAAACAATAAGTCACTCTCGACTGAAGAAATGTTTGACGTCAGATGATGTGATATTCCGGCTGTACGAACATTTATTTATAACCAAACCAATTGCAATGGTTCTGTGCTACGTGTATGTCCTTTCTTGCAGTCAGAATTAATATGCTTACATGTGACTGACTTGATAAACAATTTAGACCGATATTTAATACAAAGGGTTACAGAGGATGTAATACTGCGTTGTTTTTCTCTCTACATTGTATTGACTTTTGTCTTGCAGGTCACACATATTGATTAAAGACAACGAAAGTCCAGAAAACGAGTTAATGTTTCCATTGTTTGACGGGGATGAAGAGCAATTCACACTGCAGGATTTGCGTATGTATTCATAACAATTTACTATAGCTCACAAATATTAGAAGTTTGGTTCATTCTACGGCACAAAATACTATTTTTGTAGTGGCAGGTGATATACTTTGGCACCAGGAAGCCAATTAGTAAGAGTGATATTGTTCCAAAAAGTAGGAGAGTGCTACAGGGAGGCATGATGCAAGTTTGCCTTTTTGTTTTAAAGAAAATGTACAAAATCGACTAAAATTCTAAGAAATGGACTTTTTTCTGCACAAATAGCGTTTGGATCATAAGAAGAAGAACAGGTGATATATTTCCATGAAAATATAGTTAAGCAAATGGCCAAATCTCCATCATTTTTCATATTAATACTATTGACGATGGCATACACATTTTAGTTTTTTGTCTCTGCAACATCATCCCCCCCCCCGTGATACAAGACGCCACTTGCACAGAAAATGTGTTATATGGATACACACCTTGGGTATAAGTGGCGTCTTGTATCACGGGGGGGGGAATGATGTGTTATAAAATTGTTTCGTTTTTGGTTGATTATATAGTAAAAAATGGATGCTTTTCGCCCAAAATCTCCCTTAATTAGCAAAGTTTCAAAACAATGTTTGCACTTTACTATGGAGACCTATCCAGTCACTAATTTAAGTAACAAAGTATATCAATATACATACTTCAAAAATTGGGCAGATTAATGGGCATTTTTCTAAGCAAATCGTAACAGCTACTTTTAATTTTAATGAGTTCTATACACATATATATATATATAAAGCACAAGAGAAAATAAACAACCACGTTAGATATTCCAGCAGTGTCGGATCGGCGTAAAGCTGATACATGCACTCGCAAAAAAAGAATATATAAAGCACAAAAGAGGGTTGCGAGTGCTAACGACACTTAATAAAATTTAATTCTCAAATTTTCAATGCTCTACGGCATCTTCTTCAGGGAGCCTAGCTTACATTACAAAAAAGAAAAAGAAAAGAAAAAAGGAAAAACTTACACTAAGCTATTATATACATCGAGCCCGGGGTTAGTCAGCGTCAGTGATTCATGACCTTATTCTAAATAAATACCATATGCATTAATATTTACACTCATGATTTTTTTAATTATACACCACGACCTTTGGGATCATAAAATAGGCCAAAGTGACCCTTTCGGTTATAAACTGTGTCGATTTGACCAACACAGCCACTGTGACCTTTTAGGGTAGGGATATAAACTAATTCAAAAAGACCTGCGTAGGTCACCTTTGTGTCTTTCAACCTACAAAGTCACCTTCAACATTAGGTATAATAAATTAGGTCAAAGTGACAAAGTCAGCGTGACCTTTTGCGTGATTAAATAGGTCAATATGACCTACAAGGTCACTGACCTCTCCCGACAAAAGTACAACATAAAGTGACTTTGAATCTCTTTATGTTGTACTTTTGTAGGGAGAGGGCATCAATAATGTTGCATAACTTATGCCCAATTCCTTTTCTATGAATATGAAATAAAATATGTTAAAACTAACTGACCTTTTTGGGTCATATTTTGGTTTATGTTCACTGACTTTTAAAGAACATTTTCAACACGTACAACAAAGCATTTCGCCCATCTTTCGGTTACAAGTATAGTAATATTAATTTTTTCATATTTTCATAAACTAAAAGTATCAATAGGGAGCACGTTTTATTGTGCCATGTGCTGATGACAACTGATGAAGTGGTTTCTGATAATGGCAAGGCAAACAATTACGGGTTTTACAAGTCCCTCAATAACACGTGTTCCCTAGTGATACTTTTAGTTTATGAAAATATGAAAGAATTGATATTACTATATTGAGGGACTTGTGCAAGTCTAGATTTCAACACATTTGACAGATTTCTTTTCAGGGACAGAGGCAGACCCACATAGGGTTCCCCTACACATTCTCTATTCTGTTTATTTTTATTTATTATATTGAGCAATACAAAATATCAACTCAGTTTAAATATTCAAAACATACTATTATTTTGACAAATTAACACCAAAACAGTTAAGTGTTTTCAATTCCGCAGTCTCTTAAAATTGTCACTGCATGCATATTAACTCGGCACAATTTCGCGTTCGCGTTTTTACTTTTATTCTGAAACCATACTCGCTAAATCAAAATCTGCAATTTCTTTTAAAATTAGATTTCCAGTTTTCGATAAATGACGTAATAGAAAAGGTCAAATTCTCATATCTTCTAAGTAGATTCTGAATCAGGACACTCATTTACAATTATTTAAGTTAATTCATATTGATGTGATAAAAAATCAGAATATAAAAAATCATTGGTACTTCCGATTCGAGAGATATGACGTCATCGATGTTTAAAACTGTTATATTTGCTTTGTTTTTCGTCCGATATGTATCAATGTAGCTTTGATATATGCAAGTGAATGTCCCATTTCAGAATCTCGAAGAATCATTAAAATCAAACTTCCTGTTCTCAAGATACGAAGTCATGAAAACTTTAAACTGTCATTGTTTCTTTGTCTCTGAACCAATATATGACGGAATAAATGTATTCAATGCAGTTTTATGTACAGATTCCTTATGGCCAAGCATATTTTTTAATTGGGCGTCCGGTGTTGCATATATTAGACAATCATCTTTAGATTTGCATGCCCTGGCATTTCTTTGTCATTTTAAATTTTGATCGAGTATCTTTCAATATAGACTTTGACATGAAGATTATTCCGTTAAACTGTTGATCGATCTTCCGGTTCGTATTGTCATTTGACATACATGTAATTATAATTTTGTGTAATTCAAATATGCATTGGGACGACGTTTCGTCATAATGCATATTTGAATTACACAGAATTATAATTTTATAAATATGCCAGATGACAATATGTTCGTATTTCTTCTTTATTTTTCATTGAATCTCTTTCAAACTTTGCTTATACATGTATATACATTTGTAGACATTCACCTGTAGTTTACCCCTTTAAAATTTTAGATGATTTTTCTTCTATATTTGTGTGTTATTTTATCTGTCAATACGCAATTGGGCAACTACAGCATGTCCGTTCTGATTTGCAATTGGTCACCTACCTAAACCATTTGTTCAAAACGTTGGCGACTTTTCTGCCCTCATAAATGATGACGTCACGATTAAGTCAAGACAATCGAGATGCACAAAAATGTCCGTCCGACTTCTGGTATATATATATTCGATATATATTCCATATTTTCATTGGATCTCTTAAAGCTTTTAAGTTTGGTTTGTTTGTATATCTTTTGGCATATTCATTATCCCTGTAAATTTTTAGATTCTTAGGTGTTCGAGAAATTGTATGTTCCACTTATTTCTGTGATTTTCGACCCTTTTAATAAATAATATGTCTGATTTCAACAAAGGACAGAGGCAGACCTCCCTATTTTGTCTACAGGTTCAATTCTGGTTATATTTATTTATTATCTATCCAATAATTACACTCGCCACGTGACAAATTTACAGCCTTGCACTACACATCAATTAGATGAAATAAGCACCTACAGCGGCTTTTTAATATAGCATGTAGAGAGCATATATTAATTTAAAAAAATATATGGACTCGTGTATAAATGAAAAAAGTACTTGTCATGAACAAAACTTTGAGTTTTTGAATGTACACAACCAACACTTAAGATCTTATCTTTAATTTCAGAAGGTGCTTTTCCCATGGCTACGTGTTTACGATATAAAGACGCAAATGACTCTCAGCTTCACCATGTTCTCTGCAGAGATGGTAAATTTTGTATGCCAGAGGGTGGCTGGATAAAGGAGGGACGACAATATATTGCAGTATCCCAAGGCGGTATGTACAAATATATCCTTCTGTAAATATACTGAATCCCAAAAGAAACGACACGTAGTCGTTATTTCAAATTATTATTTTACAGTTAACATATGACATTCAAATTTTCAATTACACAGAACATTTATCAACAAAATGCGCGTGCTCCGATGATGTTGACCCACCATCAATCACATGGGAGTCATTTACAAAATATGCCAAAAGAGGATGCATAATTCTTTCATTTCACAACCGCATGGGAGTGGGGTCTTAGATGACAAATTGTGGAAATAACGTTCAATGTATGAGGATCAAGATAATGTAATTTTTGTCCCAAACTCCGATTTTGTCCCCTAATCATCGCTCGTCGAGTAGCAGAACCTTTCCTAATGTTAACGTCTTCAAGTTCATTAGCATCATTTAAAAGCAGATAAATTTACAGCATGGACCGTACGTACGTTTCGGGTATTTAACCCTCATTAGTGATCCTCAATCTAAACAATGAAATATGGCCAAAATCTATGAAAATTATATCCAAAATATACTAAAAGACATAGCAAGATGGCTGGGATATGATGCTACAGGACCCAGGTTTCAGACATTTTAGAAAATTTTGTTAACAGAAAATTTCGAGTGCGTCTGAAGAATCGACCAGCCGAAATTGATCGAACTTGGCTACATGTGCTCTCGGGGACTCTTGGTCCACCAGCAGTGACACTCACCAAGTGGAACAAATGTTAACGTCTTCAAGTTCATTAGCATCATTTTAAAGCAGATAAATTTACAGCATGGACATTACGTACGTTTCGGGTATTTAACCCTCATCAGTGATCCTCAATCTAAACAATGAAGTATGGCCAAAATCTATGAAAATACATTTCCGTCATAAACCGTATAAAGTATAAACTTTTCGAGTGAATCATAGACATTAAATTTATTTACAGACAATCAGTCAAGGGTACAACGATTCCAAGAATACAGGCAGAATGTTGCTAGAAATAGGGGGCAATTTTCCGGTTATAGAAGAAATCAAGTGGCTAGGCATGATGCACGCAAATCAACTAGTCTAAGTTGCCTTCCCATTTTCTATGTATATACACATGTACATGTATAATATATATCCCCCTTGCAAAATAAATAAGAATTCAAACATACGTTTAGGAAGATCGGTTCTGTTTACCAAGTACTATAAAGACTCAAGGACACAGCTGAATAATAATGACATTTCTACAAATTTATTTATGGCGGGTGCGGCTAGTCACGCAGGAGACGACGACTCCTTAGCACCTGGTCTCACCTCTGGTTTCAAGGGGTCCATGACTGACCATGGTGTGTTTGTTTGTGCCACATCTAAGACAGTTCAGTTCTTTAGTATTTCACATTGCAGTATTACAAATTGATATAGCCATCCAATATATTAACCTCCATTCATTGATATATAGAGGGTATATGATACTTACCAGTAGCTCAAATGATCGCTCATCGTCAGTCGTCGGTCCGTCAATTTTTCCATCCCCCCTATCTTGTGCAACCTATAACCCCATAGACTTTGAACAATCATAGTCACACTACCAAAATGGTGTGTGTTAGAGGTGTCGCTTCGCCTTACGGACACGATAATTTCGCCTGACAAGGTACAATATTTAACATATAGTGTACAGTCGCTTCAGCATACGAAAGCGACATGGAAGCCGTACATTATCGCTGTTAAATATTGCACCATGTCAGGCGAAGCTATTGTATCCGTAAGGCGAAGCGACATCTTTAACGTACACCGTTTTATTAGTGTGATAGTACAGTGATACGCATCAAGGTGCATGATCTATACTACTCAGCTAGTCAGCGGTCCAAGGACAAGGTCACTCTTACGGTACATTGGTCTTCGTGTTTCAACAACACATCTCGTTACACGTTCACATTGTTTTATGGATTACAGTAAAACTGGTGGAACCATGCATGGTTCCCATTTGCGTATTTGTATTTCCGCTTAAATCGCTTAGGGTGTATCAAAGTTTTGCAATTTGCTTGTCTGTCTACTCGAGCTTCTTTGCACATTTTCCGGTGTCATATAGTGGATCAACCCCCCTAGCAGATCTTCCCCCAGGATGATCTACTGTATAGTAGAACTCCCCCCTGGTTGATGTTTCACTATATAGCAGATCATCCCCCTTCCAAAGCATAGTCGATCAACCCCCCCCCCCCCCCCCCCTGTACTGTTACCGACTTAGAATTTACACAAAATTCATTATAAGCGTAATAAAATGAATGCCTTAAACGGTCAAGACATATCCGGATTAACAAAAATTATATAAGTGGGGAGGTTTTGTTATATAGTACAATATCCCGCTGTGTATCGAGAAAATGTTTTCAGTATGGCTTAACTATTTCAAAGACATTACCATCTTTTGATATTTGCGTTGGGAATTTACATGTACCTTCTAATCATATACAAATATTTAGATTTTGCATCCAGCTTTTTGTTAGCGTGAGTATAAACTACAGGCAAGAGCGGAAATTATCAAGATATATAATCATTCTGAACAAGGAAAGTTTATTCATAACTGGAAAGGTTATCCGGAATACTTAGCAATGGGGGAAGATCTACTATATAGTAGATCATCCCCGGGGAAGGTTTGCTATGACAAGGGGATGATCTGCTATATAGTGAAACATCCCCCGGAGGATAATCTGCTATATAGTGGAATATCTGGGGGGGGGGAGTTGTACTATATACATGTAGAAGATCCTCCCGGGGGATGGTCTGCTATATGACACCGGCGGTACCAATGTGTGGATATAAGACTATTTTGGGCCTCATGTTTCAGCTCAACATTGGCATTGGTTGTGTCACACGTGGGAAGTTTACAAGAACAGCAGCAAATAGTTCCCGGCCGGGAGGAATTGTTACCGTTGGCCCTTTTGAAGTCAACACAAATACGGTTTCGGATATAACGTCAGCAGCATTCAATAAATTCAGAACGCAGAACATCAACTTTCGAAGGGCATATATTAGCAGCACAGAGTTCCTCCTAATGTACCCCGATGGAACTCTAGTGAAGAACTTGCCAGATGGTTCAACTGCTTTTACTATAGAGGGCTACATGGCCTTTATTGACCCGAAAATGAAATATGATCGTCTGAGACTGTAATTATGTCAAAGAGGTAAGCTGCAGAAGTACCTTTTTGGTCAGATAAATTGCTTTCAAATAAATTCTGTTTGAAAATACTGATAATAGCAACATTTTATTGAATTTATTTTCGTACGTTTTGTTTGGTTTGCATTTACTGAATGGTTTGCTCCGCATTTTCGAACAACAGTGGCAAGTTAGAGAGTTGGTGATTGTGGTTTGGAACTTACATACAATGTTAAATATATTTAAGTTCCTTGGGTTAGTCTAGCCTCTGACATTTAGATGCGAAAGTACATGCAGGCGGTTATCTTTACTAACCTAATGGAGATAATGAAAATCTTCAGAATGACATATGTGTTTTGTTAAACGTCTTTAAATTCAATAGCATCATTTAAAACCTGATAAATTAACAGCATGGACCAGACATGCACGTTTCGGGTACTAAACCCTCGTCAGTGATCCTCAGTCTAAACAATGTAATAGGGCCAAAAAGTATGATAATTATTATGTCCAAAAATGTATCAAAAGACGTAGCAGAATGGGTGGGATATGATGCTACAGGACCCACGTTTTAGAAATTTCAAGAATTTTGTAACAGAAAATTTCATTATACACAAAAAATCACAATTAGAACTGTTCTCTTGCGAACATAAAACAGCGCAAATTATTATCCGGTATTTGATTCGCGAAAGAATCATGGCAATCCGAATATTCCTATTCGATTGGGTCAGGCTATGTTTATATCCCCGGTGTAAACATTCTAGCCTGAAGCGTCTGTGTCACAGGAGGTCAAATATGTCTGCTCCTCTGTACATCGTATTTTTATGATCTGACACAGAAAGAAACTTTTATTTATAATTGTTTAATACCATGAAGTAGAACCCCTGAATATTATGAATATAATCATTCAATTACGCTCACTAATTACATTAGGCTTGATGTAATTTAATTAGAGAGCACACTAAGAACTATCTAATTGCTAACAAATGGAGAGCTCTCTAATTATTTTAAGAGCTATCTAACTGAATTAATGCGCGCTCTAATTCGGTTACATGTACATCGCGGACTAATTAGCTAAAGACGTGCTGAATGGAAATACGAATCAAAAATATTGCACGAATTAATTACTTCGCGCATTAAATATTTGATTTTCTGTTAATCTGTATAATTTCCATAGCTAAAACCCTTTGGTTATCTTATATTTATCTTGCTTCATTTCGATTTAGGTTTGAGTGTATTGGAGGGAGGCCCCATTCCAGACTTCCTAGACCAGGCAATGTCGGACACAAATGAATCGGAATTCCTGGATCAATTTCGAAAGGGCATGGACAGAGTCGGTTTGGCAACGGTAAGTTCTTACATTTTTAGCACAGGGACCACCTTACAGGGAGGTTTTCCCATGTTTTTCTCTAGATTTCCCAGTTTTCCCTCGATTTTCCAACAAATCAAGCCAATCCATAATTCAACAGTAGTGTAACATGTAAGGTGGCCCCTGTGATTTTAGTACTACAATTATACGATCTAAATCTGGATTACAAAATACATGCATGTACAGTGTAAGAGAAATGAACGCAGAATGGCAAGTGATGCAAACCTTTACTTTAGATGATGATTATACATGATATATGTTATTTATGTTCGGGACCAAATTAGTTTGACAATAAAGTAGCTATCTATATCTGTATGTACGTAGCTGTTGAATCGTGTTTGAAACTGATTTAAATGTCTTTGCGGTTCTTATTTCAACCCTCGCAAGCAAAGACGCTAACAGTGAACAAGCTACTGCAAATTTTCAAGTGCAATTTCCACGAGGTGGGTTCAAAAAGAAAGGAGGGGATCTCCAACAACACCTAGTTGCAGCATCAACAGCAACCTCCCAAAACACCCACTGTAAAACACAAAAATGACACGCACAGAAAGAGACGCAGTAGTACAATGAACGTCAAATTACAGAAAAACATAAAACACAAATGACTACACATAAACCAACGAGACCGATGGGTAAACGGTGCCGACTTAGGACGGCCATCTGCCTCGTGAGTAGCAGACGGTGTGGTTATCCTGGATTACGTGCGCACAACCCTCCCACTATTCCGATTACCCAGAGGTCTCGAAGAACGTACAATTGTGGTGTAAAACAACCTCCTCACTGTCAGATGACCACACACAAACAAGACCGCAAAACGCAGGGGCCCAAGCAACACAGATGAATATGTAAATTGATATAAAAAGAGGGCATGCGTAATACGACCTGTGCTCTGCCGGCTGTAGCGAGCTAATGTATGTTATCACCCGAGGAGTCCGACTGACATTCAGAGAGGACAGGTGGTCGGGGCCCTGTCTTCTCTAAAGAGGTTTGGACAGGGCCCGTCATGGAGTCCCGTCGTCACAGCCAGTCAGCGTGCAAGTATTAAGGATGCGCTGGTACAAGACTGTAGATTGGTCAAGTACCAAGCCTAGTGTCCGTCTGGTGACATAAGGATCATATCCACGGTATAAGAGGCGTTTGATGATTCTGACGCATTTTCGATAGTAATTCTGTCTACCTTTGATCCTTCTAATTTTGTTGATCATGTCACCATAAAATGCTGGTTGCGAAATACCCAAAGTAATATACTCTGTTGCTCGTATGGGTCCGAATTTCAAAAGTAGTTGACAATAATTTTTGTAAAATTTCCAGAATGTCTTGACAAGTTTGTGAAAGCGAAAACCTTGACCTAAAAGTTTCTTTGTTATTTGTAAATTTCTATCATGAAAATCCAAAACATCAGTACATGCTCTAGCATACCGGATGAGCTGCGAAATGTAGATACCATAAGACGGTAATCTAGGAACATCACCGTCAAGCCAGGGAAAATTTACTATATTGAATCCAAAGTCATCTCTTTTGTCATACACCCTTGTATGAATCTCTCCATTAATAATTTTGATATTCAGGTCCAAAAATGGTGTTTCTGTGTTTGTGACGTTCGCCTTGTTTAGAGTCAGTTCCTGTGGATAGATGACATTTTTATACTTTTCAAAAACAGGATTGTCGATAGTAAGGATATCATCCAGGTACCTAGAAGTACCATTGAAACATTTCACATCATCATGTTTTCTTTGTTTTTGAAGATTTTGGATAAATTCTTTTTCATACGTGAATAAAAATAAATCTGCAACAAGAGGCGCACAATTAGTACCCATAGGGATCCCTACAACCTGCTTGTCAAATGACCGTCAGAAGGAAGAGCAAACCTACAGGCTCTTCGTTAAGTACACCCGTGAAGTATTTGGTAAGTACATAATATTATTGAGTGTTACTAATATTATAAACAATTAATTGACATTATAAATAAATCCGTGCTTTTTTCAATGTGCCAGGTTGTTTGGAAAAGAGGTGTCAAAACAACCAGGCTCTCGCTGTTTGTAGAAATGTATCTAATTTAGAACCAAAACATTGTTTTGTGTGTGCAAAGAAATATTTTGCTGACAATGTCTTATGAAGGACACAGTTTAAGTTTTAAGATTTGAAGACAACTCGGATCTTAGGCAAATGTATAAAATAAGTACGAAATGGAACTGAATACTGATTGCACTCATTTCATTATAGCTGGAAGAAGACAGCCAGTCACCCTAGGAAAGATCTTAGCCTTTGGGACCGGCTGTACGTCAGAACCAATACTAGGGTTTGCCATCCGACCCGAAATTGAATTCGTTCCAGGGGTAATCTTTGCCACGGCGTCCACCTGCATCAACCGACTAAATTTACCGCTACAAGGCGAGTACTCGGAAGACCAGTTCTTCAATTTTCTGGATCTGGCGTTTACCAACGAGTTTTTTGGGATGGAGTAAATGGGGTGTGGCTGATTTACTCACAGGATGCAAAGTTTGCATATATGCAAAATATTTTTGGGCATGATAACGAATTTCATAGTGTTTATACACACCGGGGTGCAAATATACTCCTATTCAGATATATATATCCTACAAATTTTAATTTGCATATCTTTATATTTATTCATGTATTCTTGGTCAGTGAACGCAAAGCAAATTTACACAAGTATGCAAATGTAATTTTCCCTTTCATTTCTTGTAAAATATTCTGTTAAATTTGAATATTTTTGTGTAAAATTGAAGAGACATATTAATAATTCACATTTTATGACAATAACTTTACAAAGAAGTATGAGTGAACGCACAAAAGTTTTCACAACAATCTTGATCAAGTTCACAAATCAGTAATTACATTGTACCTTGCGATTCTATAAATATGCTCCATTGCCCAGAAACGATCATACTCAGTTTTCGACAACATTCATGTAAGTTCTGCGTATCTACAAAATCTATGCCAATTTGGCACCACGTGTGTAAATCAGCACTTATGAAGGACCTATGTTATAAACTGATAGTGGTGATACAAATGTATATACACAGTATATTATGCATGCATTATTACATTTGTACGTATACCCGGTTCTGACTACTTTGCATTGCAACAAGAGGACGCATATATGAGGACGTGTATATCATACACTGTCTTAATTTAAACTGTGTGTCATTAACACAGCCCAGTTCAATCAACATTAAAAGGATTGTGCCATTTCTCAACCTGATACCTTCCCATCAAGTATGGAGCTAATGCGTATTAAAATGCATCTACATTTGTATATATATGCATGTATACTCTTTATTCGTTTCATTAATGTATAGTTTACACACTTGGCACAAATGTTGAAATTTGAATATGTTTTGCATTACATTTTGTATTGCCTTAAGAAAAGGTATTATATATTTTATCATTATAGAAACGCGAATGTAACACGATATGCCAAGTTTTTCTTACTGCTGCACTTTGTCAGTTCGTCCTCATCTGTTCATATTTGGACATCTTCGCATGAACATCTGAACGGAAGCGGGTGTTACCATGGTAATTTTAAAAAAATGTCAAAATGTATCTCATTATGTAAAGAAATATGTTATCCTCTTTTTAACTATAAAATCATCTCAGTAAGTCTGTGATAGTTCTTGCCTGCACATTTTACCAATATAGGACGTCACTTAACACGTACGTAGCTTGTCATTGGTGACTTTCTCGTCTATCCTTGCACGGTTTTAACGGAGAATTAATTACACGATGGTTCAAAATGGATATATTGCAAGATATCGGGTTTATTAAAAAGGCAATATATGCATCTTTCATTTTCAGGTTTGTACCGCTCGGCCAAATAATGGCAGTTATAAGTGAACAGTGAAATTCTTTAATATTTGCATTTACATTTTTCAGTGATCTATTGTACAAATCCATTTTCTTGGCTTTTGCTGTCGTGTTTGATCATTAAATAGTATGTTAAAAGGTTTTGATTTGTTTGGACTTTGTTTGATTATCTGAATACCTAGATCCGCCATTGCTTTGGTAATAGGTAGTAAAACGGTGCATCACACTGTATTCAATAGTTTGGGCGGATGTTTAAATATTAAAGGGGAGGAGGCAAGATTAGGAATAAATATGCACTACATATGAAACAACTGAAGTCCATTATTATACGTGATTTACTAAATGTACACGTCGTTAGTACAGATCCATGTTGTATATGCTACTAATCGTTTTCTGATATTGCATCCCTCAACAGAAAATAATTCTCCAAACATTGTTCCCAGGATTGTGGGTGATTCCAGTTGACAGTTTGCAGTCTCTCTTTTGCAGTATTGTCGAAATCAAGGGAACCAGATATAGATTCGTAGGAACACTGAGAATATGCCCACCGCAAGTCTTCTCTATCAATATCCATTAAACAATTTCTTCCACCTACAAAGAATATAGTCACAGTAGTGAATAATGTTACCTATAATAGTGCGATACTCTGACATATATCTGCAATATTGTTGTATCAGAAAAACAAATTCATAGAATTGTGGTCCACCGCGCGACAACAAAATTGACCTTGAGGTAGGTCAAATGTCAAGGCCATGGCATGGAAAGGATCATGCATGCCAAATATGATGCTCCACCATTATTACTTCAGAAGCTATTGCCCAGGTAAAGTTTATCTGACAGACAGACGGACAGGCAGACAAACGAGTTTGAATGTCCCCCGCTTTCACGAAGCGGGGTGGGGCACTAAAGGCTGTGCTAAGTCGTCTAGACTAAGTGTAAACCATTGCAGCCCCTGTCTCAATAGAGACTTTGATAATCAACATACTGAATTTCAGTGATTATCAGTATACTTGAAATATTCTTTATTCTCTTTATATCGTAATGTATATCACCTCCCAAAGAACTCATATATACAACACCTGTTTCTTCTGGAGTGCTGTACAAAAGGATCGGTTTTCCATTTGGAATAGCTGCCTGGCGTAAGTGGGAAATATGATGATGGTTCCAAGTGTCTCGTACTTCGTCAAGTTCTTTTTGTATGAATGATGAGAAGCAAAATCGCACACAACGCCTATTTAGAATAATAAAAGGATACTGGTCATTTAAAGTAAAATAGATACCAAAGCTGGTTTTTAAGCTCATAGTCCAAACAATATGACTTTTAGTGTTTGTGAAACACTTAGGCCTCCGGTGGCAACAAAGTCCGAAGTGGCTACTTTTAGAATAAAAGTCACGGTAAGTGTCACAAGGTCAACTCCCTTGATGTCATCTGAAAAGGTTTCATTAATAGAGTATGCATGCCAATTCTCTATATCTTATGCTCCATACATGTAAGTTATGACCAAGGTTAAAATTTTTGTTTAAAATTGCTATTTTTAGAACACAAGGTCATGGTCGAGATTATAAGGTCACCGACCCTGGTGTCACTTGAAAGGGTCTCATTAATTAGGGTTTGCTCTGTCTCTCTTGGCTCAAAAGTTATATATAGCCAAGGTTAACGTTTTGCCAAAGGGTCAGTCACAGACGGACGGAGTCACAGACAGACAGACAGACAGACCAAAAACTAGATACCCCCGAATTCTATTCCGGGCATAAAAATGGTAACACATAGGGAAAATTGTCTCATCGAGAAGAACATATGCAAGTCCCAAAAGTAAGCGTCCGTTGTTGTAAAACACGTGTTGAAAAAAAAAAACAACAACACAAACTCAATATAACTTGAGAAATGAATTTTACGTCATACTTAATAAGCATAACGCGATGCTTCATTTCATAAGGATAGTGTCATTAAAAACAACTGTAATTTCAAAAAATAACTAAATGTTATTTGAAAATAAGCTTAACGTCATAAAAGCGTCGGCCTCGGTCAATATACCATATATTTTATCCTTTCTCATAATATATAATCATCACGTTAAAATTAGTTTCTTTTACAAATTTCAATACATGAAATAAGATTTACATCAAATACGTGTCTATTAATAGTAGTAAGATTTAACACCGAGTTGATGTGAATTTGTCACTTCTGACAATATTTACCGAAAACATCACATCTTGTAAATGTCTGTGATCACAAATTTCATTTTCGAAAATGTAATTTGAGAAATATGCCTCTAGAAACAAAATCACAGATGAAAATGAAATGTAGCAGATCTCTATGCCGGTTATAAATGCACCTATCACTATAAAGATAAATGATTCACGATGTTCATACAAGTCACACAGAATTTGACACAAAGATGCAATTTTTTTTTTAAATATATTTATATAACAAAAGGAAAGTACGATACATTCCAAAGAAGATGGAGCACATTTCATATGCTATTTTCATAATTATTTATGCACAAAATGAAAGAATTAATTATATTTATATATTTGCTTAGTTTAGTATGAATGAGTGAGTGAATGTGGGTATAAGAGTTATCTCTCTTCTTCCTTTCTCTATATAAAAAAAAACTACACTGAGAACAATATACTTAGAATGTATGATGTAATGAAGTGTAACAAAAATAAAAAAAAAAAAAAAAAAAAAAAGATGCAATTTTTTCCATAGTTGACCCAATTGCGATAGTCTGTATGTCATCAACGTGATAACGTCATATATTCAAAACAAGGCTATTCATCGTGCAATACGTGTATCGGATAACACTGCACAGCTATCAACCAATCGTTACATATTACTCATGTAATGTTATTATATTTTTCAATATATTCCAAAATTCGCACTTTTATAAGACGGACGATAACAATATAAACGTACCTTACATGCGTCTTTCGTCTCAGGAGTGTTTTTACTGTATACAACCGTACATCAGAAATAGCCCCCAGTCGGACCACTTAGGTAGGATCTCTACACATTGCCAGCATAGTAAGTCATATTTCAGTATTAAATTGCCATACCTAATATCATCATAGTAGAGGCAATAGATACAACATGTCATACGTTTAAATTCAAGCTTGAAATACATGAAAATGGCACAAACAACAAGCGCACACGTGAACGGCCTCTAGTATCGTGTTCGTGTACGGCATCATGCTAAAGCGATGCATCATGCCCACGCGGTGTACGAACTAATGCAAAATAATTTTGTGTATTATACTTTTAACTATTCACTAAATATATACTTTTCAATGAACCGTGTACTTTGCAAATTCAAATTCTTCATTCTCATAACCAATGAACATAAAAGTATCGAGAAAACATTACATAATGCCATAGAGTGATGATTATGCATCAGGCTGTACACGTAGCTATTTCCGCTGTACGGTTATATACAGAGGTTTTAAAACAATGAAATTTAAACCTGATTAAAAGTTGATCGCACGATTCTGAAACCTTCTCCTGAATTACAGAAAAGTGACTGTAGACTTCCAATGACGACATTTTCTGTACCAGGGTCTGACTGCAGCAGAGCAGGACAGATCACAAAGAAGACCTCGAAGTCATGGCACTCGAAAATATAATAGGCCTGAGATACATAGTTTCTCCTTCGATGACTTGGTTCCATTTTTGAATGAGCCTCTAGGCCTGCATTATATTCGTACCAAATTATACTCTGTTCCTTTACGGAAGTTACACGAAATCTACGATTATACGAAGGACCTCGCATATAACGATACACGTTCCCCAGAATACAGACTACAAGGAGTAATCTTGGACATTTCTACTTTTCGTTTATTTCAAGCAGTTAGATCAGATAAATCAGAGGAGAAAACAAACGGCGGGTGTTGCATGCAAGCAGGAGATGCTTACTCTTCCTGGGCACCTGATCTCACTCCCATATCGGGAGTTAGCTTCTTTTCATGTGGTGGAGGTTTTTGTTTGTTTGCTTTGGTTCCTGTTTTGTCCTGATTTTGTATGCCTTCGGTTTCTGATTTTCTGAATTATCGATTTTGTGCTGTATACAGGGATATGGTCATTATCCATATTTGTCATTTCATTAAAGTAAGATTTGCAAACAAAGGTATTGATAACTTGAATCTTGGTCAAATTTTGAATCACAAAACTGTCACAGAAAAAATCCCACCATATTTCAAAAGAAAAGAAACTCCTTGTATTTCCTATAGCTACACACCACCAGTTGCATCTAAAATTTACAATTACAAACGATTCCTGCAGTGTATTGATTTAAGTAATCCCTCACTACATCCACTTCCCTGCGAATGTTCTTCGTCGGATTTCAACTACTCTCCTTGTGGACACGTTATTACTGGTGACCTTAGTATAGTCAAGAACGACAAGTTGAGAGAATTGTTAAAAAAGGTCCCAAATACAGAGAAAGTATGTCCTTTACATGGAACCAAAATGTGAAAATTATCATGGACTCTTGTGAGGAATATGCAAGACGTTGGGCAAAGAAAGAGGATGTACAGCTCGACACCCTTTCCGAATGGATAAAATCAATCAGAGGGTTACTTTTATCTAGAATTAACCGATTAAAATTAACTGTGAACACCAGATTCGTGTCTATATTTAAAGACCCTGATGTTATCACAGAACTTACCTACCTCCAAGAACATTATGTCATCACACCAGCGGACAAAGCCTCAAATAATTACACATTTACTTGCAAAAAGTACTATTTCGACAGTCTAGTTAAAGAGTTGGGTTTAAATTCGACACCTGGAAATCCAACTTACACCCCAACAAACCTTTCTGCCTCTGAAATAATAGATAACCACAAATCAGCTCTTGCTTCCTTTGGCTTCGACACTACCAATTTAGATTTAGATTTACCATACTTATACTGCATACCTAAAATGCATAAGAATCCGTACAAACAACGTTTCATCGCTGGTTCCTCAAAATGTTCTACCAAATCTGTATCGATCTTACTCACCAAAGTTTTATCTGAAATCAAATCTGGGCTACAAAAATATTGTTCGACAGTATATTATCGCAGTGGTATCAACCAGATGTGAATTTTAAAGAATTCGAAGGAACTTTTAGAACATCTGAAATCCACTCATTTTAGTAGAGTCCATTCGATCAAAGCCTTTGATTTTTCGACACTTTACACTACAATTCCACATTCTAAATTGAAAGAAAGACTCGCAAAAATTGTAAGTAATGCGTTTACAAGTAAGAACGGTAATCGCAAATACAAATTTATTGTTGTTAACTATGACAAAACCTACTTTGTAAAAGAAAAGTCAGATTCTGAAAATAAGTACACTGAAACAGACATTATTCAGATGTTAAACTTTCTGATCGACAACATTTTTGTGGTGTTTGGAGGAAAGGTCTTCCAGCAAATTGTCGGAATTCCAATGGGGACCAATTGTGCCCCACTCCTTGCCGACATTTTCCTTTACTCGTACGAAGCTGAATTCATTCAATCTTTGGTCTCTGAAGGGAAAAGATACTTAGCTTCTGACTTCAACTTCACTTACAGATACATAGACGATGTGTTGTCCATCAATAATCCAAAATTCGCGGATTACCTGAGCAGTATCTATCTTTCGGAGCTTGAAGTCAAAGAAACTACAGAGACAAATAATTCAGCATCCTATTTGGACATAATGTTGTCCTACGACACTGATGGTCACATGAACACCTCACTCTATGACAAACGTGACGACTTCAATTTCAGCATTACGAACTTTCCTTTTCTGAGTAGCAACATCCCTTCATCGCCTGCTTATGGCGTTTTCATATCTCAGTTGATACGCTATGCCAGAGCAAGTACCAAATATACGGATTTTGTTCTGAGAGCTAGGCGTCTTTCAGATAAGCTTCTCAGTCAGGGATATGTTTGTGACCGACTAACATCGTCACTGAGGAAGTTCTACGGTCGATATGGGGAACTCGTCATACACTTTGATGTCCCACTGTCCAGAATGGTGGATGATATTCTGTCATAGACCATTTGAACCATCCAACCAAAGATTGTACTGTATATCTTCCAAAATGGAAGTAACCGGATGTGACAGTTATACCGAATTGAAGCGACGGGTGTTGCATGCAAGCAGGAGATGCTTACTCTTCCTGGGCACCTGGTCTCACTCTCATATCGGGAGTTCGCTTCTTTTCATATGGTGGAGGTTTTTGTTTCTGTTTGCTTTGGTTCCTGTTTTATCCTGATTTTGTATGCCTTCGGTTTCTGATTTTCTGAATTGTCGATTTTGTACTGTAGACGGGGATATGGTCATTATCCATGTTTGTCATCCTATGTATAAATTCATTTATAATAGTTTTATACTAAAGAAACATATACTCATATCTATTCTCCATATACATGTAAAATTGTACAGTGATTTGTCTATCCACCGTCCTACATGATTTCTTTAGTGCTAAATGGGTCGCTTTTGGACTCGCCAGTCTATTAACAAAAGAAAGCCAGCACAATACAGACTTCGAAATACTATGCATTGTATAATCATGAATTTAGCTACTCATAAGTATTTTTCATCATTGAAGATTAAATATGATAAATAAGGAAGAACAATTGCTAGTTCCAGTTGACATCTGTTTGGTGCATTGGATTTTACCATTGTTCTCGGTCTAAGCTTATGACCTCATTCTTGGGTTGCAAGTCCGAACCCACCGCAAGACAGAGGGATCCGGTCTCGGGAGCACCGTTTTAAGCTTATCCCGTGGATTTTCTTGATCGAGCACGTTAAATATAACTCTACTGAATGTTCAAGCCACCTGCATATGTATGTGTCGTCACATGCATCAACTTACTATGTCATAAAGCAACATAAACAAACAATCAGCTATGTGGAAATAAAATACTTTCAATCAAACGAACAGCTGTAAGTAAATCAGATGTTTACATACCATTGCATTCCTCTACACACTTTAAATAATATCTTGCTATCAAAGAAGGGTCGTTGTTCGATGGACCAACTGCTAACCACATTATTTTTCTGGAATACCTTTAAAATGACAGTAACAGCACTTACTTAAAATTAATAGATATGCTGTATGAAAACTGAAATATACAATATTATTATTACAATAATATCTATTTTTTTACTTTTTGATTATTTAAGAATTGAATATTTTTTATCATTTTACTGAATAATGGAACGTTAGAGATGAGACCCGGTGCGATACATAAACATGCGTAGCGGAGCGAAGTGCCATCCTCATAATTATATAAGAATTTATTTCTCCACGAAAGAAATGCGAAGGCTTTGAGTAAATTCCCTGTATACATGCAATAGGCGGATCTAGAAATTTTTGAAGGGGGGGGGGGGTGCAGCCTCTCATGACAACTTTTTTCTTCCATTCTGTCCAGAAAGGGGGGGGGGGGGGGGGTAGCAGCCCTAAAAAAGGCAAAAATTGACACTTTTTTGGTCAAATGTTCTGACCAAAGGGGGGGGGTGCAACCCCCGCAACCCTCCCCCTAAATCCGCCGATGCATGCATATACAGTCACGGCGCGGTCGATGGTTTTAGTACACACACTACCACACATGCCCTAAAACATTTCTGCACTTAGTAATACTGTACACAGTGCACGTGACATCACTGAATTGCAGTGCATTCCAGAACTGCAGAAAAGGTCAAAATGTAGATTTGATTTTGATTTTTTTTAAAAGAATGCTACGTCCCCGATTGATCTTCGACTTGATTGCCATGGGTGCAATTCTCGAAGAAAGTGAACTTTTATGTTGACAGGGTTGGTTTAAGAAGACTATCTAGTTAGGGATATCCATTCTACAAGCTTAGCTTTTAAAAAAGCTTAGGGTGCGAACCTGTAGCAGTTTATATTGAACAGAAAAAAAGATAATTTTTTATGCAAATTTTCCAAAATGACCTTCTTTAAAAGAGGCATGTAGACATTCCACTATGCACACATACACATGTATATACTGTCTACATTCCCCTGCAATGAAATGTTAAAAGGCTTCATACATAATATGTAGCAGTAGTACTTAAAGTACATGTGATCGTACGTATTCATTTTATGTTCTTAATAACACGAAACGAAATATCAACGAGAAAACAGCAAACTACCTACCTCAACATGGCACACGGATCTCTGTGAAACTAATACTTCTAACTTTCCCATGTGTGTTGCTCATTAAACTGCACGCGATTTACATTACACGAAATTGACTGTTCACCTTCATTTTCCCGCCTTTTTACAATAATGACAACAATAATATGCCGGCAATTCTTGTTTCAAGATATGCCGGCAAATCAACCTTAACTCATGGTTACTTTTTGCCGGCAATTCTTGTGTCAAGATATGCCGGCAAATCAACCTTAACTCATGGTTACTTTTTGCCGGCAATTCTTGTGTCACGATATGCCGGCAAATCAACCTTAACTCGTGGTTATTTTTTGCCGGCAATTCTTGTGTCAAGATATGCCGGCAAATCAACCTCAACTCATGGTTACTTTTTGCCGGCAATTCTTTCGTCAAGATATGCCGGCAAAACAACCTTAATTCGTGGTTATTTTTTGCCGGCAATTCTTGTGTCAAGATATGCCGGCAAATCAACCTCAACTCATGGTTACTTTTTGCCGGCAATTCTTTCGTCAAGATATGCCGGCAAAACAACCTTAACTCATGGTTACTTTTTGCCGGCAATTAGTCTTATATTTGCCTGCAAAACAACCTTAACTCATGGTTACTTTGTCACGGCTTATATCGGCCATCGTATCTTTAACTCATGATTGCAATTGCATTGCATTGTATGCGTTGTGATAACAAATTCAGCACTCAAATCATGCAAATTAAGTTGGCCAATAAGCAGATAAGAAATTGTCACGTGACTTTTTTTTTCGAATTTTGTCATGTTTGTCAGAAATCTTTCTAGAGAGGTTATAATATGAGCAATCAAAAGTAAATATGTTTACATATGAACAGATTCATGTGTACCATATTATATAGTTTTATAGAAAGGGTTTCCTTTTAAACTTTGAATTTCTTAAACATGTTAAAGGCAAAGAACAAAGAGATCACATACCTCCCACTTTGATTATTGTTCCGTGGTACAGGACTTTTGATGCGTTTCCTTTGATTTTCCATTTCATTTCCACTTTCTCTCTCTGACTAAAGTCTCCAAGAATCTTTAGATCGGGGTCACGTCTTCCAACGACACTAAGGCTAGCATCTTCAGAAAAATAGATGCAAGCAAACATTTTGAAAATCGTTCTTATACTGTACACTCCTCGTATATCGCGCGCTGTTCTAAGAATGGTAGTCAGCAGGTCAAATGTTACCAGATGTATCGCTGCGAGGCTGGAAGCTGTGAGGGGCTCCATGGGGGAAATTGCACGTCATTAATCAATTTTTGTTCGATGTTGATGCCAAAAATTAATTGTATTTCAGATTTTTTTTCCTTTTTTTCTCAAAACAATAAAAAGAAAATTCAGCAGGTACCACGTTCTCAACAAAGCAAACCTGTGCGATAAATACATTATATTCTTTGAAAGGATAATTATAAATTGCAAAGTCAGTTAAGGCCGGATAACTTTTGTATGCAAGATCGCTAAACATAATAAAAGATTAGCATTAGACAGATATCAGACTCGAAATGGTCTAGCGTCACTGATATTTTTTCTGAGAACGTACGTCCCACTTTCTGAATCATGACCTTTGATTATAGAAATTTTTACCCAATGGGACCCCCTTATTGAAATGTAGGATAACCCTGTATCTTGTTGCGCTTTGCATTATTACTTATGAACATCATGAGCAAGCGTAGAGGTCCGTACAAAAAACAAAAAGTTACAGAATCAACTAGCAGAGATTTTGAAATTGATGAACGTCTTATTGGAGATGTTGCAGACCAACGAGACATCCAAACAGCAAAACTACGGAATCAACAAAAAAAATGAATTTGAAAACGATATGTTAATCTAGAAATTAGTGGAGGACAGTGGGGTATTGATGACGACGAGGTATGTTGAACACAACTACATATATTTATAAAATTGATCTTATTTTATTCAAACACGGATTTATGCAAATTTGAATTAATTTCAAGAAACAGCATGGGAAAAAAAGGGGGGGGGGGGGCTAATCATGCATATAGGGTTTTATAACTGCTCATAATTTCATTTAAAAGATCGGGGGGGGGATTGGAAGCTCCTGTTTTTTAAAAGACTTCTTAAGACACATTTTCGTGACTTGTATTACTTCAGAGTCTAATAGTTAGTATTTAATTGATTACAGAATGGAATCTATGCAATTGACAAAGGTATTCCAGATATCACTGTCGTTTATTTAATATATATATATATATGAACTAGTCTGATCCTTTCCCAAAGAGAATTTTCGTGCGCGTGTGTGTAAAATTATTTTCTATCATTTCAGGCCGTCGGAGAAAACACTGAAAACACAGTAGACGATTTCAATTATGAAGATGTGATAAGCGCATACCTCAAAACAACTGATGATAGCGATGATCAAGTGATAGATGATATATTAGAAGAACTTAGATGCAACGAAGATTTAGAATTAAAGGACATCGAAGGAAATGTTTATCAAGATGATGACGTGGACATTGAGCTGAATGATAACGATTTTGAATGTGATGCTCATGCTGGTGTGGATGAAGATATGCTGCCTCTATACCCTGGAGCGAGAGTAACTACGGGCGCTTTCATGTTACTCCTTTCTCTGTTTACTATGAAACACAGCATTGTCAGGGATGGTATTATGCAACTCTTGAATATCATTTCATTGGCACTGCCGGAAGGACATCGCTTGTGCACTAGCCTCCATTCTTATCGTGTATTTTTTCGCAAACTGCGCAACCCTATAGTGTACCATTGTTATTGCCCGAACTGCTTAGGATTTCTTGAAGACAAAAGTATAAGTAAATGCCCGTATATTGGATGTAAAAAAGACATTCAAACTACAAATACGCCATACTTTCTTGAAATGCCTATCGAAGAGCAAATGAGGAACTTTTTTTCTCAGGAAGGTTTCCACGGCAATTTACAGGGTCGATTTAATCGCAATAATGGCACATATGCAGATATTTATGACGGAACATTATATAAATCTTACATGGAAAACAATGGAATTCTGAATTCGCCACATAATGTGTCTTTTACTTTCAATACCGACGGAGCCCCTGTCTTCAATAATGTCGAAGGGTTCTAAAGTTGCAATTTGGCCTCTGTTTATGGTAATAAATGAGCTACCATATCATCTCCGCATGATGAAAGAAAATATGATTCTTGCTGGCTTATGGTTTGGAAACCATAAACCGGCAATGGGTACATTTTTGCATCCTTTCCTAAATGCATTTCGTAGATTAAGGAAGGGTATTCAGTGTGTTGTACCCGGGATCGGATCGATCGTTAGCAAATCAATTCTATTGTGCGGAACAGCTGATCTACCAGCACGGTCTTTACTGTGTAACTACGTTCAATTCAATGGCTCGTTTTCATGTTGGAAATGTATACAATCAGGAGAAACTGCGGCTAGAGGGAAAGGTCACTGCCATGTATTCCCTTATATTGTTGAAAATCCGAAAGGACCCGAGAGAACGAAAGACAGTGTAATTCGTGACGCAAGAGAAGCAATGGAAAATGTTGAAAAAGGGCAAGCTCGTTATAGTGTAAATGGTATTAAAGGACCCTCGTGGCTGGCTTTTTTCCCCGAATTCAATATAGCGCAAGGGATTGCGATAGATTACATGCATGGTGTTCTTTTGGGAGTCCAAAAACTACTCTTGAGACTATGGTTTGCTCCAGAATTCAAAAATCACGATTTCAGCATCCACACCTATGTAGAAGATGCCGATACACGTTTGAAAAGTCTAAATCCCACGAAAGAAATAACGAGGATGCCACGGACTATTCAAAATGAATTAAAATATTGGAAAGCTTCGGAATTCAGATCTTTTCTCCTATATTTCGGTCTTCCGGTTCTTTACGGCATTTTAGATAAACAGAGATTCGACCACTTTTCTCTTTTGTCCAATTCTATTCACCTGTTCTTGTATTGTGGATCGACAGACCAGATGATAAATAAAGGTGAAGAAATGATGTTTGAATTTTGCTCCAAGTTTGAAAGTTTGTATGACAGATCTTTTATGACTTTAAATATACATCAACTTATTCATCTGGCTGATAGCGTTAGGTGTTTTGGACCTTTGTATACACATTCATGTTTTTCGTTTGAGGACAAAAACGGATTTATACTTGAGATGATTAGAGGAACGCAGAGCATAGACAATCAAATTGCAACTGGTGTTTCATTTGTACAAAAAATCCCAGAATTAAAGCAGAAATGTATTTCTCCAGAACAAAAAGACTTAGAACAATTGTGTATTTCAATAGAATCACCACATATTTTGAAAAGAGGAATTTCGGTATCAGAAAATGCCTTTGTGCTTGGTGCAATAAAGGAGAAAAGACTTACAGACGAGGAATTTGATTGACTATGGGAGTACTTAGGATATTGTCCAGTAAGAAGACATTTTAAATATTTCGCTAGACTTGAAATAAAAGGACATGTTATTTATGGAATGGATTATGGCCGGATGATAAAACGAGACAATTCATCAATAATTTTTGATCATCATGGAGAAGTACGGTTCGGCAAAGTCAGATTTTTTGTGATTCTAGACGTCGAGAGAAAGGAAGACACAACGCTCGCATTGACAGAATGCTTCCGCTGCCCACGATACTCGCCGGAGATAAACATTTTGTCGGTGAAAGTGACCAATGAGATAAAATCTGTAAATATCAAGTACATTAAAGAAGGCTGTATGTATCTATCTGTTGATAATACAAGCAGGAAGTACGTTTGCAGATTTCCAAATAAGTTTGTGTCAGATTGAAAGATACTGTATTCGTTACATTATAACCAGGTGTGAATTCAAGTAAAATGACTCTCTCTCTCTCTCTTTCTCTCTCTCTCTCATATAGAATTCACCATTTTTTGTCATATGAATAAAGTTATCAAACTATTCAGTTTACTGTATCATGCTGTATAGTATATTTCTGTTTAGGCGATCTCGCCGGTGAAATAAACAAAGTCCAAGTAGAATTCCTGCCTGCGAAATGAACTAAGTTTTATTACATGAATTCCTGCTTGCGAAATATACTAAGTCAAAAATTCCGTGTCGTACCAGGAATTCCGTCCACAAAATATTCTAAGTGTTGATTTTACGTGTAGAGATAAGTACTGGTACTTATAACTGTTGATTTACGGGCGGAATCTTCCACTTTTCCGGCCGTAATTTTAGTCTAGTTACGGGCGGAATTTTATTCCTGTCCAATTACAACCAGAAAAGTGGCGTTCCTGCTCATTTCTTGTCCATTTCTGCCCGGATTCCGGCCAGATTCCGCCTCAGAATTTCGTACGGGTGCTCTTACAAACTACAAGCTGCTTTCATAGATTAAGAATTATTATGTATTGCACAGAATTGTACATGTATGTACATAATTCAATTACCACACTAGTAGATAGTGGCGACTATAGAACGGAGTCTACTTTGGCTAACTTTTGAAAATCAATAAATGTGACGTCACAATATCCAGGTAGACTGATATAGTTTGAGGCTACTTTTGCTAACTTTAGAAAATCGATCACACTGACGTCATGTCTCCATAGGTAAGCCACTTTGGGACAGGGCCGTTATTGATCGATAATCAGTCACGTGATTTATAAAGTGGCAAACCATTAAATTATGAATGATGTATATATAGGGAATCGTTTAAATAAAACCAAATAATACAAATAATGAGTCCAAGTGCAATTAAATTCAAACAATAAGAAATTTAATTAAATCTTTAAAGAATTAATTGTCTTGATTAATCATTTATTCTTTTTCAATCTTGTCTTCATGAAATATAAGATGTACAAAATGGAAATAACTGAGAAAGAACTAATATAGAGCTCACGAGAAATTAATACTACGTTAAGACAAACATGTATCAGGCTATTTGAATTTCAGTTATTTCGAAAAGAAAATTAAGAAAGACTTCACCAATAATCTGTACACAGTTCAGAAAATAGATAAAAACATCGGAGAGAGAGAGAGAGAGAGAGAGAGAGAGAGAGAGAAATTTACCGAAAAAAAAAATATATATATTGATCAAGTAACAAGGATACAACACTCTCTCCTCAAAGTCTTTATAAATTACAAGAAAGAAAAATGAATTTGAGATATAGATCAATGTTACTTGAAACGGTCATTTAATTTGTGTGTTAATTTTATTTATCTATTTAGTTTGATAATTTGTTTCAATCTCGTAAATCGATTAGTATTTTTTTCAATAATAAAAATAAATTAATATCGTCAAATTTTAGATAATATAAATTCTAACATATTATTCGCAAAATGAAATGTCGATTTTTTGCTTTGTTTTGACACAAATATTTATGGGTGATGAAAACTTTCGGAAAACAAACATCAGGGGTTCTTTCAAGTATTTCGCTTAATTCTCACCCCACCTGATATATTTGAGTACAAGGACACTCAAACAAATTGATTGTTAAAAGCCATCATCAGAGCTGTGAAACCTTACAGTCCTTAAGTATATTGAGTTTTATAAGCAGTTAGAGCTGAATAGAATCCATACCGGCATAGTTGAGACTAACAAGCTAATCTCAACAGAGAGAAGGTGTTCATACATACAAACACTGCTATAAACAAACAAAAATAATAAACATGTCAAAGTAACTTATCATAAAAACAGTTTCCAATATCTACAAGGCATCACATTCTATTTGGTCGTTCATCTAAGGTCATCAAAGGAGAAAATACATCATGGATTCGTCAAACAACGAAATGGTAAGTTGTTAGAATATTTTATTTCATATTGATAATATATATATATATATATATTTTACTTTTACCGTGTTATAATTTTCGATAAGATGAAAATTGTTAGGGCTTTAAAGCAAAACTATATGAAATAAAAAGAAAATATGAAATAAATTAGCTATAAGTGAAAACAACTTTTCTAATAATATTTTTAATTCATGAAAATTTCCTTTATGATAATGAAATTTCTTTTTTCTTTCATTATTACCTACAAGTTTTATTAATTAAAAGCAGCAATTTGAACAAGAAAAGTGCTCATTTTGAATTTTTAAATTACTAAATATTAAATACTGTCATTAAATAATAATAATGAAAAAAAAATCACTGATAAGTCAAATGTTTCTGAATGTAAATTAAAGAATTTCCAAGCATTCTCTTCCGTTTTACAAAAACAAATTAATCATGTGACTTGAAAAGAAGAATGGAAAATGAAAATGATAGTAATAATAATGAAAAAAGGATAAATTTTCTAATTATGATTTTTTTTTCAAAAGACTTTGTACGTCTTATACTTGTATAAATATAATATATATATATTCAAATCACTCCTTTCTATTTCAATCAAAAATATAAATACAGAACAAAATTTATATCTAAATAGATTCTCATTACATATATTTATTTTCAGAACAACGCTTTTAATGCATCTGCTGAACATGCTGAAAGAGACGATATAAACTCCAGTAACGAGGAGGATTTAGTATTAGTAAGTAACTTTGATATCAATCTTATCTTACGAAATTGAACACATTTTATGTTAAAATCAATTTCTTGACGGCTACTGATTGATTTTAATAGGTTGAAGCTATAGATGAATCGAGGGAGGAAGCCATTGTCAACGAAAGTAATCATGAAGAGTTAGCTTTGGTAAGTATTTGATAATTATCAATCTTCTCGAAATTGTCTTGTATCGTACTTTTGTATCATTTTAATAGAAATATCAATCATATGTGGTTGCTTTTTTCTTTAGGTTGAAGAAGAAGACGTAGAAGAAGAAAAAGAAGAAACTGAATTTGATTCAGACGGAGACCTAGAAATAGAAAATATTTCAGAGGAAGACTTTGTCAAAAAGGTAGAAATATATCTATGCATATTGATTCAATAGTAAAAAAAAAGTTACCTTATTTTCTATCAGAAAAATACATATTGATATTCTGTATTATTTTGTTTTATCAGGCAGGAGAACTTATGGACAAAAATAAAACAAGTTCGCCAAAGACAGGAAATGAGGTAAATAATGTGCTTATTCCATACTTACAAATACAAGTATCAAGATATATGTATATATTATAATGAAATACAATCATTATGTCGAAGTAAAGATTTCCATTAGTTTTCTTTTTTAACTTATACATACCGAGTTTAGATAAAAACTATGAAGATCTAGATACAACTCTTTTGTTCATTTTACTTTTTAAGAAAAAACTATTTTATTTATCTCATTACAGAAAAAAGACGCACACCCCTGGAAGTTTTATTCAAAAGGAGAGCCATTGAATTAAGAAGAAGTAAAATCCAGGAGATGAAAAAAGAGAGGAAATCTCTTTCCTTAAAGAAAAGGAAATCCCCAGACGTAAGTATATATCAATTTATATATCTAATCCTTTCAATGCAGTTACTAGTTTTTTTTTTTTTTTTATTTTTTTTTTTTTTTTATTTACTTTTATTAATATTATTAATTATCTTTATTAATATTACAGACAAGAAGATCACAGGCTGCGATATTGGAAGGTAAAATGAGGGCAGAGACTCTCTCAAAACTACGAAAGATAGAGGAAATCAACGACAGAAGGATCACAACCCTTGAAAGAGGCGAGAGATTGAGGAAAGAGAAACTGAGGGACGAGGCCGATCAATCAGGGTATGGTTCACCTCATTTTTCTTCTGATGATGAAGATCTTGTCGCAATGGGCATACCTGATGATCGTCATCAGGTTCAGCATCCAGAACGTGGTAATGACCACCATCACGACAATAATGATGCTGTAACTGATGACGACGACAGTAATGATGATAATAACGATAGCGATGATGACATCTTATATGTCATCAGAAATGATAGATTCAAACTCTTACGAAAAAAGGAGATTTATCGCCAGAAATATAATGCTCATGAATTCATTTTTACTATTATGTTTGGCTCAGGTTTTATGGGAAAAAATGGAATGATGTTTTAGTGCAAATGTATTATGTTTTTGAAGATTGTATTTCTGAGGTTACAAGAAATCTGCATCCCGAAGACTTAATTCGCGTGTACATCAATCAGAACCATTTAGAAAAGCCTGTTGTGCTGCACTTGCGGCCCATATCCAAATTCACCTTTAACGATTTGATGGGGGAAATCGAAAAATGTCTACAGAGTAAGGGGGAAATGAAATTGGATTCATCGTTTGATGTACAGATCGCAACTATAAGTCCCCCTCGGGGTGCAGGTCGCACTAAACTAACCAAAACAATATTGAAACGAAAAAAAGTGTTTTAAAGATAAGAAACAATGACAATTTATGTTTGGCTAGGGCTCTTGATGTTGCCAAATCTGATTTAGACTTTAAATTAGCTACTGACCAAGAATCAAAGAAAAGGTGTTTAAAATTAAGAAACAAGATAAGCGCCCCAAGGAGCAAATTTCAAAAGTCTGAGGCAGAAAAACTTCAACTAAAAGCAGGGTTGCCACTTAACCACCTATGTAGTTTAACCGACATTCCTAAATTTGAAATAGCTTTAAACATGCAAATTATTGTTTCGGACGAGTCAAATGGGTATAAAAATCTCCTGACATTTGGAAGAAATTTCGATCAAAAACTTTACATTTTTTTCATGACAACCATTTTGACGTTATTACAAAAATCCATTCATTTTTGTCAAAAAGTTATTTTTGTGACAAATGTTTAATTGCTTATAGCGATAAAAGTAAGCATAAATGCAACAAAAGAAATTGTGACATGTGTTTTACTCTCGATTGTAAATTTGAGACAGCTGTTGAGTGCAAGGATTGCAATAGGGTGTGTAGTAGTTTGCAGTGTTATGAAAAACATAAAAAGAAAGGTTTTGATGTAAAAAAGAAATGTCCTACACCTTCTGTTTGCGAATCTATTTATAAATGTTTGAAGTGTGACAAAACTTTTTCCGACATGGAAATTCCAAGAAACGACCATAAATGTGACGGTAGATATTGTAAAAACTGCAAAGAACAGGTTTTTGATAACCATGAATGTTTCCAATTGTCAAAATCTCCCAGAAACACTTCATGCAAGTATATCTTTTTTGATTTTGAGTGTAATCAAGAGTCGGGAGAACATATTGTAAATTATGCTGTTGCACACAAATGTTGTAAATTATGCATCGACAGGATTTTAGATAAAGAAAATTTGCTTTGTAGAAATTGTGGAAACAGGGAGATGCATTTTTCAAACGCCCAGGATTTTTGTAAATGGGCATTTTCGAAAGAGCACAAGGGGTACACAATGATTGCTCATAATTGTAAATCATATGATGGCTACTTTTTGTTCAATTATTTGCTCAGTCAAAAGATCAAACCGAATATCATTTTTAGAGGGGGAAAAATTTTGAGTATATCTGTAGATCCCCTCGATATTCGTATCATTGACTCTTTAAACTTTATACCAGGGGCTCTTTCGAAACTCCCACAGATGTTTGATATACCCGAACTTAAGAAAGGATATTTCCACTTTTTATTCAATGCTAGTGCAAATCAAGATTATGAAGGGGAAATTCCTGATGCAAGTTACTATTTACCAGATCAAATGTCAACAACTGAAAGAGAAAAATTTTATGTATGGTACAACGAAAAGAAAGAAAATAATTTCGTTTTCAATTTTAAGGAAGAAATGAGAGAATACTGTCAAAGTGATGTTGACATTTTGAGAAGATGTTGTTTAAAGTTCAGGTCTCAAATGATAGCCTTAACAAGTGAATGTGACAAAAATGAAAAAAATACTAGCTGTAGATCCATTTCAATATATTACTATTTCATCTGTTTGTATGGCTGTTTTCACCTTTAAATTTTTGAAAGAAAATACAATCGCTCATTTGCCATTCACCTCAAACCTCAAATGAAAGTTTTTCTAAAATATCCATCCTTTGGCTGGAGTGGTTAATGAATTTAGCCAATGTTAATGGCGATAATTCAGTCAGAATACAACATGGACAAAATTCTAAAGAGTATCGGATAGGGCAATATAAGGTTGATGGATACGACGACAAAAACAAAGTTGCCTATGAATTTCATGGTTGTTTTTTTCATGGTTGTTCTTCTTGCTTTCCAGATGGATCCAAAATTAATCCCGTAAACAACATTTCTTTTGGCGACTTGAGGGCAAAAACAGACGAAAAAGAGAAACACTTAAAAGAAAAATACAACATTCGGGTAATATCCATCTGGGAGTGTCAGTTTAAAAAACAAATTTCGGACAATGCTGTTTTAAGAGATTTTGTAAATAATTCGAAAATTGTAGATAGATTAAATCCTAGAGACGCTTTCATGGGCGGAAGAACAAATGCCATTAAATTAAAACATTTTTGTACTATTGATGAAAAGAAAAGATATGTCGATTTTTGTTCTCTGTACCCTTCTGTACAGAAATATTCTGAATTTCCTGTTGGATACCCAACAATCATAACAAAAGATTTTGAGAGTCTAACAAATTATTTTGGAATTGTAAAATGTAGCATCGTCCCACCTAGGAATTTGTTACACCCTGTTTTGCCATACAAATGTAACGACAGTCTCAGGTTTCCATTGTGTAAGACATGTTGTGATGATGATTTTCAGGGCAAATGTTGTCATGATGACAAAGATCGTTCTCTCTGTGGTACTTGGACAACTCTGGAAGTGAACAAAGCAATTTCTTTAGGATATAAGATAGAAGAAATTTATGAAGTGTATCACTTCCCAGAAACGTCCAAATACGACAGAGAGACCGGACAGGGTGGACTCTTTACTGAGTACATTAATACTTTTTTGAAACTTAAGACTGAGGCCTCTGGTTGGCCATCATGGGTCAAGACAGAGGAAGACAAAGAATTATACATTAAGCTTTACGAGGAAAATGAAGGTATTAAGTTAGATCCAAGTAACATTAAAATTAACAAAGGGTTAAGAAACTTGGCCAAATTAATGTTAAATAGTTTTTGGGGTCGTTTTGGGATGAAGGGTGATTTTAATCATACAGAAATTATTTTTGAGCCCAGTGAACTGTGGCAATTTTTAGGTGATGTAACGAAAATTGTCACCGACTTTCAATTTTTTAGTTACGAATGTATTCTTTTGGAATGGAAAAACAAAAATGCTTTTAATCCTGCACCTAAAGATGTCAACATTTTTATTGCTGTGTTTACCGCTTCACACGCACGCTTGAAATTGTATGAAGAATTAGAAAAATTGGGTGATCGTGTCCTTTATTTTGACACTGATTCAATCTTTTATATTGACGACGGTCAGGGTTATACGCCACCTACTGGTGACTACTTAGGTGATCTAACCAATGAACTCACGTGTAAAGATGTGAACTGTAGTTTGAAAGATTGTAACAACGACCATTATATCAAACAGTTTATTAGTGGCGGACCCAAAAATTATGCATTTGTTACCGATAATGAATTTACATATTGTAAAATAAGAGGGTTTACACTGAATTATGAGAATAGTCAGTTATTGAATTTTGAAAGTTTGAATGAAATATTGTCAAATTATAATGAAGAACAAAAAGAGATTGTTACCACTGATTGTTCGAAAATTTGTCGGAATAAATCCAGAGCAATTATATACAATAGGATTCAAGAAAAAAAGTACAAAATCAAATATAGTAAAAGAGTTCTTCACTCCGACTATACAACAGAACCATACGGGTATTAATACATAGAAAATATTGTTGAAATTAGAACATTGTACAATTGTCATGGATCAATGAAATTTCAAACATTGTCATTGAAATATGTATTGTTTTGTTGAACACTGTTATTGTTATTTCATATTGGAACAACATTACTCATTTAATAATTTAGTCATGAATCATTGTTATTGAAATTTGTATTCTTTGATACAAGCTGTGATTGTTACTCAAACAAAATTAAATATTCATTGCCTCTCAAAAGTCTTCTGAAATGATTTTTTCAATATCTTGCATCTGTTTCTTCATTTCCATCCATTCATCAAGATGAAGAGATATCCCTTGAATAGTCGGTTTCTTGTTTAAAAAACGGCGAATGTCAACCAAAGTACGGCCATTGTACAAACATACAGAAATCATTGCCTTTCTTAGCAAGGGCAGAACCCTGAGTTTTCTGCATAGCGTTGTAGAGTTTAAAGAAATCAAGAAGTCGTTGTTCAAATCTTGAAGTACAATCGGATTGTTCTCATTAATTGATGTTGCATTTGTTGAGGGATTTGTACTTCCATCACACCACATCTGAGGCCGATAGCATACAAGAAAGGTTACTACGATGATGACACTAAGCATCACTGTTAAATAGTTTCTATATTCACAGATGTACTTTAACTTGTTTGGAAAATCCATTCTATTATATACATACACACAAAACATTTTCATCGATGAGGTCAAGATCAACTCTACACTAACATAAGAATGTTTCAATACATCGAACATTTAAAAGCGCTTCCATTTCTTGAAAGCTTTGACTTGAAGCTGGTCTGTACCCGGGAGGCCCAAATTGGGGTCTACTTTTAATAAAGTATTCATCAGGTGAAGGAGGTTCGTCTTCATCTTCATCTGTATCTTCGTGTTCGAATTTACGTTTCGACAATAGATTTTGATTCTCTTTATGTGAGAGAACTGGTTTAGGTATTAAAGATGCTGGCCACTCTACATCACCGTTGCCATGTTGATTTTTCTCATCTAAATAGTTTGATTCTGCTGAATCTAAATTGTCAGTTGCTCCACCATTACAGATCAGAGCTCTGACCAAAAGCAATATGAAATTACCAAGGTTCATATCAGAGTTATCAATACTTTCTTCATCACCATTCACACCATCAGATTTCACCTTAAGTATTTTTTTGAAAAGCGATAGAACGGTTACTCCTTTTAGTCTGACTCCGTTTATAACCAATTCTCCTTTATCATTCCAAGATATGATATTTCCCAACTTATGTTTCATGAAGGAGAGCCAATTTCTTCCTTTCTTAATTAACTGTTTATCTTTAATTCCATCGAGGATCTTTCCAAAATATTTACCGTCTAAGTCATCTGAATCGCTAACGGATATTATATCCTCATTTGGTTCCAATTCGCTTTTTTCATTAATTTTCATTTCCTTCGCCATGTCGTTTTATAGATTTGAAGATATGGTTTAGAATAATTGGTAATATTTTGCTGTATCTAATAAGTATTTCACGTCTCGACTCCTTGGAAGTATCCTTACTAATGATCGAATGAATGTGTTTCCGATATCTTTTAAGGAAAACGATTACGTCATCGTCAATTGTATACAAACCGTAGAATATATTCATCAAAATTTCACAAATCGAATTTATCTGTTCAACTGTGGCATGTTGCAACAAAATTTTCCTTTTCAAACGATTTGATTTTTTTAGCGAGACTAGAAATTGATAATTAATGCGAAGGCCTCTAGGCATGTCTTGTCTATCCATGTTTTTTTTTTCTGGAAAGGTCCTTCTAGTACGCCCTACAGTTATTCAATATATATTGGCTTAAAACCTTCATCACCCTTTTGGAACAAAAATCGATACTTCTTCATCCGGAAAGATATTGGTGCGCAACATGAATCTTCTTTCTATTGATTTCGGACACACGTCAACTAATAAATACCCGCCTGGTTTTGCAATGCTCTTTTCGTAACTTTCCTTAAAATATTTACTTTGACCCGGCAAAACTTGGCACCCGAATCTAGTTATCTGATTAACATCTCTGTACGATCTAAACAAGACAACATAGTGAGCATTTAGACTAATTCCTCTGCTATACTTCCCGTTCGGAAAAAGTAACTGACTAATGAAAATCACTGTGCAGTTACGATGATGAGAATTAACAGTAAATAAATTAAGTGCTGTTTCACTTCCCGTTACATTTGTCATTGTTGGAGATCTCCTCCCTTCTTTTTATATCTACACTTATTTCGTGTTGCAGTGTGGAGTTGGTAAAGCAATTCCCCGCGACCCGATGTTTGAAGTGTTTTAATTTCATTGTGTTCTCTAACTTGGCTTTGTTGTAGTGTCTTCTACGTACAACTCTAATTCACTTTTCTTCCATTATCGCATTATGGCATTTTTAAGGTCGCCTCGTATCAAACTAACCCCCTTCACTGCCGTCACTTTACCATCATCGACATTCAATAGTAAAAAACTTTTTTCCTCACCAAGAGTACTCTTATCACCTCTCAAATTTAGACCCCACAGTCGTATTTTACGCACTACTCCATCTGCAGGCTCTACATTCAACAACAGACACAGAGGGTTCTCAATTATTTCTAAGTGCAAAAGTAAAAGATGCTCGTTGTGTCACCTCATCAACTGCGACTCCATAATAACATCCAGTGTAAATGGCAGAAATTCAAAATCGAGGTAGACCAAGACATCGATTGATCGTCTCAAGATCTTATTTACGTAATGACTTGAAATGCCAGGGGATGTGGAGCACAATATGTAGGTGAGACAGGCCAACCTTTAAAATCTCGTTTTAGGAACCATTCTTATAAGATCAGAACCTCACGTCAACAAAAACACAGAAACTTTCTTTATAATCACTTTGTTAAATATAATCATTCTATTTCGGATATCACCATTACCCCAGTTCAGACTTTTCCAAAACGTAAAAATGAAAGTAAGACCGAAATTAAAAAACGCCGACTACAAGCTGAACTTGCCTGGATCACCAAACTTCAGACTGCGTACCCTCTTGGTTTAAACGATCAAATTTATGGACAAGGAAACATTTCCTCAGCTTCTACCAATATCAACATCTTTTCAATTCGCCCAAACACGAAAAGGAAATACAGGTCACACGGGAAAAGACGAAACAGACAAAAAAGAAAACGATCCAGAATATACCGCTCTCTCAACGATTTACTTACTATAGCACGCAATGGCGGAAGACATGAGCTGTTACATGCTCTGTCGTCAATACCAGTTATGCACTTGAAATCTATCTTGGATGAAGCAGAGGTTGCATTCTTAAGAAACACTGACTGATTCAGACTTAATATTATTGTCTCATTCGCTCAGTATAAACTTTATCCTATTGTGAAAAACACCTCACCGAAAAGACGATTCATAAAACTCCCGTTTATTAACAAAGGTTTTGATCATCTAAACATCTCTAATATTTTTCGGGATCACCGCGTACAAAGTACCATTCCTCAATATTTTGAAAATTTAGAGCCACCTCTTATTTGTTATAAGTACAAGAAACCTATTCGAAACTTTGTTTTTAACTATAATAAAGTTACAACGGATCCTGACATACTTGAATCGTGTCCTGCTTCTTGAGAATGTGCAACTTCTAAATATCTATACAAACCAGCTGGTCATGTTGTTACAGGTGACTTTTCAATTATCCAAGACAGACAGCTCCGTGGTCTCCTTAAAAAAGGACCTAAGTATAGAATCCCATCCAAGATAGATTTTGTCAAATGCCGTGAAGTGCTTACGGAAGCCTTAGATAATTATACGAAAAGATGGTGTAAATCAGAAGGAGTCGAACCGCATGCTCTGAATGACTGGAAAAACCTCATTTTAGATATAACGGATATTCGAATAGATAACTTCCATAAAAACCCTCATCTTTTTCAAAATCCACGTTCCAAATCAGAAAGATATTTCAAATCCAAACTAAGTAAATTACATGAAAAATATGTCTTTGCACCAGCTGATAAAGCAGCCAACAACACCATTATCATTTTAAAACGTTACTACATATCAACTTTGATTTCGGAACTATCGTCTACTAATACATATATCAAAAGCAATGAAAGTGCATCTAACATTTTAGGCAAGCATAACAGTGAACTGTCTTCATTCAATATCTCTATTTCTAAATTGGATCTCCCAACACTATATTGCATACCGAAACTGCACAAGTCTCCTTACAAATTTCGATTTATTGCTAATTCTAGTAACTGCTCCACTACAATTTTGTCTAGAAATCTGACGTCAGCACTTACTGCTATTAAAGAACACATAACTAGATATTGTGAAACGGTTCTAAACAGGAACGATGTAAATTTATTTTGGTCTATTAAGAATTCAGGGGATGTGATTGAAAAAATGAAATCTGGAAATTTCCAAGCCAATACGATTTCTTCATACGACTTCTCTAATATGTACACCACACTTCCTCATGACAAAATTAATGATCGATTATCTAATCTCATTAAATGATGTTTTGATCGAGAAAAACTTACATTTGTACATCTGAATCGAAGGGTTTCTTTTCCTCGACAGACTACAAATCATACAAATCATGGACATGTAGTGACCTGTGTAATGCCTTGTCCTTCCTCTTGGACAATATTTATGTTAGATTTGGTGAGGATCTAAACAAGCAGGTTGTAGGAATTCCTATGGGTACTAACTGTGCGCCTCTTGTTGCAGATTTATTTTTATACACTTATGAAAAAGAATTTATCCAAAATCTTCAAAAGCAAAGAAAATTTGATGAGCTGAAATGTTTCAATAATACTTCTAGGTATCTGGATGATATTCTAACCATTGACAATCCTGCTTTTGAATTATATAAGAATGAAATTTATCCACAAGAATTAACCCTTAACAAGGTAAACCTTTCAAATACAGAAACACCCTTTTTGGACCTAAATATCAAAATTGTAAACGGAAAGATTCATACAAGTGTATATGACAAAAGGGATGATTTTGGATTCAACATAGTAAATTTCCCTTGGCTTGACGGTGATGTTCCAAGATTACCGTCATATGGCATTTACATATCACAGCTCATCCGGTACGCTAGAGCATGTACTGATATTTTGGATTTTCACAGTAGAAATTTACAAATTACCAAAAAACTTTTAGGTCAAGGTTTCCGCTTTCATAAACTAGTTAAGACTTTCTGGAAATTTTACAAGAATTACAGTCAACTTCTTTTAAAATTCGGATCTATACATGCAACGGAGTACATAACTATGGGTATTACACAACCTGTCTTTTATGGTGATATGATAAACAAAATAAAAAGGATCAAAGATAGGCAGCATAACCATCGAAAATGCGTCAGAATCATCAAACGCCTTTTATATCGTGGATATGATCCTAATGTCACCAGACGGACACTAGGCTTGGTACTTGACCAATCTACAGTCTTGTACAAGCGCATCCTTGAGACTTGCACTCTGACTGACTGTGACGACGGGACTCCATGACGGGCCCTGTCCAAACCTCTTTAGAGAAGACAGGGCCCCGACCACCTGTCCTCTCTGAATGTCAGTCGGACTCCTCGGATGATTACATACATGAGCTCGCTACAGCCGGCAGAGCACGGACTGTATTACGCATGCCCTCTTTTTATACCCATTTACATATTCATCTGTATCTCTGGGGCCTCTGCGTTTCGCGGTCTTGTTTGTGTGATGTCATCTTACAGTGAGGAGGTTGATTTACACCACAATTGTACGTTCTTCGAGACCTCTGGGTAATTGGAGAAGTGAGAGGGTTGTGCGCACGTAATCCAGGATAACCACACCATTTGCTACTTGCGTGACAGATGGCCGTCCAAAGTCGGCACCGGTTACCCATTGGTCTCGTCGGTTTATGTGTAGTCTTTTGTGTTTGATGTTTACATGTCGTATGTCTCTTTTCCGTCTCATGCTGTACTCGTCTTTTGTGTTTTTGCATCGGGTGTTTTGGTGTTTTACTGTTGATGCTGCAAAGGGGTCTTGTTGGAGATCTCCTCCCTTCTCATTAAATCGTCTAGGACTAAAATGATGCCTTGACCATCATTAGTCCATGCTATAATTTCTTCCTCGGTAGGCAGGCCTTTATGGAGAATGAAATTACTAAGTGATCCTTTCATCTCGTCTAGAGCGGTTGATAAACATCATATGCATAGACTATTCTCTTTGGGGGCTCTGAAAACATTTCTTTGCAATTCTTTAACAAACGGAAAGCAAACGTTGTCTTACCACTTTGACTTGACCCAACTGAAAACAAAGTCGTAGGTGATTGAAATTTAAGTGATTTTTTAATATTTTCACTTTCCATTTTGTTTACAAAGAATCCGTTATACACCGAGGTCACGCATGAAATGCCGGTCAATAACCAGATCACACATAGATAAACCAATGGATTAGATAGAAGGAATGTAGACAAATTGTCATGACAACACATTTAATTTCACAACATCTGTTGAACAAACTCAAGAGTATAACAATCGTTTGAATGAACTATGCAATAAAATATCATTATGAGCGATATAATTTGTGTCAAACATATTGATGATTGTTTTCATTGATATTCCCTTTGTACGAAGTAGAACATAGAACAACACATACAAGCCACAACTCTTGCTGGACTTACTTTGAATTCTACAGTTATTAGATATACAAATAAAGTTATTTCTACATATAAATCTCTTCAAGTCAAAGTTATAATTATCAACACCAAAACCTAGGCTGTCAAAAAACTCTATGTGACCTTCCTTTTCACTGTATAGACACAACCAATGTTGACCTGGTCCAGTAGATACATCACTATTGAAGATAATTCCGAATGGAAAAGTGTGGATTTTATTAGGAAGTTTATCGACAGAGCAAACGGGAAATAAACATTTGTTCAATGTAGGCTGTCTCAAAATTATTTTCTGAATTTCGCTCCCTTTCATGGTTGTATCAATCTTACATCCCGACTTTTATCTATAGTTATTTCGGCATTAAACTCTGAATAAGCAATGCATGTTATTGTCTCTGTTACAGGCTTTGCAAACCTTATTTCGATCCGGACATTTGATTGCTTAACCAAATTGATATGTTCTTGTTCAAAATACACAGGTTCCAAGGTGAACGCAAAAAGGGTGTATCCCTTCGCAAAATCTTCGTATTCAATAATTAGATCTTTGTTCTTTCCTACGCTTGGACATACGTTGAATAACCCCTGATATGCTGTAGAGTATAGACCTTTCGAAATGTCCACCTTATAAGGCCTGTGAGGGAAGCTTACACCATTGACATATATGCCGACCTCAGAACAATCCAAATGGTCGAAGAATAATGGGTTTTTCCTCAAATCCCCGTTGAATGAAGACGACTGAATGAGACCAAGTACTATAAGTCTTGGAGTTGCATTTGGCCAAACATTATCCCATACCATGAGACTAGAATCCCTAGCTATAATGTGCGTTTTGACCTCAGATTTCAAAAATTGATATCGAGCGGGTTTGTGTTCGAGAATCTTCGAATGCGCCACGATGACACCAGGATCTACTTTAATGCGCATACACTTGAGTACAGCATCAATTATTTTGATTCTATACTATTTATTTTCCTCTGCTGAAAGGAGGACAAATGATGAGTTGTTTCTATAAAACTTCATGTAGATATCTACTCCATTTATCATATACTTTCGTAATTGGAAAATATCCTCCAGAATGGGACCTTCTAGTTCAAATTCTTTGCTTTCCCTGATTACTAAGCTTCTTTTGTAGAGGCCCAAGTTGGACGTCGTAAAAGGGTCAGACTCGGAACTTCCAGGGGAGTCATCTTTATAAAACAGTTGCGTTCTGTAATCGCTTTGCAGCACACCAACACGAGTCCCTAGTATGCATTTAAGATATAATTTGTAGGGATAGTTACATGTTTGACAAGATACCAGTTTCCCGTTTAAATATATCTCTATTTGACTCCAAAGTGTTTGTAATGGCACATTTATAATTCCTACTTTTTCTTGGTCAATCAATGGTGATCCGTCTTGATGAAGAATACTGCATTTCAAATAGAGTCGTGTTCGGTAAAGGTCAGTATACAATGCGGATTGTCCAGAGGTAAAAAATTCTAGTGGACTCATTTCATTGCTAAGTGATGAAATAGGTCTGCTCTCTGTGTAAAATGCCTTTTCTACTGCTACTTGATTGGGCACATAGGAGATAATGTCAAGTTCGTCTGGTTGTCCAATTGTCTGATTATCATTGTTTAAAAAAGCCATTATGCAAAAACCGAATGTTTATAATTTATCTTACTTCTACCCTTTTTACTTTTGTGATGGCTGGTGTCTTCTCCAATACTCTGTCGGCCTCTTTTATAAGAGGTTACCTTTTTATCAAGGGCTTTTAAATCGTCAGAAGTCACGTGAGGTTCGCCGTTTTTTTCCTCCCTATTAAGCTCAGTTTTAGCTCTTTCAGTTTCTATCTGCTCCATAGTATACACGCTCAAATTTAATTTATGACGTGAATTATCAAATTCATTAAATGTTACAGGATTCACACTATTCATGGTTGTGCCGGTGTCTAAGCGTCTACGACTGAACATTTCAGTTTTATTTTCTTTTTCTGTGTAGTAATTTTGCCAAAGATCAGGTCTGCTGATAGTCGTTGAATATAGTTTCACCTGCCAAATTACACAAAACAAACACCTCGTTTACATTTTCATCCCCAGAAATACTTATTTCTGTTAAGGCTATTTCCCAGTCCACATTCAATAATAGAGGAAATGCAAGCTGCACCTTAAACGAATTAGGCTTATTGTCTGGAAATATAGATTTGCAAGCATCAGATCGGAGAATTATGAATGATTCCATTCTAACGCTACTGATAAAAGATCCGCACAGTCGAGTGGTCTATAAGTGAAGTGGTGAAGGTGTCTTGCGTGATCTTTAACGTGTTTAATTTCAGATTTAAGTACCCAGGAATTAATTTTTTTAGGATAATCTCTCCACTTTACAAAGTAGTATTTTTTCCCTTTTATTTTTTTCTTTCTAATTATTTTTTCAATATTCCAAATCATATTGTCATCCACGATTACTTTTTGAAGTTCAGGTTGATAAAAAGTTCCCTTTATTTCTTCTCCGTCTAAATCGAGTAATTTGTAAACTGGAATGCCATCCCTTAAGCGCCTAGAATTTATTTTGAATAACTCTTCGCTCCATTTTTGATGATACGTTCTCTGGAAGGTTTGCCTTAAAAACGAGATTCTTACGTGGTCACCTATCTTGAATTTGAAAACAAATGGTTTTGAAGATTTACTGTTACCCTTTAACGTGTTTACTTTTTTATCTTGCTTAGAATTGTCATTTTTTTATTCAATATTCCCTGATTAGGTAAATACATTTTTCTCCATAGATAACTTTCATTTTTGTTGTTCACTTCTGAGGGTGATAGGTTGAACAAACTACGGTGTGGTCTTTGGTTGTAACTAATTACAAATTGTTGTAGTACACTTTTAAACTCGTATGATCTTTTAGATGTGAAATAACGATACAAACTATCTTTTAAAGTTCGAATAACTCTTTCGGCATAGTTTGCTTTAATTTCTGTGTTGTAAGTCATGAAATGATTTATTCCTTCTCTTTTAAGAAACTTATCGAATGCTTTGTTAGTGAATTCTGTTCCTCCATCGTGTCTGATACATTCTGGTTTTCTTTTCATTTTCAGTATCTTAGTCATTGCCGTGACAACTGATGAACTTGATTTGTTCGGCAGAGGTTCAACCCAAAGATAACGAGAAAAAAATATCAATAGCAATGAGAAGAAATCTGACATTATGATTGTACTTCTCAAGATTTTCAACGGAAGCAAGATCGATGTCCCACTGTCTGTCGACACCACCAACGATGACTCTATTTCTTTTAAATCTCCTTTTAACGTCTCTTTGTAAAGAATAAGACTCTTGACTTTGTAGAAAATTGCGTATTTTATGACGCCCAATTTTATATTTTCCTTCTTTTTTAACAATTTGGTATAGTTTTTCTACGCCAGAATATGCCCCTGGGTTACCAGGAGTATTGTATATATTAGTAAGGTAATCTAACTCTTCCTTTGCTATTGCAGCCATCTTCCTGGGCACCTGGTCTCACTCCCATATCGGGAGTTCGCTTCTTTTCATATGGTGGAGGTTTTTGTTTGTTTGCTTTGGTTCCTGTTTTGTCCTGATTTTGTATGCCTTCGGTTTCTGATTTTTGAATTATCGATTTTGTGCTGTATACAGGGATATGGTCATTATCCATATTTGTCATTCTATGTTCAGATAACAATCCACATTCAGTGAAACAGGAAAACAAATAAGTATGTGCAATCTGATTGGCTTTATTTATACAACAATATACGCATAAAAATCGATATATTCATTCTAAAAATAGAAACAATAATCATTTAAATAACAGAGTTACAGAGTCAAAAACACATTGTTCATGCATGCATGTGAAAAAAACAACAACATGCACTTATAGTCTAAATACTCTCTCCAGTCTGTCCATTTCTTCGCACATTGTAAAAATGTGCTTCTTCCAGTCACCTGTTTTGTACTCACAATTCAGCCATAATGAACATCGGTACTTTAGTAAGTAAATGGGGTGTATTTTGTCCATTAAATCCGAAGTTTCTAGGTACATTTCCCATTTAGTTAAAACATAACTGTCATTAATTTCCGAGAGCGCCTTCTCGAAATGATCGTGTAGGTGGTCAGAAAAGTCTAACATCATACAGTCATGATGCAATTGGCTGGGATCATCGATCTCACAAGCTGGACAGAATCTCCTTTTCATATCATGTACTGTTTCCCGTACTTTTTCAGCAAACATTAGTGTCAGCATATGGTCAGCTGCAGCCCTGGAGGCCTTTTCGTCAATTTCATCGGCCGTTCTGTAGGTTGTGCGACGACGAACAAGGACCCTTGAGTATTTCAGTCCATCATCAACTATGATTGGAAGTTTCTTTTTAGCAATCAATGAAGCTTTGATACATTCACTCTTTTTGTTGAACCATCTTTTACTTTCTTTCTCTACGAATTTCATACCGTCATCTTTCACTTCATAAATTCTCCATTTAAACTGCCAAATAACCAATCTGGGACGCGGGGTCTGTTAAATGAAAATAAAGTCTTAAACTAAGGTACAAGAGAAATTATCCTATATTTCATAATTACACACTAGGTGAATGAAATATACTATTAAAATGTTTATAAGATTTTTGCTTTAATAAAGCTATTAAAAATGCGAATAAAGTATACTATTAAAATGTTTATAAGTTTTACTTTTATAAAGCTATTAAGAAAAAAAAGCAGTAACTTACAGTTGCCGTATTTGTTGTTATAGAATCCATCTCGATAAGGTAGAGTGAATCAATTTGGATATTTTAGTTTCTTATATACAGAAAAAATTATGTAAGGATTGTGTCTCATTTCACAGTTTAGGAAAATCGTGCTAGGTGATAAATATTTCGAATTAATATCTACTTATTCTTGAATATATTTGACTTTATTTGTCAACAAGTATATGGAACAATTGAACACGTGCATGTACTTCAGATTTTTCTATTTCAATGGGTGATTGTGATAGTGTGGTATTGTTGTCTTTTATATCATTCAATTTTCTATTAACACATGTATTACCCCATGAACGTATAACTACTTGACAACATACTTCATGCAGAGTGATAATTAATTTATCGGATTATAAAAGCACTTCAATCTTCCGTCTTGTCAGAGCCGATAATGAATAATCAATATCAGTTTGTGTATATACTTTAGAACAAGATTTTTTTCTATAGTTAAGTTCACACATGCTGTGCTATTTTATTCCCCTCGTTAATAAATGGTTTGCTATAAAATCGATAAAACAAACACACCTGTATGTATGGAACTAATACAATTTCAACTAGATAAAGATTTCTCTCCTTTATTATCATTATTATTTATTTATTTATTTATTTTTTTTTTTTTTTTGCTACATAGTTAAAGAGTGCAAGGATTCCAAAGCACTGAATTTATCACATTGATCATATAATTGTTTCTTAAAATTGTCGCTTCTTGTAAGTTTTTTAATCCAACTTAGAGATCTGTATTACACAAGATACAGTGGATGTACGGTTTTAGTGAGTCCGCTTGTTTCCATGTACATCCTCCACTTTCTGATTATGAATATATCATCAACGCAGTCTTATGCCTCTTAAAAGAATTCACTCATTTGTATTGCGAACTTTACACATAAATGAGGAGTTAATTGTTCATATTCCTCGCATTCATTGCACCTAGCCCGGCTCAGGTTTCCTATTAAAATTCTAATTGCTTCCACATACAGGAGCGGTAAGACACTCTCCGCAGCCTTCCGGATTTTTTTGTTCATTTCCAAACACGTGTTTCGGATTCGAGTTGTCCTTGATTCAACAGAGAGCTTGATGTTCATGGAACTCTTTAGCATTGATCTTTTTTCCTTTATTCCGTCTCGCCAACAATCATCTTTCTTTTTCATCCACTGACTCTGTTTTAAAACTTCTGATCTCCCATTCCTTACAATGGCTATTTTCCACATGTACTCTTTGATGTATGAATGTTTTATCATAAAGTCCATAGTCTGAAATCAGTAAAAAATGTTGTTATATTACTATAATAACTTAACAAAGATTTAAAAGTGTACTTTTATTTATTTTTTTTTTCTTTCTTTCTTTCAGTGCTCAGATTATTTGAATCTAAATCAGGTAAAAAGTGTACTTAACTAACGTTGAATTTAGTGAATCAGTTCAAAATATAAGTTATATATATATATATAAGGAGCACAGAATGGTACAGGTGAATATAAATTTATACATATATTTAATTATTCATAATTAATGATATATATGTATATATCTAACCTTCTCTGGTGTTCGCTCCATGATCCTTCAATAAATCTAATTGTCGTAATGAATTCAAGGTTGAAGTTTACTTCAGCAATACAATTATTTTTTTTTTTTCATCTTCATTTATACATGTCGTTAGAATCGCGTTTAAACTTGTCTTTCATTTAATTGAATTTGACATCATTAACTTAACATTACTGATGGTAAGTAAAAGTTGACACCTTAATTAATTTAAAGTTTTTCTATCTTATTTTTAGTCTCTAAGTTTATGACTCGGTTGTTTGCAAAATTTGTTAATTGTAATATCCAAACTGCAGAGACACGTGACTGATTATCGATCAATAACGGCCCTGTCCCAAAGTGGCTTACCTGTGGAGACATGACGTCAGTGTGATCGATTTTCTAAAGTTAGCCAAAGTAGCCTCAAACTATATCAGTCTACCTGGACATTGTGACGTCACATTTATTGATTTTCAAAAGTTAGCCAAAGTAGACTCCGTTCTATAGTCGCCACTATCTACTTTCAGCCTAGGCAGAATTCGAATTATTGCCTAGGCAAAAATAATTCTGCCTAGGCAAAAATAATTCTGCCTAGGCAAAAATCGAATTTTGCCTAGGCAAAAATAATTCTGCATAAGCAAAAATCGAATTTTGCCTTGGCAAAAATAATTCACCTCTCAGAATGAATCATCTAACTCCTCCCATTTATGAAAGATAACTCTACTGTTGCTACCTAGGTCAAACTTTCTTAGAAAATGGCGGCGAAACAAGCTAAACAAAGGGCGCGTCTGAGCGATATTGCTCATGATTTCTATGAGAATTACGTAAAATCAACGACTATTTCATTGAAATCTAAACAACAGGGTTACAGATATTACAGTGAAGGATACTTTCATGATGTTTCTATGTTCAAAGATGTTGAAATTATAGCAATATCAGCAAAGAGTTACCGAAGTCAAAGAAAGAGCGAAAAACCGCATGCGATCCATCTGGATATCAAAGGACATGACGTTTCATACGCTCATTGTTCTTGTCAAGCTGGGTAAGAATTCTTTACTCATCCCAACATAAATTTCTTTTTAAGTATGTTGTAAAAATAACAAAAAAGTAGTATTTCATTATTTAAACATCAAATTATTATTATGCACATCATTATCTAGAGTGTACTTAAATCGACATATTAGAAGTATACTAGTACATGTATAAATTTGTTAACGAAATCTGCTTTTGGAATTCATGTATACAACATCTTACGTTCCTTAAGTTCAAGTGTTTTATTTTACTTATTTATTTATTATCGTTAATTTTTTTTTTTGCTTTTTTTTTCGGAAGGGGGGGGGGGGGTGTTTATGAAATACACGTGGTAAAATAACAAATTTCATTTTATAGGGCGAGTGCAACATGTTCCCATCTAATCGGATTCATGCAAGCCCTTCAAAACTGGCAACTTATGGGGTTTACACAGGTACCCTCCCAACTATCTTGCACTTCCATGCCTCAGCAGTGGGGAGTCCCGAGAGGTCCCAAAATTGAACCTGTCTGTGTTACTGAATTGAATTTTGTAAATCCTAAACCCGATCGGAAAAGAAGACCAATACAAAATACACTGACCGATTGCAGGTTGGAACTTTACGAGAGAGAGAGAGAGAGAGAGAGAGAGAGAGAGAGAGAGAGAGAGCACAATCATAATCAAGATACATATTTTTGTGTAAATCATCAATCAAAATACCATTCACTTTGATAGGCACCATATTTGATTATCGCCGTTCAATGTCAATGTGTTTGTCTAATAGATATTGTCTTGACATGTTAATTTCCAACCTGTAATACATGCATACATAATCAACAGAAAGATAAAAGTTAAACAGCAGGACATAGAGCACCTACAGAGTCTGACAAATCTGCCAATCAGCTACCTCATAGCGTGTCCGGATGAAAAAATACAAACATACGTAGGCGAGGTACCAATCGGATCTGGACTAGCATCACATGTAGGAGTTTATTTTTCCTTTATACAAGGGGGCATAAAGTTGGTTAAAAAAGAGCACACATACCAAATTTGATTAACATTCGATGTCAGAGACAAAGGAATTCGGCCACTGAGAAGTTTGAAACTTTTAATTCTTCGAATCGCTCTTTCTACGTGTACTCGATGCATGGCAATTTTTTTTGTGTGCAGTACGTCGTGCTGGTCCATTTGCTTTCCAGAATGAGCAAAAGGGGGGATATTCAACTCAAGTCCCACACTTTCTACTTCTTCTTTTATATTAAATCCTTTATCTGCCATGATACCATCTCCTCTGTTTAGAAAGCCTTCTTCAATCAAATTTTGTAAAGTTTCTTTGAATTTTGATTTTACGAAAACGTGCTTGTCCGACATAGATCCGGAAAAAAGCATCGAACTGAAGATGATTGAGCCTCTTGGATCACATGCAACTAAAGCTTTAAGAGTGTTCCATGACTTATAGTCGCTGTACATTTGAGATTGGGCTTTCAGGGAGGAGGGCTTCTGTATTTTCATCTCTGTACAATCAACGATCGCGAATGTTGTTTGGAAATCCTTCCTATAATTTGTAGGCATATTCTCGAGAAGAACATCTCTGTGTGGCCATATTGATACCTCCCCACATCTTAGAAACATATAGTTCAACCAAGAGTTGGATATTACACTTGCACATTGTTGTGTAATGCTAAATCTACATCCCAAGTCTTGGAAATCGAAATTATTTCTTAGTTTGCATATCGTTAAAAACAACTGATTGAGAAGTGACATTGAGCTAATCTGTGCGAGGTTTTGTACATAGGTCAACGGTGTGGAATCTTCGTTTGGTACTAAAAACTTGAAAATATTAAGAAACGTCTCCCTGCAGTTCCCCGTATTATATTTTATAAGTTTTCTATTGTCCATTACTTCAGTAATACAGAAGGGAACAATGTTATTGAGTGCATCAAATCTATTCCATAATGCTTGAAGGTCATCCTCTCGAGACTGCAATTTTCTCTCTATTTCCAAATGCTTCAATGTTTCATCCGCAAAACTTTTCTTTAATTGCACATTTTCTTCTTGAAACTTTCGTATGTGTGAGGATTCCGGCCCTGTAAATATATGTATTTTATATTAACTATTTTTTATTTATATTGACTTTAGACTTCGTTTTATGAAAGAAAGGAACATGCCACGTTGGTACAATTTGTGGAAACCTGAAATTGCCTCTCCCTACGACACCTGTAAATGAACGTTATAAGGTGGACGAACTTTAAATACAAAGTTGCTTTGAAATAGAGGAGCAAACTCGCCAACAAGCCGATTGCACGAAATGGTTTGATGAACGAAAAAAGAGAATAACTTCTTCAACATTTGCATCAGTAATAAAAAGAAAATAAGTGACAGAAAAATTGTTGAGTAAAAGTAATTACAGTACCATTTAAGACAATTAATGAACAATAGAATACCGACAAAAGAAAACTAAAAAGAAGGAGATAATTATGGAAAGTGTTGCCGATGAAGCTTAATTTAGTCCAAAAAAGAAAACGAAAACAACGGTAAACAAAAAAAAAAAAGAAAGACAAAAGTGAAATCAGAAAACACAGTCAGTCATATAATTAACACAGACCTGAAGAAAAAGCTGCAAGAAATATCTGCTCTAAAGTCATCCATTATCCTTTCTGACGCGATAAAACAGTTCTATGGCGGACCTGACATGTCAGTAGATACTTCACCGGTGCAGGTGGTAGATCAAAGGACATCAGAGGCCACTTTATGAGCTCAGAGGCCATATCAGAAGCACGGATGACACCATTAGCCACATTAGGAGCTTAGAGGCCACAATGTGAGCTCAGAGGACAACAACGACCACATTATGAGCTCATATGTCACATTAGGAGCTCAGTGGACAACAGAGGCTATATTGTGAGCTCAAAGGTCACATTGTGAGCTCAGAGGACAAGAGAGACCTAATTGTGAGCTCAGAGGATAACAGAGACCACATTGTGAGCTCAGTGGACAACAGAGGCTATATTGTGAGCTCAAAGGTCACATTGTGAGCTCAGAGGACAAGAGAGACCTAATTGTGAGCTCAGAGGATAACAGAGACCACATTGTGAGCTCAGAGGACAACAGAGGCCTCATAAGGAGCTCAGAAGACAACAGAGACCATTTTGTGAGCTCAGAGGACAGCAGATGCTACATTGTGAGATTAGAGGTCACATTGTAAGCTCAGAGGACATGAGAGGCCTCATAAGGAGCTCAGAAGACAACAGAGACCACATTGTGAGCTCAGGACGGCAGAGGTCACATTCTGATCTCAGAGGACAACAGATGTCATATTGCGAGCTCAGAGGACAACAAAGGTCACATTCTGAGCTCAGGACAACGGATTCTGCATTAGGAGCTCAAGGGGCAACATTCACTTACAAGGTAGACAAAAATACCATACAAAATGCGTCAGAATAATCAAATGCCTTTTAGACCATGGAATTGATCCTTATGTCACCGAACGGACACTAGGCTTGGTTGTGGTCCAATCTACAGTCTTGTACAAGCCCGTTGTCAAAACTTGCACTCTGACTGCTTGTGACGACGATACTCCATGACGGGCCCTGTCCAAACCTATTTAGAGAAGACAGGGCCTCGGGCGATAGCATACATGAGCTCGCGGCGGAAGAGATGTAAACGTCTTCAAATTGAATAGCATCATTTAAGAACAGATAATTTGTCAACGTGGACCAGACATGCACGTTTCGGGTATTTAACCCTCATCAGTGATCCTAAATCTTAACAATGTAACATGCGAAAACTTTGCCGAGACCCTAAGTTTTTGCCCATTCCTGCCAGATTTCTTTCAAACAAATCAATCTTATACATGTACATATACAAAATTCCAAACTGATTTTTTATTACTTGAAATTCATTCCCAAAATGTGAGTCCTCGCTTTCGAGGTACTCTTGAGAACTGGAGAATTTCCCCAACCTGTTAAAGATAGTACTTAAGATCAAATTGGGGCTTAATAGGGTTCAACATTTTCAAAAGTTTCAAATAAAAATATGCATTATAATGCCAGAAATTATTAGGACTTCATGCAGTTGGAGAAAAAATCATGCATATACCTGAGGTGATCGTAATCCTCTTTTAACGCTTGATACTGACCGGGGGGATTTCGACAGGTTCCTCCGTTTGTTCGCCTCGAAAGTATTTATGATACTGTCTATCTCCTTTCTGTATTTCATCACTTTTTCAGCTTTCGCGTAACATTTTACGCACACCCCGTCACTTTCGGGGGGAAGAAGGAATACCACCTCCTGTATTACAGATCTTCGTTCGGGTGTAAGCTTTAATTTGAGTTTAAATAATTTTTTCACTTTAGTATTACAATCTAGGTCAGTTTTCTTAACAACAAACGCAAAAGAACATAAGGAACAAATGTTGGTTAAGGACGCTGGCATTTGTAATGAGTTAAAGAAGATCCTGACGATAATCTCAACAGCACTCACAATAGAGCACAAAATTAAACATCGACGGACCCCTAGCAAGCTAGAGGTGGGACCAGGTGCCCGGGAGGAGCAAGCATCCCCTGTTGGCTAGCCGCACCCGCCGTCGATGTTTATGAAGCATGGAAATGAAAATGTATAAAATTCATGCACTGTCTGACGTTATGTCTATATAGAAAGTGCTATGGCGACAATGTCAGGGAAGTATATTCAAAACACTTACTGTCAAACCCCTCGCGGGGAACTTTTTTACGAGCTCCACACGGCAAAGGGCATAAGTGTGACACAAATGAGTTAAAGAAGATCCTGACGATAATCTCAACAGCACTCACAATAGAGCACAAAATTAAACATCGACGGACCCCTAGCAAGCTAGAGGTGGGACCAGGTGCCCGGGAGGAGCAAGCATCCCCTGTTGGCTAGCCGCACCCGACGTCGATGTTTATGAAGCATGAAAATGAAAAAGTATAAAATTCATGTACTGTCTGACGTTATGTCTATATAGAAAGTGCTATGGCGACAATGTCAGGGAAGTATATTCAAAACACTTACTGTCAAACCCCTCGCGGGGAACTTTTTTACGAGCTCCACACGGCAAAGGGCATAAGTGTGACACAAATGAGTTAAAGAAGATCCTGACGATAATCTCAACAGCACTCACAATAGAGCACAAAATTAAACATCGACGGACCCCTAGCAAGCTAGAGGTGGGACCAGGTGCCCGGGAGGAGCAAGCATCCCCTGTTGGCTAGCCGCACCCGCCGTCGATGTTTATGAAGCATGGAAATGAAAATGTATAAAATTCATGCACTGTCTGACGTTATGTCTATATAGAAAGTGCTATGGCGACAATGTCAGGGAAGTATATTCAAAACACTTACTGTCAAACCCCTCGCGGGGAACTTTTTTACGAGCTCCACACGGCAAAGGGCATAAGTGTGACACAAATGAGTTAAAGAAGATCCTGACGATTATCTCAACAGCACTCACAATAGAGCACAAAATTAAACATCGACGGACCCCTAGCAAGCTAGAGGTGGGACCAGGTGCCCGGGAGGAGCAAGCATCCCCTGTTGGCTAGCCGCACCCGCCGTCGATGTTTATGAAGCATGGAAATGAAAATGTATAAAATTCATGCACTGTCTGACGTTATGTCTATATAGAAAGTGCTATGGCGACAATGTCAGGGAAGTATATTCAAAACACTTACTGTCAAACCCCTCGCGGGGAACTTTTTTACGAGCTCCACACGGCAAAGGGCATAAGTGTGACACAAATGAGTTAAAGAAGATCCTGACGATTATCTCAACAGCACTCACAATAGAGCACAAAATTAAACATCGACGGACCCCTAGCAAGCTAGAGGTGGGACCAGGTGCCCGGGAGGAGCAAGCATCCCCTGTTGGCTAGCCGCACCCGCCGTCGATGTTTATGAAGCATGGAAATGAAAATGTATAAAATTCATGCACTGTCTGACGTTATGTCTATATAGAAAGTGCTATGGCGACAATGTCAGGGAAGTATATTCAAAACACTTACTGTCAAACCCCTCGCGGGGAACTTTTTTACGAGCTCCACACGGCAAAGGGCATAAGTGTGACACAAATGAGTTAAAGAAGATCCTGACGATAATCTCAACAGCACTCACAATAGAGCACAAAATTAAACATCGACGGACCCCTAGCAAGCTAGAGGTGGGACCAGGTGCCCGGGAGGAGCAAGCATCCCCTGTTGGCTAGCCGCACCCGCCGTCGATGTTTATGAAGCATGGAAATGAAAATGTATAAAATTCATGCACTGTCTGACGTTATGTCTATATAGAAAGTGCTATGGCGACAATGTCATCCACTCGGAAACCTTGAGACTAATCCCTGAATCTTTATAGTTCCGAAACAAAATCGGGACACCGAAAATTATTAGGCAAGGTTTCTGATTGGTCAATTCTTGGGTTAATGGGACAACCTTTTAAATTGGCTTACGTCAGATGTTTGTGGTGGAGTACGCAGTAAACGGAGCCCGAAGCAGATGATTTTAATCAGATTGAGTATATCTTCTACTTTTGAACAAATTATTTAAGCTAATTTTGGTGATAACCCCATCTACATGTTATTGGGACAATGAAGTTGACAGTGACAATGAAGTTTATTCTCAATGCATGCAGAAAACATTATATTGAGAAGATATGTTATATAACAGATATTTTACAATACATGCGTTTACAGATGTATGAACAAATCTTAGAGCTACGGTTGGGGAAAAGGACACTGATAGCCATTTGGAATTGAGCCGAATTACGGCCATAAACAGGTAAAAACTGGATATTTCCTACCGTATTTCCAGAAAAAAAAATACTACTATCGCCTGATATCAGTAATAGTATATATAGGCATTCTATGGTATTCAAGACTAATTTTGTGTTTACGATGCATGTCAAAAAGTAATTTCAGTAAGGCAATTTTCATAAAGTACAGACACATTTCTTTTTTAATTTAAATATTAAAGCAGACAAAAAAGATTTCCTGCCCACGAATGTAAAATAAAATACAGTATCTAATTAGTAACTTTCCATAAATAGATAACGACGTCATGAAAGACCAATACACCTAGACCCCCTCTAAGAAATCAAAGGCAACATCCACATCAAACAGGGGCATAGCTAGGAAGTAAATGATGTAGAAGCATATTTAAATAGAATCGTGAAAAAAGACCAATAATGTAATAAGTCTAAGAAACTCGCTGAAAATTCTGTAGAATTTGCACTTGCATTTACAAATTATTTTAAATAGACGAAAATATATGAAGAAACAAATCCAGTTATTATTCAGTTACGCTCCTGTAAAATTTGCATGCAAATCTACGGGTATGAAAGAGAAATCCCGCCAAATTACATCCATTTGCATCAGACACGATGTTTGTTGTTGTAGATACATCGCTACTGATGTCGGTGTCCGGCCAAAGACGTTTAATAGCATATGATCAGGAGGGTATATATCACAATTATGCCAATGATTTCGATTGCTGAATAATTTTTTTAATCGTTATTTTTGTCTAACTTTATGGCGTCGAAAAGGTACACATTTAAAAAGTAAACCATATCGATTCTAACAATTTATGTTGAAAATGGCAGTAAAAAAGCTTGATAATTAATCTAGAAAAATGTTTTGTTCAAACGACAATAATATAAATATTAATACAATTTAATATTTGGTGACTTACTGGTGTCAGAAGTGTTTCCACACAGTAACAGTCACCCTTTTCTTTCTTTTACTTTTGGGTTTATTACATGGTCTCTCGCTTTTGCCCCTGGACACATGTGTCTCTCATTTTCATCAAAGTTATGCCCGACGCCGCGTGGAGATCGCAAAAAAGTTCTCCGCGATGGGTTTGTCAGTTATTTGCATATTTTTCCCTGATATGCTTCATGAACATCGACGGCGGGTGCGGCTAGCCAACAGGGGATGCTTACTCCTCCCGGGCACCTGGTCCCACCTCTAGCTTGCTAGGGGTCCGTCGATGTTTAATTTTGCGCTCTATTGTGAGTGCTGTTGAGATTATCGTCAGGATCTTCTTTAACTCATGGTTGCCGTAACACCTCCTATATAGACATAACCTCATATATATTGTGATCATTTTCGTGCATGAAGATTCACGGCAGGTACGGTTAACCAACAGCGGATGCTTACTCCTCCTGGGCACCTGGTCCCACCTCTAGCTTTCTAGGGGTCCGTCGATGCTCAATTTGGTGCTCTATTGTGAGTTAAAGTAGATCATGTGAGTGTTGTTGTTATTATCGTCAGGATCTTTTTTAATGTAAACGTCTTCAAATTAAATAGCATCATTTAACTCATTTTATTAAACATGTTTATTTCAGTACGTCTGAAGAGGATTTCATATCCCAAAGACAAGTCCAGTGCAATAAAATTTAGAAAATATACTTATATGTTTATAATTTGAACTGAGATCTTTAATGTATTTTGCTACGCATTTTGCTGTTGTCTCTCTATTTAATCGTTGGTGTTGTGAGTTGTTTTCCTTCCTTTTCGTTTCACGTTCTTCAGTCGAACTAGAATTATATTAAAATGTTAAACGTCTTTAAATTCAATAGCATCATTAAAAACCTGATAAATTCACAGCATGGACCAGACATGGACGTTTCGGGTACTAAACCCTCGTCAGTGATCCTCAGTCTAAACAATGTAATATGTCAAAAAATGAACCAAAAGACGTAGCAGAATGGGTGGGATATGATGCTACAGGACCCATGATTTAGAAATTTCAAGAACTTTTGTGACAAAATTTCAAATGCGTTGAAGAGACAGACGATCAGCCAAAGTTGGTCGAACTTGGCTACATGTTCCCTCGGGGAATCTTAGTCCATCAGCAGTGACACTCACCAAGTAGTGCAAATGTTAAACGTCTTTAAATTCAATAGCATCATTTAAAACCTGATAAATTTACCGCATGGACCTGACATGCACGTTTCGGGTACTAAACCCTCGTCAGTTATCCTCAGTCTGAACAATGTAATATTTTTTTAAGGTTGACGAAAATAAACAAGACAGATCAATTTTCGCCTTTTCAAAACTTGATAAATCACTGAATTGATCTGGTATGTCTTGCTTGGCAGTTGTTGGGTTGCAACAGTTTGGATATTTTATTGGATTGTTTTTGCATAGTCTGCAACTGTTATGTAAGTCATGGTGAACGGCAGCATCAAGTAAAGTATCTGAAAATATAGCTCGGACTGGAGGATCATTTGAATTGTATTTAGGTGCCGAGAACGTGTGACCTTCACTTACCCTGCCATAAAGTAACATGCCGCAGTTGTAACAAATGTCGTCAAAATGGGTGTGTTGTTAAGTTTGTTTACAAATTTAAAGAATTTCATTTGTCCTTTTTCATTTGAATTGTGACTGGACTGGGGTTTAACTTGAGAATGTTTATTTGTCATCTGCTTTTCTGATATTTCAACGTTGCTTCTCATGTAGTTATTACAAGTTATATTTGTGTTTGTTTTTCCGTAATTTCAACCTCAATGTGATTTTCTGTTGAATCAAATCTAATTTGATTTTTTTCTTGGTCATCTTTATTTATTGGGGTTTCCGTAGATTGATTTTAGCATCTTCCACATGAACAGGAACATCATTTTGTTTTTTGTTCTTTAGGTATTCATATTCATTCCATAACTGCCTACTGTTTGCATTTATATTTTGGGTACTTCTTTTTCCATAGATCCAGTAGTAGCTCATTTTTTGTCATTTTGCCCTGGTTGAAACATTTTCTTCTTGAACTTATGATTTCTTTTGCTTCATTGAATATATAAAGGAGGTATTCCTCCATTGACTTGTCCCAAGAAAGACGTTCTGGTTTTCTCTTCGGCATTTTTTTTTTGTCTTGTATAGTAAAGGAGCCTTGATTAAGATACTATTTGAAATAGGAATTGATTAAAATATGGTTAATCTTGCCCCTAGTGAAAGTATGGTCAATCTTGTCACTGGTAAAAGTAAACGTAAATAAATGTGTAAGTAAATGTAATGCGCATTTTGTTTTATTTTGTCAGATGAAAATGATGTATAACTTGAAAACAGTGCTACATAATGATGTTTCACTACAACTCAAGAAACACAAATAATGTTAATACTTCTCCTACCAAGTCAATTTCCAACCAAACAATGCAAGTACACTTCGTTTATCTGCAAAAAAATAGCTTGATTTAAACTTCCTCAAAACTCGACACACATGAAAAATAATGTTATCAGTTTTATGCCCCCCGAGACTGGGGGGGGGGGGGGGGGGCATATACTTTTTGCTCTGTTTGTCCATAAAAACTTGAACCTTGGCCATAATTTTAGAATGGCAAGTGATAGGGCTTTCATATTTCCCATGTGCATTCCTTGTTACAATACCTTTCCATCGATACCAAAATTTTGACCTTGAATTGTGACCTACTTTTGAAATTTTAGCTGTTTTACCAGCAAAGATGCCAACGGGAGCATGCGTGTATCACAAACAAATGTTCCCCAAAACTATCCTCTATTAGCACATGCCTACCCTCCATCACTTTCAGAAATATGAAGGCTCTACAGAAGTATGAGAGGTTTCAAAGGGAAATGATGATGTTGGTTGTTGAGGTCTATGGATTTGGATGTGTTTAAAACAAAATAATTTAAATATTTAAGCTGAACACTGTAGCTACACAGGTCGAAGAAACTTCCTTATATGGAAGTCAAGCATTGCGGAACGACTGCGTCACACTGGTGTGCGAGATGAAACATTATTTGGGATGTTAGAAGTGGATATAAAAGTACCTGAAAAATGGGAAGGCGATTTGAAACACGAGTTATCACCCTGGGAATACTTCAAAGAAATGTCTCCCCTGTCTTGCAACACAGAAGTAAAATTTGAGGTCATGGGGGAATATATGCAAGCACACATAAAAATGAAAGACTGGCCACACACTTTAATAGGCGATAGCTAGTAGGGGGAATGAAAGCGGGAAAATTCTTTTGGCTACGCCCCTTTTAAGATGGTATTTGGAACACGGCCTGGAAGTGACGCGTATTTATCAGGTGGTGGAATTTAACGCGCACGCGTGTTTCATACAATTTGTCAATGATGTCACTGAAGCGCGAAGGACTGGGGATGCGAGAGCAGAAATGGGGATAATAGGAATACCATTAAACTTATCGGAAACTCGGGGTACGGATCTTTGATTATGGATAAAACCAAGCATCGCGATATCATTTACGTGCGCGAAGAACGCGAAAACTGCCTTTTTAGATTCATACTGGCACACATAATATCTACGTGAAGGTAATCTCGCGAGCGCTGTACAAAGTATGTACGTTGCGAACGAGTACGCTTTATATCCTTATCGTGCCTCATGTTATGAAAGAGGCCACAAACAGGAGAAGACACATGAATCGTCGAGCTTGAGATTCTTGTGGGGTGAGTAGGGAGAAGAACAAACAGCGTGCTCTAAAGCGCTGAGAAACAAGTTAGGTCATACCATAATTATTAAATGTTCTTTGGATTTTCTGGTGAAAAAAGGGTGCGAGCGGGCGAAAATATAATTATTCCATTTTTTAAGTATTGCAGTTTTTAGCTCTACTGGTCTCAGACCAGTCGAGCTTATGCGATCACCCTTCGTCCGGCGTCTGTCCGTCTGTCTGTCTGTCCGTCTGTCCGTAAACAATTCTTGTCCGGACAACTCCTCTGAAACTGTTAGAGATAGAAACTTAATTCTTTTTGTATTTTACTTGGTCCATGGTCTAGTTGTGCACCTGACATTCAGTTTCAGTCCCTGACTCCCAGGGTCTTAGAAAATGGGCGTGGTCATTAAATTCTATGTAATTTTGTCCGGATAGCTCTTCTATCACTATAAATGATAGAGACATAATTCTTTTTGCAATATGATGGGTCTGTAGTCTAGTTGTGCACCAGATATTTTGTTTGAGCCAATGACCCCCAGGGTCTTAGAAAAGGGTGTGGCCATTTTCTTTTATATTATTCCATATAATCTTATGCTTACAGCGCTGACACTATAAATAATGGAGACTAAATTCTTTATGCAATATAATGGGTCTGTAATCTCGTTGTCCACCTCATATTTTGTTTGAGTCTCTGACCCCAAGGGTCTTAGAAAATGGGTGTGGTTGTTTTCTCTCTATTAAACTACATGTGATCTCATGATAGCTAATTTCCCAGAACTTATGGATAATAGTTAATTGATTTATTCCAAAATATTATCGGTTTGCAGTTTAGATGTCATTACAGTATTTTACTTCAGTCCCTGTTCCCTAGGATTCTGGAAAATGGGTATATGGCTATTTTCTCTTACCCTATCTTCATGCATTTAGAGTACATAAGTGACAAAAACTATAAATAAACAAAGATATTGCAATTTTACAATATTATCATAGATGAGTCTGTAATTTAGTTTTTCTCATATTTTATTTGGGACCTGACCCAGGATTTTATCTTCAATTCTATAGAAACGCTAGGGGATAGTTTCGGAATTTCCTCTGATCAATCAATCAACATGAAAATCTTTTCTATAGTGTTTATACAGTGCAAGAAAGATATCAAATGGTCAAAATGCATGTATTTCTCACTTATTTTTTATTTGTTTAACATGTTTAAGGTGTAAGATTTTTGGGGAGAGTAGTGAGAATTTTTGTTGCAAGAGTAGAATGTCCGAAGTGATCACAGACTTGAGCTGTGCTTTCTGTTAAATGGGAACACCAGAATCACAAAGATTGATCATTTTATCAAATAAAATAGCAATAATGCATCCTTCACATTGCCAAATGAAAGGAATATTGTGCTTGTGTAAGTTTTTTTTTTTGAGAGGGGGGGGAAAAGGGGGAGGTAACTAGAATGTCCTAAGTGATCACAGACTTGAGCTGTGCTTTCTTTTAAATGGGAACTCCAGAATCACAAAGGTTTATCATTTTATCAAATAAAATAGCAATAATGCATCCTTCACATTGCCAAATGAAAGGAATATTGTGCTTGTGTAAGCTTTTTTTTTGGGGGGGGGGGGAGGGGGGAGGTAACTAGAATGTCCTAAGTGATCACAGACTTGAGCTGTGCTTTCTGTTAAATGGGAACACCAGAATCACAAAGATTGATCATTTTATCAAATAAAATAGCAATAATGCATCCTTCACATTGCAAAAGGAAAGGTGCTTGTGTAAGTTATAGAAGTTGAATTTGTAACAGGAGAGGGAGAGATGTGACTGTACCGGGAATCGAAATGAAAGGAATATTGTGCTTGTGTAAGCTTTTTTTGGGGGGGGGGAGAGGGGGGAGGTAACTCTTACATCTTTCTTTCTTCTTATAAATTCCTCCACTGCTTGGAGTACCACCCCCAATGGGATGTAAAACTGTGGTTTGATAAAATTTTTACAAATGTTTACATTACAGCAAGTGACACATGTTTTAATAGTAGAAAATATAACAAGAGATGCCTTACTGGCATATCTACTATGTGTTAATCAAATTAAAAAAAATTAAAATAAAATACTAAAAAAAATCATTTGTAAAAGCCAACTCATACAAAAATATTTCAACCCAGGAAAACTTCTACCAAAATTTTCCTTTATTGCCATTTGACAATATTATCACAGATGAGTCTGTAATTTAGTTTTTCTCAAATATAAAATAGCAATAATGCATCCTTCACATTGCAAAAGGAAAGGTGCTTGTGTAAGTTATAGAAGTTGAATTTGTAACAGGAGAGGGAGAGATGTGACTGTACCGGGAATCGAACCCGAGATCTGCTATCAAGGCAGACGCTCTTACCAACTGAGCTATCTGGGCACGATGCCCGTTCCTGCCACACTCCTCTCTACCAATTTTTCAGGTTTCCATGCACTGGAAACCTCACACAAAACTCCACTTCACCTTGAGTCATAATTTAGTTTGGTGCCAATTCTGTAACAGGAGAGGAAAAGATGTGACCGAACCGTGAATTGAACCCGAGACCTGCTGCTATCTGGGCAGACGCTCTTACCAACTGAGCTATCTGGGTACGGTACCTGTTCCTGCCATAAATTAATGGTAATAACTAATGTTTCAGGCCTTTTTGTCAATTGGACCTCGTCGAGTCATTTTGTCCTTTTAAAATTTGACCAATCAAAAACATCATTTCAACCTCATGCAGATTTTGAAATATTTTTCTGAACTGGGATATATGGTAGAAATGTTTTCTATAGAGGATCAAATATTTCATACCGGTATATATGTAAAAATATTTTGTATTATATTTTAATAATTATAGCTTCTGTCTACATTAATACCACATTCGCCCTAAAAGTTAATGTTCTTCGTTCAATATTCTATTTACATTGTTTTACATTTACTAAATAAATAGCCTAAAACCTTTTTAGGTTTTAGAACAAAATGGCCGATACTTTTAAAATTTCACTCGGTAGGCCACATGTCCTATTATATTTAATTTCAATCTGAAACTGCCTGATTACTTGATCTAAGTATTTTCACTGGTCAGTATAAGAAAGAAGGAAATATCTCTTATAATAGAGTATCCTATGCAATACTATTTCAGCTCAAATGAGAGGTTATTTATGCCTTTAGTCTTAATTTTATCAAAGGGCATATAGTGGTAGGTCTGTCTGTTCATCTGTTTGTCTATCCATCCGACTGTCGGTATATCATTCCATTCAACTAAATTCTGATGAAAGGGTATAAGATAATAGAGCTTTCATATATTGCATGTCTATGAACCTTGAGAAGGCTCATCTTTTGGAGCCAAATTTTTAACCTTTGACCCCATCACTGACCTTTGACCCACATTTTTTAAAAAATAAAAACATCTGTTATTTTAGTTTTGATACATATGGTATGTTATACATGTTGTATATACACATTTTCAGTAATTCTCTCACATTCTAGAGATATCTAAGGCACGGTCCATTTGATATTCTTGGGGGGGGGGGAAGAGGGACTCCGTTTTTTTTCAAAAAAAAATAATTTTTGCTCTGAATTTTGATGAAAAAATTTAATTAGGAATTGATGGATATGCATTGACATGTGGTTGTTGGTTCTAATAAAAAAAAAACTTGAGACACATTTATCCCGCCTCTGGCAAATGTCTTGCAATCTGATTGGTCGAGAAGAACCAAATATTATGTTGTATTATTTTACTAGCTAACAGAATATTATTTTGATATCCTGCTTCTACTAAGATGCTTTATGCTTTTGACGTCACCAAAATGCTTTAGAATATGTTGACGTAACATACACAAACCAAAAGCGATTCAGCGGGATAAATTCGTTATAGAGTGTTTTACAAGGGGGATACAGAAATATATTGGGTCGATGAAAAAAGTGGTATTAGGCAAGGTGAAGACCAGCATTCATTCTCTTGAGTGTATATGTACAAATCAACCAGGAGAGCTTCAGTCTCATCAGAGACTTCTGGTTAAGATGCGGTCGAGTAAAATAATTTCAGTTTTGATATCGGTTACCCGAGTAAAACATTTCTGATGTTTTTCGTACTCAAAAAGGAATCCCCATAGAAATATGGTGCCTAGGAAGCCTGGCACATAGTAGCAATAACAGGCAAAATTTTTTTTTTTACCAAATATGGCATGCAATACATCGTAAGAAAGGTCTTTTTAAGAGAAATTCAATGGTGCTTTTATTTTTAACCTATCACCTTTATGGAAGGAGTTATCGCGTTTTAAAGATTGCACTTTTTCGTTCATTTCTGTCAAATCATTTAAACCACAACAACTATCTAAACAATGATGAAATAACATTTTAAATGCAAATCACTTGATGAGAATTGTTAAAATAAAGATGAAAGATACAATCATGCACTGTATCTAAGGAGTTTTTGTTATTTAAGCTTGTATTATTGCCTTCTTTTATTGCCTTCTTTTATGTTTTTTCCCCACAGTGATATTTTTCGAGATGAAAATATTCATCTAACAATGCTTATGAAATGATTGAGCATTGAGAACACAGAATTTCAACCTGTTACTCCACGAAAATAAGTAGAATAAGATAAAAATACTAGGCTAGTAAAAATAGACTTAAAAATCACCAAACATCAAAGTACTTGCAACACAAAAGTTTAATATTGCAAAATGTTTGTTAGGGTGTCTACCATATATTTCAACAGTTTCTATAAAAATAAGTTCAATTTAACATGCCTTATTTGGACAAAATAGGCAATGGAGTAAAATAAACTGAGAAAAGACAGAAAATCTCCAGGAAAGGTATATTTACAAAGCAGTATGCCTCTAACAGTTGTTTTAACCTCCAAATTCAGAGGAATTGTGTACGTAAAGGTTGCCAGAGCAGAAACTATTCGAAATACCGATGATTTTGGATGAAAATATAAAAAAAAGTCAAAAATCCTACGAAAATCTTAATAAAAAGGTCATTTAAGGATCTAATTGTACATTTAAAACCACCACCATCATTATCTACATACTAATTGATTTAATTGGGAGCAATTTGATGTACTAAAGCTAAATGAACAATCCATAACAATTAATAAAAAGCATAATTACAATATTTGTATCCAGTCACGTGACATATCTTTATATTACAGGGAAGTCTGGCTGTGGACTTTTCTTAATAGCAAATCAAACATATTCTGACTCAGCTGGAATGATTACGACAAAATTTCAGATATTTCTCTTGACTCAATAACAATGTCAAACACAGTCTGACATACATAACTATTAAATACAGATGTATGGTAGTTCAGGCAAGAAGTTACAACATCAGAGTATGACATGCAATGTCTAAGCAGGATCTGGGTCACTTGTATCGTCCTCCACACTAGAATCTAATTCATTGGTTTCTTCTTCCACACTGGAGTTACTACAACTGATGCCACGGCACTCCCCCACATGCTATCGAGCAATCCAGTCCGTTTTTACGACACGAACATCTCCTGGTGTCGCATCCTGATCTACAATTACATCTTATAACTGCCAGAAGTTCTTCTGGAGCTGCTGGTAAAGACAATTTTACCGGCACCAAGTTTCCTTTCTCGACTTGCCATCCCCATTCAAGCGGACCGTCAGCTGCAAAATGTACCCAGACCTGACATTGATGGTAGGTTCGAAAACTGTGGAATTTGGCTGAATCAGGAGTTGGAGGTAGTGTGTGTATCAACACAGATTTGGACCTGCTAGCTATCGTCTCAGATGTGAATTTCCTCCATCGAAGTATCTGCAGTCCCTCTAATGGCAACCCACCATATAGACATGTAATAGCTTCCTCGCCTGCTTTCATAACTGCCTCCTTCGATGCATTCTGACTGAGAAAAATGTCTCCCTGAGAACGGAAATACTCCGAGGCCATGCATTTCTTTAACGCTTGATTCTTGCCGATTCCAAATAACCTGGATGTTGTGTCACATCCCGTCAGTGCGTGTAAGAACGGCAGCTGTCTACAAACTTCACGTCCTAGCATCTTTACTGTTTCTTGAATGTCCCAATGTTTTGCTTCCTTTCCAATGATATACTTCTCTGATTTAAATGTTATATTGTAACTGTTTTGGTCAACGTGATGAAGCAACAGAACAAGAATGTCAGTGTCTTCACCCACAACAGTAACTTTGTAGGACTCCGATAAATTAATTGCAGTTTTGGCCACCACTATATCAGCATCATCTGGTGCCTGAATCGTTGTGATACCTTTCTCCGTCAACTTTGACACAAGAAGGTTAATGAACTGCTGCTTATTTCTCTTGTTTGTTAGAAACAACTCCTTCTTCATCCTGCAAGGCATATCCTCAGTGAACAAAACATCAGAGACCTGACACTTAGATCTCCTCATGTGCGTTATATCTTTGGTAGACGGTTCGTCGGGGTAGCTATCGAACACAACTGTTGTGTCGTTCAAAGGGTAATTCCTTTGTACATGAGCAATGTACGCATCACATATCTGTGAAAATGTTTTTCCAGCTGACCAAGGGATACGGTGAAGTAGTGACCCACCATCTAGAACGTATTTAGAACGTATCCACATCACTCACTGAACATTTTTTCCCATCTCCCCAGATGCTATCGGCCAATGAGGATTTAGTTGCCTCTCTCGGAAATCCACTGTCGTCAAACATAGACGAAGGATTCGATGAAAGTTCATACTTGAACAATTCTGGGGAATTGTGGAAGTTGTCTTCTGCTGCGACTGAAAGCCGTTGAAACATCAATTGAGGGTCAATCGGTGTAATGCGATCTTGCTTAGACGAATCCCTAGACTTCATGCGCATGGTCACCACCTGGTCCTTTCTTTTGAAAACGTATTCAGTTATGACTGAGCCAGTCATCTTTTGTAGGATTTTATTGCCAATCTCTTCTGCATTATCACTTGTAACATCTTTGTCTGCTACTTCCCCCGTTTCTATGCTTCGGAGTCGTTCGTCATCATTAAATGGATTGTGGTCACGGAGATAGTCACGAAGTAAGTTCATGTCTTTGCTGTCTCGAAGCATTCTTGTTTCGCTAGATTCTGTGTGTTGATCGCTTGTAGTATACTGCAATCCACATAGTGCTTGCATGGAAACATTCATCGCTGATGTTGCAGGCATTGACAAAAGCCACGTTGCTCTTTGGCTGTCCCCCATTCCTCTCCCTCTTGTTAAACCGCCTGTTGACTTGATACTTCTCATCAACACCTGCTCTATTACATGGTCTGTTGATAGTCTAGACCAGTACCTGTCGCTTCTCCTCACTACATGGTGTCCATTCTTGAAGAACGCATACACAGCCGGATGATTCTTCTCAAGCATCTGCATTTGGTTGAGATAAGCATGAGCAGATTTTGCATACAAATTATGACCCGATGCCGCGAAATATGGAATCATCTCTTTTATGGCTGCCAAATGAAGATCCCAATTCCCTGTCCTCTCCGCTGTGATAAACTTCTTCAGAAGATTGACCATAATCATGAAGTTGAGCCATAACTGGGATGTTCTTGACGTTCTAAGGAGTGTTGTACTCTCTTCTACTTCCTTCTCAAGGTCTTTGACACTGCCTGCTCAACATTGGTTTCTTTGCACGATAACTTGTCATAGCATTCTGTAATGTATTTCAGTTTTGATGCAAATTCATTCCTTTCGTCATCAACGTTGTTGGCTTCAAGCTTTCCAAATGTGATTTCGTGCAATAGCAGAGCTAGCGCCGCATCTACCAGCATGTATCCTCTTACAGCTCGAGACACTGCTTTACCGCTAAGCATTTGATTCACGCTGTTGGAGGCATAGATGATTTCTAGACGTGCTTTTAAGCCTGATCCTGACATTATATGTCCTATGCTTCCAAGAAAGCTCATCTGTGTGTGAAAGCCACCTAGACGTACTACGATATTGTCCATTGACTTTTCTTCTGCAATCAAGATTGCTTTCCAGTAAAGCGGCTGGTCGAACGTAATGACTGCTTTTCTGTCATATTTATCGGCCTCCTTACATACAAACTGTAAGGTGGAAAATACACATGATGGGTCACCAGGATTCATGTCGATGATAGGGAGAAAGTCAATAAAACTTTTTCCCGGGTACGAACTAGAGCCCACAAGTTGCATCATCCCTGACCAAAATGGAATAGGCGCTTTCAGTGGTCGCACAAGTTTGGATAGGATATCCACTTTCATCTGAATGCATTCGCTCGGTACATTGAGTAGTTCCTTGAACCGTAGTTTTTAAGAAGGTGTAGAGACATAGTACTGAATGTCCACATTACAGAGTTTGGCAATGTCATCTGGCTTTGCATCCAAGCGTGGTACTCCTCGACCGAATGATATTTTCGGATGTGGTGTGATTGAAGCGATCATCCCCATACCATGGAATGTGTTTTTGCCATCAAGTGTGTCGGTGTTGTGGTCCACATTGTCAGCCACAAATTGCAAAAAATCACTATTCTGAATATTGTACGACTGGTTATGTTTTTGCATAGCAGCACTAGCTTCAAATCTCATTACTTCTGAATAAGAGACCCTGAAACCAAGGTTGTAGAGTGTGTCCACCAGGAAACGCGAGGCATATAGATGGTGAACCTGAACGCCTAGACCAAGCTGCAAAGGACAGAGAAAAGACCGTGGGCGTGTTGCTTGAACAATGGCTTGTCCAATTGATGATTTTTTCACATCAGATCGATTTGAACCGAAAATTATGGAGAGAAGGTCTTGGAGACTTCTTGGAACAGATTTCAAATTCTTGTCCATATCAGACAAGTCCTTGGGTGACACATACACACTTTTGTCGCATTCTAAGGCTAACACCTCAGATCGTATAAGTGCTGCAGCAGCCCTGATTATCTGATGTTTTTGCTCATCTTCTTCGCTGTCCATGCTATTTTGTTTGTAAAACTCGTGCAAGATTGACGCTGCAGTCTTTCTAAATGTGATGATGTTGGATTTGCCATGAAGCTCAGAAATGAGGATGGATTCGCCATAGTACTCTTTTAGCTTTTGTTTCATCCAAACCGTTGAATATGCCTTTTCACCGTGCAGTTCTTTCATTTTTTCCACAAGATCTGAAACTGTCATCTGGTCATCTGAGCTGTCTTCAAGAACCTGCGTCATATCAAGGAACTCTGGAGCATAGGTACGAATCTGTTTGGTGGTTGATGCAGACTCTTGATTTTCGGGTCTAAATCTCTTAGGAATTCCTCTAGAGGTGCGAAAATTTGAGCTACATGTCTGGTGATATACAGACTTTCCTTTTCTGAGTAGCAACATCCCTTCATCTCCAGCTTATGGCGTATTCATATCTCAGTTTATACGCTATGCCAGAGGAAGTACCAAATATACGGATTTTGTTCTGAGTGCTAGGCGTCTTGCAGATAAGCTTCTCAGTCAGGGATATGTTTGTGACCGACTAACATCGTCACTGAGGAAGTTCTACGGTCGATATGGGGAACTCGTCATACACTATGATGTCCCACTCTCCAGAATGGTGGGTGATATTCTGTCATAGACCATTTGAACCATCCAACAAAGGATTGTACTCTATGTCTTCCGAAATGGTAGTAACCGGATGTGACAGTTCTACCGAATTGAATCGGCGGGTGTTGCATGCAAGCAGGAGATGCTTATTCTTCCTGGGCACCTAGTCTCACTCCCATATCGGGACTTCGCTTCTTTTCATGTGGTGGAGGTTTTAGTTAGTTTGTTTTGGTTCCTGTTTTGTCCTGATTTTGTATGCCTTCGGTTTCTGATTTTCTGAATTATCGATTTTGTGCTGTATACAGGGAGATGGTCATTACCATATTTGTCATTTTTACCGCTGTCCATGTGTCACTGCTGGTGGACAAATTGTCCCCGAGGGCACTTGTCGGGCAGTCCTTTGCATCAATGGATAAAACACAAGAGACCTACAAAGTGGCTGGGGCGTCGCCAACTTTAAATGAAAAAGGGCTTCCTTAAAAGCTTTAATATATTATCAATATTTATGTATTGCTGTTAGTACATGTTGCATGTATCCCATAGAGTCATGTTCTTGTAAGCTTGGAAGGAGAACTTCAGTTATTCACCAATTTAAATTCTTAGTAACATTTAAAAAATTGTCTAGGAGGCCTTCCCCTAATACCCTCTTATACATGTTACTTGTATATACATGTACCTTACATAAAATATTGAGAATTGTATTGTAAAAATCGTTTATCTCTCTGTTTAAAACTGAATTGCATAAAATAAACTTATATATTAAAATTTAGAGTTTGAGTAAATATGTAAAGGACAAGGGACACTTGTCATTATAGTTTGGCCCACTCATTTTATAAAAATTCAAGCTCTCTAAAAAGTATTGATAGAAATAAATTTAAATCAATTAAGGTTTGTATTTTTAATATCTAGAGTAATTTTTGCAAGAAAAATCATAACAGCCTATATATACAGTAATGAAGTTGCTTGATTTCTCGAAAATTCAGCTTTTTTCACCATTTCCATGTGTTCATCTTCTTTTTTTGATATGAGCACACGCTGGCCTATCATTCATATTTTGATTTGGTGTTTGTGACCCATTTACGAGTTGATGTGCAAATTTTCTCAGATAGGCCCTGCTGTGCTCACTTGTTATAACGAAAAACGTAACGTTTCCTCTAGCAATTACGACGTTTTTTTCGCGGGATCGGGATTTTCACATTGACGTTTTGGAGTAATTTACGTCAGTATCACCTGTGGCAATGACATTTTCACGCTAAATTACACAGGATTGCTTTGCAAACTATATACTTATTGAGAAAAAAGATCATGTGTATAGGAATATATAATAAATATCAAATTAAAAGTTTTGCTTTATAAAAGTTCATTTTCTTTTAATTGAAAAAATATAACTTTATATTTTTATGTTTTATAAACTTATAAAATTATCTAGTATTAAAAGTACATATTTAATCATAAATTCATGAAAATAACAATAAATTCAGCACAAGGGCATCAACTCTTACAATTTTCGAAAACATAAAAAAAAACTAAGACCCTCGTATAGAGACTTCCAACTTGCACAAATTTAAAGTACATATACCCAGGGGATACATTTTAATATACGTCTCTGATATAACATATGAGCAGATTTAGTCAGGTTTTATAGGTTGTAACCCCCCTCCCCCCCCCCCTTTTTTTGTATGATAGGCCAGAGTCAATCAGTTCTTACGGAGACTGTAACTGTGTAAGAAGTTTCTATTCTAGGTAGTGAAAACTGATGGTTTGCCGGTATGATATATCTTTAAAAAATTACTGTTATTTTACAAACGCTATTCCCAATAAAACTATCATCATTTATTCCAAAATTTTCCCGAATAGATTCAAAATCATACATTCCCAAAGTTTCCACGATCAAAGGAATAAAGGACAAAACTTAATATCACTATCATAATTATTTTTACGTTTAATTGACTATTTGGTAGATCTCATCAATCTGATTGAATTTACACTGACAAATTGTATATCTTTATTTCTTTCATTTTTTTTGGCTCGCACCGTCGGTTAAAATAGATGTTAATTTCAAAATTACAAAAATGGAATAAAATAAAAAAAAAAATATCACAATTTCGTATATGAATTGTAATTCTAACAATAAACATCTCTTCGCCTTCTCGATAAATCATGTCTGCAATAACCCCCCCCCCCCTTATCTCCACATAACAAACCCAATAATCTGTCTATTGCAAGAGGTCCATGATGTCGGTTTGCATGTAGAATATCGATTGTTTATACGACGCATACAGATTGTTTAACAAACATTAAAGATACAGTGTCCCTGAAAATAAATTTTATTGAAAACGCAAAATGGGTCTAGATTGAAGATAAAGGAGTCATAAAAAGTGCTATTTGAAAATATGCAGTAGCTACAAATACGTCCATTGTAAAAACGCAATACATTGTAGGTGGCGCTAGTGGAATGAATTAGAGCTGCGCATCCAAAATTAAAAATGACGGCTACAATTACGAATGTATGCGTTAGATTAGACTGGAAATTGGAATTTATGTAAATGAGAATGTAAACTTTCACATCAAAAGAAAGATTTTTCATTATAGAGTTTTGTAAAATTAATTAATTTTCAGGGACACCGTACCTTTAAGCATTTGTTTCAGACATTGTATGCATAAGCGGATCTAGAAACTTTTTTCATCCAGGAAAGAGGAGGGGGATTCTAACCCGTCGGATGGAGAGGTTTAAGTCTATAGTTAAAAAAAAAATACCATAGAACGGTGAAAATCAGCATGTTGTAGCAAATTAGGGGGGGGGTCTGACCTCCTGAAGCTCAGTTTAGCTCTTGGAATAGTATTCGTTTTTAGAGTCATTGAATCAATCGCACAATCGCAGACCTTGTCCCTTGTCATTGAATACATAAAAGTCGAGGGTAAGGGGGGCCAAGTGCGCTCCCTTGTACCCTCTTCTGTACTCCTTTTTACTGTGTTTTCCTTAATGGTAAACGGAATCAGTTTTCAGAAGGTACGGTACTCAAAAATACACATGATAAACTCATTTTAGCCAGTACGAGGGCTGGTTGATATGTTGTGAGCCTCGTATGGCAGAATTTGAATCTTTTGCCAGCGGTGTTTAAGGGCCTCAATATCACCTAATAAGAACTCATTTTCCTGGCTGGTCAGAAAACCATTCACTGCATATGACTGAATATGACGTCATCATCGGACGGAAAGTTGGAGCCAGAAATAGCTGCTTTCAGTTTTGGGAATAGATGAAAGTCTGATGGAGCAAGATCAGGTGAATAAGGCGGATGCTCAATCAAATTAAAGCTACAGTCATTCATGGCATTGACAGACTTGTGATCAGGAACATTGTCCAGATGGAACAACACACCTTGAACTAGTGAGCTTTTCACGGCGCTATTAAGTGTAACGTGTCAGAAGTGAAGCATAGTATGTACCATTCATTGTTTGTCCTTTTTGGAAAAATAATCTATCAGCAGAATACCTTCTGCATTCCAGAAAACCGAGACTCACAACATATCAATCAGTCATCGTTTATTTGTGTTTTTCAAATGACAATCACTTTCTAAAGTGAAAAAGAACTACATATGTATTGGTATTGTTTAAGAAAAAGCCTTAGTAGCCTATATCTTGGTCAATTTTTACGCAGATATTTGTAACTGGTACGAATATTTATAGGATATAATTTGAACTTTGTTTATCAAATGATATTCTTTTCCATTCATGATCAGAGACAAGATCCTACCACAGCTAGAATGTGTCCATTTTGTCAAGGGAAAAGAACTTGTACTCATTTTCTCAAAAGAAGTGGTTTTTGCGCAAAAAGTATGTATTTTACCCAAAATTTATACTTCAATTAACTAAAACGTTTCATATTATTTGCATTTGATAACATAAATGATTTTTTTAGTAAACGACAGCTTTGAATTTATTATTATAGGTAAGACCTTGTATTCATTAAATTTTACCAGAAATCTGTGATTTTAAAACAAAAAATAAAATTTTGCCTCAAAACGAAGTAGGAAATATGCTTTGCTTACTTTGAAAATATGATTCATGAGCAACACTTTAAAGTATTAGTTTAACTCTTCAATAAACGATTATAGGCAATATTCTAGAACTGAGGAACAGGAGAAAATTATAATTTCCTCAAATTTCTTTGAAATTTTGCAAAAAAAAAAATAATGATTTTTTACCCCAAAAACACGTCGTAAGAATAAAAAATGAAATTTAAATCTTATTCCATCTGAAAGAACACGAAAAATACTTTATAATTACGTTTTCCTATTTTTTAAATCATCGTCCATTTACAAATTATAAAAAGTTTCCGATTTTCAGTGATTTTGCACTAAAAAACATGTTTTTCCTCCAAAAATATCACTTTTTCAATAGAAATTTCCATAAAACTTTTTTTTCAATTGAAAGAACACAAAAATGCTGCAAGGTTAGGCCAATTTTGGAGGATGAAGGTGGGAGGGTTGCAGCCAACCAAGTTATACTCCCTTAGTATAATGGTTACGTTCTATTCCTTGATTAATTAAGCCATAACCTTGACCTTAAAAATTGACCTTAAAATATATAGAAACGATAAAGCATGGTATGATATATAGGTTTTTCGGTAGGTAGACTTCATACTCCTTTGTTTTTAGATCAAATTCATTAATTTCTATGAGGGGCCAAATAAGGCCCTTACTGTACCTTATCCTTTCTATTGATAAAACACAAGTATTCTAAATATGCGCATCACTTTAATAAAAAAAATTCCTTGCTCTAACTTTGCCAGAAAAAAAAATAATTTTGCTCCGACAAAAAAACCAAGCCCCGAATATCAAATGGACCATGCCTTATATATATATATTTTCGATATCGAATGTTTAATAAAAATAATTTCATTAGATAGTAGGGTGATTTAAGTATGTATACCCTGCAGTCGCGTCAGTCTTTCCTTATAGTTTATTTTTTATTTTTCTCTGGTCTTCGCTTTATAATCAAACATGCAAACTCTTGATTGAAAAATTACTTATGAATCAGAGACATACAAGTATATAAATCATATATACGATATTGCTGAAAAAATATATATATATTATATATATAACCAGCACAAAAGAGGTGAAAACAACCACGTTCACTATTCAGACAATGTCGGATCAGCCCAACAAAGGGCGAATGCATTTCGCTTGAAAAAAAAGGATATAAAAGCACAAAAAAGGTACAAGCGACCACGACACTAAACGTGTTTAAACCCAGCGGAAGGGACAGTACATCCCTTGAGCCCTCTGGACACACGAATATGTACTTGTGTCCAGACGGAACAAGGGACAGTACGTCCCTCATTCCGTTCGGACACAAGTACAGAAAAAAAACATACACACACTCTCATGCTAGTCAGAACCTGTACTATACTGAAGCTCGAAAAGCTATAACTAGTAGCCAGGTAGGTAGTATTCTCAATTCATGAACCAAAGCAGACCCCGTGAGGGGCGAGACCAGGTGCCTAGGTAGAGTCAGCGTCTCCTGTTTGCATGCAACACCTGCTGCCAAAAAGTCTAGAAGGACTGATCGATAGAAACACGTCCATGACTTCTATAGGTTCAAAATAAAAAAAAAACTGAAAAGATGCTCCCTAATTGATTAAGTAACATATTATTAAGTGAGTAAAAATCAACAAAATACCGCCTCCCCCCCCCCCCACTCTAGATAATCGTAAGGGACTCGATTGACTAAGTAAAATGAAACGAAAAATCCCCCAATTAAAAAAACACGTCCGTCTTGAAGAGAGATACTCACTGAACTGACAACGCGCGGGTCAGTGTGAATAGAAAGTCATATCACGAGAGGCCCACATAAAGGAGGTAAAAAATACAAACTGTAAAAATTAAAAATTATGAGGTGTAAAGAACGAATCTAGCTACCGTCGTCAGTTTCGGAGATTGACCTCCGTATCCAATCAGAATAAATAGGGCGTGTTAAGATGATATGTCTATGATATCTATAGCATCCGATAGAATAAAATTTGAATTTGAAAACTTTTGATGTTCGACCATAGAAATAAAGCTATGAAATAAAGTTAGGATCACTGATGAGGGTTAAGTACCCGAAACGTGCATGTCTGGTCCACGTTGCCAATTTATCTGTTGTTAAATGATGCTATTCAATTTGAATACGTTTACATTTTTACCACTTGGTGAGTGCCAGGAGTCCCCGAGGGCACATGTAGCCAAGTTCGATCAATTTCGGTTGATCGTTTCTTCAACGCATTCTAAATTTCTGTCATTAAATTTTCTTGAAATTTCTAAAAAGTGGGTCCTGTAGCATCATATCTCACCCATCCTGCTACGTCTTTCGGTACACCTTTTCGACATAGTAACTTTCATAGTTTTTTTGGCATATTACATTGTTTAGATTTAGGATCACTGATGAGGGTTAAGTACCCGAAACGTACATGTCTGGTCCACGTTGCCAATTTATCTGTTGTTAAATGATGCTATTCAATTTGAAGACGTTTACCTTTATCGATATCTCTGTAACAACACAATCTTGAACAAACGCATTGCTGAAGCAGTTCAGTAAACTATCTTTCAAAAAAGCAAACACGAATAAAATGATCATGTCATCTGAGGAGTCTGAAGTTCCGTCAAACCAGGAAGAGAATAACAAGGTAGAGGACCTGGATCTTACCTTAAACCTTCCGAGTGAAGAAAGCAAACAAAACAGGTAGATAAAAAGTGGAATTATTGAAATTAGGAGTATATTAAGGGAGAGACTTGAACTGGCCAAGAAGCGGAAATATCTTACTTACGGTCAAGAATCTGGGGACTAGTAACCCTGGTTCAATGTTAAAAACTACTGCCACCTTAATTTGGATAACAAGGATAACGATCAGGAATTTAAAGACCTTTGGAAAGAACTTTCTGTTGCTACAAAGGAGCAGTTAGCGGACAAAGTTGTTTCTTTTCTTAACAAGAAAATTAAAGAAGAAGAAGCCGATGTCAATAAGATTAGGGGTGAAGAAGATATGTTTCGCCACAAAGGAAAGTGCAAAATTGCGAAAAGACTTGGATGAGAAAATTCTAGCCATTAGGAGAATAACAAAGAGCTGGGAGTATTTCGCAATTAACTCCAAAGGAAGGTTCAATTGCCGCCAAAATACAATGAACAATTGTATAAAGGAGATGGAAAACAGAATCGAAATTACACCAACCAGAACAGAGGTAGAGGTTTCAGGAGAAACTTTTCGAGCAAACACCAAAGAGACATGTACAACCCATACTAAATGAACTAAACAAAATATTTATCCGGGATTGGATTACATGACGACAGGACTATCACTGTGTTGATTTAAATGTTTTAAAGAAAACTGGGCACGTTCAACTTTCTATTGGAAAGAATCAAACTATTATACCATAGTTTGCTAAATTACATGCATGTGAAGCATTTATTACTTTAATCTGTATATGTTTAATCGATGTTTTACTTAGACTTTTGTTTGCCTATTGACGCATGTGTATTTGGAATATTGATTTGTATATATATAAGCACAAAAAGGTACAACGACACTAAACGCATTTAAACCCAGCGGAAGGGACCGTACATCCCTTGAGCCCTCTGGATACATGAATATATAAACACGTTTAGTGTCGTGGTCGCTTGTACCTGTTTGTGCTTTTATATCTTTTCTTTTCCAAGCGACGTGCATTCGCCCTTTGTTGGGCTGATCCGACATTGTCTGAATAGTAAACTATTCAGACAATTTTCACCTCTTTTGTGCTGTCTATATAGACAGCACAAAAGAGGTGAAAACAACCACGTTCACTATTCAGACAAACATTTTTTTCAAAGAAATTAACACTTAATCACACTTAGTATTCTGTTCTTTTCCAGCTTTTAATGTTCATGTAAATTCTTTTTATTAAAAGCAGCATTTGTTTCTATCCCAGCTTTCAACGTTCATGTTAATTCTTTTTTGTTACCTCCTCGATTTTCTTCCCCTCCTTGGGGGAACGGGAGAGGCAGGGGGCTCGAGGGCGTGTTGTGTCCCAGCCCAAACGCAAATTCCGGGTTGGCCATAACATGTGGTATTTCAACTGCTGGAGGCGTGTCCTCTGTTACTACCATGGGGTTTCTGCAATTTATATTTCTACTTCTCAGAATTCTCCACAATTCTGAAAATTATATTTGTTTTATTATTTTCAAAGCTTTATTGATATAATAGAAGGATTACGCGCCATCATCATATTAATTTTTTTGCAATTACTCACTGATCTATGTTTCAAGTATTGAAAAAAAAAAACAATCGAATATTAGTTTCTATAAAATTTAAAGACGTTTAATATTTGAACTACTTGGTGAGTGTCACTGCTGGTGGACCAAGAGTCCCCGAGGGTAAACGTAGCCATGTTCGATCAACTTCGGTTGATCGTCTGTCTCTTCAACGCATTTGAAATTTTCTGTTACAAAATTTCTTGAAATGTCTAAAACGTAGGTCCTGTAGTATCATATCCCACCCATTCTGCTACGTCTTTTGGTACATTTTTGGACATACTAATTTTCATACTTTTTGGCCATATTACATTGTTTAGACTGAGGATCACTGACGAGTCATTTATCATGGTAATTAGTGTTTCAATTCATGCAAACAAGTTTAAAGGGAAATAGACTGACGAGTGTATTTATGTAAAAGATCAGAAAAAAGTGGTTAGTTTACTTAACTATTTTAGACAATTTATTTATGACAATAGAAGAACATATACAATCTGTCATCAGAGAATGGGTATATAATGCATGTAACTTAAAGACCTTCCCGAGTTTCAATCCTGTAGCAGCATTTCCCGTCCATCCTGCTACGTCCGTACATTTTAAGAGACATAATACCTTTCGCACTCTTTACCTATATTTTCTTCTTTAGATTTGGGATCCTTGACGAAGGTTACGTATCCGACACGTAAATGATTATACTAAATAATCCAGTCTCCCCGCTGCCGCTAACAGAGACTGAACCCCAATATGGTTGTTACAGAACGAAGTTGGACGAAACTGTTGCCCAACGATTTTTCCACATTTCAGACCTTTAATATTGATTTTCTTGCAGGTGACACTTAAGTAAACATTAAACTAACTATCTATACCCACCTCGCGTTTTTTTTTTTTTTTTTTTTTCTCGCTTCGTTTTGCATTTTTGCATTTGATTGGTCGTTTCTCCGAATTTTTGCTTTGCTTGTTTGGTTTGGTAGGGAGTTAAAAATTTGCAAAAATGCAACAACGGCGCGAGAAAAAAAAACGCGAGGTGGGTAGAGATAGTTAGTATTATGTTTACTTAAATGTCACCTGCAAGAAAATAAATATTAAAAGTCTGTACATGGAAAAATCGTTGGGCAACATTTTCGTCCGACTTCGTTCAGTAACAACCATAGTGGGGTTCAGTCTCTGTTAGCGGCAGCGGAGAGACTGGATTATTTAGTCTAGTAAATGATGTACACACGTGAAACAGGGGTATGTATTTAGATTAATAAAAATATATAATATATATAATTTTACCAAAGATGATCCCAAATAAGTCAACTTGTCCTCGGGAAGGAATTATAAGGAAAATTTTCGGAGTTCTGTCATTTAATAAAAAGTGGGGAAATAGTCATGCCTGTGTACACAAAATAAAATAAAATATGTGTTTATGAAACATGAATACCACCAGCACAATACGACAAAGGGCATAAGTGTTACACGAATGAGATAAAGAAGCTCCTGACGATAATCCCAACAGCACTCACAATAGAGCAAAAATTGAACATAGACTGACCCTTAGCAACCTTTTTCAACCGTAGGTCAAGGTCACAAGGACAAAAATTTCGGTATCCATGGAAAGGTCTTCTCACAAGGAATACACAATGTCATGTGAAATATCAAAGCCCTATCCCTTACCAGTCAAAATAATACGGAAGTTATGGCCAAGATGAAAGTATTTGCAAAGACAAACGGACAGGACTGAAACTATATGCCACCGAATCGTGGGGCATGACAATAAAGTAATCAAATGATTAGCAAGTTGTATGTTCATTTATCATCCTGTCAATGACTGATATTTCCTCAATCAAATATTACGCACTGTTAGATTTTATGAAAATCTTCCCACTCGCAAATATGATGTTTGGTCTACTCTCAACGTGGTATTGCATATTTAATACCTCGTGAATAATATTGCCAAAATAGGTCATGCGTAAGACGTCTTCAAATTCAGCATCATCTAAGAACAGATAAAGGAGCTGAAAAGATAAGGCGTAAAATCTTCCCTGAAAAAGTGGAATTTTCAAAATGGGAACTTCCAAAAAAATCTTTCACAAAATTTATGCCAGTTCTTGGTTTCATCATAATCAGCAGTTGCATAAGACCTATCATGCATAGTTTTCCTAAATTTTGGGGTGAAATATGTCTTTTTTCTATAGAAACCAATGGAAAATGGATAAGTTTTTTAAAACATTGTTCCCCCTCAGCTACAGAACGCCACTTGTACAGAATGTGTATATCACTAATACACATCTTTTGACAAAGTGGGGTTCTGTAGCTTAGGGGGGAACGATGCCCCAGGGACAAAAAAACTGAAAAATGGAAGGTGGGGGGCATTTTACAAATCAGTGTTTTAGGCCGTAAAATAAGCAACATTAAATTTTTCCCTTTTAAAGTAATTCATTTATCTATTCTAAACATGTTCACATGAAATGCACAAGAATTTGGAGTGGAGTGTGCAGTTTATTTCTACACAATGTGTATTTCGCGGTAAAATGCCTACTTTGTAGTCAATGAATACAAAATAAAATCATATTTCAGATTCGACATTTTAAAATTTATCGAAAAAATTGAGACCAGTCTTTTGAATTTAATTTCTAGTATCTTGATTAGACTAAAACAATGTTTTAAAGTTTAAAGATATCCAGATATTAGCCATATTGTTCTTAATTTTCAACGTTTTTTGATCGAAATTAGCTTCTTTTCAACATGGCTACCCCTACCCTTTAGACTGTAATTTAAGTTTCTAGAAATAAGCTTACCAAAATAAAAGGTGTATCAGGAATCTCCAAATACATTACATTTTAGGAATTATAAAGTTTTTCTTGCATACAGATCATTGCGTAGAAGAAATACTTGTTGAGATTCAGGGCTAAATACAGCCCTTATCTTATCAGCTCCTTTGCAGCATGGACCAGTCATAAACTTTTCAGGTACTTAACTCCGTCAGTGATCCTCCTTCTTAACACTGTAATATGACCAAATATTGAGAAATAATTATGTCCTAAATGTACCGAAAGAATTCGCAAGATGGGTGGGATATGATGCTACAAAACCTACATTTTAAAAATTTCAAGTAATTTTGATAACAGAAATTTTAGAATGCGTTGAAAAAAAAAGATCAGCCGAAGTTGAACTTGGCTACATGTGCCCTCGAGGACTCCTGGTCCACCAGCAGTGACACTCACCAAGTGGTGCAAATGTTAAACGTCTTCAAACTCAAGAGCATCTTTTAAGGACAGATAAAATTGCAGCATGGACTATCAAGTTTGGTTTGTATTCCATCAAATTCTAGACTATAGACAGGAGGCATGGCTGCATCCATATATTGATTTTAATTCTGATAAAAGGAAATGCGCAAAGTCTGAATTTGAACAAGATTTATTATCAAATTAATGAATAACCCTGTGTTTGGAAAAAAAACTATTGAAAATCAACGAAGTAGGTTGGACATCATGATTCAAACCGACAGTTCATTATCAGGCTTGGTGATTCGTTGTCGAAACAAAGCCAAAAAGAAATCAAAGGACTGAAAGTCCTGCGAGTTGGCAAAAAGTAACATTGAGACGAACATACAGAAGACAAGTATAAAACTGGCACAAATCAAACTCCAAATCTATGCCTCAAATGCTTGAATGAGTGATTCTCACAATTCAAGAGTTGTCTCAAATCTAAAAAAAAAAAGTCTGGAAATATATAAATATATAAAATGATAGAGCTTCTTAACCAAATAACTGATTTTGAGGTTAGAGTTCAAGGTCAATATGATCATGTCAAATTTGTTGCAATTGTTATTGGTGTATGTATGAAGTATAATGTCCTATCACTTTTACTTTAGGAGATATTTGCTTTTGAAACTTCTTGACCAACTTAAAACCAACATCTTAGGTTTATTAAGGTATCTGTTGTACAATTGAGACATTTTACATAGCGTATTAATCATCTCCATTGTAAAGTATGGAAGATTTTATGCCTGGTAAGGTACTATAAACTATATATTTTCTGAAAGGTAATGATGCCCTGAGTTCAGATATAAGACTCCCAGCACTTAAAAATCAAAGGGGAAAAACTCTTGTACAACTTTGTTATTTTGCATATGTTATAAAGAGAAAATAGACAATTTAATTGCTTCATCATTTATTCCCCTTTGTTTTTCTGGACCCAAAATTATTATTTCTGAGCAGTAGGCATTATAACCTTTCAGAATATATCAAGGTTATGGTACCTTACCAGGCATGGAAAAATGCCCTATTGTACATCGGATACCTTAAGTATCAAACTGGAAAACCTTTCGGTAAATAGCTCATCAGAGCTTATGTTGATTGTTATAAATTATGTCTGACTTTAAATAAATATTATTGATTGATTGATTGATTTATTTACTTGTCTTTAGTCTTCTACACATCCACAATTTTTTTAAAAATCTAAGGTCTTTTTTATCCTAAATACAATACGTTTAACTATCTATCTAAAAATGGGGTGCTCCTTATACAGAGGAGGGAAGTACAAAGAAAAAAGATGCGCCATATTTTAATGTACTGACATCAACATGTGATCGCTATTCCTGTAGCAACGTTCCTTGTAGCATTTTTTTGCATTCTCATAATGCATTTAACCCATTATTTACAACTTGAACTTAAACGTCTGTCGTCTAATATGTTCTTTTGTCAAATCGTAGTGGTCCTATTTCTTACTGCGCCAGTAACATTGTGCGTTGTTTGGTCCGTGCAGGGTTATCAAGTGCAAAGTTGAAAGCCGTAGCAATGAGAGTTGGCTTTGCCAACTCAAAAACCGGTGGATACTGGTCATACAATGAACAATATGCGCATATCAATTCGTGGCATAACATTTCCAAAGCGGAAGAAGTATTGGTAGCACTGGAAAAAGAGAAACTTAAAGGTGTCATATAAGAAGTTGAATGTACTAATGATGAATTATTTCAAGCATTTTTGTGTGACCGAAGAAAGACGGTTCATACAAAACTATTTTTAATGTAAAAGTATGAAATAAACGAAAATATTGAATGTTAAACATTATCATTTTAAGATGTACACATTGAAATCGGCTGTATAAAACTGTTACTTTGCTTTCATTGACTCGTGTATCGCTTTGGAAGATAGGAAATATTAAAGATTTCTATGGTGAATATCAAATTAATACAAACAGAAAGTAAACTGAAAATTTACTGTGCAAAATCATCATTTCAACGTATTTTCAGAACATTCATTCTGTGTATGTAGTAAAATAAAAGTGGAGCAGCTTTTGAAGGAAGGAGTATACGTTGGACATATTATTGTTGATCTTGCAAAATTAGTAATGTAAGAGTTTCAATACAATAATACGGAAATGCTCCAACTTGGTAACTTCTTCTAGAAGATTTCAAACCAATTAATTATTCGATATACACGTTTCGAGTGTTAAATCCTCATCAGTGATGCTTTCTAGCCAAAGAGCTTTTCATAGACCGCCAAATGGTTATGAAAAAAAGATAAATGGTGACAAAGCGGAGCTGTTGTATACTAACACGATAATCTGTAATAATGATGATAAATCCCTTTCTGGTTTTAAAAACGTCATATGGTAGATGGTATCAAGCTCTCCGTTAAAAGGTACATACAGTAAGTTAAGTGACCTTATGTCTACATGGTAATCAGACAGGAGTTCCCCCGATGTCTCTTTGTCACTGAACTCATCAACATAAATTTGTCACTGGGACGATTGTCACCGGTCTGTCTGTCCGTACTCTTTAACTCCCTGTACCAACTTACCTGTACTTTGTACAGTTCCTCACTGTACTGTTGGTTCCTGTTTTATACTGATTTTTGGAATTTCTTAATTATCGATTCTGTATATTGGGATATGGTTATCCATATTTGTCTGTGTGTCAAATGTGACATGCATCTAAGCAGTGAATATCGTCTCTTCCTTAAAATCAAATTTGGATATAAAGCGTGTTCTGGAACTTTTATACAATGCAAGAAAATTGCCTAAATTTTCCAGTGAAGAAAGCCATATATGTCCTGAATTGGGAAAACCTTTACTGGAGGAGCATTTGTAATTTGTTTGTATTCAAATTACTTTTTTTTATCAAAACTAGGTCATCTTCTCGCCAAATATATCCCTGACAATTAAAAAATAATGGGTCAGAATTAATGTCACAAATGATGGAGGTGACATTATTATGTGCAGATAATATGTCATCCATATAGGACACAAATTTGTCCATATGTAATATAAAACTAAATTTACCGTCATTGGAATTGTTATCATGTTTTTTTAGTAACGTGAATATTCAACGATGAATAGCTAGCTGTAACCCGCTTAATGAGACTATTTCCTTGCAACGGGTGCCTTAGTTGAGAAGACTATTTCCATAGGGAAATAGGTCTAGTCTCGTGCAACCAGAATCATGCTAACTCGGAAACTCCCTCAATGGTCTCAAGATGAACAACTACCTTTACATCCCATGTAAATGAAGTGTAAATGCAGCGTAAAGGTAGTGTAAAGATGTCTTTACGCTAACTTTAATTAATCTTTACGTTCCTTTACACAACCTTTACGCAACCTTTACGTCAAGCGTTTAGAAGCGTAATGATCTGGTTCCTTTACGCCATGCATGAGATTTACGCTATCTTTACGCAACCTTTACATACATTTGTATATTTTGTTTACTACACTATTTACATTTAAATGTGATAAATTTATGAAGGTGCTTAAATGTAGGTATTTTGAATTATGATGCAATTGAATTTTGACACAGCTTTACATCATATTTCAGTTCTTGTTTTGCATTGTATGATATATTTAAATGTGCAAGGGAATTTTCTTGCGCCGACGAGTTTTGTAACTGTCATCATTTAATTGTAGCAGTTTCAATCACTGTCCTGTCTTCTTTCAGCTCAAATGTGTCTAAAGGTTGTGAAAGTATTTTATTTAGATTGACTTGCTAGTGAGTCTTATGACCAACATTTATATACATGAATATGCATATTTTCAATTTTTGGAACTAAATGCAACTTGCATAATCTTGTAAGTTGTTGAAGTTTGATCTAAGACTAGAGGAAAAAGAGATGAAAACAAGTGTATAAATTTTCAATTTATTTCACAGCGAAAATGTTCAAGAACATTTAATGGAATTAGTTAAATAAATGTTAAATAAATACATCAACAATAAATATTTGAACACATATAACATAAAACGTGGGTCCTGTAGCATCATATCCCACCCATCCTGCTTCGTCTTTCGGTACGCTTTTTCGACAAAGTAACTTTCATACTTTTTTGGCATATTACATTGTTTAGATTTGAGGATCACTGACGAGGGTTGAATACCCGAAACGTGCATGTCTGGTCCATGCTGCCAATTTATCTGTTCTTAAATGATGCTATTCAATTTGAAGACGTTTACATTTATACCACTTGGTGAGTGTCACTGCTGCTGGACCAGGAGTCCCCGAGGGCACATGTAGCCAATGAGTTAAAGAAGATCATGACAACAATCTCAACAGCACTCACAATAGAGCACAAAAGTTCGATCAATTTCGGTTGATCGTTTCTTCAACGCATTCTAAAATTTCTGTTATCAAAATTTCATGAAATTTCTAAAACGTGGGTCCTGAAGCATCATATCCCACCCATCCTGCTACGTCTTTCGGTACGCTTTTTCGACAAAGTAACTTTCATACTTTTTTGGCATATTACATTGTTTAGATTTGAGGATCACTGACGAGGGTTGAGTACCCGAAACGTGCATGTCTGGTCCATGCTGCCAATTTAACTGTTCTTAAATGATGCTATTTAATTTGAAGACGTTTACATAAAACCAGATGACAATGATACGTTTTTAATACAACAAAGTTATTGACAAATATAGACACATAAAATTTGAACATATATAACAAAGGACAGACATCAATTAATCACATCACATTTCTGCACAAATGAATTATAAGTTACATTTTTTAAAAATTAAAACCGTGAAAAAGTGTTAATAAATAAATATTAGTATATAACAGAGGAATGACCACATCTATTTTCAAAGAACCAAGGACAAAGGGGCTCAAATCAATATCAGGTGCACAAATACACTACAGATCTATCACAGATTCATTTATGACATAGGAATCAATTTGTTAAAGACACATTGTCCTTGAAAATAAACTTTATTGAAAACGTAAAATTTGTTCCAAAGGGTCTAGAAAGAGGAAAAAAGGAGCCATAAAAAGTTTTATTAGAAAATATGCAGTAACGACCCTTATATTGCCGATTTTTTAATAATTAAATCTCCATACACCCCTATTGTAAAAACTCAATACATTGTTGATGGCGCCAGTGGAATGAATTAGAACTGCGCACCCCAAATTCAAAATGACGTTTTTAAAGGTCTATAACTGCGAAAGTGTGCGTTAGATTGGCCTGATACTTTGCTTTTGAAGATTTTGGATTACTTCTTTTTCATAAGTGTATAAAAATAAATCTGCAACAAGAGGCGTACAGTTAGTACCCGTAGGAATTCCTACAACCTCACAAAATCTAACATGAATATTGTCCAAGAGGAAGGACAAGGCATTACACAGGTCACTACATGTCCATGATTTGTAGTCTGTCGAGAAAAAGAAACCCTTCGATTCAGATGTACAAAGTAAGTTTTTCGCTCTCTATCAAAACACCATTTAATGAGATTAGATAAACGATCATTAATTTTGTCATGAGGAAGTGTTGTGTACATATTAGAGAAGTCGTATGAAGAAATCATATTGGCTTGGAAATTTCCAGATTTCATTTTGATCACATCCCCTGAATTCTTAATAGACCAAAATAAATTTACATCGGTCCTATTTAGAACCGTTTCACAATATCTAGTTATGTGTTCTTTAATAGCAGTAAGTGCTGACGTCAGATTTCTATGGTGTTGTTGGCTGCTTTGTCAGTTGGTGAAAAGACTTATTTTTCATGTAATTTACTTAGTTTGGATTTGAAATATCTTTCTGATTTGGAACGTGGATTTTGAGAAAGATGAGGGTTTATATGGAAGTTATCTATTCGAATATCCGTTATATCTAAAATAAGGTTTTTCCAGTCATTCAGAGCATGCGGTTCGACTCCTTCTAATTTACACCATCTTTTCGTATAATTATCTAAGGCTTCCGTAAGCACCTCACGGCATTTGACAAAATCTATCTTGGATGGGATTCTCTACTTAGGTCCTTTTTTAAGAAGACCACGGAGCTGTCTGTCTTGGACAATTGAAAAGTCACCTATAACAACATGGTCAGCTGGTTTGTAGAGATATTTAGAAGTTGCACATTCTCAAGAAGCAGGACACGATTCAAGTATTTCAGGAACCGATGTAACTTTATTATAGTTAAAAACGAAGTTTCGAATAGGTTTCTGAAGTTTATATATTGTTTTCATTTTCGTGCTTAAACATCGACGGCGGGTGCGGCTAGCCAACAGGGGATGCTTACTCCTCCCGGGCACCTGGTCCCACCTCTAGCTTGCTAGGGGTCCGTCGATGCTTAATTTTGTACTCTATTGTGAGTGCTGTTGAGTTTATCGTCAGGATCTTCTTTAACTCATTTGTGTCACACTTATGCCCTTTGCCGTGTGGAGCTCGTAAAAAAGTTCCCCGCGAGGGGTTTGACAGTAAGTGTTTTGAATATATTTCCCTGACATTGTCGCCATAGCACTTTCTATATAGACATAACGTCAGACAGTGCATGAAGTTTATATATTGTTTTCATTTTCGTGCTTAAACATCGAAGGCGGGTGGGGCTAGCCAACAGGGGATGCTTACTCCTCCCGGGCACCTGGTCCCACCTCTAACTTGCTAGGGGTCCGTCGATGCTTAATTTTGTACTCTATTGTGAGTGCTGTTGAGATTATCGTCAGGATCTTCTTTAACTCATTTGTACTTATAACAAATAAGAGGTGGCTCTAAATTTTCAAAATATTGAGGAATGGTACTTTGTACGCGATGATCACGAAAAATACTAGAGATGTTTAGAAGATCAAAACCTTTGTTAATAAACGTGATTTTTATGAATCGTCCTTTAGGTGAGGTGTTTTTCACAAAAGGATAAAGTTTATACTGTGCGAATGAGACAGTGATATTAATGTAAACGTCTTCAAATTGAAATCTGAATCAGTCAGTGTTTCTTAAGAATGCAACCTTTGCTTCATCCAAGATAGATTTAAAGTTCATAACTGGTATTGACGATAGAGCATTAACAACTCATGTCTGCCCCCATTGCGTGCTATAGTAAGTAAACCGTTGAGAGAGCGGTAGATTCTGGATCGTTTTCTTTTTTGTCTGTTTCGTCTTTTCCCGTACGATCTGTATTTACCTTTAGTGTTTGGGCGAATTGAAAGGATGTTGATATTGGTAGAGGCTGAGGAAATATTCCTTGTCTATAGATTTGATCGTTTAAACCAAGAGGGTACGCAGTCTGAAGTTTGGTGATCCAGGCAAGTTCAGCTTGTAGTCGGCGTTTTTTAAATTTCGGTCTTACTTTCATTTTTACGTTTTTGAAAAGTCTGAACTTGGGTAATGGTGATATCCGAAAAAGAGTGATCATATTTAACAAAGTGATTATAAAGAAAGTTTCTGTGTTTTTGTTGACGTGACGTTCTGATCTTATAAGAATGGTTCCTAAAACGATATTTTAAAGGTTGGCCTGTCTCACCTACATATTGTGCGCCACATCCCCTGGCATTTCAAGTCATAACGTAAATAATATCTTAAGAGGATCAATCGGTGTCTTTGTCTACCTCGATTTTGAATGTCTGCCCATTTACGCTAGATGTTATCGTGGAGTCGCAGTTGATGAGGTGACACAAAGATCATGTTCTACTCTTGCACTTTGAAATAATTGAGAACCCTCTGTGTCGGTTGTTGAATGTAGAGCCTGCGGAAGGAGTAGTGCGTAAAATACGCCTCGGGGGTCTAGATTTTAGAGTCATAGTCTCTCATTTTGCACATTGTCCAAGTATAATGGCACTGTTTGCTGGTCCATATTATGCGAATGTGAGATTGGTATTAATGCCGTTTCTAATGCATCTTTGGTGGTTGAATAGGGTTTTTTACTGTTGCATTGGTTGTTAATCAAAATCAAGGTGGACCCTTTCTTTCCCTTCCATTCATTGAAGAACACTGAAGAAGCTGTTTGAAGCATCTCTAGTCCACTATCCTTTGGATCAGTTATCGGTGTATTTGTCGTGCAAAATGTAGCACATCAGTCTGTTCCAGTAGGAGGATCGATGATGCAGTCCAGTCGATAAAGCGTGGATTGATATGCCTTCATCTCTGTCTTGTACCTGAATCGCTAGCTTGTTTCGCATTTTTGATGTTGGGTTAGCTCAAAGTGTTCTGCAGACAATTTATGGTCAATCTGAAGGCCCTGACTGTTGACAGTAATTCCAAATTACGCATTTTTCATGTAACGTTATCTTCTTGGGGCTAATCTGTTACTAGCTCTACTTGATTCAATATTGTTACGATTTTTTTTCATGACACTTTATGACGTCTTGAATTACGCATATTCTGCGATCCCAATCATACACATGTTTGAAAATATAATGGTCAGTCCTTGGATCTCCGGGAAAATGCATGCCAAAGAAAGTCCTATTGGCAGAGGCACTATCTGTCATGACATAGTCAATGGTTATCTTTCTCCTCTAGTAAATAAACACATTCCCAGAAAGTGGTGTACAGATGATATGCTGACCCGCCAAATTATCCAAAGTTTGCAACTGGTCATCAACAAATATGAATGATGACCATATCCCTGTATACAGCACAAAAACAATAAAAAAATCACAAACCGAAGGCAAACAAAATCGGGATAAAAAAGGAACCAAAGCAAACAAACAAAAACCTCCACCACATGAAAAGAAGCGAACTCCCAATATGGAGTGAGACCAGGTGCACAGACCGAGTCAGTATCTCCAGCTTGCATGCATTGCCCGTCGCTTCAATTCTGTAGAATTGTCACATCCGGTTACTTCCATTTTTGAAGGTACAAGTACTCGTTGGTTGGACGGTACAAATAGAGCTAGGCGTCTTTCAGATAAGCTCAGTCAGGGATATGTTTGTGACCGACTAACACTGAGGAAGTTCTACGGTCGATATGGGGAACTCGTCACACACTATGATGTCCCACTCTCCAGAATGGAGGATGATATTCCGTCATTGACCATTTAAACCATCCAACCAAAGATTGTACTCTGATTACTGATTTTTCTTCCTGGGCTTCTGGTCTCACTCTCATATCGGGAGTCCGCTTCTTTTCATATGGTGGATGTTTTTGTTTGTTTGCTTTGGTTTCTTTTTTATCCTGATTTTGTCTGCCTTCGGTTTCTGAATTATCGATGATGTGCTGTATACAGGGATATGGTCATTATCCATATTTGTCACTATGACAGAATATCATCCACCATTCTGGAGAGTGGGACATCATAGTGTATAACGAGTCCCTAATATCGATCGTAGAACTTCCTCATTGACGGTGTTAGTTTTTTAGAAACATATCCCACACTGAGAAGCTTATCTGAAAGACGCCTAGCTATCAGTATTCCTTGTCAAAAGACGTAACGGGGTAGTCGGAAGTAGCTCAGCCGCTATCAGAAAATACCGTATGTTGGTATTTGCTCCCATTCGGGGTCTATCACCCTAAAAAGTCTGTCAACATACGTGGTGTTTATGACTCCTCGGTAGTCTACAAGGAGTCTCTTTGAACAATGAATCTAACTTCAAAAAATTTAAGAGGGCTCTACTGAAATTATTCGTTGCGGCTCCGCTGAAACGATTGGTTTGGAATTTTCTTCAAGAAGGTGGAGAGTTGGAACCCTTCGATATTATTAATATAGACACTATTTCACGTTGCAGTGTGGAGCAGTTAAAATCGGTCCCCGTGGCCTGATGTTTGTCAAGTGTATTAATTACTTCTTTCCAGCTCTGTCACCCTTAACAAGGCAAACCTTTCAAATACAGAAACACCCTTTTTGGACCTAAATATCAAAATTGTAAACGGAAAGATTCATGCAAGTGTATATGACAAAAGGGATGATTTTGTTCCAAGATTACCGTCATACGGCATTTACATATGACAGCTCATCCGGTACGCTTGAGCATGTACTGATATTTTGGATTTTCACAGTAGAAATTTACAAATTACCAAAAAACTTTTAGGTCAAGGTTTCCGCTTTCATAAACTAGTTAAGACTTTCTGGAAATTTTACAAAAATTACAGTCAACTTCTTTTAAAATTCGGATCTATACATGCGACAGAGAACATAACATTACAATGGGTATAACACAACCTGTCTTTTATGGTGATATGATAAACAAAATAAAAAGGATCAAAGGTAGGCAGCATAACCATCGAAAATGCGTCAGAATCATCAAACGCCTTTTATACCGTGGATATGATCCTAATGTCACCAGGCGGACACTAGGCTTGGTACTTTACCAATCTACAGTCTTGTACAAGCGCATCCTTGAGACCTGCACTCTGACTGACTGTGACGACGGGACTCCAGGACGGGCGCTGTCCAAACCTCTTTAAAGAAGACAGAGCCCCGACCACCTGTCCTCTCTGAATGTCAGTCGGACTCCTCGGGTGATAACATATATGAGCTCGCTACAGCCGGTAGAGCACGGACTGTATTACGCATGCCCTCTTTTTATATCCATTAACATATCCATCTGTGTCTCTGGGGCCTCTAGGTTTCGCGGTCTTGTTTGTGTGATGTCATCTTACAGTGAGGAGGTTGTTTACACCACAATTGTACGTTCCCCTAAACGCAGGGGGCCCAAGCAACACAAATGGATATAAAAAGAGGGCGTACGTAATACAACCCGTGCTCTGCCTCCGTGAGCTCATGTATGTTATCACCCAAGGAGTCCGACTGACATTCAGAGAGGACAGGTGGTCGGGGCCCAAGGCACAAAAAAAGAATGAGTAAAACTTTAATTATGTAAATCGCTTTTCACAACTCTTCATGTACAAACACTAAGTATGTTTTTCCATTTGTAGCATTTACTATAAACCATACTGCAGCATGTCGCTCCACAGAAACAAAACCAATAGACAAAATAATTTCTTTTTGCCAATGTGCCATGTATATTAGGTCATATAAGAGTATCACAGAGTTCCCTGAATCCGAAATCAAAATTTAACTCTAAATAAAAATCACATTCTACCGCTTGTAGTCCTTTTACCTTGGAACGACATGCCACATATCTATTTTAAAGAAACTAACTAATAATGCAAACCCTACCTTATCATCATCAATATAATCTTTTTGCTTCTTACTTGATGACGTCGTCGCTTCATTTAACTCCCTTTTTGGCGTTGTTGTCGGGGAAGTTCTATAGCTAAACTGGCAATCATGATAAGTGACTTCCTTTTTAATTCCTTATTGAATACATTCTCAAGCGTTTCAACATTTATTGCCAAAATCTTGTCAAAGTGGCTTTTTTTTCAAGTCATCCATACTTAACATTTGTATTTTCTCATTTTCTACAAATTCATTTAAGTCATCAAGACGATCAGTTTCTCTAAATTTGATAAGTTCCATTCGCATGTCAGATGTAAACTTCAAATCACGCGTTAAAATACTTTTGAATGCTCAATGTTATCGAAGCTATATGTAGCTATAACAGGCGAAAATTTCAAACTCAATATACATGTAATATGTCAAATGAAAGGTCTTTTCAAGAGAAATTCAATGGTGCAAAGATAAAACCTGTATCATTATGCATACAAAAGTTATTGACCTTTGAAGTTGCTGCTCGGACGGATCTTTCTGCCAGGTGTGTTATATATCCAATATATGCCAAATGATCACATAGATGCAATTAATGAGTGAAAACATACTCACATATACTATACATATTTTTTTTTATTCATAACATACAAAAAGTGAATGAAAGTCCATTAAACATTGATTTTTAAGTCTCCTCTTTCATAGTCTTCTTTTAGTTTGTAAGTATAAATCGCCTCGTCTTCATTGTACTTTACATTGAACCAAGAGGGGAATCCTGGTACCTGAATAAGAAAGAAAAATAATTAGTTTACAATGTGATTATGTCATCTTAAACTTAGTAATGCTAGTATAAACTCAAATTAAATTAATAATGATGAGAACTGACCTGCTACAATACGAGTATTAGATTTCATCTTAGGGATAAAAAGAAATATCAAAATTGTAAAATTTATATGTTTACATTCATTTGTTGTTGGTTTTTTTCCTTTTTTTATCACTCAAGTTTAATTACTACTGGAACAATAAATTTGAAAAATTACAAACACATGCAATCTGGATTAAAAATAAAATAACCACAATTATACAATCTACAATGTAAACTGCTAAACTATATGTAAGATTCAAAAATACAATATTCAAACAGAGTAACAAAGATTGCTTTTAAAAAAAGTTCAAGAACGTAACAAAATATCAATCAGCATGCTTTTAGTACTTCATAAATTAATTAGTTTAAGCAGATGAAATGTTATCTTAATTGAACTGCATTCTCATCATTCTCATGCATCATGATACAAGAGATAAAAAAATAAAAGAAATAATTTAATTCAATATAGTATACTACAACTTACTAAGGATTAATGCAGAAAATCTGAACATTGAACAGCAAGTTTCAACTATAAGTATAAACTTAAGTTGTAAGTTTGAACGTAAAATTCCAACTGTAACATTGTAAGTTTGAACTCCAACAAGGATACCTGAGAGACAACATGTCCGTCATACCACACATCATTTCCTTCACTTTCAAACCTATGTGAGATATTCTTTCCAACAATGTTTAATGTTCCCTCAGATGATGTGCCTTCAGGCAAACTGTATGATTCTCTAATGAGGATTTTCAAGTTGTTCGCAAGTTGAGTCCAAGCCATGTTTTTCCTTCCACTCTCCTCTGCCCTACTGAAGTTATACAGATGAGATTCACTCGCCTTTTGTTTCAAAATGTTTTTCCTAAATCGGAACTGTGCTTTCAGGGCTTCAATTTTTGCTTTTACATTCATTGAAGCTAGAACAACATCCACTTGATCTTCTGTTTGCCATAGTCCCCAGTACAAAATGTCATTTGTTTGTTTCAGTGATTCCTCTTCTTTTTTCTGTCTGTCTAATTCTGCCTTTCTCAGTTTTTCTTGCAATATTTCTCTCTTTCTTCTAACTATCTCTTCCTTTCTCTCTTTGAATTTCTTTCTGGTTGCTTCCACATTTTTGTAGGCCTCCTTTAACTCTGTTCTCACTGTTTCATCGTCTTTTTCTTCCAACCACTTACTGGTCCGGTTCATTGCAAACATGATGTATGCCTCAGCAGAGAGGGTTTTAATGTGAGGCTTGTGTCGCATAAGGCTGTCAAGATAGGCAAATACAGACTCGCTAAACTTGTTGTGCTTAGCTACACTCATTGCTTCCTTCCTTTTTTGAGTATCTGGATTCTCATAGATACCTCCAGGCAGGTGGTCCTTGAAGTGTGCCTTTGTTAATTTTGCAATTGCAGGTAGAACAACATGGAAAATTGTACTGGTATCAGCATCATGTTCAGATGCACAGACAAGTTCTTCATAAATTTTGTCACGTTTAATATTAGTGTCATCTCCAAACGGAAGTAGGTTACCACTCATAAAGTTGTCAACATTATTTGCAGCATATTCTAGGAAGGTTGTCAGCTTCAGGTAGTAGTCATTCATGTCAAAGATGTGAATATTCTTCTTTTCTATCAGATTCCAAAGGGGTGTGGTTATTAACTTGCAAACCAGCCCAAGGGCTTTGCATCCAGCGACAAAGAAGTCAACTTTCAAGTCAAATAAAACCCATGGGTTCGACCCATGATCCTTTAAAAAGTCTGTCATCTTCTTATGAAACAAGTAAATCACTCCAGCGTTGTGAAATAGTATAAAGAATCTATTGCCTTTAAAAGGTGTCAATGGCAAGCTCTTAAAGTTGTTCTCTGTCAAAAACTCCTTAGGCACGGTCCATTTGATATTCTGGGGGGGGGGGGGGGGGGGGGGGGCTTGGGTTTTTTTTCGAAAAAAATAATTTTGCTCTGAATTTTGATGAAAAAAATAAATTTGCTTATGGTGTGACAGAAAAAAATAATCTTGCTCTTACAAGTAATCTGAATTTGAAGAATAACCATAAAATTCACTTAAAATTCCTGAAATTTTTTCGGCTCGCTTCGCTCGCCACAGTTTTTACTTTCTATGAAAAATTTTTGGCTCGCTTCGCTCGCCATAGTTTTCTTCTGTAATGGCAAGTTCATATTTGAAAATATCAAAAGAATGCATGTTACTGAAACAATTAAAATGCTTATATACATTATCAATATAATTCATTACCATAATAGATACATGTATCACCATAGTGTCTGATTTTATAAACAAGCTTGGAAGGAGAATTGAAATAAGTTTTTCACTAGTTTTCATTTTTACCTGTTAAAACTTGCATCAGGCCCTTTTACATGTTACATGACCTTTTATACATTTTGTTAACTAACTACATGTATATCGCATATTGTAAAAATCTTTCACCTCTCTCAGTTTAGATGTGAATACAAGTTTTACATAAAAATAATGTTTGGAGTATTTTTAAAAGTAAAAATAAAGAATTTCTATTGAAAAACACAAACATTCTTAATATGCACATCAATTATTATAAAAAAAATTTCCTTGCTCCAACTTTGCGAGAAAAAAAATAATTTTGCCCCAGTCCGGGGCGAAAAAAATAATCTTGCTCCGACAAAAAACCCAAGCCCCCCCCCCCCCCCCCCCCCCCGAATATCAAATGGACCGTGCCTTAATGAAAGACATAAAAGGACCACGACATCCACTTTTTGGATCTCCCTGATACGAAAATGCTTTGCATGCTGTGCGAATCAATCTTGTTGTCCCTGACTCTGTCCTCTTGCTAAATGAGCTCCCATGTTTAGGGATGTTTCCATCAAAGTTAGTTGTTTCTGTCTGAAGAATTGCCTTGTCAGCGACCTCTGCAATGTGAACTAATGAATGTAAACCACAGAAGAAGTTGTTGAGGCGTCCAATTACTCTCTTGTCATCATCATTGAGATCCTCCCAATCTCGAACTACTTCTGGCAATATTTCTTCTCTATAGGATTCCAACAATGAATTAAACTTCATTTCAGTGGCAGCACGATCTGACATAGTATTTCTAATGTGGAAAAGGATGTTTTGAGATATTAAGTTCTGCGATGTGCAATATCTATTGTCTAAATCAAATAAGATTTCTTTGAATGTATCTAAGGTGTCTTTGGCTGATTTTGTTGTTAATTCTCGTAGGCCTAAAACATATGGTGTTCCTTCATCATCACGTAAAGCGTACACTCCAAACTTGGTGCCAAATTTCGATGTTTCGTCTGTTCCTATTGTTGTGTCTTCTTTTTCTGGTATTATCTCTGCCATTTGCTTTTGAGATAATATTAATCTCTGAACATTGATGTTACTTACAGTTGAAGTGGAGGGCAGCTTATTTGCCTTTTTGCCAGCTAATTTCAGACATGCATCAATCACTGGACCGACTCGCGATGTGCTGACATGGTTCTCCAGTAAATGATGAACACATAATTGTAGGTCAGGTGTGTATTTTTGCTGTTCCTCATCAAAAATCTGTATAGTCTCAGACTGAGCTTCTCTCAGTGATTCAACTTCACACTCCTTCTCATATTCCAAAATTGTAATGTTCCTTCTAAGTTCATCATTCTCTTCTCTTAGATGCTTCAAAGTTTCATTCAAATCTTCACTGCTGGTACTTTCAACCTCACCTTGTTCTGAACCTTCCTTCTTAAGCTTGGCTATTTTCTGTCTATAGTATGTTTCTCTCTGTTTGGTTCGTTTAAACTCTCTTTTCAGCTCCTGTCCTTCTGTGGTATACTTTTCTTTCTCTGAAGAAAGTTTCTTGGATTCCTCTGTTGATTCGAGTAATTTGTTTGAGAGAAAAGACAATTTTAGTTTCTCTGACTTTAGCTCAGTTAAAATATCTCTAAGAACGTCTGATGTTGTTTCCTTGCTCGGCTGAAGGTCATCTAGAGAAGCTGATACACCCCCTTTTGTATCATCAGCGGTGGGAAAATCAAAGTTTCCATCCAAGAAAGTTTGTAAAGCTTCCCTGCCTTTTTGGGACTTATTCTTTTTTAGTTTCTTATAGGAGTTATTGAGCCTTTGAACACATTTATAATATGAGTTTTTCTTATCGGAGGCACCTTCTAAGTCCCCGGCTTTTGAAATCAGAAAGTTTGATATTTGTACGAAAGAATTGCCCTCAGTTATCTTTTCAATAACATCACTGTTTTTGATCTTCTCCATCTTACTGAAACTTTGTTGTTCTTACAACTGAAGAATCGAAAGTTATGATTGTTTGTGTTTCACTGTCCATTACATTTGATTTCTTGGTGGGAAATTTTCTGACAAGGCTATTGTATGTGCATAGGTCAAATGAAAATATCCTTATATTTCCACTTATTTCAGTCTGTGCTGTCTTTGAATTGGCTATACCAACAAGAAATTTGTTGAAAGAAAATATGATTTGAACAATGATTTCTATTACAATGCAAGCCCAACTAAATCCCAAAAAGGAGTAAGGGGGAATTATATTTCTTTTATAGGCTAGTAAATTCCAAAATAAATCACACAAACTTTGAAAGAAAACTTTCCACATGAATGATTGACAGATAGAATAGATATATCAAAAACATTATAAACGTTATTTCTTGAAAGTTTAAAGTTTGCATATAAGGTTAATTTGAAAGCTCAAAATCTACAAAAGGTGTTTTACATTATTCAAATACCACAGAAAATTCCATCAAAAGTGTGCAGTAATAGCACATGAATAGCTACTGATACATATGAATATAATGTATATGTACATGCTCTGCAAAATTCAAATAAAAAATCCCATTATTCACTCGCAATAATTTACTGCATGCACATATCAGAGTTGAAAAACTTCATCATTAAACAATAAATCTATTCTTTGTTTCCATTAGACTATAAATCAATACATAATTGATATATTTGAATACATTATTTATCTAGCATGATAGAGAAATCATGCAAATAAATTACCTGATAATTGGAAACGCTTGAAAATACTTTGACTTTGTTCTACCGGTATTTCTTGCTCTGCATCCGAGTCAGATTCTATCAAAATCACTTTGGAAGTAGAAGCTTCGTCTCTCTCCTAAAATATGTTAAATTACAAATCTGAAGTCAAATAGTTTTATTCATTGTAAATTACATCATCATGATCATTGTCTATTTGGTTTCGACTGAAGATTGAAAATTAAAATTTATCATAAAGCATAATGTTTGTTGATATAGTGAGATGCATGCAACGTACCCTTCTGGTCTTTAGAATACTTTTTCTCTTCTTTTGTGGAGTGGGGGGCACAATGTCGCTGCAATATGTAGACTCGCCACTGTCTCTATCAGCCTCAAATTCTCTTCTCCCACTCATTCGTCCTTCAGTGTGTGTCTGAAGTCAATAATTTGAATAAACTTTATAATAAAGGTAATGTTTCTAACTTTGCTTTGAAATAAAAATGTTCTGAATTTGATAAAATCTGTCGACCAACATATAATCGGTTTGATTAAAGAACCTTAATAATTTATCCCATTCCCTTCCCTTTTATTTAGCATTTTGCCAATTTGGGCATAATTTTAAAATTATGTCCAAATTGGTAAAATGCTAAATAAGAAACCACACACCAGTAATTAATACAAAATTCACGTTGTTCTCATTTCAAATATGACATAAATTGGCGTAATTCAACATATAATTATTATTTAACTACATAGTCAAGAGTTTTACTATGATTTGAAACGTTTCCAAATGATCAGAGAAAATTCCGGCTAATTTTCAGAATGAAAGATTGGATTATTTCATTTATTCGTCGTATGACAAGTTCAAGATGTATCTTTGGTTTTATTTTAAACAATTGAATATATACTTACAATATATATGTAAAAAAATCCCGTAAAAATAGAAGAACTTGGCGATTTTACACTTTAAATGACTTTCCTCGCTGTATATCGAGACGGATAACTCTGCATGAAAAAAAGAGTTACTTACCCCTGATGAAAAAATGTCCTTTTTCTAAAATAGATCCGTGTCGTCTTTTAGGCTTGTGCATCTACGTGCATCAATTAATCGTAGATATTCCATCACGAATCAAAAGGCCATATATTCTGCTTTTGAAAAATGCTTGTCCATATATTGTCAAAACGTACAGGTTAAGAGCTAGGCGCCGTTAAAGTCGAACCATCGTGTTATTTTCACTGCCGTTTTCCATATATGGGGTGCATACGTCATGTTGGGTATCAAAATATAACTTTGATATGTTCCCTAAAAGAAAACATCCCACTGACCCAGATGAAACACGTGCTTGTATGCAAAATAGGCAATTTACATATGTCATGAAGAGGTCAAAATTGCGACTGAATTCTTTGTTCGCGTAGTGAGTCATCGATTTCAAATTAGAAAATTACTTATTTCTAGATCATTTCTTGGAGATTATTAATTTCTATGTTGAGATAAACCTTCAAATCAATTGATTAGATATTAAATAATACATTTATTATGTCAATACCACCATGAATTTGCAACCTAAAACTGACCTATTTAACAAGGAGCAGAATGGGAAAGTGCGTTAACTCGCGCATGCCTGTTATAGCTACGTATTACATTGTTTTGACTTAGGATCACTGACGAGGGTTTAGTACCCGAAACCTGCATGTCTGATCCATGCTGTAAATTTATCAGGTTCTAAATGATGCTATTGAATTTACCGTACACCGTACCAGTATGAGCGTTACAGAATTCATTGGCTTATGTAGGTTTCCGACGAACCCCTATGGGGCCTTTGACAAACATTGAGGCTCCAATGGGAGTCTATATACTAAAGCACAAGTTACTGCATAGCGTTTTTTCATTGTATACTGTCTGAGTAATCTCAACAGCTTTTCGGTACAAGTAAGTAAAATAGTGCTGTGATTAAAAATTAATTAATCCATTTACAGTCAAGAAGGGGGATGAAAGATTTAAAGGGTGTAGCACATATTAGCTCTAATACACAATATATGTATCACTGATATGCCCTGCTGTCTCTAACTGAGAATGTATACATTCATATGAAGAGAGAGATTTGGCATTTCAAAATTTTGTAAAAGTAATTGCTTGTAAGGGACACCTTTAAGTCATGGAAAATAAAAAATGATAACAGCATGAAAAATTTGCAAATGTTAGACGTCTTTAAATTCAATAGCATCATTTAGAACCTGATAAATTTACAGCATGGACCAGACATGCGGGTTTCGGGCACAGGCTGCCGATGTTTATCTATTAAAAAATATAAACCAACCTTTTTATTGTTTTTTTATCATACGTACAGGGAAAGAGGAAAAGGTATTTTACAGAAATCGGGGCGAAAAATTTAATCTAAAAATGTTGACATTTTTTTTACCTGCTGAATCGTTTATTTTAGTTTTCATATGGAAATCCAGGCATCGTTCGATTCGTTTACACTTCAGTTATTTGCTTCTATAACGCACAAGTCGAAATAATGTCACTAGAAGACACAGCACGGTCGTTTTCCTGCTCCCTTACCGAACCTCGACCTACTTCACCTCTGCCATTGTCGTTTAAATCACGTGATCGCAAATGACGTGTGCAACTCCGGGCTGAAGAAACAAAAATAAAATATAATAAATAAAAAACGTCAAAATAAAATGGAACGTTTTGAAAAATTTTGTTTGCCTTATTTTTTAGATTAGACTGATGCTACTTCATTATTTTTTAAAGCATTTATAAGCTTTGAATACATCGTAAGGTTTGGAGGTGTGTCTTATGACGTCACGCACATACTTCTGTTATTAGCGATCACGTGATTTAAACGACAATGGCAGAGGTGAAGTAGGTCGAGGTTCGGTAAGGGAGCAGGAAAACGGCCGTGCTGTGTCTTCTAGTGACATTATTTCGACTTGTGCGTTATAGAAGCAAATAGCTGAAGTGTAAACGAATCGAACGATGCCTGGATTTCCATATGAAAACTAAAATAAACGATTCAGCAGGTAAAAAAACATGTCAACATTTTTAGGTTAAATTTTTCGCCCCGATTTCTGTAAAATACCTTTTCCTCTTTCCCTGTACGTATGATAAAAAACAATAAACAGGTTGGTTTATATTTTTAATAGATAAACATCGGCAGCCTGTGGTTTCGGGTACTAAACCCTCGTCAGTGATCCTAAGCCTAAACAATGTAATACGGCCAAAAAATATGAAAATTATCATGTCCAAAAATGTACCAAAAGACGTAGCAGAATCACAGGGCCTATCAGTAATACATATATAAATGTACTAGAGTACAGAGAGAAAGAAAAGGTAGGTCACCATCTTCCTTGCAGTTGTAAACAACTCTCAGATTCATTTCCTGTTTTTAAAAGACAATTACAGGATGATCTCTGACTAGTCAAATATTAGTATACATATATTTTCGACCAATCAGAACTATTAACATTGAAAAAAAATCATAGAACTCGCATGTATTGATTGCAGGTGGCGCTATATGAAACAAATTTACTTTAAAATTATTTTTGGCAAAGTTATTATTAAAATACGCCTGTAGTGCCCCTGTAGTCTTTAATTTTGAATGTTCTTTTTAGCTCTACTGGTCTCTGACCAGTCGAGCTTATGTCATCACCCTGCGTCCGCCGTCCATCCGTCCGTTCGTCGATCCGTAAACAATTCTTGTGCTCACAACTCCTCTGAAACAATATGAGATAGAAACGCAACTCTTTTTGCATTACACTTGGTCTGTGGTCTAGTTGTGCACCTGACATTTTGTTTGAGCCCAGGGTCCTAGAAAATGGGCGTGGTCATTTTTCCTATATAACTCTATGTATTCTTGTGCTCACAACTCCTCTGACACTATAAATGGTAGAGACTTAATCATTTATGCGATATGATCGGTCTATGGTCTAGTTGTGCACCTGATATTTTGTTTGAGCCCTGACCCCCCAGGGTCTTAGAAAATTGGGCGTGGTCATTTTCTCCTATATAACTCTATGTAATCTTGTGCTCGCAATTTCTCTGACACTATAAATGATAGAGACTTAATTCTTTTTGCAATATGATGGGTTTGTGGTCTAGTTGTGCACCTGATATTTAGTTTGAGCCCCTGACCCCTAGGGTCTTACAAAGAGGGTGTGGTCATTTTCTCCTATATAACTATGAGCAGCATAAGGGTCTGTATAAACCGCGACCTTGACTGTAAAAACCCCGACCTTGACCTTTACAGAAAATTGGTCAGGTGTAAAAATCAGGTCACCTAGAAATCGGTCAGGTGTAAAAATCAGTCAGGTCACCTAGAAATCGGTCAGGTGTAAAACTCGGTCAGGTTACTTTTTAGAAATCGGTGAGGTGTAAAACTCTTTCAGGTCAGGTTTATAAAAATCTTCAGGTATAAAAACTCGGTTAGGTCACCATTACCTTGACACCAGGAATTCCGTCATGAGACTAGTTCGTGTTAAAAGAAATGAGACTGGTTTGTGTTAAAAGAAAATGCAAATCTTCAAGTGTAAAAGTGATGTATCAAAATAGAATAAAATAAAGAAAAAAAAATCTCCTTACCTTGACACCAGGAATGTCTTATCTGAAGGGTAAAGAAGTGATTTCCAGAATTGATATCCAACGATGATAATATATAAGTCCAATTGACCCAGCTAAATACCATGATCATTTTTGAAAACATGAAATCAATGGCAGTCTAGCTGAGCCAAAAAGTTTTTATTTCTTTTTACAAAAATGATTCAAAAACAAAACTTTCTTCTGTCCTTTTGCTTGTCTATCTCTCCTTTTGCGGTTGTCTCTTTCTACTTGAATCTAAAATTTAAAAAAAAAGGAAAAAAATTAATACATAAGATAAAAAAAAATTGATCATAGACAAAATACTATATGTATGTATGTATATATATATATATATATATGTCTCTGTATTCTTAATAAGGAAAAAATGTATACTTACTGATCTTCCATGCTTTCATCGAACATTGATCTGAAAAATGATTTTTTTTCTTCATATTATAATCTAATTGAAAGTATTCTTAAAGTGTCTAAATGATTTTAAAATATGAAATATAGTATAAAAGATTAATTGATATACTTACTTGTCTGAAGAAATATTGATGGGTTCACTGTATAGAAAAGTACGGAAACGTATATTGACCACCCTTATTTTTCTAAAAACAACCTAGATTTAACATAGTTATTCGACCTTATTTTGAAAATATAACTGTATCAAATAGACAAGTTATTTTTCCGTGCACTCATATATATCTGTTCTTATACGCGATATACTGATTCATAGTAAATGTATCTGTTAAAAATTTCGGAAATCTTATGAAGTTATTAATACAAATTTCTAACATATGCAAACTTATTTTGTTGATATAATTTTGAAATGGGAATTTTTATCGTACTTACATATTTACGTTATAAAATAATTAGCAATGATACTTTTTCGTGAAACATAAAAAAAAAATATCTGTATTAATTTTGCTTTCATCTTTTTTTTTTTTTTTACTTTTGTACATCAAATATCTACATATTTTCGTCACATTTATTTTGTTAAACGTGAGCACGGGAATGATGCGTGTTCGGAGGCTACGCTCTCGAGGTGTGATGGATGGCGGCTTGGTAAGTATTAGTCTGAATGATCGGACCTAAATATCCACCTTTAACAGCTATTTATTCAGATAAATCGACTTTTAATTCACTCTGAATGGAATGCTGATTTGTTCTTTATATGTCTGTCCTTTTATTCCAGATCCAGTATCCCGAAGGTAGTAATTCTAAAGTAATTCAAATGTACAACGAGAATGAAATTCGGGGATTTTTGGCTCTCAGGCATAATGTGAACATCACAAAGACGCAATGTCGAAGAATCATTGTGCGACTTGGGCTGAAAAGAAACAATTGTGAAGCTGCAATGGACCAAATATACAATGAAATTTTGAAGTTACATAGTGCTGGATATAGAGATGCAGGGTATAAAACCGTCTGGCGGATCTTGAACACGCAAGGCATACGTGCAACACAGGAGACTGTGCGACACTTATTACTTATCATGGACAATGAAGGAGTAGAATTACGGAAGCATCACCGTCTACGGCGTAGAATGTATTCATGTGCAGGCCCGAACCACATACTGCATATAGACGGCTACGATAAGTTGAAACCGTATGGTTTTCCTATCCATGGTGGAATTGATGGCTTTTCAAGGAAAATACTTTGGTTAAAGATCTTGAGATCAAATAATAATCCCTATGTAGTGTCAAGATTGTATTTTGATCATTTGATTGATATTGGACGTATTCCAAAAATTATACGCAGCGATGCTGGAAACGAAAACGTCGTAGTTGCCGATTTCCATAAAGTGATTCGAACATTTCACTCGGATAGATTGGCGGGAAACAATCGCTTTATGACCGGTCGCTCCACTGCCAACCAGCGTATCGAAATGATATGGAGTTTTCTTACAAAGCATTTCACACAATATTGGAGGAATGTATTTAAAGATCTTATAGACGTTGGACTTTTGAACACAGCCGATCCAGAAGAAATCGAACTGATTCGTTTCTGTTTTAAATCGCCCATGCAAAAACATTTGGATGCCTTCAAAGATTACTGGAATTCTCACCGAATTAGAAGTCAAAGGGATGTAGAGTCACCAACTGGCGTCGCCCCAGATGTTTTGTACCACCAGGCTGATTTATTTGGCAGAAGGGACTGCTCAGTTAATTTACCTGTGAGCGTTCAAAGTCTTATTGGCTTGCGGGACCAGTTTAGTATTGAGGAACCGAACTTCGGATGCTCAAATGAATACCTACGAATAATTTGGGACATAACACACGGGAATCTAGAAATACCCCAAAGTTCTCAAGATGGATTAAGACTTTATGGTAACTTAAGGACAATTTTATTCAACGCTAATTGATTTTCGAAAGTCAGGGATGTGGTACTGGAAGCCTTTATTTCAGCCTACATGGACACTTTTACCAAAACAAATTGCATCCTTCCTCTTAAAAGATTATCTACTACCTCTACATACCAACACTGAATATAAATTAACGATAAAAGGCATATTATACGAAATATTGTTTACAGTTCAGCTTGATAAAATTTTGCACATTATCTATTAGTTTTTAGAAAAGCCGGGTATTATAATAGCATTTTCGAGAAAAAATAATTACATGTACATTAGTAGCTGTAGTGTTTTGTCACAAGAAAAATGGAATGCTGCTAGAACGCTGCCCATCCCTCCGATTACAATCAAAACAAGAAATGTTTGTAAATCCTGCCCCCCCCCCTTTCCCAATCAATTTTGTTGTGGCCTTAACAATTGACCTGGAAGTCCACATTGGTCAGGTTTGGCAACTGTAAAGGATAGTGTTCTCGGGTACTTTAATAAGTTTTTGTCCAGTGACCTTTGACGTTTTGACCTAAAATCATTGGTCATGACCGATGTGTCCAGTAAGTTTTATAACTAAGCAGGAAAAACATAAGTAATTAGTCAGAAGACGCTTTATTTATTGATCTGTTGACTGGTCATGACAAATTTACTCATGAAGTTTGGCAATTATAAACATTCTCTAGAAAACAGTAAAAGTTGGAAATGTTTTTGTTGCTGCGACCTTGACCTCTGACCTATTTCACTGAAAACCAATAGGGGTCATCTCCTAATCAGGTCTACCAAGTTTGATGATTTTACAAGAAAGCTTCCTTAAGTTTTTAGTCAAGGTTTTATCTATTATTTCCAAATGTGACCTTGACCATAGACATATTAAGCGAAGACACACGTGAGCTGTTGTCCTTCGTTCTTCGTGCTGTCTTTCGTTCGTCTTTAACGTTTCACGTTTTGTTTGTTTGTTTGTTTGTTTGTTTTTTCACTTCTCCGCAGTCCGCATGGATTTCAACGAAATCTGACAGAAAGCTAGTACTCAAGGTCCTCTTGTGGATCCGATCCATTAACAAATACCGGTATGGCCGCTTTGTCCTCTGAATGTCGGGCGCATTTTTGACTTCTCCGCAACAGCTGCATGGATTTCAACACTTGACAGAAAGGTTGACAGAAAGCTAGCACTCAAGGCCTTCTACCAAAATTGTATCCGTTGGTCGAGACCGTCTTTGTCTCTTGTTGCCTGACGCTTATTGACCGACTTATCCTCCTGAACCGAGACATGGATATCATGTGTGTCTTAATTGCTCGTCTGACGTCTGTATTTTGGGGAAAACGGCAGATATGAGTTTCCATTTATGCAAAGTATACATATGTATATAAATAATATTAAAAAAAAACGGCTTTCGAAGCTCCTTTTTTAGGGAACCGAGTTGGTCGAGTGATTAGCGCGGTGGAAACATGATGGCTAGGCGAGATGGTACCGGAGGTCCCGGGCTCGAGTTCTAGGTAGGGAACGAATTAGTGTAAGAAAGGTGCCCTGTTTGCTGTGCATTTTAGCTTTATATATACTTCGCGGTCGTGAGGAAGTCCAAAATGTGGAAATTAACCGGATGCCAAACACAAAGCGAAGAACAGATGACAAAGGCTCATATTGGCTTTAGCTAAAATCAGTGAAATTCAAGCAATATGCTGGCGCTGACAAAGAGTAACTTGAGTGGAGGCAATTTCAGTTCGAATGATTTAGTGTTGCAAAACAGCTATAAAACTTAAATTATCTGCAATTGGTAGTTTTTATTGCTATAAAACATTGACTGAAAGAAAATGAGATTAACAAACCAAAACAAAACAAAAACAAAAACAGACACACAAAACCAAAAAAAAAAAAAAAAAAAAAAAAAAAATGCAAGAGGCCAAAAATGGGCCTATATCGCTCACCTTAGCTCCGTGGGACCTTCATGTTGAATGTATGAACTTGAGTCAAGGTCATAAAACACGGTGATATTAAAAGGAACATTTGTGTCATGTACGAAGCTGTTCCAAACAGGTAGGTAGGAAATACATATCAGACAAGTTAATTTCATCAGTCTACAGTGACCTTGACATTGAAAGTATGTCCTTGGGTCAAGACTGACACATCGACTCGTCATGAGGAACATTTGTGCCAAGAATAAGTTAACTTACATCATGCAGAAACAAGAAACCGCTAAAGACGGTATGGCCGGTATAACGAAGAAAAGTGACCCCCGTAGATTAGTGCTCCCCCGGTCAATTTTCTAGAGGAAGGGGGTCATTTTTCTACTGAAGAATCAGTGTCACCCCATCCCAAAATTGCACAACCCACGTGAATAAACGGACCCCCGTAGAAAAAATGACATCCCAGCCATATAGGCTAATTTGTCGGTTCAAGTTACAAAATGTTATAAGTGAGGATGGTCATTTTTCTATGGGAGTCAATTTTTTTACATTTTAGGATAAAAAGTGACCCCCGTAGAAAAATGACCCCCTGCCATATAGGCTAGTTGCCGGAGTTGGTCGGTTCAAGCTACAAAATGTTATTAGGGAGGGGTCATTTTTCTATGGGAGTCCATTTTTTTAAATGTCAGGATAAATAAGTGACCTCGTAGAAAAATGACCCCCTGTCATAAAGGATAATCGGTCGGTTTAAGCTGAAAGTATATGAAAGAGGGGGTAATTTTTCTACGGGAGTCAATTATTTCTATATCAGAAGAAAATGTGACCCACTTAGAAAAATGACCCCCTGTCATTATAGGCTAATTGGTGGGTTCAATATACAAAATGTTATAACTGGATATGTTAGGGGAAAAACAAGCCGAAATTACACTCGGTATACAAAGAATAAAAGGGGTCATATTTCTATAGGGGGTCATTTCTTTTACATGTCTGTCGTGAAAAAGGACCCCCCTGATACTTATTCTACGGCCAGGGGGTCTTTTTTCTACAGCTAGGGATCATTTTTCTACGTAGAAAAAATGACTAGGGGTCAATATTCTACGGGGGTCACTTTTATTCATTAGCGGTAACAATTTCTCATAATAAGCAATAAAAAGAGTTACAGTGTATAAATATTTCAACATTTTTGACTCTTTAACACTTTCATTTTAGATGAAATGAACTTTTTTGCCAAAGTCAGTCAAACGTAAAATGTGGCACAGGTGCAGTATCTGCATCTTTCACCATATCTGACATCGTTATACCAAGTTATGACTTTCTAGCGTGCAAGAAAGTCAACTTTCTTGATAATCTGCAAGAAAATCAACTTTTAAACCAAAGTCAGTAAAGCGTGAAATGTATGTCAGATGTAGCATCTGCAACTTGCACCTCATTTCACATCATTATACCAAGTTGTGACTTTCTAGCACTTATAGTCTACAAAAAAAATTAACTTTCTAAGCAAAATCAGTCAAGCGTGAAATGTAGGCCAGATGCAGCATCAGCAACATTTATTATTATGAACATCCTAGAGACAAGTTATGTTGTAAATCTAAACAGTAAAGCACTTAATTTTTACAAAAAGCTTACTTTCAATACACAAATACATCCTTTACCCAAATGCAATGCGTGACCTTGACCCAGGTCACACTGACCTAGTAACTGCTGAAAACAAAAGTTTTTCTTACTGTTTACCTACAGGCCAAGTATGAAGTCTGTAACCCTTACCTGTTCTAAGAACGAATCTAAACGCAAAGGTTAATCAAAATATAAACGGCAGACGGACTGTCAGACAGAAATAGCCGAACCATAAGTCGGAACTTCTTTGCAAATCTGCCAGAAATGGCCCATGCAAGACAATTTCATCAAAGCCTACAGTGACCTTCGTAGTGAAGGTATACGACCTTACGGCAAGGTCATGAAACAACGCCTTACCATGAGCAACATTTGTGTCAAGAATAAAGTTGTAAACTAAAGTCATGTAGGAAACATGGCTCGATAAGAAAAAATCATCAAAGTCTTGAGTGACCTTGACATTGGGTCAAGGTCGTGGCACTCATCTCATCATGAAGAACATTTGCGTCAAGCATGAAGCTGTTAAATTAAGGCGTGTTGGACATATGGCCTGAAAACTAAAATTTCATCAAAGTCCGGAGTGACCCTGAAATTAATGGTATGACCTTACATCAGGGCCATGACACAACATCTAATCATGAGGAACAGTTGTGCAAAGTATAAAGTTGTTAACATATGTCATGTTGGAAATATCGCACTGATTAGCCAAACATGTGCATCTGTGATACAAAATACCACCCCCTCCTTTTCTTTTCTGATGTCCTAGACGTTTGCCTATATCGACCTTACGAAGTGAAACCGATTCTGTGATCCTTGTCAGTGTAATGTTTGCCTCCATCGACCTTATGAAGTGAACCCGACTCAGTGATCTTTGTCAGCGTACCATTAGCGCAAAACCTACGCTATAATATTCATTACTTTATATCAATATCTAAAGCGCATGCGCTTCGGCGCGGTTTTCCCGGTCGCAGTGCATATTCGCAATTGATAAATAGGTTAAACTAAAGGCTAGCCAGTACTGACTATTTCGGCAGCCTTATTTGTTTATTTGCTGATCCCGAATTATTGTCGGGAATAACTCTCCTGAATTTAAAATACACTGAACTTTGAACTCAAATCATTGATGCAAAGTGATCGATTTGATCTCTTGTGATTGCTTGAAGTTAAATTGGCCGCGTATGTTCTGTTCACCGGCCAATCTTAACAAACTGACTGCTATTGTGAAATCAATGGAATTGGAATCAATTTGAACAAAATATTTGAATGAAGTGAACTTGGATTGAGCATTGAAGTGAACTTGATTGAACTTGAACTTCAATTGAACTTGAATTGAGAAGAAAATTCAATAAAAATTCTAAAACAAAGTATTGTTCTCAAACTTTCCAACACAGCATTCAGTTTGACATATTCTGACTTTTTCTGACATGTACGATTTAGACCACTTACACGCAAGCAATTTTTGAAAGTTAAAAATTATTGAAGAAGTGAAACGTGCTTCCCCCTTCCTTTGAAAATTCATAAAAACTTATTTAAAAAATGTGTTGGTCTCAATCCTTCTAGCAAAGCATTCAGATCGATGTATTCTTGCTGTATGCACAGTTTAGAACAGTTGCATGCAGGCAAAATGAAATAATAGCAAAACTTGCCTAAAAATGAGCAAAGTCCAAAAAGATAGGCAAAACGTGTAATTTTTTTTTTTGATTTCGGGAAAAAAAGAACACTTCTAAACACATGCCTACAGAACACTCAGAACCACTTAGTTTTTCATTTCATGCAGAACACCTGAAGAAGTTTCTCAAAGAGGAGTACCCTTTTTGGCCTATTTCCATGAAGTGTAGCGCCACCTAATTGCATACCGGTGTAACGAAGAAAAGTGACCCCCGTAGAATAATGACCCCGGTCATTTTTCTACATAAAAATGTGACCCCCGGTCATTTTTCTTCGAAGAAAAAAGACTCCTTAGCTGTAGAAAAATGACCCCCTAGCTGTAGAAAAATGACCCAGGGGTCTTTTTTCTTCATGTCTGACATGAAAACAAGTGACCCCTTATAGAAAAATGACTCCCCATATTTCTTCGTTAAAAGGAGGCAATTTTAACCGAAGTATTGACTCCCCCAAAGAAAATGACCCCCTCCAACCTATAGATGTAGTTCGAGCCAACTAATCAGCCTAGACAATAACAGGGGGGGGGTCATTTTTCTACGGGGGTCACCATTTTTCAAACCTGTAGAAAATCGACTCCCCTATAGAAAAATGACCCCTTTTGTAACTTGCAGTTTAATCCTACTAGTAAGCCTGTATGATATTAGGCCATTTGTTACGAGATACAAACTACAAAATATTTCAAAAGGAAGGGGGTCACTTTTCAACAAGGTTTTATCCCGTAGAAAAATGACCCCCATCCCTGTCAAAAAGGCTTATAGATAAATAAGTTCAAACTACATACAAGAAAAAGAAGGGTGTGGGGGTCATTTTTCTACGGATTATCAGCCCGTAGAAAAATGACTCCCTATCAGACAGACTTGTTTAACTGGGTTCAAACGACAAGATATTATAATGAGGGTCACTGTTCTACGGGGTGTTAGCCCGAAGAAAACTTACCCAACAATGTCAAACAGGCTTATATGTAGGTTCAAATAACAAAATGTTATGGGGTCATTTTTCTATGGGTTACACCCCGTAGAAAAAATTACCCCCCTCCTTAAAACATTATGTGGTCTGAACCTACTAATAAGTCTGTTTGACAGGGGGTCATATTTCTACAGGTTGAAACTCGTAGAAAAATGACTCCCTTTATACATATCCGAATATATATTCTAGTTCTGGATCTGCCACTGAAACATACTTAGAAATGGCTATAAGTGATCCCTTGACAATTTATGCGTTGTTTCAATGGGGGTCATTTTTCTATGGGGGTCCGTTTTTTTTTTTTTTTTTCATGTGGGTTGTGCGATTTTTGGGTGGGGTGACACTGATTCTTCAGAGGAAAAATGACCCCACCCCGTAAAAAAATGACCGGGGGGTCATTATTCTACGGGGGTCCTTTTTTTTCGTTACACCGGCACCAAAGTAACAACACTTGTGAGGAGCCATGAGTACTTCATTGCCATCAAGTTTCATCAAAATCCATCAAGCGGTTCTGAAGAAGTCGAAAATGTGAAAGTCTAACGACGACGGACACCGGACGCGTGCTATGACAATCAAACAAATCAAAATTGAAGAAATTCTTGATTCAAATACCATAAATTCAGAGGATATTAATTGTGTATTTCGAGGGACTTTTTGAAGGACATGTACTCTCAACGTGTAATCGATATAGAAGTATATAACTAAGTATATATTACAGTAATATTGAGGTTATCTCAAATTTATTAATTGTTATGGGAATCTGTAAAATGGCGCTACAACGTTAATGTGCTATCAAGATTGTGCAGTTAAACTGAGTCACTATTTCTTTTTCGTTATTATAAAACTTCTATTACAAAATACAACAAAATGTCTTTAGAAAAACAAGATGTGTTTGTGAAACACTATGCCCCCGGTGGCAACAAAGTTAGAAAAAAGGTGCCTTTAGCCTACAGGTCACAGTCAAGGTCACAAGGTCAGCTTTATCGGTGGAGTATGCATACCAAATATGAAGTCTCTATCTCTCGTGGTTCAAAAGTTATGGCGTTCATTAAAGTAAGACAGACGAACAGATCGACAGACAGGAAAAAAAAAACACTTTCGATCCGGGGGCATTAAAAATGAAGCACGGCTGCCTTATTTCAGCTTTACAAAGACCGAGCAAGCAAAAATCAGATTCATGACTTTAGACAAAGTCACTCACATACTTACTTACACATACAGAAAAGGGTGAGGGGAGGGGGATATTATATGCCTCCATTACCTCCACTGAAAAACTTGTCGTTATTACGGGCCTTGATAAACTTTTAGAGGAAAAGCGCACGGGGCGCCAAATGAGACTTCTGTAATTTTGTCACAAAATTCAGTTTTGTCTCACAAAAGTCGATTCTGTAACACAAAAGTCAATTATGTGTCACAAAAGTCAATTATGTGTCACAAAATTTAATTCTGTGTCACAAAATTCAATTCTGTCCCACAATAGTCAATTCTGTCTAACAAAATTAAATTCTGTGTCACAAAAGTCAATTTTGTATGACAAAAGTCAATTCTGCCTAACAAAATTCAATTCTGTGGCACAAAAGTCAATTCTGTCTCACAAAAGTCGATTCTGTAACACAAAAGTCGATTCTGTGTCACAAAACTTAATTCTGTCCCACAAAAGTCAATTCTGTGTCACAAAATTCAATTCTGTGTCACAAAATTCAATTCTGTGGCACAGAAGTCAATTCTGTCTCACAAAAATCGATTCTGTAACACACAAGTCAGTTCTGTGTCACAGAATTCAATTCTGTCCCACAAAGGTCAATTCTGTCTAACAAAATTCAATTCTGTGTCACAGAATTTGATTCTGTGTCACAAAAGTCACTTCTGTCTCACAAAAGTCGATTCTGTAACACACAAGTCAATTCTGTGTCACAAAATTCAATTCTGTCCAACAAAAGTCAAGTCTGTCTAACAAAATTCAATTCTGTGGCACAAAAGTCAATTCTGTCCAACAAAATCAATTCTGTATCACAAAAGTCAATTCTGTGTAACAAAAGTCAATTCTGTCACGACGTATGCAAATGATCTGGCTTTACTTGTAAGCTGATCATCGATTGGTCGAAACGCTGACGATTCTAAGTTCTTTGGTAAAGGGGGAAGGTGAGAAAGTTTAAACGAACATTTGTTTAATCTACACGTAGACTGGTGATAATTCATGTGCCATTGAAAAGAATATATTTCCAAAGGATACTAAAATAGAATCTACTTCAATACGATTCTTTGATCAATAATAGGTCATTACATAGACCTCCCTCCCCTCCCTATATTCGTCGAGATAAGGCACCGTCGAATGGTACCTTCTTTAGCCCAAAACATTTCATTCGTCTGTATATTGTTTTGCTACAAACATTGAAGTATTGCACTATCTGTGTGATTGGCAGATCTTCCTCCAGCAACTCTTTTAACCTGGCCTTTTCAATGCATTCGGCAGCCATGCTGCATGTTGATACCATCCTGGCGGTATCAGTATACGTTCATCGTTTGTTCTCCAATGAGGGATCTTCTTACAAATAGTTATGACATTGCATTAATTTCCATATCCATATTTGGATTCCATAAACTAATTTGCATACAAAATTGCTTCTGTCAAACAGAATTGAATTTTGTGTAACAAAACTATACAGAAGTCACTTTTGTAATACAGAATTGAATTTTGTTAGACAGAATTGACTTTTGTGGGACAGAAATGAATTTTGTGACACAGAATTGACTTTTGTATTACAGAATTGACTTTTGTTGGACAGAATTGAATTTTCTGACACAGAATTGAATTTTGTTAAACTGAATTGACTTTTGTGGGACAGAATTGAATTTTGTGACACAGAATCGACTTTTGTGGGACAGAATTGTATTTTGTGAGACAGAATTGAATTTTGTGAGACAGAATTGAATTTTGTGACACAGAATTGAACTTTGTGACACAGAATTGAACTTTGTTAGACAGAATTGACTTTTGTGACACAAAATTGACTTTTGTGACACAAAATTGACTTTTGTGACACAAAATTGACTTTTGTGACACAAAATTGACTTTTGTGTTAAGAATCGACTTTTGTTAGACAGAACTGAATTTTGTGACACCGAATTGACTTTTGTGCCACAGAATTGAATTTTGTGACACAGACTTGAATTTTGTTGGACAGAATTGACTTTTGTGGGACAGAAATGAATTTTGTGACACAGAATTGACTTTTGTATTACAGAATTGACTTTTGTGGGACAGAATTGAATTTTCTGACACAGAATTGACTTTTGTGTTACAGAATCGACTTTTGTGTTACAGAATCGACTTTTGTGAGACAGAACTGAATTTTGTGACACAGAATTGACTTTTGTAGAACAAAACTCATTTCTGTCCACACAAAATTGGATTTTGTGTACCAAATTACAGAAGTCTCATTTGGCGCCCCGTAAAGCGAAGCAAGCTAAAATCTATAGGCTGAAAACTGAGCTGTAAGGGTGAAAAATTATAGTCAGGTATAATAAACCTCCCGTAATTTTAACCTTTGACCTAGTGATTCTAATTGTGTCTACTTCATGATATTCCAGTTTTCCCTCTAGCAGTGTATCGTTTTTGTAGTTTGAAGACTTTAACCTTTGGTGAGTTATCGCATTTGCCTCGGAGGAAAATGAAAAGAGAAGGAGTGGAAGAGTTGAAACCTTCCGCCAAAAAAACAAAAAAACAAAACAAAACGAAAAAAAAAGAAAAAACAAAGACTTCGCACCCCTCGCAATGTTGACATATTCAATAGAGGTTCTTGTGACCTTGACCTTTGACCTTTTCACCACAAAATCAATAGGGTTCTTTGTCTTATAAATCACAGTGCTTGTGTGCAGTTTCAAAGTGCTTGGATCAAATCTGGGGCTTGTATGCTGCCTACAAGGATCTCACGCCTATGTATCGTGTTGCAAAACCTATCCTGAGAGCTCATGAGCAACATTAAATTGCTTCCTACAGACTTGCGACTGAAAACTACACAAAATAAACAGTAGCTCGTAGATTTGAGTTTTTCCTCCAGATTAATTTTGATTTCAATTGATAGGACTAGCCCAAGACACTTTTTTCATACTCTTACTAGTAATTAACCAAAAGAACAAAAATTCATTTTTATGCAATACAAGTATATTAATGATAATTTAAAAATACAGTTTTGCACCGCGTGGTAAGCTTTTAAGGTAAGTCCTGGGGAAGCAGGATTCAAGAAAGATTTCCTTTAAATTTTTATAAACAATTAAGAAAGAATAATAAACTGTACTTCAATAATTATATTTACCCCATTCCGTCCTAGTTTACTTTTAAATTTGGACAGATAATTCAAATCTAGTGCACGTAACACAAATATAAATACATATCGTGAGCGCTGATTTCCATGATAATAACAGGGAAGGAAAATATTTGCCCAGCCCCGGGGACCTCATGACCTGCTGGTAAGCACTACAACCATTGAGCTACCCGGGTCGTCTCACATGAATGTGCCAAAGTAAACAACATACATTTTTAGGTTATGGAACGGCTTTTTTTTTTTTTTTTTTTTGGAACTCTTCTGTGAAAAAGTTGCATGGACATAAACACCCAGGACTATCTTTTATGTAAAGTTGATCAGTCTATTGGCAAGAGCGAACTCGGTGAATTCATAACTTTTCCTTTACAAGCCATCATATTTCGTTGCAATATAGATAGCAGCCGCTGCATCACTTTTTCGATGCCAAATAAACAGTGGCGATTTGAATTATGATAACTTTTTCTCCAATGTTTTATTGTGTCGCCTGTGTATCAGAGAGACACTTGGGTCACTTAATCTGTTGTATATCTGTCTGTCTGTCTCTCACACTTTAAATAATTGTTTTTATCTTCAGTTGCCTTTCACTCAAGTCGATAAAACTTCACAAATTTTAAAAGGACCTTTAACGGTAAGTCATTGTCCATTAATGAGGAATTTCCATTTTTCATTTCCGAATAATTTTTTTTCGGAATCACATCCGAAATTCACTATATTTATCGGAAATAAAGTCCATTTTGGATATTCTTTTCTTTTTATCTGAATTTTAAGTCATTATCTTTAAGATTTTGTATATGATTATATGTGATTCCTCATTTTCCCTGCACAATGCCCCCCCCCCCCCCCCCCCGTGATTCACAACTTTCATTATATGGCAAGTACATATGTTGATAACAATCAAACTTATATAGGTGAAGTTGTGAATCACGGGGGGGGGGGAGGCATTGTGCAGGAAAAATACGGAAACCCATGTAAACATATACAAAATCAAAAAGACTATGACTTAAATTCAGTTAAAAAGAAAGGAATATCCAAATTGGTCTTTTTTTTTTTCCATAAATATGGTGAATTTCCGATATAATGCCGAAAAAAATTAGTCGAAAATTAAGAATGAAAATTCAACCCTAAATGAAAATTCAACCCTAATATCCATTACGGGACTGCCCTTATCGTTAAAGGTCCTTCCCCATGATGAGAGGATGACATCTATTGTGTTTCAAGTTCAAAACGTCCGTGTCCTTCTGCTACCTTATGAGAACATGCTTTCTTCAGCATATTTTGAGATCTTTCACACCGGGTGATGAAACTCCACAAAACAATAGTCTTTGATAAGAGGATTACAGCCCATGATAAGTCAAGGTCACACCTTCAATTAAGGTCAAGGTCACAATTCTCTTACTGGCAAGATAGTCTCTCTGGTATATTTTCATTTCTTTACGATCGGGACATGGATACCACAGGGGCTCGTGACGGACTTTTTTGTGAAATTAAATGTCTTAAAATTATTCTGTGTTTTCTTTTATTGTCTGTTGGTTTATTTCAACTCAAAATTGATAAAAACTCCGGCTTGTGTCGCGGTTCTTTGTATTATATAAAGCCCCTGTGATGGATACTACGTAGATTTTACAGCTCTGCGTAAATAGCTCTGAAATATGCGTCCCTGTAAAGTGCAAAACGAAACAAAAACGTGACGAAACGAAACAAATTGAAACGAAACAGATCGAAACGAAACGAAACAGATCGAAACGAAACGAAACAGACCGAAACGAAACGAAAGAAATCGAAACGAAACGAAACAAACTTTTCCTGTAAAGTGCGAAACGAAACGAAACAATACGTATAAAAATCATGGAAGTTGTAATTCAACCTTTAACCAAACTCTTAGTATCATTCTTATAACATGTTTTGAACGTATCTTAAGTAATATATAGGATTTTTTTTTATAATTGTTCTGCTTTGACTGCGTATCCATGTTTTTGCAAAACTAGTCATTAAATGGAGGAAGGGAACAAGAGGCCCGAAGGGGCCATGTCGCTCACCTTAGTTTCAGAAGAAGAGCTGAAAGTGGCCAGTTTGGTGAACATTAAGTACTTGCTTTCTGAAAGGTTCGTGAAATTTCAATATTACAGAAGTGTTCCAGCTGTTTACCTTCTTGAAGTAAATTTGAAACCATTTTTAATGCACCAGACATTTGTTTCAGACCGTAAATCCTCATCAGTGGTACCTAATGAAATGCCAAAATGATTTTCAGACGTAAACGAATGTATTTTAGAGGCGCTTTCTAGTTCTATTTTTTGAATTTCATTTATGCATTTTTTTAAAGCAGTAGTTAAAAGGAGGAGTCGAAAATCTTCCAAATTAAGGTCCAGGTACATACAATGCTGCTTATGTATGTATGTTATTAGTAAAGCTAGTATAAAGACAACTAATACGCAATTTAAATACATTTTCTACAAATACCCCTTGTTCAGTTTTTTGACTTCTGAACTTTTTTTTAGACATATCTCTACTTTACAAACATCAAATCGGGAAGCCGGACATAAGAAAAAGTTTTCATGTCTTTATTTTTTTATTTTTATTTTATTTTTTTTCTTTTTCGTTTCGTTTCATGTTCATGGTTCTCTTAGTCTAATCGACATAATGGTAAACCATATTAGCACACTCATTGTATGGATAAGCCATAATTAACTGATCTAGTACAACCTTCCTCCATTTAATGACTTCTTTAGTAAAAACAAGAATACACAGTCAAAGTAGTACAATTATAAAAAAAATCCTAAATATTACATAAGATACGTTCAAAACATGTTATACGAATGATACTAAGAGTTTGGTTCACAAATGAATTGCAACTTCCATGATTTTATACGTATTGTTTCGTTTCGTTTCGTTTTGCACTTTACAGGAAACCTTTGTTTAGTTTCGATTTGTTTCGTTTCATTTTGTTTCATTTCGATTTGTTTCGTTTCGTTTCGATCTGTTTCGTTTCGTTTCGATCTGTTTCGTTTCGATCTGTTTCGTTTCGTTTCGATTTGTTCGTTTCGTTTCGCACTTTACAGGGACCCCTCAAATATTTCTTTTTTTCTAATGAGAGCAGAAAGAAACAAACATGGGAATTATATGCAGAATGATTTCCATAGTGAGACAATGCATCCTATCGTTTATCAAGGTCAGAAGTCAAAGGTCAAGGTCGCACTGCTATATAACAGGAAAAACTGCTTCAAGAGCACAAGAGATCTAATTTTTTTCACACGTGCTGATGCTACTGACAGCACGACAGTCCATTGTGAGTTCAACAAAGAGAAACTTGTAGAATTATACATCACACACGTTATACATTTATTCAGTTCAAGGTTACAATTTATATCTTATTTGGGCCATTCCCAATCAAACGAAGCAGCCAAGTGAATCAAACTTCATACTAACCCAGTTTCGAACTTGAATTGTACATTTCCCTTGCATCTGGTACTCAGGTTGAGTAATATAGGCCCACTTTTTGCCTCTTGTCTTAGACTGTCAATTTTCTTATTTGGGCCACAAGTTAACAACTTTATTCTTGGCTCAAATGTTGCTCATAGTGAGATGGTGTTTTATTGCCCCAATGTCAAACCTTCACTGCCAAGGTCACTGTGGACTCAACTGAAAAAAAAAAACTCCTGTCTGGGCCATATTTTTCATGGCATAACAACTTCATTCTTGGCAAAAATCTTCCTCATGATAAGCCAATGTGTCAGGATGTTGACCCAAGATCATACCTTCAATGTCAATGTCACATTGATCCCCTGATCCCACCTCTAGCTTGCTAGGGTCTGTCGATGTTCCCAACGGTACTTTATTGTGAGTGCTATCGTGATTTGCTGTCTTTAAGTCATTTGTGTCATACTCTTATGCCCTTTGCTGTGTGGAGCTCGTAAAAAATGTTCCCCGCGAGGGGAGTGTTTTTAATACCTTCTCCTGACACGATCGCCATAGCACTTTCTATATAGAAATTACCTTAGCCAGTGCATGTTGTATCAGTTTTCTTTTCTTTTCCGTGCATGAATATTGACAGCGGGTACGGCTAGCCAAACAGGGGATGCTTACTCCTCCCGGGCACCTGATCCCACCTCTAGCTTGTTAGGGGTCTGTCTTAGAGGAGAAGCGATAACAAGATTTACAAAGACTTATATAAGGAAAACTGGCCACGCCCATTTCTCAGCCCCCTTAGGGAGGAGCATTACCAAACTCACATATTTACATCCTAAGGGGAACAAGTTGGAACCATTAAAAAGTTTCTATCATATATACTTTAATTTGTAATCATGAAATTTGAGTGGAGAACTGACCACGCCCATTTCTGGGAGGAGGGTCAGTACCAAAATCACACATGCACAACTAGACCCTAGGGGGAACAAGATGGGACCAAAACAAACTTTCTGTCATGAATAGTCTTGGAGAAGATGCGATGACAAGAAATTGTTTACAGACAGACGGACACCGGGGTATCATATAAGCTCGACAGGTCTCGACCAGTAGAGCTAAAAACAATATTGTATGGCATATATATAGTTTCACTTTACAATAACTTGTTGAAATTAAATTTGGGACATTTCTACTACAAATATCTATATTTAACTGCATGAAAACGTTGAGTGACATAACAAAATATCCAATGACGTTGCCCTTCTGTCCGAATACTTTTTGCACCATACTGTACTTCTCAAAAAGTTTCACCTTGACCTACTTCTCAAAAAATTTCATCTCAAAAAGTTCCACCTTCTCAAATAGTTTCATCTTTTGAACTGTATAAGGTAGGGTCTTGATATTCCACACAATTTTCCTTTTGACAAGACCTTTCTGTTGGTACCAAATTTGTTTTTATCAGTAACCCTTGCCCTACTTTTCAAAACTTAAACATTGACTATAAGTTTTGAATTGGTAGAGGTAGGGCTTTATATTTCATATATGTATTTCTTGTGACATGAGTTTGTGATGGTACCATGACTTTTGACCTCATGACCTTGACCTTTTTGAATCTTCCAGTTATTGATTGTTGCTATTCAACAAGAAGTGTTCCAAGGAACACATGTGTCGCCTGTGGCAGTGTGACAGACAGACGGACGGACGGACGGACAGACGAAGACAAAGTGATCCCTAAGTGTCTCCCTGCTACGCAGGTGACACAAAAATGGTTGCTGCAGGAGAGCTTTGCTGCCTTTTGACAAGTTATGTGTATAGAGGTGAGAATTCGAACTGAAAAAAACTTCCTTGCAACTCGGGTAAAAAGGAATTTATTAAAGACATAGAAAGATTTTTCAATAATTTAGATTAGAACTACATGTTCATTTTGCAATAAAACTCATGCTCAGTGATAAAGTAGAACAATAAAACTTCATATAAAAGAGAAATGAATGTAATCACTCTAGGTTTACACCCAGCAATAAAACAAAAATCACAGTAAAACTACGTAAGAAAAACCACTACAAATAGATCTACCAAAAAAATAAAAAGACTGCATGTATATTTTTTTAAGATATTAAAAACTACTTGTTCAATTTGTAAAACCATTGTGGGTTAATACCTAGCAAAAATAATCATTTACCTTCATGTCATAAAGACAGAAAATAACTAAAACTTTCAAGTATCTACATCACACTATTCTTTGCATCATCACTCCCACACTAAAGTTTTAGGTATTGCAAGTCATTCTACAGACTCCAATCATGAGACAGTTTGTCTAATCCAAGATATCCAACAAATTATTCAACTTTATCTTTCCATTCTCACATATATGAAAATGTGACTTTTGAGATCAACAAACAAGTAAAGAAGCAGGTTCATTAATGTCATAGCAGATTCACTTCTCACTGCTGTTTGAATATTTACAACATTGAAATTAGCCAAAAATATGACATTGTACAAGTCCCCTGAAAAGCACTGTCTGGTGAATAAATACATTTCTTCACAAGAATACTGGTGATGTTAACAGTACGTGGTATGCCCATTATGTTGGACTTTCAAAGGGTGCTAATGTCATAAATCAAGGAACATTCTGTACAAAATAAAAAGTAAAATTTTTCCAAGCCATTTTGATTAGGCAGAGATAAATATAGATTGGAAAAAAATCATTGAAGATTTGGGGAATCTTGATTGAATGCCCTTAAAAGTGAAATTCAAGACACTCCCTGTCAATATAATGAACATCTTTTGCCAAAGATGAAACTGTTCAAATCATGACATATAGGAAATAAAGACCAGATGAGAAGTTTCCCTTCAAGTTGACAGTACCTTGACATTGAAAAAATGTCCTTTGGTCAGGGTCATAATTAACATTTGTGAAAAAATAATACGAGCCAAGAAGGAAATACATGCTGCACAAGTGAATTCCTTTAGAGTCTAAAGTGACCTTGGACTTTCTTTACAGACTAAAGTGACCTTGATTTTAAAGAAATACATTTATGTCAAAAACTGAGATGTCGCATCTTGACAAAAGTAATGTTTGCTGCAAGTCTGATGCTGTTTAAGCAAGACTCAGAGGAGAGAGGCCAGAAAAGAAAGTTCAAAGTCTTGACATGTCAGAAAAAGAGGACAAAATTATATTACAGTCTTAAGTACAGTGGTGATCGCGGGAGATTACACACTTTTACCGAAGTTTCCGAGGCTTAACCTAAGTTTCCGAATTTCGGAAAAATCCTACCTAAGTTTCCGAATCCTAACTTTACGAAAATTACCGCTTTGACCGAAGTTTCCGAATTATTAAAATTCGGTAGGAAATTTAGGGTAAACCGTGAAAGTTAGGTATTTTAGTTAGGTTTTTTAGGAAAAAGTGTAATATTTCGGGTTTTTCGGGGTAATGGTAGTTTTAAGATTGATTTCAACAAAACGAAATTTCCATTATGTTAACAAAAGGAATGCAACATGTGTTCGGGAATTCTGGGGTGTAATTGAAAAGGGGGGGGGGGTATATCCCTTGAAAATTTCCAAACATAGTCATATACTTTTTTATTGGCAATTTGCAATACTAGGGCTCACGCTGTTATAACTCTTCCCCTCCCCTGATTGTCTAGAGTCGCACATACATCATGATGTATACAAGTCAAATTTGGTATTGAATAAATCACAGGGGGCCGTAGTCAGATTATTTTTATTTCCATGAAATCATTCTGCAATCAACCCCCCCCCCCCCCTCCTTTCCCTCGATTCATTTAATCAGCTATGTAAAACGATTTCCCACAGATTCTATATGAAAGATATATGGAATCTGCGGAAAATCGCTGTACGTTACGTAGCTGATTAAATGGAAAGAGGGACACGTCAGTCATTGAAAAAAAACCTTGCTTCGGCCCCCTGTGTACAATAAATAAAAAAAAAACAGAAAAGATCCGATATTAGAAAAGTATTAAAAGAAAAGATCGTTGAACTAAAGAAAAGATCTTATCTAAGAAAAGATCGTTGAATATAAACAATTCGAATTTCCTCTGATCGACGAAGTTGTACTTTTCGCAGTGGAAACACCTTGGCATTTTCAAAAATTCTTAGAGATTTCTTAATTTCAAATTGAGAAAACTAATGTAATTTCAAAACACAATAAGTAATATATTATATTCCTACATAAAAAGCCGATTTTACACTGTGTACCGACTACAAACCGAGCTAATGATCGAACTTGTTTGCAATTTTCAGGCAAGTTCTGTGTTTTTTGTTTTTTTTAAATAATTCCTCATCGTGTGTTTGTGTGTGTGGTTGTTATTTTTTTTTTATTTATTTATTTATTTATTTTTTTTTTTTGATTTTCTAGAATTTCAGCTGTCCTTAGCCGGGAATAATACGTCCCTGCCGTGGCTTTTAAAAATAACAGCATTTTGTACAATGGAGAGGCGTGGAGGGTTTTGTTGTTGGTTTTTTTATTTTGGAGACCCTCGATCAGGGCAAGGACTGTTTATAAGTCCTTGATCAGGGCCCCGATATTTTTTTTCTGTTCTTTAGCGGATGCATGACCAAAGATAATTCAGCAGACCCTTCGGGCTAGATTCTTTTTGTAGAGGTGCAAACTTTCTGGACATTTTTCTTGGGGAGGGATGCAGTCTTCCTGCCCCTCCCCTCATAAAAATCATATGGGGTTCCTTTGTCCTTCTCAATATTTTATAATTTGTTCGACAAATCTGTTAAGATTTTTGTCTAACTACCATTATCCATTACATGTACAACTCTTAATATCTAACAAATTCCTTTCCAAGGTGTTCTCAATCTTATGACAGCCCTTTGCACTAATTAATTGTAATAGGTAGAATGAAAAATGTGGCCGGTCCGGGAATCAAACCCGAGACCTTATGCTATGAAGGCAGACGCTCTTAGCAACTGAGCTAACCGGGCACGATAACCGTACCGTCACACACTATTTATACTTTTTTTACAAGTCCCGAGATGCAAATATGTCGCCGGACTCTGTCCGAAAACCTGTGATTGTCTGCAATCTTGAGGTAAAAACTCCTATGCAAGACCTGTCATAAAGGAATGAATTATACCCAACTATTCATTCAAAGTATTCATACTGAATCTTCTAAACAGTTTCATAAAAAAAGTATATTATGACCTTGACCTCTTACTTTTATTTAAGAGCATAATACACCCTTGGGTCCTTAGAGTAATTATGTCAAATGTATTTGAAAACAATGTAGAGGGCAAATATAGTTTTGTCACAAAGTTTTGCCAAGAAAGTCTATTGTTACCTTGACCTCTGATCTAGATTCAGGTCATTAAAAAACCCTTGAGTGCTACATATACGTAGCAATTCTGCAAACAACACAATAAAATTGATAACCAGGAGGACCAGAAACTGATTTGTTCAAGGAGAGGGCAAGTTGCTCATTGCAGATTGACCCTCAATATGTGACTTTGATTTTGAAGATAACCTTGACATAGATACTGAATAACAGACATTGAATAAAGTTTTCCGCATATATGCACGGTGTATTTGCTTTGCAGTGAGTAAAGTAGAAATCAAAAGGAAGTGTAACATAATGAACTGATGAGCATGATCATGTATGAACAGATATTCAAGTAAGTGATCTAATGATTCTAATCACATCATAAATATAAATTTACATGTGTAAACATGATCTATAGACCTTTGGCTGATCCAACTTCTGTAAGTGCTTGGTATTTTTTTTTGCATTTTGTGCTGACATGTTTGTGTATATATATTTTTGCAAAGATTTTTAACCCTTTCAATTTCATTGTAATTGTAATTATTATAGCTTATTCAGCTCAAGTATAATGTGGATCAATATTCAACAGCTTCTAGGTCAAGAAGGTATAGCTCAAAAAATTAATATTAGATACCAAAACCCAGTTGCTTTACAATTTATTTCTTTTCTTGCAACTGATGAAGTACATGTAGAATACTATCAATCTGACAATAAGAAATTTACAACTGTAACTGTCAAAAGACAGCAAGTGTGAATGGCAGTAGATGGTAAATTACTGTCTACATTTGAGTACAAGATTAACACTGTTCAAGAACAGGTATGTCACCTGTCACATGTTTGACCCTAAAACATTGCCTTGACCTTGAAAATGACCTTGAGCTAGACTATAGCCTCTAAACATACTTCATTATGATGCATATCAATTAGCTATAGATACTGTAGCCATATATATATATGATCATGTATCTTCAATGAACATCCCCCTCCCTTTTCACTTAAGTTCACAACTATGTGACACATGATCTAAAAACCTGTGACATATATCATAGGGCTGGTACAATACTCTGATTCATCAATGCATCACAATATTTTTTTTCTCGATACAAGTATCGATATATCAAAACACGCAAATGTTAAAATTTTACAAAATTTTTTTATTGAATTTTCTGGATTTTTGTCCACCACGCCAAAAACAAAAATAACTTTTAGAGAAAATGAAAGTACATGTAAACATTTTGTTTCCTGGTTTATGAAGTACATGTTATAGGAATCAGAAAAATTTCTGGTCAGAAAGCTAGTATTGAATACATATAACCTGTTGAATGAAAAAAAGCTACTTATATATGATGAATATAAATAGTATCAAATAGGATTTTGAGAAGGTTTTATCAATTTATAAAGTATTGCAATACATATTATATCCGATATCCGGTATCATGATACGTATCATATCGGCTGGGTGCAGTATTGTCCCTGCCCTAATATATCAATGCCGATTTCTTGAATTATACAATGTTTCAAAACATTTTGATGAAAAATAAATGAAATTTTAAAATTTTTAACTAAAAATGCTTCGTAATGATCTTTGACCTTGAAAGTGACCTTGACCTGCTGAGTCTCATCATGCTTTACTATCTCTGCAAGTTTAAAAAAAAAAAGTTTGATCATGATGTATATCAAGTAAGTTACAGACAAATATGCGACAGACTGACAAATGGACAGACAGTCAGAGACAGATGAACAAACAGCCTAACAAAGTGATTTTTATATGGCGACATTAAATTTCTCAATCTGAGTACATCAGAAACCACATGTTTTTGCCATTCCACATACATGTATTACATGCAATATAAATCTGTTAATTTTTCTTCATCTTGTCTTGATTCTGGTGTCCAAGATGCACAAATTATGAAGGAAGGAAGCTATGCCGCACCAATCCATGATCACTCACTTCTGTTTGACCATGTTGTATGTGTTGACTCTCATTATCCTGAAATAAAACAAGTACAAAAAAAATGTGATGATAACAAACATCTAAATCACATCATCTAACAATAAATCATAAAGGTAAATTCCTATTATTACCAAATAGATATCATTGTATAGTTCTCACTTAGTCGTAAATTATATGGTTATATGGTAGAGGAATGCAATAATGCAATTATATTTTATAAACAAATAAAACACTGCTAAAGACAGTATGGCCGGATTGCAAAGTAAGTTTTTGTCACTAACTGGGTCAAGGTCCGGTTAAATGTTATGGCATAAATTGAAAGGATTTGTCAGAGGCAACCAATAAGTATAATATTATGTTTCTACTATGTATATAGCTCCTGAGATTTTGGTTCAATGAGACACTTAAGCAAAATCATTAACTAGGTCAAAGCCCTAGGTCAAGGTCACTAGGTCAAATGTTACGAGATAAATTGAAAGGTCTTGTCAAAGGCAACCTACATGTATACATAAAGTTTCTACTGCATAAAGTTCATTAGATTTTTCTTTAACTAGAAACTTCAACCAAAATCTTTAACTATGTCAAAGTCCAAGGTCAAGGTAAAATTTCTTAGATTTTGCTTTAACCAGAAACTTTAACCAAAATGTTGACAACGGATGATAGACAGGCGGACATCGTCAATCTATAGACTGGAATTGCTTTGCAATCAAGCCAAATACTTTTTAGATGGGGGCATTTTCAATGTCTAGCTTGTCTTCGGGCCAGTGGTTGAATTTTTTTGTAAAGACTGGTGGACAGTGATTTAAATCATAATCTCTTAATTTTGTTATTCAGGCACAAACTGTTCTAATATGCTGCTATTTACTGATAGTCCTAACCCGAGTAAGGATCGATTTATCAGTCAATTATATATTATATACTGCCATCGACTTACTCGAGTAAGGACTATCGGTCAACTGTAACATAATAACCGTTACAATTTTACACTGCCGTTGACTGATAGTCCCTTCCCGAGTAAGGATTATCAGTCAACAGCAGCATAATAAAACGGTCCAAGCCCGAATCACAAAACGAAATTAAACATCATCAGATCATTTTACATGTCCTATGTGTACTAACCTACCGTTGAATTTCCAGAATACCAGGCTGTACGTAGAAACGTACGTCAATCCGTACGTCAATCGTTGATTATTGGATTGAATGCAGTGGCTCTGACAGTAGTTTGCAATTCCTTCATTATGTTTGGACCATGTTTGTTGTTGTTTTTGATACGTACTATATACGTCCCTGGTACCATTCATCAGTACATGTACATGAATGCCATGATGCAACAATTCTACCATGCACATCTTGCAGATTCTTGGATACCTTGCTGTCAGTACTGACATTTACCAGTCTGTTCTTCAATATGTAACACGGCTATGATCATTCTTCATCAAATTCCTGACTGTTTTGTGCATTTCATCAAGGGAGAAATATAAAACATCAAGTTTTACTGCTACAAAAATTCGATCGTAGTAATGTTTTGAAACCGAAAGTAGACCTAGAACATTCCGAATCCGACAAAATGGAGAGCTATTCATATAAAAAAAGTGGGGGGGAATAAAATAAAGAGAGAGAGAGAGAGAGAGAGAGAGATAAAGCTGTTTTATTATCATCATTATGCAATATGTAATTTCTCGGTAGTGAGTGAAAAAATGTACATGTATGTCTGTGTTTGATTGGGGAGAGGGGGGGGGGTGACCCATACCACGTCTAAAGGCAAAGGAGAGGGATCACTTGTCTAGTTTTATATTAAAATTATCCTAGAATATATCTTATTTTCTAAAATTTGAGGAAATTAACCTCGACTTATCGTCAAAAAATTACAGATCCGTGGTTTGAAATAATAGAAAACGAAAATGAATTTTATCGTCACTTTATGGTGCAAATGATGCTCGTTAGACAATCAAATTGAATCAGTTGTACATTTGATGCCTTCAAATGAAAAACAATTTCAAAATAATATATTTATTAAAAGAAATAAACAATAATAATAAATATTAACGCAGCCTCGTTTTGGATTTCGGGTAAATACAATTATTTAGGTTATTCCGGTGAAATTCGGAAAGTTAGGAATTTTAGGTAACATCGGTAAATTTAGGGCGGAATTTTGCCCGAAGTTTCCGAATTACCAGTTTTTCCTAACGAAGTTTCCGAGGTGTGCCCGAAGTTTCCGAAAAAGAGTGTGTAAACTACTACGATCACCACTGTAACCTTGACCTTGAAGGTATATGACCTTGAATTACAGTCACGACACACTGTTGAAATAAAGAACATCTGTAGTAAGAAGATTTTCAAATAATGCAAGTAGAAAATTGCCAGACAAGAAAATTCCCTCTGTCTTAAGTAATCTTGACCTTTAAGGAAGTGTTCAACCTAGATTTCCAATGTGCCTTACTTGCCACATAATATTTCTTATGTCAATGACCCACTGTCTTAACATAAGAAAATTAATGTATGTGGCAAGTAATACACATGGGAAATCGGAGCCGGGCAAGACAATTCCAGCAAAAATTTATCTGTGACCTTGACCCTGAAAAAATTGTTAAGGTCATGACACACAGCCTTGACATAAGACTTATTGTGGCAAATATGAAGTTGTTCAAGTGAGGAATGTAGGGAACAAGTGAATCTATCGCGAGCGATATTTGTCCCCTACCGGGCAATTTTCTAAGTCCCGTAACTCTGTTAAAAGTAGGTCAACCATAACGAAACTCAAACTTGATCTGCAACTTTTTGATATACACTTGTAAACCAAGTATCAGCTTGATATCTACAAAGATGGCCAAAAAAAAGTGTGGAAAACCGAAACATTTTCAAAGTCCCGTTACTCTGCTTAAAGTAGGTCAACCGGAACAAAACTCAAACTTGATCTGTAACTCATCAATACTTACTTGTATACCATGTTTCAGCTTGATATCTGCAAAGATGGCCAAAAAAAGTGCGGAAAACTAAGTGGACGGACTGACAGACAGACGGACTGACAGACGGACGGGGAGGAAACCTATAGTCCCCTCCGGTTTCACCGGTAGGGGACTAAACCTATAGTCCTCTCCGGTTTCACCGGTAGGGGACTAATAAAGGCTGGCTAATAGGTCATCTACAGTTTCCTTGAAGAAATGACCGAGGGTGAAGATCATAACACACTCTCTTCGCAAAAGGAAAACTTTTTGGAGTGTACAAAGTTTTTCAAACAGAGAATGTATGAAATACAGATCGAACAAGCATACAGACAAATGGTATATGACAAAAACAATTGCATCTTGTTCTAAAGATGCGAATTTAAAACAAAAATATAAATGAACTTGAACACTCAGAAAGTGCTTGAAGAGAAAGTAAATCTCTCCCAAAATCATTGCGTACAAAGAAAGTAAGCATTCAGTAAGTGTTGGTGAATATGTACATGTTTATAAAAATCATAGATTAAAAAAAGAATCAGCATTCAGAAAAAGTTGTTGAATAAGTACTGGAAATCCCTCAAAAAATCATGAAGATTAAAATCAAAGGACTGAAAGTCCTGCGAGTTGGCAAAGTCTTATATTGAATAAAGCCTTTGTTTGTGAAATACGAATGCTCCCGGCGGAGTATAAAACCATTTTTCACCAAGTATGTGAAAGGTCAAGGTCAGGGTCACTGGGCATAAAAATGTTGGTATCTATGGAAAAATTGTGTGACAAGGAATACATATGTGAAATATAAAAGCCATATAATTTACCATTCAAAGTTTTTTGGACAAACAGACGGACAGGCCAAAAACTATATACCCCCGAATCTTTGATTCCGGGGTGCATAAAAAGTTTGTTTTTTCTTAATCTCTAAGCGGTATTAGTCCCCTACCAGCATAAATCTAAGTCATAACTTTTAAAGTGTGTCTTACATGTACAGTACGTACCAGGAGGTTCACAACGAGATCGCGTTGATGGAGTAAGCTTACTCCATAATTCCCCAGAGTAATTTCTCTTTCTTCCTCCTTGCCCCCTTTGTTTACTCCATAGAAAACGCCATGCCCGCCGAGGATTTCCTCCAAAATACAGCGCGGGGCTTTATGGGCGGAGCTTAGTGGATTGAAGGCGGAGCTAATATGAATGCGTAATTCCCTCATCATCGGCTAAATTCGCGATCTTTTAATGACACGCTTCTTGTTGAATGAGGGAATAAAAAGATATTAGAGATTGACTTTGACACTGTATGTACAGTATTCTAATTCTTTCTATTGTGATTTTTGGAATCTGGTTTCTGCTTTTGTGTTTGACTTTCATTCTCTCATTCTATGGATATTGATGAGATATAATAACGTCAATACACAGATTGATAATTTTAAATAAAAACCTAATGGATGTAATTTACATGTACATGAATTGCCGTGGAAAACTGATCGGGCAGGGCGGGGCTCAGTTTCACCTGGTCATCAGTAGCGTTTACTTTTCACCAGCTGATATCAGCTTCCCGGTATAAAAATGACATGTATTGAGTATATACTCTAATTACTAATGCACGCACAATCTCTCCTACCGTAAATTATTTTAACTCGTCTCATTAATTGAATTATCCCCGCCCGGTCAGTTAGTGCACATGAAATCTTTAAACCCATACAAATATTAAATAACGTACATTATTATAAGCCACTATCAAGAGTTACTTAAGATAAGACAATGCTTACAATATCTACAACATCTTCATTTTTTTATATTCAAACAGTCACAGATATATTCGACACTTGTGAGAAAAGGGTCAAAGTACAAATGTACCGTAAAGGTTCACCCAGATAATGAAGGTCTATTTTCTTTAGCTTAGATGCATTGTCTTTACGTATATGTAAAACAAAGGACTTATATCAGTCCTTGGTAAAACGTTTCGTAGAATTTTTTTAGGTAAATTCTCAGACATCGAATGTATTTCTTCTGCCCATCCCTTTTTCTCAAAGATATATATACATGTATTCATTTCCCGCCGGGACACACGTACATGATCAGTGATTAGGAAGAATATTAAAGAGTTCATGGGACAAACGTCCCTTGCGTTTAAAAATAATGGGACATTTTCTTACTTAATGCGCCAAATAAATAAATTAATGGAGCTTTTGATTAAAATGATTAAAGAGAAGACACCAGCTATAAAGTAACCTAGAGCAACAGATGCAAACTGTAAAATTATTAGGTAAAATCAGGAATGCATGTGTAAATATTTCACAGAGAATTCAATTCTATGGTTTTGCCGTTGGACATTGTAATAAGGCCACTTTCATGTACATGTAAATATCAGCTGTTAGGCAACACGACCCTGCAGCAATCATTTGAAAATTTAGAAAATCGGTTTCACAGGAAAGTACATTTATCTTCGTGTATATGTTGAACAAAATCATATTTTAATATGTGATACTCTAAAAATATCAACACTGCTAGCAATATCTCAGCAGTTCTCGCCGTTGCTGTGAGTATTTAAATAAAAATCAGTACCTTTACTCTTGAAGTGAACGGTGACAGTTGCACTTTGTTGAACCACCTGAATTTTGATTTTGACGAGTGTCGACTTTTCGATGCTTCACTGACTGTTCCGATTTTTCTCATATCAATTATACGGCAAAATTGATTAGACTCTGAATATAGACTGATAGAGAATTTTAATCTTCATCTATAGTTATTAAATATTTTGCTTTACGTCCTAAACTTTTCCTAAAAGGTATCCTCCCGCCAGGCATGAATACACATAAACACATGATCAATATAAAGATATTTGGAGAGGATGACTGAAAACAAAAGATAAAAAATAGAGATGTATAAAGCTGACTTTATTTATTTTTTTTTATAAAAACCACTATTGTCACCTAAAATTAACGATAGTAAAGGCAATTTTACGGAATTTAAGATCATATACTGATTTTTTAACCCTCCCCCCATGTATGTTTGTGTGCGCGTGGTTTTTTTTTTTTTTTTTTGAGCGCCCGCGGACGTAAAACAAAAGAGTTATAGTTACCGTACTATGGCCTTACTTTGCATACACGTACATTGCCAGTAAACTACATGTGCATGTACATTCAGTTGAAAATCAATAAATGAAGAATGTTTTAGATCCTCCCGTGTGAGTTGACTTGTAAACCCGTGAACTCGTTTTTTTCACGATTGTTTAAAATGTAACGTGAAAATTCACGATTGAATGGTTAGATACCAGTAAAATGATTTGTAAAAGTACCTTAAATCAAAAGAATGCCAAACAATAAAAATATCGGATTCTTCTTTCAACAAGCCAAAAAATAAATAGATAAATAAATAGATAAATGAAATAATAAATAAGAAAAAAAAAATAAATAAAAAAAAGGCATTACAACGGAAAAAAGTTGCACGTGCAATCGAACAATCCTCTTCCTTTCCGACCTTGAGGTTTTAAGTAATATTTTGCAATTTTTTTAAATCTTTAATTATTCATAATATACAATGTAGAAATATTGGCGTCACGAATTAATGTGATCTGAACGGAGCAATGTACATATACACACTCAATTACTTGCAATATCAACGGGAAGGATTTTTTTTCAGTGCGCAAAGTGGGAAATTTTACTCAATACATACATGATGTGCCAGTAATATGTCTACTAGGTGAACAACAATTGGCTTCGAACCGTTGCAAACTATACAAAAGACTTCCTGAGACATGCGCATGTGAAGTACACGTGTCAGTTATATGTACATTAATAGCCTATCTGTAGGACTGCTGGTTATTCAAGCTCCGCACCGCAAAATGTCGTTGTAGGTGTTGTACTTATAAAACTTTAAAGTATACATAATGGTTAGATAAAGATATTTATTATCTCAAAACTGAAAAAAAAATATGAGAATAAATTTTCAAAAAAAAAATGAATGAATAAATAAATAAATAAATAAATAAATAAATAAATAAATAAATAAATAAATAAATAAATAAATAAATAAATAAATAAAAACTTGCGAATAATAATGAATTTTATAATTTAAATTGTTTTCAAAATGTTACAAAATGTACCATTTTTCTTCGTGACTCTATTTTCTTTACATTGTATTATCCATAACCGAATAAACATCCGGTGGTGTCAATCATACATCACATAATATGACCGCGCCTTTGATTTTCCGCAGTTGAGAAATTTTCTGCGGGTAGTCCCCGTGCCCTCATCTGTTTTAGGGGATAGTATAAATTCCTTGCAGTCCTTCCCTTGCTCGCCTGATACTTTAGTTTATGGATGAACCCTAGTGTAAAGTGAAAATCTCAAAATCTGCCTGCATGTGTTTCACCGAAATTAAAGAAAAAAAAACTCTCTTACAGATGCTCTTGTCGCTCATTTCCTTATCTTTTTCCCCCGATTCCTTTAAAGATTCCCTATATAAACCTATTATGTAAAAAGATATTGAAATACAGAAAGAAAGAAATAAACCAGAAGTCTCTGACGAGACTGTAGCTCTCCTGGTTGTTTTTTTCTAAAACATCAATTTCCTTTCTTTTTTTTTAAACCAAGACCATAGGGAGCAGGTGCTCTAACAAATTATAAGTAGCATGACAAAACTACATATCCATTATACTGCAACTATAATAGCACTCATATAATTCATAATATCCGAGATAAAGTATTTCTAAAAAGAATGTCACACCCATTTTCCAAGATCCTACGTGCCAAGGGCTGCTAGCTCAAATGAACTATCAATGAAAAATCAAGACTACAGATCAATAATATTGGATAAAGAATTAACTCCCCATCATTAATAGTTTTAAACGAGTAGAGAGCACAACTATATAGGAAAAATTACCACACCCATTTTCTAAGACCCTGAGGGTATAGGGCTAAAACAAAATATCAGGTGCACAGCTATGCAACAGACCAATCATTGCAAAAAGAATTAATTCTACATCATTTATAGTGTCAGAGGAGTTGCAAGCACAAGATTACATTAACTTATATAGGAGAAAATGACCACACCCATTTCTGAGACCCTAAGGGTCAGGGGCTCAAACAAAATATATCAGGTGCACAACTAGACCAGAGACCCATAATATTGCAATAAGAATTTAGTCTCCATCATTTATAGTGTCAGAGGAGTTGCGAGCAGCAGATTACATTGAGTTATATAGGAGAAAATGACCACACCCATTTCTAAGACCCTGGGGGTCAGGAGCTCAAACAAAATATCAGGTGCACAACAAGACCACAGACCCATCACATTGCAAAAAGAATTAAGTCTCCATCATTTATATTGTCAGAGGAGTTGCGAGCACAAGATTATATAGAGTTATATAGGAGAAAATAACCACACCCATTTCTAAGACCCTGGGGGTCAGGGGCTCAAACATAATATCAGGTGCACAACTAGACTACAGACCCATCATATTTCAAAAAGAATTAAGTCTCCATCATTTATAGTGTCAGAGGAGTTGCAAGCACAAGATTACATAGAATTATATAGGAGATAATGACCACACCCATTTCTAAGACCCTGGGGGTCAGTGGCTCAAACAAAATATATCAGGTGCACAACCAGACCACAGATCCATCACATTGCAAAAAGAATTAAGTCTCCATCATTTATAGTGTCAGAGGAGTTGGAAACACAAGATTACATAGAGTTATATAGGAGAAAATGACCACACCCATTTCTGAGACCCTAAGGGTCAGGGGCTATAACATAATATCAGGTGCACAACTAGACCAGAGACCCATCATATTGCAATAAGAATTTAGTCTCCATCATTAATAGTGTCAGAGGAGTTGCGAGCACAAGATTACATACAGTTATATAGGAGAAAATGACCACACCCATTTCTACGACCCTGGGGGTCAGGGGCTCAAACAAAATATCAGATGCACAACAAGACCAAAGACCCATCATATTGCAAAAAGATTTAAGTCTCCATCATTTATAGTGTCAGAGGAGTTGCGAACACAAGGTTACATAGAATTATATAGGAGAAAATGACCACACCCATTTGTAAGACCCTGGGGGTCAGGGGTTCAAACAAAATATCAGGTGCACAACAAGACCAATAGACCCATCATATTGCAAAAAGAATTAAGTCTCCATCATTTATAGTGTCAGAGGAGTTGTCCGGACAAGATTACATAGAATTTAATGACCACGCCCATTTTCTAAGACCCTGGGGGTCAGGGACTGAAACTAAATGTCAGGTGCACAACTAGACCATGGTCCAAGTAAAATGCAAAAAGAATTAACTTTCTATCTCTAACAGTTTCAGAGGAGTTGTCCGGACAAGAATTGTTTATGGACAGACAGACAGATGGACAGACGGACGGACGCCGGACGAAGGGTGATCGCATAAGCTCGACTGGTCTGAGACCAGTAGAGCTAAAAAACCATTTATTTATATTCCAAGTTTCGCGGATAAATTTACAAACAGAAAAAAAGCAAATGAACACAGTAATTCAATCTTACTATCAATTAATTCGAGAAAAGCAAAGTCTCGCCCTATCAAATGGTCGGGTACGGCGTTCCACTTGCGTATACTTTCTTGTCCTTTCAATGAGTGAAAACGGCCATGATATATACGAGAAAAACAGAGAAAATATGCTCCAGATTGCACCATTGTATTCAATTTTATCAAACCGTATTCTCCCCGACTCGGCACTTAGTGCCTCGATCGATACAATCCCACTTTCCTTCTCTGGACCCGCCCCTGGTGCTGAGATAGTCAAGAGACCTCAGATTTGTTAATGCTGATTTTTTCACTTCATATTCTATGTACTTGAAAATTCTTATTAAATAACGTAATCTTCTCTGTCCTTTCTATAATATGATAGGAGAAGCTTTTTTTTTATGTCTTAATTGCTTTCAGTTTTACATGTAAATTGTTTTATTTAATGATTCAGTTTTTTCTTCTCACCTTCCTAAATAAAGAAAAGACGTAAATTTTCTAATCAAATGCAAATTTTGCCTTATTCTTATACAGAAACGTCTCTTTTATAAAGTAACTAAACTGACCCTGGTAAAGCTTTTTTCGCGCCTCTGCTGGCCATGTCGCCGGCAATGCAAGAGCTACATGTAAATATAACGACCACTTTGTCCACCTCCCGGTTGTCTGTCCGTCAGTCTTGTAGTAAGATATAGCTGCAACTCATCAATCAATCAATCAATCAATCAATCAATCAATCATCAATCAATTTTAGAAACAATTTTTAAGATATAGTGATACAAATATACAATATTCATGCGAGGGAATGAAATAAAAATGTGATCTGAGAGAGAGAGAGAGAGAGAGAGAGAGGGAGAGGGGGGAGAGATGTTACTTTGATGGCTTTAAGGAGGGGGCAAGCGTGACTTGTTTTATGAATAGATACAAAATGTACATGTACACATAGTTTACGAAGTAGTCTTTTTAATTTATAACATGGCCAAGGTCGCTTTACAGGTCAAAATAATTATCATTTATTGGCTCAGAGTTTAACATGCGAAAGCCGACATGTTTGTGCGGTTGGATTCTTAGTTGTAATGACTGCAATGCGATATTATACTTTTTACTGCAATTTTATAAAAATGATCACCTGGAAAATTAAATTCATTCTGCATCGTTTGCATATAATAATTCAGTTCATTTAATAGAACTTTTACAAGATTATCTAGCTTGTTCGTGATTTTCATTTCAAAGATCGCAAGGAAAAAATACATGTATCATACAAAACACCATTCGACGTAGACGAAATAAACATGAACGAACATCAGAAAAGACAAGGTGAGATCAGGTGCCCGTTTCTCTATCAGGCGAGGTAAATGCCATTCCTACAAGACATGTACAAAGTGAAGAATAAATTTTGAAATGACATCTAACGTCAAGCAAACGTCTGTATTTCACCCGATATCCCCCCGCCCTCTGCAAGCACTCTCGGACTTGTTCTTTGGCTGAGTCCAAAACACATTCGATATCCCTCTAGACATTATATTCAGAGATCATGTACATGTAGCTTACCTCATCACTACTTACAAGCCAGGTGTTATTAAACATGTTAAAGTTCACTTAACCTCAAGCCATTGCACAGCGGGTGTTACTGATAAAACTCGTACTTCTATAAAGGACCACGGAGAAATCAATTTTACAGATAAAATCTTAATCCACATTAATGTTCTCTCGTAAAATGAGCATGTGGTCATTTAAATTTAAAACAAAAATATTTATAAAAGTGTCTCCTCCAAACAGAGGTCGGAAATCTAAAATCAATGAAAATGTCGTTATTAAAAAGTAAAAAAAGGAAGAATGTATAAAGAAGGAACGCCGCTTATAAGCTTATAATGAGGATTTAAAATCATCACAAAATCAAATTCTCTGGGAGCAAATGAGGAAAATGGCTATATTTCTAGAGCAAAAGGTTGCTGACGAACTTCAAATTGATAGAAATTGCATGTGTTAAACGTACATGGGACTATGGGGTGAGAAACAAAACTTTTTTGTGGAAAAAAAAGTTCAAATAAAGGAAGAACAAAAAGACTTAATGATAACGACTAACAAAACGTCTCCCAACGATATATCTCTCGTGGAAAAGAATTGCGGAAAAAGATCTCGTTAAAAAGAATATTGTAACAAATCAGTGCTGAAAGATTCACAGATGCTAATCTCCTTTATACTGAGGTATTCATGGAATACTTATATGATGAAGAAGTACTTATACTGAAATTCTTTGATGAGGCCGGTTTCAATTCTCGTGACTGCACAAATACTTATTTATGGTCATGCCGAAAAAGGTGAGCGCAATTTAAGTTTTTAGATCATCAAAATCTCCAAATGTAACATTCAGTCTATTAATTGGATTGCATGTTTTGTAATGTCATAGAGGGAGCCACTGACATTCCTCAATATCTTAGATTTTTAAGAAGCACTAGATGCTTAATATACTGAAATGGGAGAAAATGCGTTGAATTCGGGCGATATATTAGTAGCCGACAACGCACCTGTTCATCGACACCAAGGAGGTCGAGCCCTTTCCACTTTTATTTTAGAAAATTTTGGTGTAGAATATGTTAATACACCCTCAAGTTATGTATCCCGTTGAAATGGCTTTCAGCAAAATTAGAATCATTTTAAGGTATCCGTTGTACAATAGAGTCATTTTACATAGCGTTTTAATCATCTCCATTGTAAACTATGTCTATGGTAAATTCTATGCCTGGTAAGGTACTATAAACTATATATTTTCTGAAATGTAATGATGCCCTGAGTACAGATATAAGACCCCCTGGTCTTAAAAATCAAAGGGGAAAAACTCTTGTACAACTTTTTATTTTGCATATGTTATATAGAGAATATAGACAATTTAAATGCTTCAACAGTTATTCCCCTTTGTTTTTCTGGCCCCAAAATCATTATTTCTGAACAGTGGGCATTATAACCTTTCAGAAAATATAAAGTTTATGGTTCCTTACAAGGCATAGAAAAATGCCCAATTGTACATCGGATACCTTAAGTAACTTTTTGTGTCATGAAAATTTAACTTCTGTGCGATTTACCTGGCTGTATAAAGTGCCTCAAAGATCATAACACTAGCAAATTCTAAACAAAAAAGGATTTGCAAGCTGACAGTTTGGGAAGTACATGTATAAGAATGAAAGAGTCATATTTTTCTTCTCAAGAGAAATTACATAGAGGTGTGGCGTTCCCGTAAAATATTTACGAAAGGCCTCAGTCCAAATTCAACCTTCACTACAGTTCGAGTTGATTTAATACATGTTCTTTTATTGTGTCTTCAAAAATTAAAACTGCATTATTTGTACTATACTGTATATTTATTTGTCATTCATTGGAGATTCGAATGAAAAAAAATCCCATAATTTGTACCGGTGTTGTAGCATAGATCATCCCCCCGCATAGGCCATCCCCCCGGATGAACTGGCCCAGTATAGGTCACCCCCCCCCCCCCCGGATGAACTGACCCAGTATAGATCATCCCCCCGGATAAACCGGCCCAGTATAGAACATCCCCCACGGATAAAGCGGCCTAGCACAGACTATCCCCCACGGATGAAACGTCCCAGCATAATTTATCCCCTCTAAACACAGTACGCTTCATCCCCCCCTCAAGATGGAAATCCGTTTTGCTTTGAATATTAGAATATACCAATTTGATTTTTCTTCAGTTTAGGTTTTCTTTATTGTGTTTTTTCCCTCTCGTTTACACTCCTATGTTTTTTTTTTCTTTTTACATTAACGAAATATGAAAGTACCAGAATGCAAAGGAATCTGTTGATGTATTTCCAATAATTTGTACAACATTTGATAATTCTTTAAAACGTCTTTTCTTTATAATTTAGCAAGTTTTATTTCTTATTTTCAAAAGTGGCTTAATATTCTTTGTGTGGTTATATATCAAACAAGTTGATAAAACAAAGGAGGGGATCTTCTTGGCAATTTCGATTATCTTTGGCATTACATGTACATGTATTGCCAAAATGATTTAGAATGTCTATAAATCAGGGATTACCCACGAAGAAGTGTTTTTTTTTTCAAAGAATATAAGATATTAGTATTTCCGATTAAATTTATACTGAAAAATATTTTTCATAAAGTCTTACTAATTTCTATATTTATATGAAGCGCCGTTTTATTATTCATTCCTTATTTTTTTTTTATATCACATTTTTTTTTTTGGTCAAAATCTGAATTTTGATATCCAAAAAAAAAAAAAATAAATAAAATTGTGATATCAAAAATTCATTTTCTTATTTCAAATATTTCATCTTTTTATTTCAAAAATTTCATCTTTTTATTTCAAAAATTTCATTTTTTGATTTTAAAAAATCCATTACTTGATATTAAAAAAATCAAAGTTGAGATATCAAAAATTCGATAAGATTTTATGATATCAAGAATTACAATGTTTGATATCACAAAATGTAAATTGTGATATCACAAATTCGAATTTGAGATATCAAAAAATCGATTTTGCGATACATTGTATCACAAAATTGTGATATGGAAGACCGGATTTTCTTATATCAGAAAATATGGCGGAATTTTTTATATCAAAAATCGATTTTTAGATAAAAAATTTTCATTTTTTGATATCCAAAAATGGGGAATAAATAAAACTACATCCCTTATATTTATTACCCTATTGAATGGTACATACAAGGCGCTGTGTGACTCTATCGAGTAATAATCAGAGTTCACTGACCCTTTTAAATATTGAATGCTTCAAAGTGTATAAATTTTGACTTGTTTGCTTGGGACATCTTGACACGCATAAAACAAAGCAAAATGGGTCATTCATACCCATAGTCAACTGAGCCACAATCTGTTTTATGATAATACTAAGACAGTTTGAAATTTCCGTTTAAGAATGGAAATCCGGAATTAGACAGGGGGGAAGATTGGACCCGGGCCGCTTTATCCCCCCGGGGGATGTTCTGTGCTGAAACTCTACAGGGGGATAAACCGTGCGGATAGAATATCCCCCTTATAGGGGGATGTTTTATACTGGGCCAGTTCATCTGGGGGGATGATCTGTGCGGGGGGATAATCTATGCTAAAACACCGGTTTACAAAAATGTACTGTGTTTGTCAGCCAAAGGAGTTACTGCAAATGGTACTCAACGCGTAATTACTCTTTGAAAGCGGAATTTCTTTTTATTGGTGCATTATTCATGCGATTAAACCAGATCTCTACATGCTCCTGATTGTTTTATGTCGCGTAGCGACAAATTCCACGCGACATAAACATGATAAATAAAATCGGGATCATGTAGAGATCCGGTGTTAATCAGATTGGTGAATGAACATTCGATATCAGTGTACAGTAAACGCATCTATCATAAACCTGAATATTTAGTGAATACTAAAGGGGTGGACATGGTGAAGGAAGGGGCGAGAGGAGGTAGGGTGTAAGGGGGTAAGGACCCCCCTTAAATTTGTCATAATACCAGGACAAATGTAAGAATATAGAATGAGGGAACCACACCAATAAGTCTTAAATGTAGGAATTTCTCTGATTTTATAAAGTTTACTACAGATTTTGTTTTTACTTTGACACTATCAAGAGGAAGACAGCCCCAACGCGTAATTACTCTTTGAAAGCGGAATTTCTCTTTTAAGCGTTGCATTATTATTAAGCTGAAAAAAAACATACTGTACGATTCTCATTGATTCGTCTAGATTAAACGCTTCTCATTAATCCGAATAAAGACTTCGCATTTTATACTTTAGGGGTTGGATAGGGTGAAAAGGAGGTGGGAGGAAGGGAGGAGAGGAGGAAAAGAGGGGATGGAGGGAAGGGGAGGGAGAAGTTAAGGACCCCTTGATATTTGTCCTTATACCTAGAAAAATGAAAAAAAAAAGATTTGGGAAGGAATAAAGGACCGAATACCACCCACCCTCCCCTATAACAAGTGCGGATCGGGAGGGGTGGTTTAAGCTAGGACCCCCTGAAATTTGTCATATTACCCGGCAATGTAAGATTTGGGAAGGAATAAAGAATTACCGAACAACCAACAACCCCCCTTCCCTCTCCTATGCTTCGAATCGAATATCGTTTATCACTTTCATTATTAATCTGACATATAGAAAAGGAACAAAAACATTATAACGTAAGCCTGTTTGATTACAAATGAGGCTGGAGCTCCCTCACTTTTTGGTGTTAGTTTCTTGAATCGCTTCCGAAAACTGATTTTTTTTTCTTTTTAATTTTGCAAAAAATGTATGTGCGGATCAAGAACGGAGTAACTCGAAACTGTAATCTAACCCTTATCTACTGATAATGAAACAGGTACAGGTAAGGCACAGTCCATTTAATATTCGGGGGTGGAGGGTTGCTCGAAAAAAAAATTTGCTCTGAATTTTAATAAATAAAATGAATTTGCTTATGGTATGACAGAAGAAACAATCTTGCTCTTACAAGTAATCCAAATTTGAAGAATTAATATAAAATTTCGCATCAAATTCAGGAAAATTTTCCGGCTTCGCTCGCTGCAGTTTTCAATTCATATTACAAAAATTGCGTCCTTTATCAGGAGACAATTCCTTGGGAATCGCATGTTCATTCATATGCATCATTGATTAATAATGATGCGCCACTAAAAAGAGAAATTCCGCTTTAAAAGAGTAATTACGCGTTGGGACTATCTTGCTCGTGGTGTAGTGTCAATTTAAGGTACTACAAATCTGTAGGATCTATAGAATCACACAATTGGCACATCTTCAGGTAAACGATCAAATACCTTATAAGGAAAAGACCAAATGGGGTTGGGGGGGGGGGGGGCGGGGGTTAAGGACCCCTGAATAATATAAAGTCCTAAGTTTTAATATTTGTATCATCGTCTCTTTGGTTTTTTTTAATTTATCTTTTGCTTGTCAGCTTTTCTGTGAACAATTTTCTTTGAAGCTGGGCTCTCCCCTCCTTTCTGAAATCCTGTATCCACCACTGGTACATGTATATTATAAATGACCTGCGACCCCAGAAACATAATGCATGTGCATACATGATGACGTACGTGCCTGAGTTAGTAAATAGACATTGTCTTGACTGTATTGTCTATATTTTTTCATATTTTATCTAAAAAGTGAGGGAGCAGGGGTGAACGCTGGTTCCTGCTCGAGATTTTCAGCTATTACTGATAACGGATCATAACAATTGCAGAAAAATTAACAAAGGTCTATACTTTCGATGCCTTCTAAAATATGCTTCCGTGATAAAAAAAAATACAGTTCAAACACGATAGAATAAAAAATAACTATCAATGAATTAAACATTTAATTTACTTGGTATCGTACAGCATTAAATTAAATTTTATACGTAAGTGTGCAATCGTTTACATGTATATGTAAAATAGATTACATCAATGTGAAATATCCAGAGTACGGATTTAGAAGCTATTCCGTATGAACGGGAAAATGATTTGCACAACTCATAATACTTTTAATATTCATCTTACTGCAAAGTCGTGCATTACAGTACTTGAATCTATAAATGCATGCAAAAATTCGTTTCATTGTCTAACAGGAAACAAATCTTATTTTTCCTTCCATCAGATACATCGAATGATATTATGTATTTTACACATCCAATATTCAGGTGTTTATAAAATACAGGAGTAGGATAAACAATTATGTATTTCTTTTTTCCCTTGTTTTCTTTATTACAGTTTTGCTTCCTATATTATTTGCTGGTTTATTAATTCATATTCATTTTTCGTACATCACAGGAAATTCAAACTACAGACATGTGTAGACTGCCTATTTAACATCTAGGGTTTCTCTATCTCTACGTACATAATCCTGAATATTGCATTGTTATAAATGTAGTATATCTATGCGGATATGTAAGATAATGATTCTTTAAATTGTTACAACATTTATAGAATCGTTCTTAGGAAAGCATTTACTGTACGTACAGATCTAGCGTATTGTTAAAACAGTTGTTTGACTAGCCTATCGCGGGTCTACTCTTTACAAAGAGATTTTACGCGACTCGAGATGCTCCGTCAAGCGAATATAAGCCCCGCCTACAAGCACTCGGTGTTTACCCCGGCTAATAATTAAATATGCATAAGCGCCGCCTCCGTTCATTAGCCCCGCCCACAAACACTCCGAGTTTTTCGGGGTAAAGTTTGTTCGCGTTGAGCCCGCTTTGCCCCTCACCAGCCCTCCTAAAAGCCCTCCACCTGATGGAGGAATTGGCCTTTACTCGTTAAATTTTTACTCCATCGATGGCGATCTCGTTGTAAAACTCGTGATAGGTACTGTACAAGTACATGCTTATTTTTCTCACATTGTCTAAAAGCGCTTAAAATAAAATTTTATGTACCGGTATTCATTTTCATATGTTGATCAGCCAACGCAGCATTCCTGAATGACATCATAAATGTCTTAATTGACATTACAGTTAAAAGGCACGTGAAAATGAAATCTTACCCCATAGGATTAAGACTTATAGAATCTACATGTATCATAAGGTGTGAGCATCGACAAGGAAATGCACTCCGAATGTCCAGAATTTGCTTGTACAATGACAAGACTTGCCGAGTCATGGACAAAAGCAAATCCCAGACAAGAGGTATAGATTTAAGGAATCATTCTTTTATTTTTTTTTTTTTTTTGGTTGATCGAGGTATCAACACCAAAAATTTAGGGAAAACTGCATTGTGCGCATAGCGCAAGATGCACAAGTTTTTCCTCAATTTTTGGTGTCGATACCTCGATCAACCAAAGTCATATTACATTGATTACGTATCATTTAATTTTGTTGCTTTCCAACGTTTATTTGCGGCTTTGAAACAGTGTTGCTAACGACGTTGCTAAGCACATACTTCCGTTTGGTGTTGATAAAGGTATCAACAAAATTTCTCGGCCAAACGGAATCGTTTCTTAATAATAACAATAGAAATTAAATGATTTCCTTGTGACGTTATCAATGATCACACCCATGTGATTGACGTTCGATAAGTTTTCTTTACTTTTCTGCCATCTTTTGATCAAGGTTGAAGCGACGCAGTGTGTCGAATATTTTTCTCCTTACCGGTATGTGCAAAAACGTCAAAAATAGTACTTTTCCTATGCCTTATCAAGACTAAACGTCATAGTCAACGTGGATGATCGATTTGCCATTTTGCTTTATACGAGTACAGTTCTGTAAATATGGGATAAAAGAATATTTTTTCCCAGCGTTTCCATGAATATCCAAGCCCACGGTAATAAGACGTGATGAAGTGAGTGTGATGGAATACTACAAGTAGTACATGGACATACATGTATATACATTTATTGCAGTCATTAGGTGAAGATTTATTCAGCCTTGAAAAATTATATTCCTCGAGGACAATGCTCTTCTTATAACCCGAACTGTAATGTACATCGTTCATTCACCCAATCAAACACAACACAACCCCCCCCCTCCTTCCCAAAAATCGAACTTCGATAAACAGATAACGACATACAGTAAATAGAAGATCTAGTCTTTCGAATTGTGGTTTTTCATAATCCTTTATACAACAGATAAGAAAATATTCAAATATTCTATCTGTTATTTTCAAGAACTTACTACAAATCCAGTTCGCCGTTCATCGTATGGCCTTCCGAGTGTCCTCTGATCTTAAGACGCAAGAACCATAGCGATTTATATTGACATCAACAGACTATTTTATATCTATCTTTTCATCAATGAAATATAAATCGACATGGTTATAATAACTATCATTAGGCCTAACCTCTGGTCATTCCCCCGGAAAAATACCGCATGGCCGGCATAGCGCAGTGCTACTTTGGACTACTTAAAAGTTGAATTCCTACCCGAAACGAGAACTATACTCCGAATCTTCATGACAAATAGCTCTATAGACCATTTTTTACTCCAATAATTGCATTGGAATCATCATTTACAACTTGCACTCATTGTGTCGTTTAAAATGTTTTTGTCCAAATAATAGTGGTACTATTTCTTACTAAAGTAAGACTACAGATTTTTGACCGTTGCACGGTTCGTGCAGGCCCTAACTGGGGCATTCGATTCCAATGAATAGTTGGCTTTGCCAACTCAAAAAGAAAACATTCAGAAATTCACTGTTTGGTGAATAATCAATGCATCAAAAACAAGATGTATTTGTGAAACACGAAATGCCAATTTACAACAAAGTCTGAAAAGGAGAGTTATTCTTCTTGACCTTTAACCCTGACCTCATCCACTAACTCAAGGGTAAGTTTAAAGGGAAATCCGGTTTTATTACTTCAGTAAGCATTCCAAGTATGAAGTCTCTATCCCTTTTGATCAAAAGTTAGGGTAATTTCATAAAAAAAAACATGACCAATTTACTGATGGATAGACAGACAGAGGGACATACAGACAACCCAAACACTATACACCCCATCTCTCAGATCAGGGGCATAGATTTAATATGTTCATTTCTTCAACTTCTCATAAAATTTAAAGAAAGTCAACACTTTGAAACTGTTAAATCAAACATCTCTCAAAAAGAAGTTATGAGATTTACAAGAAGAAAATGGAAATCCACTAGGCATACAATGGATTCACTTTTATAAAGTTTTGCCTGCAGTAAGCACAGGGTCTTCCTTGCTGGGTTAGCTGGCTAGCACACTGGTTGCAAAATGTGTGACCACTAGGAACAAGGAAATGAGACTTTTCATTTGTTTGACAAATCTCACAAATTGAGGGCTGAATATTGAACTGTACCTGCAAAACAGAATTATAATGTAGATGCAATTGTCATTTCAAATTATAATGATTTAACATTGTGAAAGACAAGTTTTAGAGTAACTAGAAAACTGACAAAACCATCTAAAGCCTCACAATGGACTTAAGTCCATTAATACCTTAACCTTTTGGTCACCATGTCTAACGTTGTCTATGTTCTATCTGTGCATGATTTTTGAAGTTCCTAGTACAAATCCTTTAGCCTCTTAGTTCTTTTTGTAGTCAGTGACCTTGACCTATAACCTTGGGACTCCAAAGTATATGGGTGTCTTCCTCTGTCCATGCTCTATTTGTGTGTGTCGTTTGAAGTTCCTAGACAAATAGCATTTCAGTAACCAAGTCACAATGCTTAAGTGTTTTAGTAGTCTTTGTTTTATAAACCTTGTGATTCCAAAATCTATAAGTATCCTTCTCTGACCATGTTCTATATATTTGTGTATGAAGTTTGATGTTTCTAAGACAAGTAGCCTTTGGATTATCTACAAAGAAATGTTGATGGACAGACAGACAAACAAAGTAATAATTATAGAGCTCCCAGATCTTTGAAGTGGGGCCCTAATGAAAAACAAAATATCTCACATTCTACTGAAAGTACTTACATAACTTGATCCCAAAGTATTTGTTTTTATTCTACTAAACATTTAAAGTTGTGAGTCAGGACAACACAGCTCAACTGAAAAGCTCACATTGAACAACATTAGCTTTCTGGACACCGTCACAGGGAACTATTGAAATGTTAAATTTGTATGGGTAACAGCATATTTCATAGCTTTCTTTAATATTTGTGGTATACCTTAATTAACTGAAAAATCCTGTGACTTCATTAATCTATGACGTCACAACATTGTTTTGATGGTGACACCTTTATGAAAGCAAATAGTTCCTTTGAAATCTCATTCCAATGAATAAGATAGTGACGCACAATGATGCAGACTTCAATCTTTTTTTCAGGCCACATTTCCATCCACTGAACAAGAGTTGTCAGAAAGACAACAAAGCTCACTGAGGGCAACGATAAGTAAAAAAAAATACCCTACCTCTTGCATTTCAAAAGATATGGCCAAAGTTAAAGTTTTTGACAAGTATGTCAAAGGTCAAAGTCAAGGTCACAAGGTCAAAACTTTTGGTACCAATGGAAAGGTCTTCTCAGAAGAAATATACATGTGAAATATGAAAGCCCTTCCTGTTAGGTTTCAGAAGATATTGCCAAGCTTAAAGGTCAAATTCAAGGTCACTAGGTCAAACAGCTTGGTACAATTTGAAAGGTCTTGTCACAAGGAATGCACATGTGAAATATGAAAGCTTTATCCCTTATGGTTTGAAAGTTATAGGCAAGGTTAAAGTTTTTGTGCACGCGCATGCCGACGCCGACGCCGACACCGGCGGGTATGACAATAGCTCTCCGGACATTTGACCCCGCAAGATAAAAATTATTTGATTCCTTCCTTAATTAACATACCGTTGGAGTCCCTGTTTGTACTAGAATGCCTGCTGCTGCTGGAGCAGACGTTGATGTTGATGGACTTCCTCTTGATGATGGACTTTCATTTCCTGTTGCAGCTTGAGTTCCTAGTCCTGAAGTGGATGCTGCCATATTTCCAATTGACGCTTGGGTTGTAAGGACTTGGTTTCTTACCTGTGACTACAGTATAATAAAATATTATGAAAATCGTAAATTAATATGCATGTACTGGGTGCAGAAATGAAATCTAAAATCCCTTTGCAGTAATGTATGAGGAAATAATAATGAAAGGATCTAGAGAGAAAACTAGAACCATCCAAAGAGACAAATCCCCCATCTCTCCGACCAAAATTAACATAAAACTGTTGACTTTGGATTACCGTGACATGTACTGATTTCATAAACAATGAGGTTCTTCCATGATTCAAAGTTTACATAAATGAAGTGTCAATTTTCAGCTAAAAGGCTATTGACTGAAAGCTAGTAATGACAAATATGGATAATGACCATATCCCTGTCTACAGTACAAAATCGATAATACAGAAAATCAGAAACCGAAGGCATACAAAATCAGGACAAAACAGGAACCAAAGCAAACAAAAACAAAAACCTCCACCATATGAAAAGAAGCGAACTCCCGATATGAGAGTGAGACCAGGTGCCCAGGAAGAGTAAGCATCTCATGCTTGCATGCAACACCCGTCGCTTCAATTCGGTAGAACTGTCACATCCGGTTTAAAATACAAATCTACTGTGACCTTCACCTTTGACACACTGGGCCCCAAATCAAACAGCTTCTTCTTTGACTCATCATGTGCTTTAAAAGTGTGAAGTATTATTGACCTAGGTCAAAAGGTTTAAGTCTCCAAGACAGAAAACACATGTCAACCACGACCTTGACATTTTATCTACTGATCCCAACATTAATAGGAACCTTTCTCTATTCATGAGTAAACAATACATGAAGTATTTCTGTCATACAAAATTGATCAAATATCCCTTAAGTGGTTCTGAATGAGTCAAATAAGAAAAATGGAGGGACAGAATAATGAAAGACAGATCAACTAAGGCTCCTTTGGCTCAGGTGATAAAAAAGATTTTTCCTACTTCAGATTGAAGTCCAACAAATGAAAGAAGAATTACCACTTCAGTCAATCACTAAGTGTTCAAGGAACACGCCTGTTGCCTGCGGTTGACTTTATCCTAGTGTGACAGATGGACGGACAGACAGACGGACAAAGTGATCCCTATGTGCCGCACTGCTTTGCAGGTGACACAAAAATTAAACACTTACCCTAAAATTAATTTCAGGATGTTCTAAATCATCCTCACTGCTAGTGTCTGTTTCAACTGTGAATGTCTAGAGTAAAACAAAATAAATTAAGATTAATTTTTAAACATGTGTGCCCTCAATTGGTCAGCAACAAAGTCCCAAACAATGACAATGCCCTATTTCTTGACCTCTGATCCTGTTCTGATCTCATCTAACCCCTGAGGGAATCAATTTAAAGTGTTTAATGAATGGGTAAGTTTACAAATGTAATAAGTCTTCAAATAACAAAGTATGATGTCTTTATCCCTTTTGTTCAAAAGTTAGGACATTATTTCAAAAGCTGGACAGATGGTCAGAACCATGGATAGACATACAGATGGACCAAACACTGACATTGTTCTGAGAACAGTGCACCCACAAATACCTTAAGAAGACATCCAACACATCAGACTGAATTTGGCCCCTTGGATCCAACTCTAGGAGGGTTGCATCCAAATGAGCAAAACTATGCATAGCTCAATGAAGTGTAAAAATTGTGTTTTTGAGGAAAATGTGCCATTGACATGAACTGTGACCCCTGCATGTGACCTTGACCATATAAGGTATTTTACCTCATCACAGTGAATGCTTCCTTACAATTCTGTGAATATGTGAATTGTCATCAAATGATTATTGACATGAAGTTTGATCCTTAAGGTGAATCCATCGAATGTGATGTACAAGAACATCATGTCCTTTTACTGATTAATAAAGGTAAAAAAGTATTTCTTGTCTTACCTTTTCTTTAGTCATCAGGTAAAGCTTCACACTTTTCTCAAATCTTCCTATAACTGCTCCAAAGTCAAAATTTGTGGGTGGTATGATGTTGCCATTAGGATCTCCAAGTCTGCAATTTAATTTTGCCAAGCGTCCAACTGGACTTTTCCCATTGGGGAAGAAAAGGTCTTTCATTTTAGTGAGGATTTCTTCATAAGTTGCTTTTCTCAATAATTCGGCCGTTCTTGTGCCTCCTCCTTTTTGAGTCCTTACCATTATGTGCCGTTTTTCCTTACAGTTGAAATGCATCCACCCTAATGTCACTTTCAATGTAAGTGATTCTTTCTGAAAGACAATACAAATATAGAAAAGAAATCACTTCAAGTCAGTACAACACAATTTTTAAACAATGATAGACATTGAAGATCATTGTACTGAAAATTATAGGCCGCAGTCACCATATTCTTGCATTATCCAACTGCTTTTATCAACCGGTAATACCATGTAAAATTTGAACACAGAACTCCTTAAGGTGTAGACACAACAAACCTTAAAACAACAGCATAACAAAATTTTTGACATAAACAATTGACAAAGTCATTTATAGTCTGGTAAGCTTTGCAATCTGATCAAAAATAAAGACCATAATAGAGAAAAAGAAAGACAACTGACAGAGGCCCAAGAATGACCTTGACCTTTGACCCTGAATCAATACAATTAAGGGTTTTTGTTTATCCACCATGTAACCATCCATGTAACTATGTATGAAGTTTGAAATTCCTACATCTGTTGAACTTAAATTTTGTGTTCCAATAGGGTGTTGATGTACAAATAGCGAGATAAATATACAGATGGACTGATACTGATAGTCAGGCATTGTGACTACTTACTAGGGCTCCTATTTTTTTTATGTGGGGCCCCAATTAGGAAAATGTCTAGTACATTATATAACCACAAGTCAGTCAACATAAACAATTTCTTAACAGAATTTTTACAGAATATCTGAAGGTTGTTGAAAAGTAACATTCATGAATGATTTTTTGAAGCTGACAAACATTAAAAAAAGGAATTAACTTGACTGTATAAATAGTGTTCAAACATGGGAAAAATCCAATAACTTTTCCTTGACTTTGGAGCTGTCAGTCCTTCTTTTCTTTAGGCTCTCCAAGATGAAATCAATTCTTTCTGTCTCCGATTCTCGTTTCAGATTACCTTTAAAGATGATTTCACATTTTAGTTGATGTTGACATCAAACAAAACTAATCAATGAAATGGGTATTTAAAGCAAAGTCTGAATGTTGTATGAGAAGTTTATGTTGTGGATACAATATTGATTTAAAGCATATTCCATCTACATGATCTAGTAGACAAATTGTGCCAATGAACATAATAAACTATTGTAAACATAATTACAGAATTAACATAATTATAAAATATATCGTCTAATTTAATAAACAGAATTAACAGAATAACTGATTTTCAGGATATCTTGTTAAAGTAAATTAATCTTTATCACTATTACATTTTATATAAATAAAGGGTTTCAACATTTCCTCACAAGATGCCCCCTGTGACCAAGAATTTTCTATAATTACCCCTTATGACCTTTGACCCTGAAAAACAATAGGGTTCAACGTCTTTTCATAAGGAACAAGTATGCAAAGTTTGACAATCCCTGGCAATATAGTTTGTTCTGTATCAAGTTCACAAGAATTTTCTATAAGTGCCCCGTGTGACCTTGACCTTTGACCGCTGACCATGAGAAACGACAGGGTTCAACATCTTATTATGAAGAACAAGTATGCAAAGTTTGATTATCACTTGCAATATGGTTTGTTCTATATTGGGTTCACAATAATTTTCTGTAAGTGCCCCGTATGACCTTGAACTTTGACCTTGAAAAGCAATAGGGTTCGACATCTCCTCATGAGGAACAAGTATGCGAAGTATAACTATCCCTGGCAATACAGTTTGTTCTATATTGGGTTCAAAAGAGTTATGTATAAAAGCCCCCTGTGACCTTGACCTCTGACCCTGAAAAAAAATAGGGTTTCACGTCCTCTCATGTGGAAGAAGTATGCAAAGTTTGACTATCCCTGGCAATACAGTTTGTTCTATATTGCATTCACAAGAGTTTACTGTAGAAGCGCCCCTGTGACCTTGACCTTAAAAAAACAATAGGGTTCGACGTCTTCTCATGAGAAACAAGTATGCAAAGTTTCATTGTGCCAGGTTCTACGGTATGCTCTCTTTCGCATTCACACGATGTCGGACGAACGCACAGACAAACGGACGGACAGACGCACACACGGACGGAACCATGGCAGCGTTACTATATCCGCTCTGCAATGTGTTGCAAGGGGATAACAAGAGTGTTCCAAAGAATGTGTGTAACCTGTGGTGACCTTGATTTTGAGAAATCTGTACCTATAGAAAGGACTTGTCATAATATTCATGTGAAATATGAAAGTCCAACCATGTATGGTTAGTGCAACAGACACACAGACAGAAAATAGATGATAGACAAAGTGATCCCTACTGGCATGCGTCTCCCTACTGTGTAGGCGACACAAAAATGACATTATATCAAGAATACTGTGTTGCCTGCATTAATTTTGAACATGGGCTTGACTCTTGAGGCCAAAATAAAAAATATGTGTGTTTCCCATAACCTGACCTACCCTAGTAAATGCTGCCGACCCTAACATTTTTTACTCTTTTTTAAGGTTTGGGATTTTATACTGCCCAAAGTCCTTGAAAGTCATTAAAACAAGTACATCCAATGTAAAATATCTAAAAAAAAATGCAGAAGAAGTATTCCTTTTACAAGAGTGGCAGATATATGATGGTATTTATTTGAAGTACAAATGAAAAAAATTCTTTAAAAAAATCGCCTACCTACCTACCCTAAATTTTCAGAGCATGTTATGGGAAACACACATATTTTTTTATTTGGCCTGATGCAATTTAGCACCATCATGTGGTACATCTAATCACAGAGAATCTTCCTGAACCTCTTCATACTCCTTCCAATACTTACATGTACCAGAAGGGCCTGGTATTTCTGTTTCTTTGTATAAATACAGATCGGTCATATTAGGGATGGCAAACAGTCCATCGTCATCATCTACTTCACAGGCATCTGTCAATGCAAGCTTTACACGTTCTTCACCAAGGTTAAATTTTCCCCTTACTTCAATATAATAATAAAATTTCATTTTATGATTGATAACAGAGCTATAAGCATATTGTTGCAATTGTTTGTAAAATTGTCATGAATTATTGACTAAGCCTTTTGCCAAAATTATTGACTAAACCTGGACTCTGACAACCCCATCCAAAACCTTTTGAAATCAAGCAAATTTCATGACTACTGTCCATTTCACTCACCTCGTTCGCCTGGTTTTTCACGACATTTAATTTGTTTTGCGACAGAGCACTGTACAACTAGCATCAGCATGATCAGAGAGTCAAACATAATTAGTCATAACTGAAGGAAAAAGGAGGAAACTCCAACCAGACACCACCGTACAGGACACCGCAAAACAAGAAAACACGGATAGGTTTTGTCACATAAATCATGAAGGATGCAACATAAACATAATGAGACCAATGAATATCTGGTACCGACTTTTCCCATTGGGGAAGAAAAGGTCTTTCATTTTAGTGAGGATTTCTTCATAAGTTGCTTTTCTCAATAATTCGGCCGTTCTTGTGCCTCCTCCTTTTTGAGTCCTTACCATTATGTGCCGTTTTTCCTTACAGTTGAAATCGTCCACCCTAATGTCACTTTCAATGTAAGTGATTCTTTCTGAAAGACAATACAAATATAGAAAAGAAATCACTTCAAGTCAGTACAACACAATTTTTAAACAATGATAGACATTGAAGATCATTGTACTGAAAATTATAGGCCGCAGTCACCATATTCTTGCATTATCCAACTGCTTTTATCAACCGGTAATACCATGTAAAATTTGAACACAGAACTCCTTAAGGTGTAGACACAACAAAACTTAAAACAACAGCATAACAAAATTTTTGACATAAACAATTGACAAAGTCATTTATAGTCTGGTAAGCTTTGCAATCTGATCAAAAATAAAGACCATAACAGAGAAAAAGAAAGACAACTGACAGAGGCCCAAGAATGACCTTGACCTTTGACCCTGAATCAATACAATTAAGGGTTTTTGTTTATCCACCATGTAACCATCCATGTAACTATGTATGAAGTTTGAAATTCCTACATCTGTTGAACTTAAATTTTGTGTTCCAATAGGGTGTTGATGTACAAATAGCGAGATAAATATACAGATGGACTGATACTGATAGTCAGGCATTGTGACTACTTACTAGGGCTCCTATTTTTTTTATGTGGGGCCCCAATTAGGAAAATGTCTAGTACATTATATAACCACAAGTCAGTCAACATAAACAATTTCTTAACAGAATTTTTACAGAATATCTGAAGGTTGTTGAAAAGTAACATTCATGAATGATTTTTTGAAGCTGACAAACATTAAAAAAAGGAATTAACTTGACTGTATAAATAGTGTTCAAACATGGGAAAAATCCAATAACTTTTCCTTGACTTTGGAGCTGTCAGTCCTTCTTTTCTTTAGGCTCTCCAAGATGAAATCAATTCTTTCTGTCTCCGATTCTCGTTTCAGATTACCTTTAAAGATGATTTCACATTTTAGTTGATGTTGACATCAAACAAAACTAATCAATGAAATGGGTATTTAAAGCAAAGTCTGAATGTTGTATGAGAAGTTTATGTTGTGGATACAATATTGATTTAAAGCATATTCCATCTACATGATCTAGTAGACAAATTGTGCCAATGAACATAATAAACTATTGTAAACATAATTACAGAATTAACATAATTATAAAATATATCGTCTAATTTAATAAACAGAATTAACAGAATAACTGATTTTCAGGATATCTTGTTAAAGTAAATTAATCTTTATCACTATTACATTTTATATAAATAAAGGGTTTCAACATTTCCTCACAAGATGCCCCCTGTGACCAAGAATTTTCTATAATTACCCCTTATGACCTTTGACCCTGAAAAACAATAGGGTTCAACGTCTTTTCATAAGGAACAAGTATGCAAAGTTTGACAATCCCTGGCAATATAGTTTGTTCTGTATCAAGTTCACAAGAATTTTCTATAAGTACCCCGTGTGACCTTGACCTTTGACCGCTGACCATGAGAAACGACAGGGTTCAACATCTTATTATGAAGAACAAGTATGCAAAGTTTGATTATCACTTGCAATATGGTTTGTTCTATATTGGTTTCACAATAATTTTCTGTAAGTGCCCCGTATGACCTTGAACTTTGACCTTGAAAAGCAATAGGGTTCGACATCTCCTCATGAGGAACAAGTATGCGAAGTATAACTATCCCTGGCAATACAGTTTGTTCTATATTGGGTTCAAAAGAGTTATGTATAAAAGCCCCCTGTGACCTTGACCTCTGACCCTGAAAAAAAAATAGGGTTTCACGTCCTCTCATGTGGAAGAAGTATGCAAAGTTTGACTATCCCTGGCAATACAGTTTGTTCTATATTGCATTCACAAGAGTTTACTGTAGAAGCGCCCCTGTGACCTTGACCTTAAAAAAAAACAATAGGGTTCGACGTCTTCTCATGAGAAACAAGTATGCAAAGTTTCATTGTGCCAGGTTCTACGGTATGCTCTCTTTCGCATTCACACGATGTCGGACGAACGCACAGACAAACGGACGGACAGACGCACACACGGACGGAACCATGGCAGCGTTACTATATCCCCTCTGCAATGTGTTGCAAGGGGATAACAAGAGTGTTCCAAAGAATGTGTGTAACCTGTGGTGACCTTGATTTTGAGAAATCTGTACCTATAGAAAGGGCTTGTCATAATATTCATGTGAAATATGAAAGTCCAACCATGTATGGTTAGTGCAACAGACACACAGACAGAAAATAGATGATAGACAAAGTGATCCCTACTGGCATGCGTCTCCCTACTGTGTAGGCGACACAAAAATGACATTATATCAAGAATACTGTGTTGCCTGCATTAATTTTGAACATGGGCTTGACTCTTGAGGCCAAAATAAAAAATATGTATGTTTCCCATAACCTGACCTACCCTAGTAAATGCTGCCGATCCTAACATTTTTTACTCTTTTTTAAGGTTTGGGATTTTATACTGCCCAAAGTCCTTGAAAGTCATTAAAACAAGTACATCCAATGTAAAATATCTAAAAAAAATGCAGAAGAAGTATTCCTTTTACAAGAGTGGCAGATATATGATGGTATTTATTTGAAGTACAAATAAAAAAAATTCTTAAAAAAAATCGCCTACCTACCTACCCTAAATTTTCAGAGCATGTTATGGGAAACACACATATTTTTTATTTGGCCTGATGCAATTTAGCATCATCATGTGGTACATCTAATCACAGAGAATCTTCCTGAACCTCTTCATACTCCTTCCAATACTTACATGTACCAGAAGGGCCTGGTATTTCTGTTTCTTTGTATAAATACAGATCGGTCATATTAGGGATGGCAAACAGTCCATCGTCATCATCTACTTCACAGGCATCTGCCAATGCAAGCTTTACACGTTCTTCACCAAGGTTAAATTTTTCCCTTACTTCAATATAATAATAAAATTTCATTTTATGATTGATAACAGAGCTATAAGCATATTGTTGCAATTGTTTGTAAAATTGTCATGAATTATTGACTAAGCCTTTTGCCAAAATTATTGACTAAACCTGGACTCTGACAACCCCATCCAAAACCTTTTGAAATCAAGCAAATTTCATGACTACTGTCCATTTCACTCACCTCGTTCGCCTGGTTTTTCACGACATTTAATTTGTTTTGCGACAGAGCACTGTACAACTAGCATCAGCATGATCAGAGAGTCAAACATAATTAGTCATAACTGAAGGAAAAAGGAGGAAACTCCAACCAGACACCACCGTACAGGACACCGCAAAACAAGAAAACACGGATAGGTTTTGTCACATAAATCATGAAGGATGCAACATAAACATAATGAGACCAATGAATATCTGGTACCGACTTTTCCCATTGGGGAAGAAAAGGTCTTTCATTTTAGTGAGGATTTCTTCATAAGTTGCTTTTCTCAATAATTCGGCCGTTCTTGTGCCTCCTCCTTTTCGAGTCCTTACCATTATGTGCCGTTTTTCCTTACAGTTGAAATGCATCCACCCTAATGTCACTTTCAATGTAAGTGATTCTTTCTGAAAGACAATACAAATATAGAAAAGAAATCACTTCAAGTCAGTACAACACAATTTTTAAACAATGATAGACATTGAAGATCATTGTACTGAAAATTATAGGCCGCAGTCACCATATTCTTGCATTATCCAACTGCTTTTATCAACCGGTAATACCATGTAAAATTTGAACACAGAACTCCTTAAGGTGTAGACACAACAAACCTTAAAACAACAGCATAACAAAATTTTTGACATAAACAATTGACAAAGTCATTTATAGTCTGGTAAGCTTTGCAATCTGATCAAAAATAAAGACCATAATAGAGAAAAAGAAAGACAACTGACAGAGGCCCAAGAATGACCTTGACCTTTGACCCTGAATCAATACAATTAAGGGTTTTTGTTTATCCACCATGTAACCATCCATGTAACTATGTATGAAGTTTGAAATTCCTACATCTGTTGAACTTAAATTTTGTGTTCCAATAGGATGTTGATGTACAAATAGCGAGATAAATATACAGATGGACTGATACTGATAGTCAGGCATTGTGACTACTTACTAGGGCTCCTATTTTTTTTATGTGGGGCCCCAATTAGGAAAATGTCTAGTACATTATATAACCACAAGTCAGTCAACATAAACAATTTCTTAACAGAATTTTTACAGAATATCTGAAGGTTGTTGAAAAGTAACATTCATGAATGATTTTTTGAAGCTGACAAACATTAAAAAAAGGAATTAACTTGACTGTATAAATAGTGTTCAAACATGGGAAAAATCCGATAACTTTTCCTTGACTTTGGAGCTGTCAGTCCTTCTTTTCTTTAGGCTCTCCAAGATGAAATCAATTCTTTCTGTCTCCGATTCTCGTTTCAGATTACCTTTAAAGATGATTTCACATTTTAGTTGATGTTGACATCAAACAAAACTAACCAATGAAATGGGTATTTAAAGCAAAGTCTGAATGTTGTATGAGAAGTTTATGTTGTGGATACAATGTTGATTTAAAGCATATTCCATCTACATGATCTAGTAGACAAATTGTGCCAATGAACATAATAAACTATTGTAAACATAATTACAGAATTAACATAATTATAAAATATATCGTCTAATTTAATAAACAGAATTAACAGAATTACTGATTTTCAGGATATCTTGTTAAAGTAAATTAATCTTTATCACTATTACATTTTATATAAATAAAGGGTTTCAACATTTCCTCACAAGATGCCCCCTGTGACCAAGAATTTTCTATAATTACCCCCTATGACCTTTGACCCTGAAAAACAATAGGGTTCAACGTCTTTTCATAAGGAACAAGTATGCAAAGTTTGACAATCCCTGGCAATATAGTTTGTTCTGTATCAAGTTCACAAGAATTTTCTATAAGTGCCCCGTGTGACCTTGACCTTTGACCGCTGACCATGAGAAACGACAGGGTTCAACATCTTATTATGAAGAACAAGTATGCAAAGTTTGATTATCACTTGCAATATGGTTTGTTCTATATTGGTTTCACAATAATTTTCTGTAAGTGCCCCGTATGACCTTGAACTTTGACCTTGAAAAGCAATAGGGTTCGACATCTCCTCATGAGGAACAAGTATGCGAAGTATAACTACCCCTGGCAATACAGTTTGTTCTATATTGGGTTCAAAAGAGGTATGTATAAAAGCCCCCTGTGACCTTGACCTCTGACCCTGAAAAAAAATAGGGTTTCACGTCCTCTCATGTGGAAGAAGTATGCAAAGTTTGACTATCCCTGGCAATACAGTTTGTTCTATATTGCATTCACAAGAGTTTACTGTAGAAGCGCCCCTGTGACCTTGACCTTAAAAAAACAATAGGGTTCGACGTCTTCTCATGAGAAACAAGTATGCAAAGTTTCATTGTGCCAGGTTCTACGGTATGCTCTCTTTCGCATTCACACGATGTCGGACGAACGCACAGACAAACGGACGGACAGACGCACACACGGACGGAACCATGGCAGCGTTACTATATTCCCTCTGCAATGTGTTGCAAGGGGATAACAAGAGTGTTCCAAAGAATGTGTGTAACCTGTGGTGACCTTGATTTTGAGAAATCTGTACCTATAGAAAGGGCTTGTCATAATATTCATGTGAAATATGAAAGTCCAACCATGTATGGTTAGTGCAACAGACACACAGACAGAAAATAGATGATAGACAAAGTGATCCCTACTGGCATGCGTCTCCCTACTGTGTAGGCGACACAAAAATGACATTATATCAAGAATACTGTGTTGCCTGCATTAATTTTGAACATGGGCTTGACTCTTGAGGCCAAAATAAAAAATATGTATGTTTCCCATAACCTGACCTACCCTAGTAAATGCTGCCGACCCTAACATTTTTTACTCTTTTTTAAGGTTTGGGATTTTATACTGCCCAAAGTCCTTGAAAGTCATTAAAACAAGTACATCCAATGTAAAATATCTAAAAAAAATGCAGAAGAAGTATTCCTTTTACAAGAGTGGCAGATATATGATGGTATTTATTTGAAGTACAAATAAAAAAAATTCTTAAAAAAAATCGCCTACCTACCTACCCTAAATTTTCAGAGCATGTTATGGGAAACACACATATTTTTTATTTGGCCTGATGCAATTTAGCATCATCATGTGGTACATCTAATCACAGAGAATCTTCCTGAACCTCTTCATACTCCTTCCAATACTTACATGTACCAGAAGGGCCTGGTATTTCTGTTTCTTTGTATAAATACAGATCGGTCATATTAGGGATGGCAAACAGTCCATCGTCATCATCTACTTCACAGGCATCTGCCAATGCAAGCTTTACACGTTCTTCACCAAGGTTAAATTTTTCCCTTACTTCAATATAATAATAAAATTTCATTTTATGATTGATAACAGAGCTATAAGCATATTGTTGCAATTGTTTGTAAAATTGTCATGAATTATTGACTAAGCCTTTTGCCAAAATTATTGACTAAACCTGGACTCTGACAACCCCATCCAAAACCTTTTGAAATCAAGCAAATTTCATGACTACTGTCCATTTCACTCACCTCGTTCGCCTGGTTTTTCACGACATTTAATTTGTTTTGCGACAGAGCACTGTACAACTAGCATCAGCATGATCAGAGAGTCAAACATAATTAGTCATAACTGAAGGAATAAAGCCTACGCTCACGCAGCAAGATACGCCCGTTGGGATTTTTTTCACAACACCAAAATATCTAAGTCCCATAACTCCATAAGGACAAATTGGATGAACCTAGCTTAAAATCGAAAGGCGGCTTCCTCTTCAAAGTCTGATCAAAATATACAAATATGATGAAAATCTGTTGACACATATTCAAGTTATTGCGTTCCATGCACCTATATTTTGCCCTTAGCTTAACATGCATGTGCATATAACCCCCCCCCCCCCCCCATTACACATAATTTCTGGATTATGTGACAAAAAATTCAAGAACCCCTTATATATGTGAAAGAACATCCTTTCTACTTGAAGTATACAAAATTTCAAAACATTTCAACCAGAAATAGATTTTTAAATAATTTTTAACTATTTTAGTATATTTTCACTGTATTTTAAAATATCTAAGTCCCATAACTCTGTAACGACATATCGAATTAACCTGAAAATCAAAAGGCGGCTTCCTCTCCACAGTCCAATCAAAATGTATGAATATCATGAAAATCCGTTGACGCATATTCAAGTTATTGCGTTCCATGCGCCTATATTTTGCCCATAGCTTAACATGTATGTGCATATAACCCCCCCCCCATTCCTATTACACACAATATCTCGCTTATGCGACCAAAAAATTAAAAACCCGTTACATATGTCAAAGAGCATCCTTTCTACCTTAAGTATACAAAATTTCAAAACATTTTGACCAGAAATAGATTTTTAAATAATTTTTAACTATTTTAGTATATTTTCACTGTATTTTAAAATGTCTAAGTCCCATAACTCTGTAACGACATATCGAATGAACCTGAAAATCGAAAGGCGGCTTCCTCTCCACAGTCCAATCAAAATGTATGAATATCATGAAAATCCGTTGACGCATATTCAAGTTATTGCGTTCCATGCGCCTATATTTTGCCCTTAGCTTAACATGTATGTGCATATAACCCACCCCTCCCCCCTTCCTATTACACACAATATCTCGGTTATGCGACCAAAAAATTAAAAACCCGTTACATATGTCAAAGAACATCCTTCCTACATGAAGTATACAAAATTTCAAAACATTTCGACCAGAAATAGATTTTTAAATAATTTTTAAATATTTTAGTATATTTTCACTGTATTTTAAAAATCTAAGTCCCATAACTCTGTAACGACATATCGAATAAACCTGAAAATCGAAAGGCGGCTTCCTCTCCACAGTCCAATCATAATGTATGAATATCATGAAAATCCGTTGACGCATATTCAAGTTATCGCGTTCCATGCGCCTATATTTTGCCCTTAGCTTAAAATGTATTTGCATATAACCCACCCCCCCCCCCCCTTCCCATTACACACAATATCTCGGTTATGCGACAAAAAAATTAAAATCCCGTTACATATGTCAAAGAACATCCTTTCTACTTGAAGTATACCAAATTTCAAAACATTTCGACCAGAAATAGATTTTTAAATAATTTTTAAATATTTTAGTATATTTTCACTGTATTTTAAAAATCTAAGTCCCATAACTCTGTAACGACAAATCGGATGAACCTGAAAATCGAAAGGCGGCTTCCTCTCCACAGTCTGATCACTATGTATAAATTTCATAAAAATCCGTTGACGCGTATTCAAGTTATTGCGTTCCATAGGCGGACGGACAGACGGACGGACGGACAGACGGACAGACGGACAGACGGACGGACTTCGCCATACCATAATACGTCCCGTCAAATGACGGGCGTATAAAAAGGAGGAAACTCCAACCAGACACCACCGTACAGGACACCGCAAAACAAGAAAACACGGATAGGTTTTGTCACATAAATCATGAAGGATGCAACATAAACATAATGAGACCAATGAATATCTGGTACCGACTTTTCCCATTGGGGAAGAAAAGGTCTTTCATTTTAGTGAGGATTTCTTCATAAGTTGCTTTTCTCAATAATTCGGCCGTTCTTGTGCCTCCTCCTTTTCGAGTCCTTACCATTATGTGCCGTTTTTCCTTACAGTTGAAATGCATCCACCCTAATGTCACTTTCAATGTAAGTGATTCTTTCTGAAAGACAATACAAATATAGAAAAGAAATCACTTCAAGTCAGTACAACACAATTTTTAAACAATGATAGACATTGAAGATCATTGTACTGAAAATTATAGGCCGCAGTCACCATATTCTTGCATTATCCAACTGCTTTTATCAACCGGTAATACCATGTAAAATTTGAACACAGAACTCCTTAAGGTGTAGACACAACAAACCTTAAAACAACAGCATAACAAAATTTTTGACATAAACAATTGACAAAGTCATTTATAGTCTGGTAAGCTTTGCAATCTGATCAAAAATAAAGACCATAATAGAGAAAAAGAAAGACAACTGACAGAGGCCCAAGAATGACCTTGACCTTTGACCCTGAATCAATACAATTAAGGGTTTTTGTTTATCCACCATGTAACCATCCATGTAACTATGTATGAAGTTTGAAATTCCTACATCTGTTGAACTTAAATTTTGTGTTCCAATAGGATGTTGATGTACAAATAGCGAGATAAATATACAGATGGACTGATACTGATAGTCAGGCATTGTGACTACTTACTAGGGCTCCTATTTTTTTTATGTGGGGCCCCAATTAGGAAAATGTCTAGTACATTATATAACCACAAGTCAGTCAACATAAACAATTTCTTAACAGAATTTTTACAGAATATCTGAAGGTTGTTGAAAAGTAACATTCATGAATGATTTTTTGAAGCTGACAAACATTAAAAAAAGGAATTAACTTGACTGTATAAATAGTGTTCAAACATGGGAAAAATCCGATAACTTTTCCTTGACTTTGGAGCTGTCAGTCCTTCTTTTCTTTAGGCTCTCCAAGATGAAATCAATTCTTTCTGTCTCCGATTCTCGTTTCAGATTACCTTTAAAGATGATTTCACATTTTAGTTGATGTTGACATCAAACAAAACTAACCAATGAAATGGGTATTTAAAGCAAAGTCTGAATGTTGTATGAGAAGTTTATGTTGTGGATACAATGTTGATTTAAAGCATATTCCATCTACATGATCTAGTAGACAAATTGTGCCAATGAACATAATAAACTATTGTAAACATAATTACAGAATTAACATAATTATAAAATATATCGTCTAATTTAATAAACAGAATTAACAGAATTACTGATTTTCAGGATATCTTGTTAAAGTAAATTAATCTTTATCACTATTACATTTTATATAAATAAAGGGTTTCAACATTTCCTCACAAGATGCCCCCTGTGACCAAGAATTTTCTATAATTACCCCCTATGACCTTTGACCCTGAAAAACAATAGGGTTCAACGTCTTTTCATAAGGAACAAGTATGCAAAGTTTGACAATCCCTGGCAATATAGTTTGTTCTGTATCAAGTTCACAAGAATTTTCTATAAGTGCCCCGTGTGACCTTGACCTTTGACCGCTGACCATGAGAAACGACAGGGTTCAACATCTTATTATGAAGAACAAGTATGCAAAGTTTGATTATCACTTGCAATATGGTTTGTTCTATATTGGTTTCACAATAATTTTCTGTAAGTGCCCCGTATGACCTTGAACTTTGACCTTGAAAAGCAATAGGGTTCGACATCTCCTCATGAGGAACAAGTATGCGAAGTATAACTACCCCTGGCAATACAGTTTGTTCTATATTGGGTTCAAAAGAGTTATGTATAAAAGCCCCCTGTGACCTTGACCTCTGACCCTGAAAAAAAATAGGGTTTCACGTCCTCTCATGTGGAAGAAGTATGCAAAGTTTGACTATCCCTGGCAATACAGTTTGTTCTATATTGCATTCACAAGAGTTTACTGTAGAAGCGCCCCTGTGACCTTGACCTTAAAAAAACAATAGGGTTCGACGTCTTCTCATGAGAAACAAGTATGCAAAGTTTCATTGTGCCAGGTTCTACGGTATGCTCTCTTTCGCATTCACACGATGTCGGACGAACGCACAGACAAACGGACGGACAGACGCACACACGGACGGAACCATGGCAGCGTTACTATATTCCCTCTGCAATGTGTTGCAAGGGGATAACAAGAGTGTTCCAAAGAATGTGTGTAACCTGTGGTGACCTTGATTTTGAGAAATCTGTACCTATAGAAAGGGCTTGTCATAATATTCATGTGAAATATGAAAGTCCAACCATGTATGGTTAGTGCAACAGACACACAGACAGAAAATAGATGATAGACAAAGTGATCCCTACTGGCATGCGTCTCCCTACTGTGTAGGCGACACAAAAATGACATTATATCAAGAATACTGTGTTGCCTGCATTAATTTTGAACATGGGCTTGACTCTTGAGGCCAAAATAAAAAATATGTGTGTTTCCCATAACCTGACCTACCCTAGTAAATGCTGCCGACCCTAACACTTTTTACTCTTTTTTAAGGTTTGGGATTTTATACTGCCCAAAGTCCTTGAAAGTCATTAAAACAAGTACATCCAATGTAAAATATCTAAAAAAATGCAGAAGAAGTATTCCTTTTACAAGAGTGGCAGATATATGATGGTATTTATTTGAAGTACAAATAAAAAAAATTCTTTAAAAAAATCGCCTACCTACCTACCCTAAATTTTCAGAGCATGTTATGGGAAACACACATATTTTTTTATTTGGCCTGATGCAATTTAGCATCATCATGTGGTACATCTAATCACAGAGAATCTTCCTGAACCTCTTCATACTCCTTCCAATACTTACATGTACCAGAAGGGCCTGGTATTTCTGTTTCTTTGTATAAATACAGATCGGTCATATTAGGGATGGCAAACAGTCCATCGTCATCATCTACTTCACAGGCATCTGCCAATGCAAGCTTTACACGTTCTTCACCAAGGTTAAATTTTTCCCTTACTTCAATATAATAATAAAATTTCATTTTATGATTGATAACAGAGCTATAAGCATATTGTTGCAATTGTTTGTAAAATTGTCATGAATTATTGACTAAGCCTTTTGCCAAAATTATTGACTAAACCTGGACTCTGACAACCCCATCCAAAACCTTTTGAAATCAAGCAAATTTCATGACTACTGTCCATTTCACTCACCTCGTTCGCCTGGTTTTTCACGACATTTAATTTGTTTTGCGACAGAGCACTGTACAACTAGCATCAGCATGATCAGAGAGTCAAACATAATTAGTCATAACTGAAGGAAAAAGGAGGAAACTCCAACCAGACACCACCGTACAGGACACCGCAAAACAAGAAAACACGGATAGGTTTTGTCACATAAATCATGAAGGATGCAACATAAACATAATGAGACCAATGAATATCTGGTACCGACTTTTCCCATTGGGGAAGAAAAGGTCTTTCATTTTAGTGAGGATTTCTTCATAAGTTGCTTTTCTCAATAATTCGGCCGTTCTTGTGCCTCCTCCTTTTTGAGTCCTTACCATTATGTGCCGTTTTTCCTTACAGTTGAAATGCATCCACCCTAATGTCACTTTCAATGTAAGTGATTCTTTCTGAAAGACAATACAAATATAGAAAAGAAATCACTTCAAGTCAGTACAACACAATTTTTAAACAATGATAGTCATTGAAGATCATTGTACTGAAAATTATAGGCCGCAGTCACCATATTCTTGCATTATCCAACTGCTTTTATCAACCGGTAATACCATGTAAAATTTGAACACAGAACTCCTTAAGGTGTAGACACAACAAACCTTAAAACAACAGCATAACAAAATTTTTGACATAAACAATTGACAAAGTCATTTATAGTCTGGTAAGCTTTGCAATCTGATCAAAAATAAAGACCATAATAGAGAAAAAGAAAGACAACTGACAGAGGCCCAAGAATGACCTTGACCTTTGACCCTGAATCAATACAATTAAGGGTTTTTGTTTATCCACCATGTAACCATCCATGTAACTATGTATGAAGTTTGAAATTCCTACATCTGTTGAACTTAAATTTTGTGTTCCAATAGGGTGTTGATGTACAAATAGCGAGATAAATATACAGATGGACTGATACTGATAGTCAGGCATTGTGACTACTTACTAGGGCTCCTATTTTTTTTATGTGGGGCCCCAATTAGGAAAATGTCTAGTACATTATATAACCACAAGTCAGTCAACATAAACAATTTCTTAAGAGAATTTTTACAGAATATCTGAAGGTTGTTGAAAAGTAACATTCATGAATGATTTTTTGAAGCTGACAAACATTAAAAAAAAGGAATTAACTTGACTGTATAAATAGTGTTCAAACATGGGAAAAATCCAATAACTTTTCCTTGACTTTGGAGCTGTCAGTCCTTCTTTTCTTTAGGCTCTCCAAGATGAAATCAATTCTTTCTGTCTCCGATTCTCGTTTCAGATTACCTTTAAAGATGATTTCACATTTTAGTTGATGTTGACATCAAACAAAACTAATCAATGAAATGGGTATTTAAAGCAAAGTCTGAATGTTGTATGAGAAGTTTATGTTGTGGATACAATATTGATTTAAAGCATATTCCATCTACATGATCTAGTAGACAAATTGTGCCAATGAACATAATAAACTATTGTAAACATAATTACAGAATTAACATAATTATAAAATGTATCGTCTAATTTAATAAACAGAATTAACAGAATAACTGATTTTCAGGATATCTTGTTAAAGTAAATTAATCTTTATCACTATTACATTTTATATAAATAAAGGGTTTCAACATTTCCTCACAAGATGCCCCCTGTGACCAAGAATTTTCTATAATTACCTCCTATGACCTTTGACCCTGAAAAACAATAGGGTTCAACGTCTTTTCATAAGGAACAAGTATGCAAAGTTTGACAATCCCTGGCAATATAGTTTGTTCTGTATCAAGTTCACAAGAATTTTCTATAAGTGCCCAGTGTGACCTTGAACTTTGACCGCTGACCATGAGAAACGACAGGGTTCAACATCTTATTATGAAGAACAAGTATGCAAAGTTTGATTATCACTTGCAATATGGTTTGTTCTATATTGGGTTCACAATAATTTTCTGTAAGTGCCCCGTATGACCTTGAACTTTGACCTTGAAAAGCAATAGGGTTCGACATCTCCTCATGAGGAACAAGTATGCGAAGTATAACTATCCCTGGCAATACAGTTTGTTCTATATTGGGTTCAAAAGAGTTATGTATAAAAGCCCCCTGTGACCTTGACCTCTGACCCTGAAAAAAAATAGGGTTTCACGTCCTCTCATGTGGAAGTATGCAAAGTTTGGCTATCCCTGGCAATACAGTTTGTTCTATATTGCATTCACAAGAGTTTACTGTAGAAGCGCCCCTGTGACCTTGACCTTAAAAAACAATAGGGTTCGACGTCTTCTCATGAGAAACAAGTATGCAAAGTTTCATTGTGCCAGGTTCTACGGTATGCTCTCTTTCGCATTCACACGATGTCGGACGAACGCACAGACAAACGGACGGACAGACGCACACACGGACGGAACCATGGCAGCGTTACTATATCCCCTCTGCAATGTGTTGCAAGGGGATAACAAGAGTGTTCCAAAGAATGTGTGTAACCTGTGGTGACCTTGATTTTGAGAAATCTGTACCTATAGAAAGGGCTTGTCATAATATTCATGTGAAATATGAAAGTCCAACCATGTATGGTTAGTGCAACAGACACACAGACAGAAAATAGATGATAGACAAAGTGATCCCTACTGGCATGCGTCTCCCTACTGTGTAGGCGACACAAAAATGACATTATATCAAGAATACTGTGTTGCCTGCATTAATTTTGAACATGGGCTTGACTCTTGAGGCCAAAATAAAAAATATGTGTGTTTCCCATAACCTGACCTACCCTAGTAAATGCTGCCGACCCTAACATTTTTTACTCTTTTTTAAGGTTTGGGATTTTATACTGCCCAAAGTCCTTGAAAGTCATTAAAACAAGTACATCCAATGTAAAATATCTAAAAAAATGCAGAAGAAGTATTCCTTTTACAAGAGTGGCAGATATATGATGGTATTTATTTGAAGTACAAATAAAAAAAATTCTTTAAAAAAATCGCCTACCTACCTACCCTAAATTTTCAGAGCATGTTATGGGAAACACACATATTTTTTTATTTGGCCTGATGCAATTTAGCATCATCATGTGGTACATCTAATCACAGAGAATCTTCCTGAACCTCTTCATACTCCTTCCAATACTTACATGTACCAGAAGGGCCTGGTATTTCTGTTTCTTTGTATAAATACAGATCGGTCATATTAGGGATGGCAAACAGTCCATCGTCATCATCTACTTCACAGGCATCTGCCAATGCAAGCTTTACACGTTCTTCACCAAGGTTAAATTTTTCCCTTACTTCAATATAATAATAAAATTTCATTTTATGATTGATAACAGAGCTATAAGCATATTGTTGCAATTGTTTGTAAAATTGTCATGAATTATTGACTAAGCCTTTTGCCAAAATTATTGACTAAACCTGGACTCTGACAACCCCATCCAAAACCTTTTGAAATCAAGCAAATTTCATGACTACTGTCCATTTCACTCACCTCGTTCGCCTGGTTTTTCACGACATTTAATTTGTTTTGCGACAGAGCACTGTACAACTAGCATCAGCATGATCAGAGAGTCAAACATAATTAGTCATAACTGAAGGAAAAAGGAGGAAACTCCAACCAGACACCACCGTACAGGACACCGCAAAACAAGAAAACACGGATAGGTTTTGTCACATAAATCATGAAGGATGCAACATAAACATAATGAGACCAATGAATATCTGGTACCGACTTTTCCCATTGGGGAAGAAAAGGTCTTTCATTTTAGTGAGGATTTCTTCATAAGTTGCTTTTCTCAATAATTCGGCCGTTCTTGTGCCTCCTCCTTTTTGAGTCCTTACCATTATGTGCCGTTTTTCCTTACAGTTGAAATGCATCCACCCTAATGTCACTTTCAATGTAAGTGATTCTTTCTGAAAGACAATACAAATATAGAAAAGAAATCACTTCAAGTCAGTACAACACAATTTTTAAACAATGCTAGACATTGAAGATCATTGTACTGAAAATTATAGGCCGCAGTCACCATATTCTTGCATTATCCAACTGCTTTTATCAACCGGTAATACCATGTAAAATTTGAACACAGAACTCCTTAAGGTGTAGACACAACAAACCTTAAAACAACAGCATAACAAAATTTTTGACATAAACAATTGACAAAGTCATTTATAGTCTGGTAAGCTTTGCAATCTGATCAAAAATAAAGACCATAATAGAGAAAAAGATAGACAACTGACAGAGGCCCAAGAATGACCTTGACCTTTGACCCTGAATCAATACAATTAAGGGTTTTTGTTTATCCACCATGTAACCACCCATGTAACTATGTATGAAGTTTGAAATTCCTACATCTGTTGAACTTAAATTTTGTGTTCCAATAGGGTGTTGATGTACAAATAGCGAGATAAATATACAGATGGACTGATACTGATAGTCAGGCATTGTGACTACTTACTAGGGCTCCTATTTTTTTTATGTGGGGCCCCAATTAGGAAAATGTCTAGTACATTATATAACCACAAGTCAGTCAACATAAACAATTTCTTAAGAGAATTTTTACAGAATATCTGAAGGTTGTTGAAAAGTAACATTCATGAATGATTTTTTGAAGCTGACAAACATTAAAAAAAAGGAATTAACTTGACTGTATAAATAGTGTTCAAACATGGGAAAAATCCAATAACTTTTCCTTGACTTTGGAGCTGTCAGTCCTTCTTTTCTTTAGGCTCTCCAAGATGAAATCAATTCTTTCTGTCTCCGATTCTCGTTTCAGATTACCTTTAAAGATGATTTCACATTTTAGTTGATGTTGACATCAAACAAAACTAATCAATGAAATGGGTATTTAAAGCAAAGTCTGAATGTTGTATGAGAAGTTTATGTTGTGGATACAATATTGATTTAAAGCATATTCCATCTACATGATCTAGTAGACAAATTGTGCCAATGAACATAATAAACTATTGTAAACATAATTACAGAATTAACATAATTATAAAATGTATCGTCTAATTTAATAAACAGAATTAACAGAATAACTGATTTTCAGGATATCTTGTTAAAGTAAATTAATCTTTATCACTATTACATTTTATATAAATAAAGGGTTTCAACATTTCTTCACAAGATGCCCCCTGTGACCAAGAATTTTCTATAATTACCTCCTATGACCTTTGACCCTGAAAAACAATAGGGTTCAACGTCTTTTCATAAGGAACAAGTATGCAAAGTTTGACAATCCCTGGCAATATAGTTTGTTCTGTATCAAGTTCACAAGAATTTTCTATAAGTGCCCCGTGTGACCTTGACCTTTGACCGCTGACCATGAGAAACGACAGGGTTCAACATCTTATTATGAAGAACAAGTATGCAAAGTTTGATTATCACTTGCAATATGGTTTGTTCTATATTGGGTTCACCATAATTTTCTGTAAGTGCCCCGTATGACCTTGAACTTTGACCTTGAAAAGCAATAGGGTTCGACATCTCCTCATGAGGAACAAGTATGCGAAGTATAACTATCCCTGGCAATACAGTTTGTTCTATATTGGGTTCAAAAGAGTTATGTATAAAAGCCCCCTGTGACCTTGACCTCTGACCCTGAAAAAAAATAGGGTTTCACGTCCTCTCATGTGGAAGAAGTATGCAAAGTTTGACTATCCCTGGCAATACAGTTTGTTCTATATTGCATTCACAAGAGTTTACTGTAGAAGCGCCCCTGTGACCTTGACCTTAAAAAAACAATAGGGTTCGACGTCTTCTCATGAGAAACAAGTATGCAAAGTTTCATTGTGCCAGGTTCTACGGTATGCTCTCTTTCGCATTCACACGATGTCGGACGAACGCACAGACAAACGGACGGACAGACGCACACACGGACGGAACCATGGCAGCGTTACTATATCCCCTCTGCAATGTGTTGCAAGGGGATAACAAGAGTGTTCCAAAGAATGTGTGTAACCTGTGGTGACCTTGATTTTGAGAAATCTGTACCTATAGAAAGGGTTTGTCATAATATTCATGTGAAATATGAAAGTCCAACCATGTATGGTTAGTGCAACAGACACACAGACAGAAAATAGATGATAGACAAAGTGATCCCTACTGGCATGCGTCTCCCTACTGTGTAGGCGACACAAAAATGACATTATATCAAGAATACTGTGTTGCCTGCATTAATTTTGAACATGGGCTTGACTCTTGAGGCCAAAATAAAAAATATGTGTGTTTCCCATAACCTGACCTACCCTAGTAAATGCTGCCGACCCTAACATTTTTTACTCTTTTTTAAGGTTTGGGATTTTATACTGCCCAAAGTCCTTGAAAGTCATTAAAACAAGTACATCCAATGTAAAATATCTAAAAAAATGCAGAAGAAGTATTCCTTTTACAAGAGTGGCAGATATATGATGGTATTTATTTGAAGTACAAATAAAAAAAATTCTTTAAAAAAATCGCCTACCTACCTACCCTAAATTTTCAGAGCATGTTATGGGAAACACACATATTTTTTTATTTGGCCTGATGCAATTTAGCATCATCATGTGGTACATCTAATCACAGAGAATCTTCCTGAACCTCTTCATACTCCTTCCAATACTTACATGTACCAGAAGGGCCTGGTATTTCTGTTTCTTTGTATAAATACAGATCGGTCATATTAGGGATGGCAAACAGTCCATCGTCATCATCTACTTCACAGGCATCTGCCAATGCAAGCTTTACACGTTCTTCACCAAGGTTAAATTTTTCCCTTACTTCAATATAATAATAAAATTTCATTTTATGATTGATAACAGAGCTATAAGCATATTGTTGCAATTGTTTGTAAAATTGTCATGAATTATTGACTAAGCCTTTTGCCAAAATTATTGACTAAACCTGGACTCTGACAACCCCATCCAAAACCTTTTGAAATCAAGCAAATTTCATGACTACTGTCCATTTCACTCACCTCGTTCGCCTGGTTTTTCACAACATTTAATTTGTTTTGCGACAGAGCACTGTACAACTAGCATCAGCATGATCAGAGAGTCAAACATAATTAGTCATAACTGAAGGAAAAAGGAGGAAACTCCAACCAGACACCACCGTACAGGACACCGCAAAACAAGAAAACACGGATAGGTTTTGTCACATAAATCATGAAGGATGCAACATAAACATAATGAGACCAATGAATATCTGGTACCGACTTTTCCCATTGGGGAAGAAAAGGTCTTTCATTTTAGTGAGGATTTCTTCATAAGTTGCTTTTCTCAATAATTCGGCCGTTCTTGTGCCTCCTCCTTTTTGAGTCCTTACCATTATGTGCCGTTTTTCCTTACAGTTGAAATGCATCCACCCTAATGACAAATATGGATAATGACCATATCCCTGTATACAGCACAAAATCGATAATTCAAAAATCAGAAACCGAAGGCATACAAAATCAGGACAAAACAGGAACCAAAGCAAACAAACAAAAACCTCCACCATATGAAAAGAAGCGAACTCCCGATATGGGAGTGAGACCAGGTGCCCAGGAAGAGTAAGCATCTCCTGCTTGCATGCAACACCCGTCGCTTCGATTCGGTAGAACTGTCACATCCGGTTACTTCCATTTTGGAAGATATAGAGTACAATCTTTGGTTGGATGGTTCAAATGGTCTATGACAGAATATCATCCACCATTCTTGAGAGTGGAACATCATAGTGTATGACGAGTTCCCCATATCGACCGTAGAACTTCCTCAGTGACGATGTTAGTCGGTCACAAACATATCCCTGACTGAGAAGCTTATCTGAAAGACGCCTAGCTCTCAGAACAAAATCCGTATATTTGGTACTTGCTCTGGCATAGCGTATCAACTGAGATATGAACACGCCATAAGCAGGCGATGAAGGGATGTTGCTACTCAGAAAAGGAAAGTTTGTAATGCTGAAATTGAAGTCGTCACGTTTGTCATAGAGTGAGGTGTTCATGTGACCATCAGTGTCGTAGGACAACATTATGTCCAAATAGGATGCTGAATTATTTGTCTCTGTGGTTTCTTTGACTTCAAGCTCCGAAGGATAGATACTGCTCAGGTAACCCGCGAATTTTGGATTATTGATGGACAACACATCGTCTATGTATCTGTAAGTGAAGTTAAAGTCAGAAGCTAAGTATCTTTTCCCTTCAGAGACCAAGGATTGAATGAATTCAGCTTCGTACGAGTAAAGGAAAATGTCGGCAAGGAGTGGGGCACAATTGGTCCCCATTGGAATTCCGACAATTTGCTGGAAGACCTTTCCTCCAAACACCACAAAAATGTTGTCGATCAGGAAGTTTAACATCTGAATAACGTCTGTTTCAGTGTACTTATTTTCAGAATCGGACTTTTCTTTTACAAAGTAGGTTTTGTCATAGTTAACAACAATAAATTTGTATTTGCGATTACCGTTCTTACTTGTAAACGCATTACTTATAATTTTTGCGAGTCTTTCTTTCAATTTAGAATGTGGAATTGTAGTGTAAAGTGTCGAAAAATCAAATGCTTTGATCGAATGGACTCTACTAAAATGAGTGGATTTAAGATGTTCTAAAAGTTCCTTCGAATTCTTTAAAATCCACATCTGGTTGATACCACTGCGAGAATACACTGTCGAACAATATTTTTGAAGCCCAGATTTGATTTCAGATAAAACTTTGGTGAGTAAGATCGATACAGATTTGGTAGAACATTTTGAGGAACTAATGTCACTTTCAATGTAAGTGATTCTTTCTGAAAGACAATACAAATATAGAAAAGAAATCACTTCAAGTCAGTACAACACAATTTTTAAACAATGATAGTCATTGAAGATCATTGTACTGAAAATTATAGGCCGCAGTCACCATATTCTTGCATTATCCAACTGCTTTTATCAACCGGTAATACCATGTAAAATTTGAACACAGAACTCCTTAAGGTGTAGACACAACAAACCTTAAAACAACAGCATAACAAAATTTTTGACATAAACAATTGACAAAGTCATTTATAGTCTGGTAAGCTTTGCAATCTGATCAAAAATAAAGACCATAATAGAGAAAAAGAAAGACAACTGACAGAGGCCCAAGAATGACCTTGACCTTTGACCCTGAATCAATACAATTAAGGGTTTTTGTTTATCCACCATGTAACCATCCATGTAACTATGTATGAAGTTTGAAATTCCTACATCTGTTGAACTTAAATTTTGTGTTCCAATAGGGTGTTGATGTACAAATAGCGAGATAAATATACAGATGGACTGATACTGATAGTCAGGCATTGTGACTACTTACTAGGGCTCCTATTTTTTTTATGTGGGGCCCCAATTAGGAAAATGTCTAGTACATTATATAACCACAAGTCAGTCAACATAAACAATTTCTTAAGAGAATTTTTACAGAATATCTGAAGGTTGTTGAAAAGTAACATTCATGAATGATTTTTTGAAGCTGACAAACATTAAAAAAAAGGAATTAACTTGACTGTATAAATAGTGTTCAAACATGGGAAAAATCCAATAACTTTTCCTTGACTTTGGAGCTGTCAGTCCTTCTTTTCTTTAGGCTCTCCAAGATGAAATCAATTCTTTCTGTCTCCGATTCTCGTTTCAGATTACCTTTAAAGATGATTTCACATTTTAGTTGATGTTGACATCAAACAAAACTAATCAATGAAATGGGTATTTAAAGCAAAGTCTGAATGTTGTATGAGAAGTTTATGTTGTGGATACAATATTGATTTAAAGCATATTCCATCTACATGATCTAGTAGACAAATTGTGCCAATGAACATAATAAACTATTGTAAACATAATTACAGAATTAACATAATTATAAAATGTATCGTCTAATTTAATAAACAGAATTAACAGAATAACTGATTTTCAGGATATCTTGTTAAAGTAAATTAATCTTTATCACTATTACATTTTATATAAATAAAGGGTTTCAACATTTCCTCACAAGATGCCCCCTGTGACCAAGAATTTTCTATAATTACCTCCTATGACCTTTGACCCTGAAAAACAATAGGGTTCAACGTCTTTTCATAAGGAACAAGTATGCAAAGTTTGACAATCCCTGGCAATATAGTTTGTTCTGTATCAAGTTCACAAGAATTTTCTATAAGTGCCCCGTGTGACCTTGACCTTTGACCGCTGATCATGAGAAACGACAGGGTTCAACATCTTATTATGAAGAACAAGTATGCAAAGTTTGATTATCACTTGCAATATGGTTTGTTCTATATTGGGTTCACAATAATTTTCTGTAAGTGCCCCGTATGACCTTGAACTTTGACCTTGAAAAGCAATAGGGTTCGACATCTCCTCATGAGGAACAAGTATGCGAAGTATAACTATCCCTGGCAATACAGTTTGTTCTATATTGGGTTCAAAAGAGTTATGTATAAAAGCCCCCTGTGACCTTGACCTCTGACCCTGAAAAAAAATAGGGTTTCACGTCCTCTCATGTGGAAGAAGTATGCAAAGTTTGACTATCCCTGGCAATACAGTTTGTTCTATATTGCATTCACAAGAGTTTACTGTAGAAGCGCCCCTGTGACCTTGACCTTAAAAAAACAATAGGGTTCGACGTCTTCTCATGAGAAACAAGTATGCAAAGTTTCATTGTGCCAGGTTCTACGGTATGCTCTCTTTCGCATTCACACGATGTCGGACGAACGCACAGACAAACGGACGGACAGACGCACACACGGACGGAACCATGGCAGCGTTACTATATCCCCTCTGCAATGTGTTGCAAGGGGATAACAAGAGTGTTCCAAAGAATGTGTGTAACCTGTGGTGACCTTGATTTTGAGAAATCTGTACCTATAGAAAGGGTTTGTCATAATATTCATGTGAAATATGAAAGTCCAACCATGTATGGTTAGTGCAACAGACACACAGACAGAAAATAGATGATAGACAAAGTGATCCCTACTGGCATGCGTCTCCCTACTGTGTAGGCGACACAAAAATGACATTATATCAAGAATACTGTGTTGCCTGCATTAATTTTGAACATGGGCTTGACTCTTGAGGCCAAAATAAAAAATATGTGTGTTTCCCATAACCTGACCTACCCTAGTAAATGCTGCCGACCCTAACATTTTTTACTCTTTTTTAAGGTTTGGGATTTTATACTGCCCAAAGTCCTTGAAAGTCATTAAAACAAGTACATCCAATGTAAAATATCTAAAAAAATGCAGAAGAAGTATTCCTTTTACAAGAGTGGCAGATATATGATGGTATTTATTTGAAGTACAAATAAAAAAAATTCTTTAAAAAAATCGCCTACCTACCTACCCTAAATTTTCAGAGCATGTTATGGGAAACACACATATTTTTTTATTTGGCCTGATGCAATTTAGCATCATCATGTGGTACATCTAATCACAGAGAATCTTCCTGAACCTCTTCATACTCCTTCCAATACTTACATGTACCAGAAGGGCCTGGTATTTCTGTTTCTTTGTATAAATACAGATCGGTCATATTAGGGATGGCAAACAGTCCATCGTCATCATCTACTTCACAGGCATCTGCCAATGTAAGCTTTACACGTTCTTCACCAAGGTTAAATTTTTCCCTTACTTCAATATAATAATAAAATTTCATTTTATGATTGATAACAGAGCTATAAGCATATTGTTGCAATTGTTTGTAAAATTGTCATGAATTATTGACTAAGCCTTTTGCCAAAATTATTGACTAAACCTGGACTCTGACAACCCCATCCAAAACCTTTTGAAATCAAGCAAATTTCATGACTACTGTCCATTTCACTCACCTCGTTCGCCTGGTTTTTCACGACATTTAATTTGTTTTGCGACAGAGCACTGTACAACTAGCATCAGCATGATCAGAGAGTCAAACATAATTAGTCATAACTGAAGGAAAAAGGAGGAAACTCCAACCAGACACCACCGTACAGGACACCGCAAAACAAGAACACACGGATAGGTTTTGTCACATAAATCATGAAGGATGCAACATAAACATAATGAGACCAATGAATATCTGGTACCGACTTTTCCCATTGGGGAAGAAAAGGTCTTTCATTTTAGTGAGGATTTCTTCATAAGTTGCTTTTCTCAATAATTCGGCCGTTCTTGTGCCTCCTCCTTTTTGAGTCCTTACCATTATGTGCCGTTTTTCCTTACAGTTGAAATGCATCCACCCTAATGTCACTTTCAATGTAAGTGATTCTTTCTGAAAGACAATACAAATATAGAAAAGAAATCACTTCAAGTCAGTACAACACAATTTTTAAACAATGATAGACATTGAAGGTCATTGTACTGAAAATTATAGGCCGCAGTCACCATATTCTTGCATTATCCAACTGCTTTTATCAACCGGTAATACCATGTAAAATTTGAACACAGAACTCCTTAAGGTGTAGACACAACAAACCTTAAAACAACAGCATAACAAAATTTTTGACATAAACAATTGACAAAGTCATTTATAGTCTGGTAAGCTTTGCAATCTGATCAAAAATAAAGACCATAATAGAGAAAAAGAAAGACAACTGACAGAGGCCCAAGAATGACCTTGACCTTTGACCCTGAATCAATACAATTAAGGGTTTTTGTTTATCCACCATGTAACCATCCATGTAACTATGTATGAAGTTTGAAATTCCTACATCTGTTGAACTTAAATTTTGTGTTCCAATAGGGTGTTGATGTACAAATAGCGAGATAAATATACAGATGGACTGATACTGATAGTCAGGCATTGTGACTACTTACTAGGGCTCCTATTTTTTTTATGTGGGGCCCCAATTAGGAAAATGTCTAGTACATTATATAACCACAAGTCAGTCAACATAAACAATTTCTTAAGAGAATTTTTACAGAATATCTGAAGGTTGTTGAAAAGTAACATTCATGAATGATTTTTTGAAGCTGACAAACATTAAAAAAAAGGAATTAACTTGACTGTATAAATAGTGTTCAAACATGGGAAAAATCCAATAACTTTTCCTTGACTTTGGAGCTGTCAGTCCTTCTTTTCTTTAGGCTCTCCAAGATGAAATCAATTCTTTCTGTCTCCGATTCTCGTTTCAGATTACCTTTAAAGATGATTTCACATTTTAGTTGATGTTGACATCAAACAAAACTAATCAATGAAATGGGTATTTAAAGCAAAGTCTGAATGTTGTATGAGAAGTTTATGTTGTGGATACAATATTGATTTAAAGCATATTCCATCTACATGATCTAGTAGACAAATTGTGCCAATGAACATAATAAACTATTGTAAACATAATTACAGAATTAACATAATTATAAAATGTATCGTCTAATTTAATAAACAGAATTAACAGAATAACTGATTTTCAGGATATCTTGTTAAAGTAAATTAATCTTTATCACTATTACATTTTATATAAATAAAGGGTTTCAACATTTCCTCACAAGATGCCCCCTGTGACCAAGAATTTTCTATAATTACCTCCTATGACCTTTGACCCTGAAAAACAATAGGGTTCAACGTCTTTTCATAAGGAACAAGTATGCAAAGTTTGACAATCCCTGGCAATATAGTTTGTTCTGTATCAAGTTCACAAGAATTTTCTATAAGTGCCCCGTGTGACCTTGACCTTTGACCGCTGACCATGAGAAACGACAGGGTTCAACATCTTATTATGAAGAACAAGTATGCAAAGTTTGATTATCACTTGCAATATGGTTTGTTCTATATTGGGTTCACAATAATTTTCTGTAAGTGCCCCGTATGACCTTGAACTTTGACCTTGAAAAGCAATAGGGTTCGACATCTCCTCATGAGGAACAAGTATGCGAAGTATAACTATCCCTGGCAATACAGTTTGTTCTATATTGGGTTCAAAAGAGTTATGTATAAAAGCCCCCTGTGACCTTGACCTCTGACCCTGAAAAAAAATAGGGTTTCACGTCCTCTCATGTGGAAGAAGTATGCAAAGTTTGACTATCCCTGGCAATACAGTTTGTTCTATATTGCATTCACAAGAGTTTACTGTAGAAGCGCCCCTGTGACCTTGACCTTAAAAAAACAATAGGGTTCGACGTCTTCTCATGAGAAACAAGTATGCAAAGTTTCATTGTGCCAGGTTCTACGGTATGCTCTCTTTCGCATTCACACGATGTCGGACGAACGCACAGACAAACGGACGGACAGACGCACACACGGACGGAACCATGGCAGCGTTACTATATCCCCTCTGCAATGTGTTGCAAGGGGATAACAAGAGTGTTCCAAAGAATGTGTGTAACCTGTGGTGACCTTGATTTTGAGAAATCTGTACCTATAGAAAGGGTTTGTCATAATATTCATGTGAAATATGAAAGTCCAACCATGTATGGTTAGTGCAACAGACACACAGACAGAAAATAGATGATAGACAAAGTGATCCCTACTGGCATGCGTCTCCCTACTGTGTAGGCGACACAAAAATGACATTATATCAAGAATACTGTGTTGCCTGCATTAATTTTGAACATGGGCTTGACTCTTGAGGCCAAAATAAAAAATATGTGTGTTTCCCATAACCTGACCTACCCTAGTAAATGCTGCCGACCCTAACATTTTTTACTCTTTTTTAAGGTTTGGGATTTTATACTGCCCAAAGTCCTTGAAAGTCATTAAAACAAGTACATCCAATGTAAAATATCTAAAAAAATGCAGAAGAAGTATTCCTTTTACAAGAGTGGCAGATATATGATGGTACTTATGTGAAGTACAAATAAAAAAAATTCTTTAAAAAAATCGCCTACCTACCTACCCTAAATTTTCAGAGCATGTTATGGGAAACACACATATTTTTTTATTTGGCCTGATGCAATTTAGCATCATCATGTGGTACATCTAATCACAGAGAATCTTCCTGAACCTCTTCATACTCCTTCCAATACTTACATGTACCAGAAGGGCCTGGTATTTCTGTTTCTTTGTATAAATACAGATCGGTCATATTAGGGATGGCAAACAGTCCATCGTCATCATCTACTTCACAGGCATCTGCCAATGCAAGCTTTACACGTTCTTCACCAAGGTTAAATTTTTCCCTTACTTCAACATAATAATAAAATTTCATTTTATGATTGATAACAGAGCTATAAGCATATTGTTGCAATTGTTTGTGAAATTGTCATGAATTATTGACTAAGCCTTTTGCCAAAATTATTGACTAAACCTGGACTCTGACAACCCCATCCAAAACCAAAAGGTCAAATTTCAAGGTCAGGGTAGCTAGGTCAAAGGTCAAGGTCTCAAATGAAAGGTCTTGTCCTGAGGAAACCACATATTAATTATAAAAGCCATACCACTTATGGTTCAATAGATATAGCCTTTGTTAAAGTTCTTTTTAAAGTAAGTCAAACTTCAAGGTCAAGGTGTCTAAGTAAAAGGTCAAGGTCTCATATGAAGGGTCTTGTCCCAAGGAAAACACATGTCAAATATGAAAGCCATACCGCTTATGGTTCAATAGTTAAAGTTTTTAAAAGTAGGTCAAACTTCTAGGTCAAGGTTACTAGGTCAAAGGTCAAGGTGTCAAATGAAAAGTCTTACCATAAAGAATCTATACGTGGAATATTCAAGTCCTATCACTTACCATTAAAGAGATACTGCCAAAGTTAAGAAATTTTAAAAATCAGTCACACTCAATGTAAAGGTCATTAAGCCAAAGGTCAAGGTCTCAAACGAAAGGTTTTGCCCTAAGGAATCCACATGTGAAATATGAAAGCCATACCCCCTACGGTTCGATAGATATGGCCATTGTTAATTTTTTTGAAAAGTAGGTCAAACTTCAAGGTCAAGGTCACTAGGTCAAAGATCAAGATCTCAAATGAAAAGTCTTAACATAAGATGTCTATATATGGAATACTTAAGTCCTACCACTTGCCTTTCAAGAGATACTTCCAAGGTTAAGAAGTTTTAAAAATCAATGTCACACTCAAGGTCAAGGTCAGCAGGTCAAAAGTCACATATGCAAAAGAGAGCCCATGTCATGAGGAGTCAATATGTGAAATATTAAAGTCCTATCACTTACAATTCAAGAAATATTGCCAAGGTAAAGAAGTTTTAAAAAATCAAGGTCATGCTCAAGGTCAAGGTCAATAGGTCAAATGTCTTGGTACCCAAATATAGTATTTGTTAAGGTGAATGCTTATGTACAATATGTAAGTTCTCACCCATGTATTGTAAGAGAAATCCCCAGTAAAAACTTCTTAACCGGACGGACAGATGGACAGACGAACAGGGTGTTCCCTATATACCCCCCAAACTTCGTTTGCGGGGGGTATAATGAACTATACCTATCCTTGAATCAACATGATAGCACCACAACCTTGGTACATATGAATTAAAAATAGGTTCAACTCAATTCAAGGTGATAGAAAAATCTCTTACAATAAGAAGATCCTGACAGATTGATCATTGCCAGTCTTTTATCATATTTGTATTTTAATGTTTTGTATTAGACCTTGAATTCTCTGTTTCAATATGCATGTATACAGAATTTAATCCTACATGTATTATGTAGGTGTGTTATTTCTTATCCCAAAATGTTGTATGTTGATAAATTTCTTCCCAATTTGGTAAAACTTGCATTGAAAAAAATTCCTAATTTTACCTGTTACTCTCCCCCAAATAGCCAGAAAAGTCCCTGGTACATGTATCTAAACAGTACATGTCGGTTTAGCAAGAACATGGCAAAGTATTAAAACAAGAAACCGCTAAAGTCGGTATGGCCGGATTGCGAAGTGTAGGTTTACCGCTAACCAGATTTCTAAAGAGAGGGCAAGACAAATCTTCATTTGAAGGTCAAGGTCAAACTATAAGGCCACTACCTCAAATCATAATGACACACTAAGATATATTTCTATGCAAAGTTTTGATGTGATATGTTACAAAGTATAGGTAAACTGTGGTCCTATTCAAAATATCTCCTTAAGGTCAAGGTCAAATTTTAAGGTCAAGGTCAATAAGCACCTTGCATTGGAGCATTTAAGTTATATCCTGATGCCAAATTTCTAATGTATTTCATATTGTATCGGTACAATGAAGTCAAACACAAATTTAATTTTCAAGGTCAAATCAAACCCCCAAGGTCAAGGTCAAAACTTTGAATCAGAACATTTAAGTTTATTCCTGGTAACAATTTCTTATGTAATATATCACATAGTATAGGTAAAATGAAGTCAAACTTAAAATTTAATTTTCAATGTCAAGGTCAAATTTCAAGGTCAAGGTCAATACCTTGAATTGTTATGACCAAGTTCTATCCCGATGCCTTGTTTCTTGCGCGATATTCCATAGAGTATGGGTGCAATGTAGTCAAACTCAAAATATCATGTTCAAGGTCAAGGTCAAATATGAAGGTCAAATATGAAGGTCAAATATGAAGGTCAAGGTCAAATTCATATTTGAACAAATAAGTTCTATCCCAATGCTTTGTTTTGGGTACAAATAACATTTGACAAAGCTGTGTTTTTCCTGACCCGGTTAGGACGAGGGAAACAAACATTTTTTTTGGCCGGATTGCAAAGCAATTCCGGCCTATAGATTGACGATGTCTGTCCGTCTGCCGTCAACATTTTGGTTAAAGTTTCTGGTTGAGGCAAAATCTTAGTAACTATATGCAGTAGAAACTTTATATTATACATGGGGCTTGCCCATGACAAGACCTTTCAATTTATGCCATTACATTTGACCTAGTGACATTGACCTTGGACTTTGAAGTTTGACCTAGTTAAAGATTTTGGTTAAAGTTTCTGGTTAAGGCAAAATCTAAGTAACTATATGCAGTAGAAACTTTATATTATACATGAAGCTTGCCCATCACAAGACCTTTCAATTTATGCCGTAATATTTGACCAAGTGACCTCTACCTTAGACTTAGACCTACTCAAAGATTTTGGTTGAAGTTCCTGGTTTAAGCAAAACCTATTGAATGTGTGCAGTAGAAACTTTATTTTATACATGTAGGTTGCCTCTGACAAAACCTTTCAATTTATGCTAGTGACAAAAACTTACTATGCAATACGGCCATACCGTCTTTAGCAATGTTTTATTTGATTATGGCCTGAGTGTGTGCTTTTTGCTTCATACTTTTATATATACAACCTAGAGGGCATAGTTCTTGATTGGATCTAAACCATATTTGATTCACTTACTGCTTATGTCAAGAGGAAGAACCATATTTATTTTCAAGGTCAAAGGTCAAGGTCCATGTTTGAAATAGTCGAAATCTTTGTAAATAGCGTGGAGAGCACAGTTTTGATTGGATCGTAACCAATCTTCATTTACTTGTTCCATATGGCAAGAGGAAGAATCTTATTGAAATTTTAAAGGTCAAGGTCACAAATTTGAAATGATCAAACTCCTTGGGTCACTGTGTACCCTATTTTTTACAAACCTCTTCATCAGATTTGAAGCGCATGGCATCAAACGGAAAGCATCAGGATTATCCATAAATGTCTCTAGAAAACATTGTGATCAGAATGTTGAGAGGAAGCCGCCTTTCAATTCCATTTGTTATTACGGAGTTCCTATCAATCCTCTACGAAGAATTTATCAACACAAACTAAATGGATTATCATAATTTAAAAGATTATTTATTTTCATTGAGACCGAAGCCCCCATCACAATTCCATGTATCGAGCCACGACACCAAAATAGATATATCCGTGGCAAGCCGGGACACAAAATATTCGTTAAATCATGAATCTACGATTCCAGTACGGGTTGATACGAATCGAGTGCGAATAGCAACAGATAGCTAAGGATTGCTATGGATATCTTCCCGACATTGGTACTGATTGCTACAACACATGAACCGATAGAGATACGGATTGCTTCAATACGTGAACGGATAGCTACGGATGGATAAGGATTACTACGACTCTAGTACGGATAACCACAATTCTCACAAGGAAAGGTGCGACTAGTGTTGTATTATCGGAAAAATGTTATAATCGATTATCGGTTTAAAATCGGAGAGGAGTAAGCATCCCCTGTTGGCTAGCCGCACCCGCCGTCGATGTTTATGAAGCATGGAAATGAAAATATAAAAACTTCATGCACTGTCTGACGTTATGTCTATATAGAAAGTGCTATGGCGACAATGTCAAGGAAGTATATTCAAAACACTTACTGTCAAACCCCTCGCGGGGAACTTTTTTACGAGCTCCACACGGCAAAGGGCATAAGTGTGACACAAATGAGTTAAAGAAGATCCTGACGATAATCTCAACAGCACTCACAATAGAGCGCAAAATTAAACATCGACGGACCCCCTAACAAGTTAGAGGTGGGACCAGGTGCCCGGGAGGAGTAAGCATCCCCTGTTGGCTAGCCGCACCCGCCGTCGATGTTTATGAAGCATGGAAATGAAAACATAAAAACTTCATGCACTGTCTGACGTTATGTCTATATAGAAAGTGCTATGGCGACAATGTCAGGGAAGTATATTCAAAACACTTACTGTCAAACACCCAATATTTTCAAATTGAGACAGTCTCATTTGAGGTTTTATACATGCCTTTTAACATTACCTGAAATTGAATAGTTGTGGTATCAACTCATATTTTAACCGTAAAACGCACAGATTACTCAAAGATTTGAAGTTAATGCCAGGGTCACACATTCACGGATGACGGTCCCGGATGCAGTACGGACACAAATACTACGGATAGTGTCCAAATTTTCTGCCATCCGTTTGTTATTACGGTATTGGTACGGTCCACAACGGCTTGGTAAGGTTCATTTAAATGATTAGGGAAAAGAACGGATTTGCACGGTCCGTAACGTACTAATACGAAGTTGCTACGATAAAGTACAGATAATAACGGTTTCTTTACGGAGTTGTGCGGGTTTGCACGTAGTGAGTTTATGACTTTCTGTAGGTATCTTTTCTCTGTATTTTGGGACAAAGTCTGTCAAGTGGGTCCTGGAAGGCGTAAGGGCTAGCCATGTGAAACCTCTGAATGCCTAATTCTTTTGATCTCAATTTAAAAACACCAGTTGATCCTATTGACCACGTTACTTTTATTCTTACATGACATAAATTCTCTCATTAATATTCCTCTTTTTCTCTTCCGATTTTCATTTTTGTCTAACATATTATATACATTATGAAATATTTCTACCTACTATTAGCGAATCTATCGAAATATGAAATAAATTATTTATGATCCCTCATTCGAACTCGATTATGAACTTATTCCATAATGCTGCGCAAATAAAGAGACAGAAATAGTATAAATAAAAGGGAAATTAAGGGAAAAAAATGATATTTTGAAAAATATTATATACAGTGATGTGTTCGACTGTGTATGTTGTAGATTTTAATAGGGAAGTATAAATCTGTATGAAGGATTTAGAGAGGACATCTTAGATCTTAAGTGAAGATCGATGAGAGAGAACTTGCTCTTTTTCGAAATTGAGGAGGACGCTCTTGGTGATTGTGAGGAGATTACTAGTGACTTTGTATATATATAAAGATGAAGACATGTATTTTCAGAGAGTTCGGAATGGAAAAAAATATAGGCTTAATATTGTCTTACAAATGTACGAGGGAATGTTAAAACCGACTTTCATTTTGTATTATTTTAGCTAGATAATTTACGTGTTCTTGGTACAAGTGAAATTTGGGTGTTTGGTGTTTTCCTGTTGGTGCTGCAACCGAGCTTTGTTGGAGATCCCCCTTTCTTATGTAGATATACTAGTAATTTTAAATAAACAAATAAAAATGTTTATCCTTACTTCAATGTTTTATGCCTCTTTTGTAACACACATTAAATTAGTAAACAATCATATTAAATGATTAATGAGTTAAAGAAGATCCTGACGATAATCTCAACAGCACTCGCAATAGAGAACAAAATTAAGCATCGACGGACCCCTAGCAAGCTTGAGGTGGGACCAGGTGCCCGGGAGGAGTAAGCATCCCCTGTTGTCTAGCCACACCCGCCGTCGAAGTTTAAGCACGAAAATGAAAACAATATCTAAACTTCATGCACTCTCTGACATTATCTCTATATAGAAAGTGCTATGGCGACAACGTCAGGGAAATATATTCAAAACACTTACTGTCAAACCCCTCGCGGGGAACTTTTTTACGAGCTCCACACGGCAAGTAGTAAGTATCATGTTTATTCAGTATAGCTATTAACGAGGGCGGACGTGTTTATTTAAAGTTGAGATTGTCTATTTTTGTGCTATATACAGGGATATGGTCATTAACCATATTTGTCATTGTCATGGGATAGAGCACGGAACATTTGTAACTGTGATTGTATGATAAAGTGAAGAGAAAACACAAAATAAGAAACAAAACACGAGAAACACAGGTAACGTAAGTGACACATTGTTACTAGCTTGCTAGGGGTCCAACAGGGGATGCTTACTCCTCCCGGGCAACTGGTCCCACCTCAAGCTTGCTAGGGGTCCGTCGATGTTTTATTTTGCGCTCTATTGTGAGTGCTGTTGAGATTATCGTCAGGATCTTATTTAACTCATCAATACATGTACTTTTGCCAAGCAGGAGATGGCATGTGCACAACGAATAATACAGTGAAAAATAAAGAAAAGGAAAAAACAGGGCTTGGAGCAGTGAAAGGTTTAGAACTGGAATGCTGTGAGCTATTTTTTTTTATGATCTATTACTTTTCTACACGTGATGGACGTATGGATAGTCCAGGTCATTCATCGAAATACTGATGAAAATGAGTATAAAAGAATCATTTCAGTTGTAATAGTTGATAAACGGGAAACGCAGAGGAAAAGTACTCGTATGGAGAAGTTGGGACTACTAAGGACCATGGCAAGTATGAGGGACTTCCACGGACCATGGCAATAATGTCGAAGGGTTCCAACTCTATACCTTCTTGGAGAAAATTCCAAACCAATTTCAATGCACCAGACTCGTGTTTCGAATATTTAATTCAGTGATTTCGAATATTTCGAATATTTAAATCAGTGATACTTTTAGCGGAGCAACCACAATAATGTCTTAAATGAATTCCTATGGATACTAATTGGCGCCTCTTGTTGCAGATTTATTTTTATACACTTATGAAAAAGAATTTATTCAAAATCTTCAAAAGCAAAGAAAATTTGATGAGCTGAAATGTTTCAATAATACTTCTAGGTATCTGGATGATATTCTAACCATTGACAATCCTGCTTTTGAATTAAATAAGAATGAAATTTATCCACAAGAATTAACCCTTAACAAGGCAAACCTTTCAAATACAGAAACACCCTTTTTGGACCTAAATATCAAAATTGTAAACGGAAAGATTCATACAAGTGTATATGACAAAATGGATGATTTTGGATTCAACATTGTAAATTTCCCTTGGCTTGACGGTGATGTTCCAAGATTACCGTCATACGGCATTTACATATCACAGCTCATCCGGTACGCTAGAGCATGTACTGATATTTTGGATTTTCACAGTAGAAATTTACAAATTACCAAAAAACTTTTAGGTCAAGGTTTCCGCTTTCATAAAATAGTTAGGACTTTCTGGAAATTTTACAAAAATTACAGTCAACTTCTTTTAAAATTCGGATCTATACATGCAACAGAGTACATTACTATGGGTATTACACAACCTGTCTTTTATTGTGATATGATAAACAAAATAAAAAGGATCGAAGGTAGGCAGCATAACCATCGAAAATGCGTCAGAATCATCAAACGCCTTTTATACCGTGGGTATGATCCTAATGTCACCAGACGGACACTAGGCTTGGTACTTGACCAATCTACAGTCTTGTACAAGCGCATCCTTGAGACTTGCACTCTGACTGACTGTGACGACGGGACTCCATGACGGGCCCTGTCCAAACCTCTTTAGAGAAGACAGGGCCCCGACCACCTGTCCTCTCTGAATGTCAGTCGGACTCCTCGGGTGATTACATCCATGAGCTCGCTACAGCCGGCAGAGCACGGACTGTATTACGCATGCCCTCTTTTTATATCCATTTACATATTCATCTGTGTCTATGGGGCCTCTGCGTTTCGCGGTCTTGTTTGTGTGATGTTATCTTACAGTGAGGAGGTTGTTTTACACCACAATTGTACGTTCTTCGAGACCTCTGGGTAATTGGAGAAGTGAGATGGTTGTGCGCACGTAATCCAGGATAACCACACCATTTGCTACTTGCGTGACAGATGGCCGTCCAAAGTCGGCACCGGTTATCCATTGGTCTCGTCGGTTTATGTGTAGTCTTTTGTGTTTGATGTTTACATGTCGTGTGTCTCTTTCCCGTCTCATGCTGTACTCGTCTTTTGTGTTTTTGCATCGGGTGTTTTGGTGTTTTACTGTTGATGCTGCAACGGGGTCTTGTTGGAGATCTCCTCCCTTCTTTTTAGATGACAGGCTTCATCTAGCAAAGAAGCGTGAATGTATTCTTCATGGCCAGATGACCGAAAAGTATCCGAGTTGGTACTTTGTAAGGTCTTAATGTTTCCTGAACCTTCACAACAAAGAAGACGATAACAAGTTATTGGATGGAACTTTCTTCTGCGACGTAAAAACAGGTGTCGCAAAATGTTACTGAATTTCTATCAAGGGAAATAAAGGAGACAGAGGCAGATCCGAACAGAACCAGGGCGGCAACGATCCGACAATTAGATTTTCAACGAAAGAAAGTGTCCAAAGGAGATACGTTGACAGTGGTGTAATGAAAATTAACGAAGAGAACACATTTGAACTACAGAAGTTTTGCATGAATTTTGATTACAAAAGTGGACCACAAATCTGCACGTGAGCAAAAGGGAGATAACCGGAATTCAGGAACTACGGCTACAGACGACCAAATCACTGGGAAAACAAACGAAAACAGCGGGGAACGGGACGGTTCAATTGTTATCAACGCATTGCTCTTACGCTTTGGTGTTTAGATAAATATATAAAATGGATTAAGTGATGATAAGTGCAGAACATGATATACAAACATAAAGCATGGAATACAACCATGACAAATTAGTTACAATTGAGTTTCATAACTTCAGGGGAGATATTTTCAACTCCTCGTCAACCAGCAATGACACTGACCAAGTGGTTAAAGTGTTTAATGTCTTCAAATCAAATAGCACCATTTATAGGTGCTATTTGATTTGAAAGGTTAGCTTGCTAGGGATCCGTCGGTGCTCAATTTGGTGCTCTATTGTGAGTGCTGTTGGCATTATCGTCAGGATCTTCTTAACTTATTTGTGTCACACTTATGCCCTTTGCCGTGTGGAGCTCGTAAAAAAGTTCCCCGCGAGGAGTTTGACAGCAAGTGTTTTGAATATTTTTCCCTGATGTGGTCGCCATAATACTTTCTATATAGACATTACCTCAGACGGTGCATGCATTTTATATATTGTTTTCATTTTCGTGCATGAACATCGACGGCGGGTGCGGCTAGCCAACAGGGGATGCTTACTCCTCCCGGGCACCTGGTCCAACCTCTAGCTTGCTAAGGGTCCGTCGATGCTCAATTTGGTGCTCTATTGTGAGTGTTTTGAGATTATCGTCAGGATCGTCTTTAACTCATTTGTGTCACACTTATGCCCTTTACCATGTGGAGCTCGTAAAAAAGTTCCCCCCGAGGGGTTTTACAATAAGTGTTTTGAATATTTTTCCCTGATGTGGTTGCCAGAGCACTTTCTACCTCAGACAGTGCATGCATTTTATATATTGTTTTCATTTTCGTCCATGAACATCGACGGCGGGATGCTTACTCCTCCCGGGCACCTTGTCCCACCTTTAGCTTGCTAGGGGTCCGTCGATGCTCAATTTGGTGCTCTATTGTGAGTGCTGTTGAGATTATCGTCAGGATCTTCTTTAACTCATTATAAACAGATACCCTTACAGCATGGACCAGACATAAGCTAGAGTGTTAAATGTCTTCAAATTCAATATCATCATTTAAGATCAGTTAAAATTTACAGCATGGGCCAGACATGGACGTTTCGGGTACTTAACCCTCGTCAGAGGTTTGATTAGCAACATGATGCAGGTTTTGTATTTTATATTCTTTTTGTCTTTTGCGGTCAAGGAATTTCCGTCGATTGCGATGTTCGCTCTGTCAGTATGTAATATGAGCGTGTGTATCTGGGGACAGATTATATTTCTCCATAATTGGAAAATATGCGAATCTAAGAATTGATGAGTACGCGCATTACATTCCAAATTTGAAATACTTCTTTGTTACGAGCTCCGATTACTCTTGTCTTCCGCTACTGGACTTTTTACCAGGAGTGGAAATACAAATAGGAGGGAAAACATGCGCACAAGTATATTTATGTTTTGTTTGTTCGTTTTTATGCGCTTGTGTGTGTGTGTGTGTGTTTTTTTTTGTTTTTGTTTTTTAATTTTTATTTTTGTTTAGTTATTCATAGAAATATTTCGGACTTTGTCTTCCGCAAACATCAAGTACATGAAATACTTTATTTGTGTATCTTAATTTAAATTAGGTACAATTTTCACAGACACATCAATCTACCTGGATCACGACCTATGCCTCTACGAACTCTACCGCTGCGACAGTAACAGTCGCCCTTACCACAGTGCCTTTCGTTCTAGGTTTGTATTAAGAACGTACAGCATAAATACGCTGCTCAAAAAATAAAGGAGAGATTTTCCCATTGTAATATAATGGTACATAGCCTTAAAATCTTTTGGGATAAACAAGGCTACATTATCAGGTCTTATCATTTGCATATAGTTAATCCAAAGGGGCTACAGTACACAAAGAGTACATAATAAATACACCCTCCCATCCATTTATAATACATAAACAAACACAATGGGTGACTCAAATGACGATATCGGCAGATTCACTGAATCAATTTCTAGCTCAAATTTTGTGCAATTGATAAAAACTAAACTATCCACTAAAGCCTCAGATCCGTTAATAAATATTGCAGAGGTTTCACCCTCTGTTATTTCCGTTTCATCGGTTATATCTAATGGTCTTAATTGCGTGAACATTTCTTGAAAATGTCGTAGTATAATTGTTGGTTCACTTATCTGCAGTCTGAAATCAAAAGTGTAATATGAAAAAAATGTATATATATATTCATGAAATAAGTATTCTACTAATAAACAAAGACTTTCACCACAGATGCGGCGGAGCAGTCCATTTGTGTTACGATATCAATTTAAATACTGTACTTTGTATAAAGGAGTTATACATAAGTTTATTCCTTTATACAAAAACGTTACTATAGATGTAGTACCTAGGCCTCTTGTAAAAAGAATTACTTCAATATCTCGTTAATACAGTTCACAAATTTGATCAAAACTTTTACGGCATATTTCTATTAGAAATTTGAATAAAAGGTGATACTTCAGTATCAGTAAGTGTTTTGAATATTTTTCCCTGACATTGTCGCCATAGCACTTTCTATATAGACGTGGCCTCAGACTTAGCGTGCATTTTATATATTCTTTTCATTTTCGTGCGTGAACATCGACGGCGGGTGCGGCTAGCCAACAGGGGATGCTTACTCCTCCCGGGCACCTGGTCCCACCTCTAGCTTGCTAGGGGTCCGTCGATGCTCAATTTGGTGCTCTATTGTGAGTGCTGTTGACATTATCGTCAGGATCTTTTTAACTCATTAAAATCATTCAATAACAGCTCATCTATTATACCTTTTTTTAACTTCATTGAAAACAACTTATATATACTGTTTCATACCAAATGGGAACCTCTTGAGCTTCTTCAATAGATTTTGTAAACATCAAATTGCTGTACATGAAAGTTTGATTGCAACGTGAGGACGAACTGCAATACATACTGTCCAAGTTTGGAGTCAAATTTTGGGTCCTAGCCTAAAGTGCCACCGCCTCATAATGGATATAAAATGCTATCTTGACATATACTGCAGTTTAGCGATTAGAGGCTCAATGCAAAGTACGCAAGTCGTCATGGACATTGCAATATGCTTAGAAAGGGTACGTCTTTCGTTACACTTATTCGACTAGATGTGAGCTTTTTTTCACACACACTCGCATAAACAAACAAAACTTATAACAAATAAACAAAAATAAATTGTGCGGGGGGGGGGGTTGCAAACCTGACACCAGCAATTGTTATAAATGAAATGGGCGAATAATGCTTGACCAGGGATTTAGATTTACTTGTTTTATTTTTGGTTGATATACGAAACTATATTATTTCATTCCCCTAAACAAGTGCCTAGCAGGTTCAATGAATAATTGAGATAAATCAATACCCCTGCCACTTGAGGCAAATAATACATGACATTTCTTACCCCTTCATATATCCTGTTATGTCAAATTGAATATACAATGCACCTTTAGTTGCTTTTCCTTTTCATTTCTTTGCCTTCGTTTCTTCTCCTTGTGTTTGTCCTTACCAAACACACAGTAACGAATCTATCGAGCCGCTTGACCCAGAATGACGAATGACACGCCATTTTTTCGGACAACATGACAAATATGGATAATGACCATATCCCTGTATACAGCACAAAATCGATAATTCAGAAAATCAGAAACCGAAGGCATTAAAAAAACAGGATAAAACAGGAACCAAAGCACACAAACAAAAATTTTCACCACATGAAAAGAAGCGAACCCCCGATATGGGAGTGAAACCAGGTGCCCCGGAAGAGTAAGCATCTCCTGCTTGCATGCAACACCCGCCGCTTCAATTCGGTAGAACTGTCACATCCCGTTACTTTCATTTCGGAAGACATAGAGTACAATTTTTGGTTGGATGGTGCAAATGGTCTATGACAGAATATCATCCACCATTCCGGAGAGTGGGACATCATAGTGTTTGACCAGTTCATCATATCGACCGTTGAACTTCCTCAGTGACGATGTTAGTCGTTTAGAAACATATCCCTGACTGAGAAGCTTATCTGAAAGACGCCTAGCTTTCAGAACAAAATCCGTATATTTGGTACTTGCTCTGGCATAGCGTATCAACTGAGATATGAACACGCCATAAGCAGGCGATGAAGGGATGTTGCTACTCAAAAAAGGAAAGTTTGTAATGCTGAAATTGAAGTCGTCCCGGTTGTCATAGAGTGAGGTGTTCAAGTGACCATCAGTGTCTTAGGACAACATTATGTCAAAATAGGATGCTGAATTATTTGTCTCTGTAGTTTCTTTGACTTCAAGCTCCGGTGGATATATACTGCTCAGGTAATCCGCGAATTTTGGATTATTATTTTTTTTTTGTAGCTCATCACCATATTAATCAACAATCATGATTTAATAAAATCAGTTAGAGTCATTTTTTGATATATATAGCACACACACATCATGCACACACCATTCATTCATATGTAATAGTAAATATGTTTTCAGTAAAGTTTTATCTCATAATCAATTTTCTATCACTATAAGACCTACTCAATATCTGATAATTAATGGAAAGTAATATACATGAACAAACAAGCAAGAGAAAAAAAAACTATGTATCAAGAGCCATATGAAAAGACCGCCATTTCTTGTCAAATTTATTTTGAGACTGATATATTTTACTTTTAAGTTTTTCAGTTGCATAATGAAATTTTAAATAACGAAGTACTCCTTCAAAAGATGGTATATTTTCTTTTCTTGAACATGAAAAAAATAAAATATTTAATAAGAAGTATGATATTGTTTAAACATTTATCATGAATATTTTGTGAACCAAAATAATATCATTTATGCCAAAAGTAATATTGGAGGAAGAGTGTGTATTTATCCAAGTACAAGTATCATTCCAAAGGTTGCAAGTAGAAGGACAATGAAAAAATAAATGCTCTATAGATTCCTCCTCGTTATTACAAAAACTACAGTGTGGGTTGGTTCCAATATGACATTTAACAAGAAATTGTTTAGTTCCTAGTATTCTGTATAAGATTCGATACTGAAGCCAAATGAGTTTGGTGTCTTTAGTACATTTATGAATTGATTTATAAATTTTTGTCCAATTGAAATTATCTGGTAAGTTCAGAAGAGATTTCCATTTAAGTTCAGATTTTTTAATGATTATTGCCATGTTCTGGTAAACAGAGTAAATATTCTGTGCACCTTTTTCATCTTTACAAATTGTTTTAATGAAATTTGGCTGAGATGGGAGTTGTATACGTTTGTCACTATTAATTTCTTTCAATATTGGCCATGCCTTTGTTACTGAACTCCTTAAGCCCATAAAAATTGTAAAAGGAATATTAAGTTCATAGAGTCTGCAGAAATCTTGATATGATAGAAATTCACCATTATAATTTAAAAGATCTTGTACTATTATAATTCCAATGTCATAAAGTTGTTTATAAAATACACTTTTTCCATCTACAGTAATCGAAGGATTAAACCATAGAGGAGAGTTTAAAACATCTGAAATTTGATCTCTATTACTAATTTTAATGAATTCAATTAATGTTAAGAAAAATTCTTTCCAGAATGGATTTGTCGTTTGTAAATAATTGGTTCCTAAATGACAGATTGATAAAATATTGCACTTACAGATTTGACAAAAAGTATCTACCCATACATTTTCGATATTAAAGATGATACGTCTTAGCCAAGTTAACTTCAAACTTTTAATAAATGAAACAATATCAGTCATACGACATCCTCCATGAGATAAATCTTGCTGCATAGTTTTTCTAGAAATTTTGTCAGGTTTATTGCTCCAGATGAATTTATATAGGATATTTTCTAATCTTTTTATCAATGTAGTACTTGGCATGGGAAGAACTGTAAATAGATGGGTAAGTTTAGGCAGTAGCAGTGATTTGACAACGGTTACTTTTCCAATAGGAATTATGTTTCTTTTGTTCTAGGAATGAATTTCATTTTGGATCCTAGATATCTTATCGTCAAAGTTTAATTTTTCTAAGTTTTTTAAGTCAGCTGTAAATGTAATACCAAGAATAGTGAAAGGGCTATTATCCCACTGAATATTGTAGTTATTACAAAAATGATTCTGTACAATTTACTTTGGAACCAATCCACACTGCTTTTGTTTTTGATTGTTTTTGGATTATTGTTGGACAACACATCGTCTATGTATCTGTAAGTGAAGTTGAAGTCAAAAGCCAAGTATCTTTTCCCTTCAGAGACCAAAGATTGAATGAATGAATTCAGCTACGTACGAGTACAGGAAAATGTCGGCAAGGATTGGGGCACAATTGGTCCCCATTGGAATTCCGACAATTTGCTGGAAGACCTTTCCAAAAATGTTGTCGATCAGAAAGTTCAACATCTGAATAATATCTGTTTCAGTGGTGTCATAGTTAACAACAATAAATTTGTATTTGCGATTACCGTTCTTACTTGTAAACGCATAACTTATAATTTTTGCGAGTCTTTCTTTCAATTTAGAATGTGGAATTGTAGTGTAAAGTGTCGAAAAATCAAAGGCTTTGATCGAATGGACTCTACTAAAATGAGTGGATTTCAGATGTTCTAAAAATTCCTTCGAATTCTTTAAAATCCACATCTGGTTGATACCACTGCGAGAATATGCTGTCGAACAATATTTTGGAAGCCCAGATTTGATTTCAGATAAAACTTTGGTGAGTAAGATCGATACAGATTTGGTAGAACATTTTGAGGAACCAGCGATGAAACGTTGTTTGTACGGATTCATATGCATTTGAGGTATGCAGTATAAGTATGGTAAATCTAAATCTAAATTGTTAGTGTCGAAGCCAAAGGTAGCAAGAGCTGATTTGTGGTTATCTATTATTTCAGAGGCAGAAAGGTTTGTTGGGGATATAAATGGGATTTCCAGGTGTCGAATTTAAACCCAACTCTTTAACTAGACTGTCGAAATAGTACTTTTTGCAAGTAAATGTGTAATTATTTGAGGCTTTGTCCGCTGGTGTGATGACATAATGTTCTTGGAGGAAGGTAAGCTCTGTGATAACATCAGGGTCTTTAAATATAGACTCGAATCCGGTGTTCACAGTTTATTTTAATCGGTAAATTCTAGATAAAAGTAGCCCTCTGATTCATTTTATCCACATGTTGATCAACAAGGTCTTGGAAACGAGTACGTGCCTTCAGTGGAGTTTCTTTAAAAGGATACATTTGAAGACGTTTACATATTAACCTTAAATTTCTTTATGAAAATATATTTATCTATAGATGTTCAATGAATTCTTTAGCACCACACCCGCTCCTCTATCAAGATTAAGTGAAGTAGCAGCTGTTAGTTTTAGTAAGTACAATCATTCATAATTTTAAAAATGTAATATTATTTTAAATTGTAACAAAAACACATTATCTCATTCGGATACAGTTGGGTGTTGTTGACTTTCAGACACCCCTTGGATATATGTAACTGTAATTTCATTGCCCAAATTTGGTCACATTGTGCATATTGTTCTTTGATAGATACATCACATATGTCACAATCTGCAGCTCATATAATTGAAAAACAGAAATAAAGGCAATACAATCTACGAAGCATTTTTCCCCCATTTTTTTCCAAGTTCTAAACATGAAGTATTCTAATACAATCTATATAATGACTTCTTTTATTTTCATTGTTAGTAATCATTAATTGAATACAGTGTATCTATGGTTCAAGTATATTACCGAATAAATATATCGCTTATACAAACTTATAATATAATAAACAAAACAAATAAATTAAAAAATCTTAAATTTAATGAAATTAAAAGAGGTGGGGGGTTATTTTAGGGTCTCTATCAGTCACCGTTTTTCTGCCTTCTCCCTTTGTTATTTAATTTGCTTCTGACCAATTGCCAATCAGAAGGAACAGAGTTAAATAGAATGACAAATATGGATAATGACCATATCCCTGTATACAGCACAAAATCGATAATTCAGAAAATCAGAAACCGAAGGCATTCAAATTCAGGACAAAACAGGAACCAAGGCAAACAAACGAAAACCTCCACCACATGAAAAGAAGCGAACACCCGATATGGGAATGAGATCAGGTGCCCAGGAAGAGTAAGCTTCGTCTAGCCTTTTCCTCGCTGCATCGACAAAGAGTTAATTTCCAGTGCAGAACTTCATATACTCTAGTCATTTCACAAATCTATTCACTTTTTTAATTTTTTTTCTGTCATAGCACAGAAAAGGCGACATGACCCTGGGCATGTGCTGTCATTTGTAACTTGTTCAGACTCGGAGCCTCCATCGGGTTTCAAATGGAATCAAGTGTTGACTTTGCAGAAGACCTACGGTCTCAACTTGTGTCAATAGATTCACATTGCCAATAATGCCATCAAGAACAGATTTGTTCGATAGATTCCAATATCCATTCAGAAACGAATACATTGACCTGCTAATGCTTACATACCGTGTATATTTTCTCTGCTTTTCCTCTCAACCCTAAGATAGTGTGTCTTCTTTTAGCTGATTCCAATTTTCACTAATCGGGTTAAGATCTGTGTTCTTTTTTTCGCATTGTCCATTTTTCGCGATTTAATGATGCTCGCGAACTTAGCGAAAATTAGGCACACGTAAAAAATTTCCGATATACGGTAACTCTATAATATTCTAATTTATAAAATGTCAAATTGATGGTGAATCCAAATCAGGAAAGCCTGTTCTGATTTCACAGTCCTAAACTGAAGACTGAAACGCTAAACCGTCTCAGAGCATTCAAATAATTGAAAATATCAATGTGCAAATTTCTATACAACATTAAATCAAGTAGCGCAACAGGACTTGTCCCTGATAATTTGTGTACCAATCGATTGATTTCTGATCGGCCTTTTAAATTTGCATAAAAAATATTGTGGGTGAGGCCTCAGATTCATGACACAGTATTTTCTAAATTATTTAACTTTGCAAAAAGTGGTGATTAATTCATTTGTTTATTTTATTCAATAAAAGCAATTTTTGTCGAAATTATAGAGCCGATATGAGTGGTTAATTTAATGCTTCAAATTTGAATGTAAACGTCTTCAAATTGAATAGCATCATTTAAGAACAAATAAATTGGCAACGTGGACCAGACATGCACGTTTCGGGTACTTAACCCTCATCAGTGATCCTAAATCTAAACAATGTAATATACCAAAAAAGTATGAAAGTTACTATGTCGAAAAAGGGTACCGAAAGACGTAGCAGGATGGGTGGGATATGATGCTATAGGACCCACTGTTTAGAAATTTCAAGAAATTTTGATAACAGAAATTTAGATTGCGTTGAAGAAACGATCAATCGAAATTGATCGAACTTGGCTACATGTGCCCTCGGGGACTCTTGGTCCACCAGCAGTGACACTCACCAAGTGGTATAAATGTAAACGTCTTCAAATTGAATAGCATAATTTAAGAACAAATAAATTGGCAACGTGGACCAGACATGCACGTTTCGGGTACTTAACCCTCATCAGTGTTGTTACATTGCATGTTAGTTGTAAGATACAATAAATGAGAATCACATACATTTTCACTTCATTTATTTATTCATTTAGGATCTGAGTCAGGGTAAAAGTTTGTCAAACAATCAAAACGAACAGCAGGGAAGAAAGATGGACACATCAACCTCTGCGAGAAATGATAAATGTGTGACACGTGTAAGTTATCCTCAGTATATTCATCTTCTAGTCGATACTAAGTTATGACTTTTCTTTTGGTTGTATAAACATACAATTCTGTAAAAATACTGAAATTAGCTCACTGATTTGATCAGAGGCAATCAATTTCTATTCTTCATGTACACTATCTAGAAAATAAGCCCATTATTGTTTAAATAAATTATATGTATTAAAAAGCATTGAAATGATTTTTAGATGAGACCCCCTATGAAGAATAGTCCGAGTATTCTTGTCGATGAAGAGAAGTTAAACAGATACAGCAAGGTGGCAACAAGCCACAAAAACCTGGGATATACGATGACAATGAAGATCATGCCATTGTTGTTCTCGAACATTGAGATGGTAATGTCCAGAGGTCAGGGACTTGCTTCCCAGCAAAGGGATACTTCCGTCCACCGCTGGACCAAGAGGGAGTGACCACTTTAAGAGGTATTGATAATATTTGTACTTTTTTAAGGATGCGCGCTACTTTGATTTTCGAACTTTCCGCGCATCTAAGATACGACGTTACGACGTAAGAACTATCCGTCCCATTTACACTTTACGTCATTTCGTCTTTGAGCCCAAACCGCATGTACTGTACAAGTATAATAGTACAAGTACAATATCTGTGTACATATTCTTTGTAAAAATGACATGACAAGAAAGAAAACTTGCAGTACTCTGGATTTCTAATGCCTTATGACACGAAATTTACATGATATTGTGGGTAGCTCAACTTCGGTAAAATCACCCGTTTCTTCTGGAAGTACATTTGTAATAAGAATACAGTAATGCAAAAATCGAGAACAGCCGCGGAAAAGGTAACTTACTGGACTGATACAAGACTTACCTCAACAACATGGCTCAAGATTCACTGATTGATCTACTCGAAATAATTCCATTAGAAGCAAAGATAAATTCCCTGTTGATTAATGACACAAATGGATCAAATCCTCATTCTGAATATTGAATATTTGATCCACTAATGTATGAATTCGCGAATGCAAACATGGGACCTTTCTGTAGACAGCAGCACAGACAGTATAATTCGTCCTTGAATTTCGTCTGGTGTGACGCGTGAACGACTTACTTCGTCACACGTCTTTGAAGTGCAAGTACGTGACCTAGATCTTGACACATATATCACTGGGGGTAGACGGCATAGTTTGATAATGGAATATACATGTTTTGAATCTATGTAAAAACAAGAAATAAAATAGAAAATAGGCATAAGTTTCGATACTTTAACATGGTCCAAAATTTTTAGGGGGGGGGTCTATTTTATTTCAAGTTATCAACATGATATGAATCTTCTTTTTTTTCTAAATCATTCAAAAGTCGAGAATCCATAAGCACTAGCTAGGCCCTTAGCTAGCCATGTTTTGAAATGCAGGTTCACAGAGGCGGGTCCAGGGCAGAGCCCTGGTAGCCCCCCCCCCCCCCCCCCCGACGGGAAACGATTTAAGATCATCAGAGCCCTAGAAAATATACTGAAAATACATATTTATCAAGGGAATATTTTAAATATTCGAATGCATTTCTTCGGGAAAAAAATGATTGAAACATTAAATAAAACAAAATTAGTTTTGAAAGTAAACTTAGTGTTCAAATGTATGAAAGATCTGAAGTATGTTGAAGTGGGATCTTTGTATGGATATTTGCGGTCGAGTCGAGTAATTCAAAATTTTCGGACAGTCTGTAGAAACAAACTGAGTGTTCCTGACGATGCGACAGCGATGTCAAACTGGTTCTTGCAGACGTAGAATCCAGATACTGTGTCTGAAATAATGGTAAAATATGACGGTCGCAACGCTAACAATGATCACTCCCGTGTTTCACGGCCAAAACTAGAGTACAAGAACAAAAGAAATTCTATGTAGTTGGATTTGATTGCATATGATTTGACCAATGACAACACACACACTTTCTCAATCGTTTTCATCTGTCCTTTTCTTTTAAAAGTCGCTACATGCAGTGTGATTGAATTCGTATGAGTTGCTCAACAAGGTATAACGAGATGGTTGTCTGATCATAAAAAAGAGATAGAGTTCATAGCCTCGAAATGAAATGGGCTATCAAAGATTGACCTTTCCTTGTTACGGTCTAGACTATTGGTCTTCGTCTTATAATACTAATAGTCTAGTTCATGTCCATACACTGTTTGATTTGTCGAAATTTCACCCCAACGCACCCACCCCTCTCTCTCTCTCTCTCATGCAATTACAAAAAAACGATAAGGAATTAACCTGGTCATTTCTTTCGACTGGTAACTTTTGATTCAATTTTTATGTGATATAATCATGTACATTAAATTCATACTTGTGACAATTTTGGTCATGATTTTTCCTCTTTGACCTTGATATTCAACATTTTCTATAAAAAAAACCTGTAGGCGGCATACATGGGGTGCCGGTGCGACACGAATGCCCCGCTGGTAATCATCATTGAACATATGTCCAAGCGCAATAACTCCTTCAATAAAACCAGAATTACACATCAAATATCTACGTTTACATTTAGATAGGGGCGTGCTCTTTAGCACTGATGTTAACAAAAGATCGAGATATTTGAACTTCGCCTAGAAAGACGATTGCAAGGCTACAACACTATATATGCTACTTTTAAAATGAGAAGTAGAACTTTTAAAAGGGACACTCAGAAAATAGAAATTGTGGTATAGAAATTGCAGTGTCCATGAAGCACTCAGCAGTTCTCTGGATAATTTTATGACCTTGACATATTTGTTCGACCTTTTTCTTAATACCAAGGATGTTCCATTACCCTTGAATTGTAAAGAAGAATTTATATTCTTTGTAACAAGATGGTTTAGGCTTTTTTTGTTGCTTATAATGACCTATTGCAAGCGATACATTTGTTCCCCAAACACTCTAGTTGCATGTATTCCGAAAGACCCCGTAATCTTGAAAATAAATAGACATTTTATGATTTTTAAAACATTTTCAAAATGTTCTCAAAATTTTAATGGATCCAAATGTCTATGATCTTTGATCCTGATCTTGAACATTATTCCTCTGTTGAGGACCTTCTACATGGAAAGTTTGAAGATCCTATGGTTTACAGTTCAGCCTATACTTGCAGCGTAAACATTTTGGTGCATGTATTACCCCCCCCCCCCTCTTTTTCCCCACTTCTACGTCGATAAATTTCTAAATTATTCTTTAAAAGATGATAAAACCATATATATTTTTAAAAGAAAATGTATTTATCATATCGAATAAGAAAATTTAAGAATGTTTCGGTCAAAACAAGAGCTTTTCTTGAATTTTAAAGTATTTCTACAAAAAAATGCTATTTTTAGCCCCAAAATGACCTTGATCTCTGACCTATTGAACCCAAAATAATTGGTGCTTATCTTTGGCCAATGGGCTATCAGTGAGTGAAGTTTCATTGATATCAGATCATAAATATAGGTAGTAGGGCACGAAAAGCAATTTTGGGGGGAAATTTTAAGAGTTATTTGCCCCTTATTAGAGAAAATGTCTATTATCTTAAAATTTAGCTCATTGACCTACCTTAATTTCTCAGTTTTTTAATAGAGCATGGTATTGGCCTTCATAATCATTAATTTATAAAAATATTTAATTACTTTTAGCAATGTATTTTTCAACATTTTTTTAATAGCTGTGAACAACATTCCCATGCATATATGAATTTATAGATACATAGTATTAATTATCTTGAAACCTGTCTCCTTGTTGATGATTGTAGTAAATTTCATTTTTCATATGAACTACTATTGTAACTCTCTAACTTAAAGTTAAAATGATAGTATGTTCGTTATTTATTCCTTTTTGTTTTGCTAAAAAATATATGACCATCTCAAATTTGACGATTCCCAGGTTTCATCACCTGCAGCAGACCCCCACTCATTTCAAAGGCGTATTTCTCAAAAAGTAGATCATTGACAAATACTTTGCAATTTATCACTGGAAAGTACAATGATAACTTTACAAAAAGAAAATAAAATTGGAGAAATTTAATTACTCTGTTCAGAGTAGCTGACATCCTTAAAGCAGTCAATGGGAACGAATATCAATTTGTAGTGAAAAAACCATCGATCCAGACCTCGCACACCTGTTTCTTGACGAAAGTGTAATTTCGGGCACTTAAGTATGTTATAAATCAATGCAAATTCTGGGGAAAAACACTAAGAAATTTTGTCGGTTTGAAAATTCTTGTGACACACTTTAAGAATTTATAATTTAACATGTACGGCAGTAATACAAGTATTTCGTGAGTGACATATTTTATAATAGTAATATTATGTGCGACTATATATATAATCATATGATTAAGTTTAGTTTATGTATATATTGATGTATGTATAAAACAGCATCTTCAATTTAAGAATACATTCCTGCATGGTGCAGCATAAGCAACACAGCCCCAAAATGACAAGGACCTCAATAAAGCCATCAATGAGGCAATTTCATATGCGAGAAAGAAAGTTAACAAAAAGGGAAGCAGTGACAAGTGATACAAAATAATAACCAAGAGTAACAATGTGGAAGTGTTTTTTTTTAACTCGGACAGGAATGTTTAATTATTTTTTTTTAGTTATATCACGATAATACCATACATGTACATTTTTATGAACCATATCATTTTTTCTTCCGTTTACTTTCTGAATCATTTCCCTCTCCCTGTATGAAAACATGGTAAATAAGGTCGGCTAGAAATATACAATATAAATTGTTACATGAAGAGTAATAAGGGCATTTCCATGTAATGACCTTTTACTGTAAAGCCTAGTTAAGCGACAGAAAAGTTTATTATATTGTATTGGTTTTGCTAATATTTATCAATAAGTGATCTTTAAAAGCAAACCCATTATTTCATCAAATAATTGTAAATCTTTCACGTTAAGATCTTCAGATGTGTAAGAAGATTTTAATTTGTTTATTATTGTAAAAGATTTAGAACTGAACTGAATGTTTAATATCTTTAAATGCAATTATCTTGAAGTTTATTTCAATTTTTTTTTATTTTGAAAAGTTATGATAATAGATGTAATTTTTTTTCAGATTTTGATTTAGTATTTCTTTGCACATTGTCAGGACAATCTATTAATAGAGCATTTTGAAATATTGAACGTCTGAACTTCAAAGCGTCATTTACTGATTATCACAATTACTGAAAATGAAGTATGTCCTTTTATTACCTTAGTTATGAAAAATCAATCAAATTATGATAGACCTGATATTATTATTTTAATAATTATTATTAAAATAATAATATCAGGTCTAAGTTGATGATTCTAGAAAAATGATAAATTGGTTAATTTGCAATTCTTGTATTCATGTTTATTCTTAAAATTGAGTTCTTAACTAGCTTAGATAAATATCTAGCTTAACCAACAGAAAGGTTTGTTTGGGTGTAAGTGGGATTTCGAAATAGTACTTTTTGCAAGTAAAGGTGTTATTATTTGAGGATTTGTCCGCTGGTGTGATGACAATGTTCTTGGGGGTATGTAAGCTCTGTGAAAATATCAGGGTCTTTAATTATAGACTCTAATCTGGTGTTCACAGTTGATTTTAATTGGTTCATTCTAGATAAAAGTAAACATCTGATGGATTTTATCCATTCGGAAAGGGTGTCGAGCTGTAAATCCTCTTTCTTTTCCAATTCAATTGATCAATACCTTTGTTTGCAATGTAAGCGTCTTCAAATTGAATAGCATCATTTATGAACAGATAAATTGGCAACGTGGACCAGACATGCACGTTTCGGGTACTTAACCCTCGTCAGTGATCCTCAAATCTAATCAATGTAATATGCCAAAAAAGTATGAAAGTTACTATGTCGAAAAAGCGTAATCTTACTTTAGTGAAAGGACGGTTTGTTATCTCATCTGATCTGACTGCTTGAAATAAACGAAAAGTAGAAATGTCCAAGATGACTGATTGTAGTCTGTATCATGGGGAACGTGTATCGGTAAATGTGAGGTCCTTCGTATGTTTGTAAATTTCGTGTAACTTCCGTAAAGGAACAGAGTATAATTTGGTACGAATATAATGCAGGCCTAGAGGGTCATTAAAAAATGGAACCAAGTCATCGAAGGAGAAACTATGTATCTCAGGCCTATTATATTTACGAATGCCATGACTTCGAGGTCTTCTTTGTGGTCTGTTAAATAAGCTAGTCACATTTACCGATTGACAACCGGGACTTGTTAAGTTTCCTATGCTGCTGATATCATCGTTGCATCCATGGGGCGCTGCTGTGTTAAGATTTTTTATCCAGAACTCTTCTCTTCTGCGACGGAAAGGTGTTCTCAAATTTGGATTCCTTGTGGGATGTTATATTTTCTCCAGGATTCTGACTCTTATAGATTAAACAGAATGATCGGCCTGGTCAAAATGTCGGGAAAGAAGTTAACACTTCCTGTATTATTTATTTTTGACCGATGTCCTGACATTCTTTTTCGGAGCTGACCTTTGGTTTCAACCACAAATCAAGCACTCTGTTCCGTACACATTAGATGTCATACAGTTTAGGTGTTCCAAACTATGAGTGTTAAATGTTTGTGAGGGGTCCATCGATGTTTAATTTTGTGCTCTATTATGAGTGCTGTTGAGATTATCGTCAGGATCTTTTTTAACTCATTTGTGTCACACTTATGCCCTCTGTGGTGTGGAGCTCGGAAAAAAAGTTCCCCGCGAGGGGTTTGACAGTAAGTGTTTTGAATATACTTCCCTGACATTGTCGACATAGCACTTTCAATACAGAATTATTGATAAATTTACAATTCCAAAAATTGTTTTTCAGCGTTACAGTTGCAAGAGGAAATACATACTCAACGAGGAGCGCCTTATTGAACTTTTCCAAAGTTGCCCACTATGTGCAGCATCCTCAATGCCAAATATCGAGTTAACCATGGGGTCCATGATTAATGTGAGTTAGAGTTGTGGTAAATATGGATAGGCCTGGGCCGATTCATCGATACATAACGATATCTTATTTCGCGATCAAAGTATCGATACATCCCGACGATACATTAGTTAAACTTTACAAAAATATGGATTTTTTGTTTGTTTTTCATACTAAAAACGATAATAATGTTTGAAGAAAAACAAATAAAAAGTTTGGATAAAGCTAGTGCAGAATAAACATAACATGTTAAATCAAAGAAATACTTGTATTATGAACGACAATACTATCAAAAGACTTCTTGAGAAGGTTTTAACAATTTGTTTAGTATCGCGATACAAATCGTATCGGATGTCAGGTATCGTGATACGTGTCGCCTCGGCTGGGTGCAGTATCGTCCAAGCCCTGTATGTGGACATACAATAATTTGGTACAGTCAGTCTGTGATTGGTAATATACGTGCAGCAATATTGTCAGCAGGTATGCTTTGGTGTCATTGCAAAGAAATGTTATGCTGTATAAATATCGAGTAATGAGGGTACATAAATTGTATATGACTATACAACTATATATCATTTTTACAGGCTCCCTTCCCAGCAAGATTTTGAGATTCCTGAACCATTTGAATATCGCAGCCATATCAGATGACACATACCATAACCACTAAAAGCATTTCCGTCAACAAGCTGTAGCCAGATATTGGACAAATTTCCAAATTTCTTATTTTTAAAAAATGAAGGAGAAAAATCACTTGAATGACTTTTAATTGGGTGTAGTGCCATACTAGCCAATCATGACTAGACTATCATGACCTGTATGCTAGGCTAACTTGGTCATTTTATTTTCAGAATGCACAAAAAACGAAGCCTGGCCCTTCGAACCAAGAAGAAGATGAGGCAGAAGAAGATGACCCTTATGAAGTCCTCAACAACATTCTCCAAGTGGCCCTTAGAAGGCCTCCCGGAATTAGAGGTTCCACAAGCCATAGGGGCACTGCAGCATTCCAGCAGTTACCAGACAAAGAGGTTGCCTGGACCACCCTTTTAAGGAGGCATTTACGTTTGGACGGACTAGATATGTTATGTTGTGGCAAAATTTTCAGAAGTGCAACAGCTGCCAAAAATCACATACAGGCCACTCATCCATCAGGAGTGGGGTATTCTGCCCCTGCAAAATTCGTTGACAAATAGAAAATAACTCTTTTGTGCAAGTTTAAAGGCTGCTGATACCGATAGTTCCCTTTGAAATACAGATTTAAATGAATTCCTCAAATATGGAAAAGACATTCTTCTGCTGCCAATTGTCAAATTGTTCAACAGAATCTTAACTTCAGAAAAACCGCTTGTGTTAGGGGGTGATTGAAGGGCTGAAATTAAGCAGAGTTTGAGAGTGCTTCCGAATAAAGATGAGGATTTTTTTTTAAATTGTCAATTCGGATATCTACAATGTCTACAATAACGCCTTTCCAGCCATTGAGATTGCGGTTCGACTCCTTCTCTCTTACACCACTTTCGTATATTAACTTGCAACGCCTCATTTAGCACTTCCCGATATTTAATGAAATCTATCTAAGAAGAAATCTATACGTTGGCCACTTCTTTAGAAGACTACAAAGCCTCGAACATTGAACAATAAAAAGGTCTCCAGTGATTATATGACCAGCTGGTTCGTAAAATATGCAGAGCAAGCGCATTTGTATGAAGTAGGACATTGTTGTATACAGTCAAAGTTCGACAACTTTTGTTTGTAATACATGCGCATTAATACATTGATTCCTGAATAAAAGAGTTCCGTAAATCGCACATGGCGTGTCAGTTGTTCTTGGACGATAGTCCACATAAAATCAACCTGCCAACACAACATGGTGTCAGAGTAGACGACCCATCCCATGAATTATAAAGAAGAAGGCCACGTAAGTCTGAAAACTCACCCAAAGACCTAAAATAATGGAGATTTGTGGAGTAACCCCTCCGAAAATGGACTGGGAAAGTACGAATCTGCCAGAAGCGTTCAAAAAATTTGAACAACACATAAAGCTTGTGTTCTCTGGGCCTCTTAAAGCCAAAGAGGAGGAGGAACAGGTTGCGTACGTCTTGCTTTGGATCGGGGAAAGAGGCAGGGACATCTACAATACGTTTACTCCGCCTGCTGGCGACGAAGCAAAGAAAATTCAGCCGTACTTGGACCTATTCCGTAAGTACGTACAGCCTAAGTCCAACCCTATATTCGGACGTTATAAATTCAACAATGAAGTTCAAGGCACAAAAACCTTCGACCAATTCGTAACACAATTGAAACTCCTGGCAAGAGACTGCAACTTTACGGAAGGCCAGAAGGACGAGATGATTCGTGATCGAATAGTCTTTGGCGTCACATCCGAGAAAGTTCGGGAGAAGCTAATAAATGTAGGTGAAGCACTTACGTTAGACAAAGCTGTCGAAATCGCTCAATCATATGAATACTCGCAACAGCAACTGAAGCAGATGATGGGAGACGCACACAAAAACGTACAAGCCGTTTCCAAATGGAAAGGAAAACCTCCAGGTAGCAGTCACCCTACCGCATCCAGTAAACCGTTATATCAACGTACACAGAATACAGATGCGCGTCCGAAAGAGTACCAAAATGCTAAACGTTCCAGATTCCGTCAAAATGGTGGAAACAAGGCCAAAGAAAAAGAAAAGAAAACCTGCGAAAGATGTGGCCGCAACCTCAAACCAACCGACAAGTGTCCAGCGATGGGTGAAATTTGTGTAAAGTGCAATAAGCCAAATCATTTCGCTGTAATGTGCAAAAGCAAAAATGTTCATGATGTAGAATTAGATATGTCACATGTATATTTACCTGTAGATGATGATTCAGATTATGATGTCTTTATTGATTCTGTTGAGTCAAAGTCACGTCACAAATTAGTTAATGATCAAGCCTTTGCACATGTTAAACTAGGAAATGCAAATGATTTCAAGTTTAAAGTAGACACAGGTTCACAAGTCAATATCTTACCTGAGAATCAATACGAGAAATATTTTGGTCAACATTATGCATTGAAGGAATCTGACCTTAATCTATATGCATACAATGGTCATTCATTATCACCATCTGGTTGTGTCACTATTCCATGTACACATAGCAACGTTACGACTATGCTTGAATTTCAGGTTATTGACACTAAGTCTTACCCCATCTTAGGACTCAGAGCTTGTTTAGATTTGAACTTAGTTAAGTTAACTTACAATGTCGAAGTGACAAATCGGACAGAGCCTCTCACAAAAGAGAAGGTTCTAAGGAACCACGTGTCTGTCTTCACAGGTATAGGCTTACTGTCAGGTGAATGCGATATAAAAACTGACCCAAATGTTCCCCCTGTGGTACATCCTCCACGCAAGGTCCCCATTGCAATAAAGGGCAAACTTGAGCAAGAGTTGCTCAATATGGAAAACCAAGGTATCATTTGCAAGGTATCTGAACCTACGAAATGGGTCAACTCCCTTGTAGTTGTTGAAAAACCACACTCTGGTAAGCTCAGAGTATGCTTAGACCCTCGTGACCTTAACAAGGCTATAATCAGACCTCACTACCCAGGCAAAACACTAGATGAAGTGTTGCCTCAGCTTTCCGAAGCTAAATATTTCACCAAACTTGATGCTAGGTCAGGCTACTGGACCATTAAGCTATCAGAAGCTTCATCTTATCTCACTACGTTCAATACCCCTTTTGGACGTTATCGCTTTCTAAGGCTCCCTTTCGGACTCAAGTCTTCACAAGACCGAGTTTCAGAGGAAAATGGATTAAGTGTTTGAAGGTCTACCCGGTGTCATAACTCTGGTTGATGACATTCTAGTATTTGGTCACACTCGTGAGGAACACGACCAAAACCTCACAGTAGCACTCAAACGTGCACTAGAGAAAGGTCTAAAGTTGAATAAAGACAAACTTGAAGTAGGTGTCAGCAAGGTCAAATATTTTGGTCACGTGCTAACAGATAAAGGTTTAGAGCCCGACCCTGACAAGGTCAAGGCCGTAATCAAAATAGAGGCACCCCAGAACAAATCTGAACTCGAGACAATACTCGGTATGATTACATACTTGGCCCGATTTGCACCAAACTTGGCAGAATTGACCTCTCCCATGCGAAGCCTATTACAGAAGAATTCTCAATTCATATGGGACTCAGCTCAGCAACCAGCTTGTGACAAGGTCAAAGAAGTTATCACAACTTCCCCAGTACTTGCATACTTTGATCATAATAAGCCCACCACAATTGTACGTTCTTCGAGACCTCTGGGTAATCGGAATAGTGGGAGGGTTGTGCGCACGTAATCCAGGATAACCACACCGTCTGCTACTGAAGAGGCAGATGGCCGTCCTAAGTCGGCACCGTTTGCCCATTGGTCTCGTTGGTTTATGTGTAGTCATTTGTGTTTTATGTTTTTCTGTGATTTGACGTTCATTGTCCTACTGCGTCTCTTTCTGTGCGTGTCATTTTTGTGTTTTACAGTGGGTGTTTTGGGAGGTTGCTGTTGATGCTGCAACTAGGTGTTGTTGGAGATCCCCTCCTTTCTTTCATTAAGTCAAATCAAGGTGTCATTTATCGTAGAAATCGCCGTTCTATCAACAAAACACATGAACTGAAGATGCCTGAGCCAGATTTCGCATTAAACTGGACCCCTACAATCCCCCAAACGTCCATACCTCAAAATGTAGATCAAGGTCATGCCCCAATACTAGAAACCAATTCTCCAAGGTCAAACAAAATTGTAAACCTACCAAATAAGGACACTGTACCCAATTCACCCCCAAGGTCAATTGCCCCAACAGGCAATCAAGGTCAACCCTACATCACCCGCTCCGGGAGAACCGTGAAACCGAAGGTAATAACCTCTTACTGATGTGTCAACTTTCATTATACATGTTTATTAGTTGTCAGTTACTTTTAGGTAAAAGTAGAAGTTCTAGTCATTTTGCTCAATACTCATATTATCTTTCATTTTTTTTCATTGATTTAATTAATACATAGAATTGAAAATATGAACATTCATGATATCATGCAGTTAATCAAAGACAATCAATCATAGACAATACTTAGCCTAGACTATGCACATCAAATTCTCATTCTCAATGTGTACCACAAATTCAAATATTGTATCTGTTCATAATTCCTCAGATTATATTAATTTACATGGAACTGTTAATCAAATATAAACACTTGTGAAATTTTTCATTTATTGAAAGAAAGGAGATGTTGTATACAGTCAAAGTTCGACAACTCTTGTTTGTAATACATGCGCATTAATACATTGATTCCTGAATAAAAGAGTTCCGTAAATCGCACATGGCGTGTCAGTTGTTCTTGGACGATAGTCCACATAAAATCAACCTGCCAACACAACAGACATGACTCATTAAGAAACAAAGGAGGGGATCTTTAACAACACCAGGTTGTAGCACCCACAGCAAAACCCCAAAACACCCAATGCAGACAAGCACAGAAAGAGACGCGTAAGGGACAAGGAACGTCAACGCATAACACAGAAAGATAAAACACAAAGGACTACACATAAACCAACGAGATCAATGTGCACATGACATCTTCTTTGAGCCCTGACCCCTAGGGTCTTAGAAAATGGATGTGGTCATTTTCTCCTTGAACTAAACGTTTGACCTTCTTTTCTTGGAATTAAAGAATCTGAACTTGGAGAGTGATGTATATATTGAAGAATTTGAAACATGAAGTATCAGAGAATCCTGACCAAACTGAATCATTAGCAGTTGTGAAATGTCTGAGATAGTCTACTAGCACGTCTAATGCTTAAGGTGCTGGAGAAAGATATTTTTCCTTTCATTCCTCAGTGAATGCTTGGGTTTTCCGCCAGTCATGCGGATGAATATTTTTGCAAAATATTCCGAGCTGGATTTACAAACGCCCCCCCCTCCCTAAAAACCAAATGGTTGCACATGTTTACAAGTGCTTATTTGCACATGGACAAGGGAGAGAAAATCATACGCATAAACAGGCGTACCGTTAGAATTATAAAATCATTAGTAACAAACTTGACCAAAATGTTTGCATTATTTGAATTTTTCTTCTTTTTTGTATAAAAATGGGAATTTTGGGAAAAAATTGTGCTGACGATAATAGTCTATAATTTCATTTTCGTTATTACAATCCCTCATTTTGAAATATGTTAAGGCAATTTTTTTAATAGATTGGTTTACGGATCCGCCGACCCGATTTTCTAAGGGTCCCGAAAAAAAATTAAATGAGTTCCAAAATATTTTTTTATTTCCGCCGAGCCGATATTGATCGTAAGTCCGAAAAAAAAAATTCGAGATCGATTTTCAATTCAGGATTCCAAAATGGCCGCGCCCATGTAGAAGAAGCACGGTTATGGGATCTCATTTTCTGCACGTCTCACTCTTTTGTAAGAGTAATACAGCGTTGAATTATAAAGCTCTGAAGGAGTTTAGTAAGTTAGACTCGGTGGGGACTTTAGTATCATATTTGGTCGAAGAGAAATGGCCCGACAAAAGTGTAGGAATAGTTTCGATGGCGACGTCAGATAAGTTGAATGGAGACTCAACATTCGTGGAGAAAGACACTCCTTGTACAGCACTCCATGACTTTGGGCAGCGATTTGTCATGGTAGAACTGCGTGATCGAGAGTCCCAAAGGTGCGAATCACCTCAGGCAAAGAAATCAAGATCAGCCTTTGATGTCCTGATGATGATGTCGAGGACTTACAATTGTTTACCTGACCATAGGTGTGTTGATACATATATTAATAATATTTAATAATTATAATAAAAGGTATACAACTTCGGAGCTGTCAATGCGTCTAATATGGAGTGTTTTGGGGTTTATCCTATTCTTATGTAATTGTGTGACGTCATGCCGACATCGAGAATATTAAATGGGCATTATTAAATAAAATATTAAAGTTTTGTTTCCCCTTTTCGTAAACACTGACTGCTGGTCCATAGACGTATGTTTTATGGAAGGAGGGGCAGTGATGTTGAAAAGTGTCAGTCCGAAAGATTTGACAGACAAAATTTTATTTGGACTAACAAAAGTTATATATTTCTACTACATATTTCAATGTCCAGACTAACAAAATAAATGACGATGTGTGCTAAAAGATTTCAACATCTCTGTGGAGGGGGAAGGCTACATTTAATACCTTTAATACAAATGTAGGTGCCCCCCTTCCTCACATAAAACATGTTCCTATGTACCATATAGTCAAACTGAAGTCGACATTGATTTGTATGAAAGCTTTGTTGAAATTTAATAGTTTCTGGCCGGTTTGCAAAGCAATTCGGGCATATGGATTGATGTTGTCCATCTGTTTGTCCATCTGACATCGACGTTTTGGTTAATTTTTGTATACACATCCTGAGCAGTATCTATCCTTCGGAGCTTGAAGTCAAAGAAACCACAGAGACAAATAATTCAGCATCCTATTTGGACATAATGTTGTCCTACGACACTGATGGTCACATGAACACCTCACTCTATGACAAACGTGACGACTTCAATTTCAGCATTACAAACTTTCCTTTTCTGAGTAGCAACATCCCTTCATCGCCTGCTTATGGCGTGTTCATATCTCAGTTGATACGCTATGCCAGAGCAAGTACCAAATATACGGATTTTGTTCTGAGAGCTAGGCGTCTTTCAGATAAGCTTCTCAGTCAGGGATATGTTTGTGACCGACTAACATCGTCACTGAGGAAGTTCTACGGTCGATATGGGGAACTCGTCATACACTATGATGTTCCACTCTCAAGAATGGTGGATGATATTCTGTCATAGACCATTTGAACCATCCAACCAAAGATTGTACTCTATATCTTCCAAAATGGAAGTAACCGGATGTGACAGTTCTACCGAATTGAAGCGACGGGTGTTGCATGCAAGCAGGAGATGCTTACTCTTCCTGGGCACCTGGTCTCACTCCCATATCGGGAGTTCGCTTCTTTTCATATGGTGGAGGTTTTTGTTTGTTTGCTTTGGTTCCTGTTTTGTCCTGATTTTGTATGCCTTCGGTTTCTGATTTTTGAATTATCGATTTTGTGCTGTATACAGGGATATGGTCATTATCCATATTTGTCATTTTTACCACTGTCCATGTGTCACTGCTGGTGGACAAATTGTCCCCGAGGGCACTTGTCGGGCAGTCTTTTGCTTCAATGGATAGTACACAAGAGACCTACAAAGTGGCTGGGGCGTCGCCCACTATAAAAAGGCCCCAACCTGTTGCGTCTACGGACACATACGCAACAGGTAACTTAGGTGTCCCTAGAATTAGTCTAAATGACATTAGAGACGAGACGTTTGTAGTGAGTAGTAACCATGAGTTTTGGTACAAACATGCAGATGGGTATATTAAAATCAAGCCCTGTAAGATTGAAGTGGTCGATATTCTAAAAGAGCACCAATTTTCACCAAGCGATTGCTCAGTTTCTAAGTGCGGCACGAAGAACTGCAAAACTTGTAACATCCTAATAACAGACACTTCATTCTCAAGTAATCTCACAAAACAAACATTTAACACGCATAGTTTTGAAAACCTTAACTGCATGACATCTAATGTTGTGTACGGAATAGAGTGCTCACTTTGTGGATTGATTTATGTGGGTGAAACCAAAGGTAAGCTCCGAACCAGAATGTCAGGACACCGGTCAAAAATAAATAATAAAGGAAGTCAACTCCTTTACCGACATTTTGACCAGGCCGATCATTCGGTTTTATCTATGAGAGTCAGAATCCTGGAGAAAATATATCACCCCACAAACAATCCCAATTTGAGCACCCCTTTCCGTCGCAACAGAGAAGAGTTCTGGATAAAAAATCTTAACACTGCAGCGCCCTATGGGTGCAACGATAACATCAGCACTATAGGAAACTTAACAAGTCCCGGTTGTCAATCGGTAAATGTGACTAGCTTATTCAACAGACAACAAAGAAGACCTCGAAGTCATGGCATTCGAAAATACAATAGGCCTGAGATACATAGTTTCTCCTTCGATGACTTGACTTCGAGGGGTTTGACAGTAAGTGTTTTGAATATTATTCCCTGACATTGTCGCCATAGCACTTTCTATATAGACGTGGCCTCGGACAGTGCATGTATTTTATATATTCTTTTCATTTTCGTGCATGAACATCGACGGCGGGTGCGGCATGCCAACAGGGGATGCTTACTCCTCCCGGGCACCTGATCCCACCTCTGGCTTGCTGGAGGTCCGTCGATGTTCAATTTGGTGCTCTATTGTGAGTGCTGTTGAGATTATCGTCAGGATCTTCTTTAACTCATTGGTTCCATTTTTGAATGAGCCTCTAGGCCTGCATTATATTCGTACCAAATTATACTCTGTTCCTTTACGGAAGTTGCACGAAATCTACGATTATACGAAGGACCTCACATATACCGATACACGTTCCCCAGAATACAGACTACAAGGAGTCATATTGGACATTTCTACTTTTCGTTTAATTCAAGCAGTTAGATCAGATAAATCAGAGGAGAAAACAAACCGCCCTTTCATTAAAGTAAGATTTGCAAACAAAGGTATTGATAACTTGAATCTTGGTCAAATTTTGAATCACAAAACTGTCACAGAAAAAATCCCACCATATTTCAAAAGAAAAGAAACTCCTTGTATTTCCTATAGCTACACACCAACAGTTGCATCTAAAATTTACAACTACAAACGATTCCTGCAGTGTATTGATTTAAGTAATCCCTCACTACATCCACTTCCCTGCGAATGTTCTTCATCGGATTTCAACTACTCTCCTTGCGGACATGTTATTACTGGTGACCTTAGTATAGTCAAGAACGACAAGTTGAGAGAATTGTTAAAAAAGGGTCCCAAATACAGAGAAAGTATGTCCTTTACATGGAACCAAAATGTCAAAATTATCATGGACTCTTGTGAGGAATATGCAAGACGTTGGGCAAAGAAAGAGGATGTACAGCTCGACACCCTTTCCGAATGGATAAAATCAATCAGAGGGTTACTTTTATCTAGAATTAACCGATTAAAATCAACTGTGAACACCAGATTCGTGTCTATATTTAAAGACCCTGATGTTATCACAGAGCTCACCTACCTCCAAGAACATTTTGTCATCACACCAGCGGACAAAGCCTCAAATAATTACACATTTACTTGCAAAAAGTACTATTTCGACAGTCTAGTTAAAGAGTTGGGTTTAAATTCGACACCTGGAAATCCCACTTACACCCCAACAAACCTTTCTGCCTCTGAAATAATAGATAACCACAAATCAGCTCTTACTTCCTTTGGCTTCGACACTACCAAATTAGATTTAGATTTACCATACTTGTACTGCATACCTAAAATGCATAAGAATCCGTACAAACAACGTTTCATCGCTGGTTCCTCAAAATGTTCTACCAAATCTGTATCGATCTTACTCACCAAAGTTTTATCTGAAATCAAATCTGGGCTTCAAAAATATTGTTCAACAGTGTATTCTCGCAGTGGTATCAACCAGATGTGGATTTTAAAGAATTCGAAGGAACTTTTAGAACATCTGAAATCCACTCATTTTAGTAGAGTCCATTCGATCAAAGCCTTTGATTTTTCGACACTTTACACTACAATTCCACATTCTAAATTGAAAGAAAGACTCGCAAAAATTATAAGTAATGCGTTTACAAGTAAGAACGGTAATCGCAAATACAAATTTATTGTTGTTAACTATGACAAAACCTACTTTGTAAAAGAAAAGTCCGATTCTGAAAATAAGTACACTGAGACAGACATTATTCAGATGTTAAACTTTCTGATCGACAACATTTTTGTGGTGTTTGGAGGAAAGGTCTTCCAGCAAATTGTCGGAATTCCAATGGGGACCAATTGTGCCCCACTCCTTGCCGACATTTTCCTTTACTCGTACGAAGCTGAATTCATTCAATCTTTGGTCTCTGAAGGGAAAAGATACTTAGCTTCTGACTTTAACTTCACTTACAGATACATAGACGATGTGTTGTCCATCAATAATCCAAAATTCGCGGATTACCTGAGCAGTATCTATCCTTCGGAGCTTGAAGTCAAAGAAACCACAGAGACAAATAATTCAGCATCCTATTTGGACATAATGTTGTCCTACGACACTGATGGTCACATGAACACCTCACTCTATGACAAACGTGACGACTTCAATTTCAGCATTACAAACTTTCCTTTTCTGAGTAGCAACATCCCTTCATCGCCTGCTTATGGCGTGTTCATATCTCAGTTGATACGCTATGCCAGAGCAAGTACCAAATATACGGATTTTGTTCTGAGAGCTAGGCGTCTTTCAGATAAGCTTCTCAGTCAGGGATATGTTTGTGACCGACTAACATCGTCACTGAGGAAGTTCTACGGTCGATATGGGGAACTCGTCATACACTATGATGTTCCACTCTCAAGAATGGTGGATGATATTCTGTCATAGACCATTTGAACCATCCAACCAAAGATTGTACTCTATATCTTCCAAAATGGAAGTAACCGGATGTGACAGTTCTACCGAATTGAAGCGACGGGTGTTGCATGCAAGCAGGAGATGCTTACTCTTCCTGGGCACCTGGTCTCACTCCCATATCGGGAGTTCGCTTCTTTTCATATGGTGGAGGTTTTTGTTTGTTTGCTTTGGTTCCTGTTTTGTCCTGATTTTGTATGCCTTCGGTTTCTGATTTTTGAATTATCGATTTTGTGCTGTATACAGGGATATGGTCATTATCCATATTTGTCATTTTTACCACTGTCCATGTGTCACTGCTGGTGGACAAATTGTCCCCGAGGGCACTTGTCGGGCAGTCTTTTGCTTCAATGGATAGTACACAAGAGACCTACAAAGTGGCTGGGGCGTCGCCCACTATAAAAAGGCCCCAACCTGTTGCGTCTACGGACACATACGCAACAGGTAACTTAGGTGTCCCTAGAATTAGTCTAAATGACATTAGAGACGAGACGTTTGTAGTGAGTAGTAACCATGAGTTTTGGTACAAACATGCAGATGGGTATATTAAAATCAAGCCCTGTAAGATTGAAGTGGTCGATATTCTAAAAGAGCACCAATTTTCACCAAGCGATTGCTCAGTTTCTAAGTGCGGCACGAAGAACTGCAAAACTTGTAACATCCTAATAACAGACACTTCATTCTCAAGTAATCTCACAAAACAAACATTTAACACGCATAGTTTTGAAAACCTTAACTGCATGACATCTAATGTTGTGTACGGAATAGAGTGCTCACTTTGTGGATTGATTTATGTGGGTGAAACCAAAGGTAAGCTCCGAACCAGAATGTCAGGACACCGGTCAAAAATAAATAATAAAGGAAGTCAACTCCTTTACCGACATTTTGACCAGGCCGATCATTCGGTTTTATCTATGAGAGTCAGAATCCTGGAGAAAATATATCACCCCACAAACAATCCCAATTTGAGCACCCCTTTCCGTCGCAACAGAGAAGAGTTCTGGATAAAAAATCTTAACACTGCAGCGCCCTATGGGTGCAACGATAACATCAGCACTATAGGAAACTTAACAAGTCCCGGTTGTCAATCGGTAAATGTGACTAGCTTATTCAACAGACAACAAAGAAGACCTCGAAGTCATGGCATTCGAAAATACAATAGGCCTGAGATACATAGTTTCTCCTTCGATGACTTGGTTCCATTTTTGAATGAGCCTCTAGGCCTGCATTATATTCGTACCAAATTATACTCTGTTCCTTTACGGAAGTTGCACGAAATCTACGATTATACGAAGGACCTCACATATACCGATACACGTTCCCCAGAATACAGACTACAAGGAGTCATATTGGACATTTCTACTTTTCGTTTAATTCAAGCAGTTAGATCAGATAAATCAGAGGAGAAAACAAACCGCCCTTTCATTAAAGTAAGATTTGCAAACAAAGGTATTGATAACTTGAATCTTGGTCAAATTTTGAATCACAAAACTGTCACAGAAAAAATCCCACCATATTTCAAAAGAAAAGAAACTCCTTGTATTTCCTATAGCTACACACCAACAGTTGCATCTAAAATTTACAACTACAAACGATTCCTGCAGTGTATTGATTTAAGTAATCCCTCACTACATCCACTTCCCTGCGAATGTTCTTCATCGGATTTCAACTACTCTCCTTGCGGACATGTTATTACTGGTGACCTTAGTATAGTCAAGAACGACAAGTTGAGAGAATTGTTAAAAAAGGGTCCCAAATACAGAGAAAGTATGTCCTTTACATGGAACCAAAATGTCAAAATTATCATGGACTCTTGTGAGGAATATGCAAGACGTTGGGCAAAGAAAGAGGATGTACAGCTCGACACCCTTTCCGAATGGATAAAATCAATCAGAGGGTTACTTTTATCTAGAATTAACCGATTAAAATCAACTGTGAACACCAGATTCGTGTCTATATTTAAAGACCCTGATGTTATCACAGAGCTCACCTACCTCCAAGAACATTTTGTCATCACACCAGCGGACAAAGCCTCAAATAATTACACATTTACTTGCAAAAAGTACTATTTCGACAGTCTAGTTAAAGAGTTGGGTTTAAATTCGACACCTGGAAATCCCACTTACACCCCAACAAACCTTTCTGCCTCTGAAATAATAGATAACCACAAATCAGCTCTTACTTCCTTTGGCTTCGACACTACCAAATTAGATTTAGATTTACCATACTTGTACTGCATACCTAAAATGCATAAGAATCCGTACAAACAACGTTTCATCGCTGGTTCCTCAAAATGTTCTACCAAATCTGTATCGATCTTACTCACCAAAGTTTTATCTGAAATCAAATCTGGGCTTCAAAAATATTGTTCAACAGTGTATTCTCGCAGTGGTATCAACCAGATGTGGATTTTAAAGAATTCGAAGGAACTTTTAGAACATCTGAAATCCACTCATTTTAGTAGAGTCCATTCGATCAAAGCCTTTGATTTTTCGACACTTTACACTACAATTCCACATTCTAAATTGAAAGAAAGACTCGCAAAAATTATAAGTAATGCGTTTACAAGTAAGAACGGTAATCGCAAATACAAATTTATTGTTGTTAACTATGACAAAACCTACTTTGTAAAAGAAAAGTCCGATTCTGAAAATAAGTACACTGAGACAGACATTATTCAGATGTTAAACTTTCTGATCGACAACATTTTTGTGGTGTTTGGAGGAAAGGTCTTCCAGCAAATTGTCGGAATTCCAATGGGGACCAATTGTGCCCCACTCCTTGCCGACATTTTCCTTTACTCGTACGAAGCTGAATTCATTCAATCTTTGGTCTCTGAAGGGAAAAGATACTTAGCTTCTGACTTTAACTTCACTTACAGATACATAGACGATGTGTTGTCCATCAATAATCCAAAATTCGCGGATTACCTGAGCAGTATCTATCCTTCGGAGCTTGAAGTCAAAGAAACCACAGAGACAAATAATTCAGCATCCTATTTGGACATAATGTTGTCCTACGACACTGATGGTCACATGAACACCTCACTCTATGACAAACGTGACGACTTCAATTTCAGCATTACAAACTTTCCTTTTCTGAGTAGCAACATCCCTTCATCGCCTGCTTATGGCGTGTTCATATCTCAGTTGATACGCTATGCCAGAGCAAGTACCAAATATACGGATTTTGTTCTGAGAGCTAGGCGTCTTTCAGATAAGCTTCTCAGTCAGGGATATGTTTGTGACCGACTAACATCGTCACTGAGGAAGTTCTACGGTCGATATGGGGAACTCGTCATACACTATGATGTTCCACTCTCAAGAATGGTGGATGATATTCTGTCATAGACCATTTGAACCATCCAACCAAAGATTGTACTCTATATCTTCCAAAATGGAAGTAACCGGATGTGACAGTTCTACCGAATTGAAGCGACGGGTGTTGCATGCAAGCAGGAGATGCTTACTCTTCCTGGGCACCTGGTCTCACTCCCATATCGGGAGTTCGCTTCTTTTCATATGGTGGAGGTTTTTGTTTGTTTGCTTTGGTTCCTGTTTTGTCCTGATTTTGTATGCCTTCGGTTTCTGATTTTTGAATTATCGATTTTGTGCTGTATACAGGGATATGGTCATTATCCATATTTGTCATCATTTTGATAGATTTATGAGTCGCCAAATGAGGACCAATTGAATAAGGTATTGAAAGCACAATTAAAACGTGATTATATCTATTAATATCTCTGCATTGTAATAGATTGCTTCTATGTACTCCTGTGTAGTTTTTTCTGTCAGATTTTAAATCAACGAACAGTCTGACATGTTGATTTTGATATATGTTTGTGTAACACAGACTGTATTTAACACCGACAAAAACAGAAGGTGAAGTCTGCTTAAAATTCACTTCTAAATTCTCTTGTGATTAAGAAAATCTGGATATTGGTGCTTGGCAAGTACTTTGCAATTTTAATATATCTTACACTGAATTGATTTTGTCATGTTCAAGATATTAAAATCTGACAGATTCTTCCTTTCAAAAATGTATCTGTGCTGGTGGAGTGGCTTTAATCAGTGTGTATTGTGTGGGTAATATCTTTTCTTTTCTACACAGTGATTAGTCAAGCTTTCCTTCTGAAGTCAACATTGCACTTGCAAAATTAAATTCTCTGAAATACTGCATATTCAACCAAAGCTTTGTATTAAACTGATTTCATTCAATTTGTGACACCAATCTTGACATTTTTATTAAAATTTGTGACAGGAGTCTGTATGTGTTGCATACTTGTAAATTGCTGGCTGCTATCCATCTGTCTGTCTATCTGTCACATTTTACCAACATAGAGAAAAAATTCAATATAAATATAAAAGCATTCATACTCAGATCGTGTTCTCTCATTTCTCTCAAGATTTGAGATTTTTAGACTGTCCAGCCTTTTTGTGCTATACTTTGTACGAAGTACACATACACATACCTTTTCAAAGACAAATCATTATTTTCTAGATCAAAGTCAAGATAGTCAGATATATTAATGAAAATAACACTTTAACAATATTTAATACAGACAAAATACCGGTATTTCAGGAATCCAGTTCACGCAAAGGGCAGGATGTACAACAGGGTAATAGACGTACTAAAACAACACGATATTGGATTCACTAGGTTCCAGCTGCCTACAACTGGCCAGACGGTAGTCAAAACCATCACCAATGCACTGTGGTACATTGACCCCCATGTGGAAAAGCTAACTAGTCGAGCAGTTCACATTCCCAGTATATTCACTGAATTCAGAGGATACAACGACTGGAAGGCTCAAAAGAAGAAGGAGCCAGTGGTATGCTATTTCGAATGAGTGTTTATCAAAATTCAAATGATGGGGACTATTTAAAAACGGATGCTTGTATTTCCCTGTATAAGCACTGAGGTCATGTGATCTAAATTAAACAATCAAAAAAGAGGAGTTTTGGGGGTAATTTCGTAGCAAAGCATAAATATATGGATTGAATAACACTTTATTCGTATTCATTGGGATATAAAGTGAAGTGGGCTCACGTGTAAATTTTTGACAAGCGCTTTGACGTGACCCGCTTCACTTTATATCCCAATCAATACCAAAAAAGTGTCTTTCAATTCATAAAAATATCTATGGTGTTACACTATTCATACATGTATTTGGTTGATTATTCTTGTGACAATTACATACAGTCACCTTCACATTTACATTACACATGTAATTCTTCTGCAACAGACATATCTATTCACTCTTCAATTTGTTGTTTTTCAGTGCACCCACTCAGAATTGTCTCAACATGTTGGTGAGCTGTCCAATATGCTGATGCTACCCTGGTTTGGTCTACGACAGTTCCGGTTATTCCAAGCTGATGTCAAGAAGTTCCTTGACGGATTGAAAAAGTATCTTGATTTCCTTGAGCAGCAACAGATGAGAACTGACCGGCAGCACAAATCGACCGAACCTGTGAGATCAGTGAATGATAATTGGTCTGTAACTATATTAGAGAAATCTTCAGATTACGCAAGATATAGTGATGTTGCTAAAACTTTGCTAGAAATGGATACATACGAGTATTTGTGGCTACACGATTATGAGCCAGAAGACCGCTATGACCGCAGGGTTTGGTATGACAATTTCTGTCTGCCGTTTCCAGTAAAATTGTACACTCACAGGGTTGGGAACTTCACATTTGTATGGAAAATTCCTGAAAATGTCACAGAAAGGGACGATGCGAATGATATCTCTGTTTTTGGGGAAATCAGAGAACATTTGCCGGTATATTCAACACGAGCTATGAGGAGACTTTTTATAGATCGTTATACTAGAAAGATAGGAGTGAAATCAGCTGTTCTTAGAGATATGTACAAATACATAACAAGCGATGCATCAGCTGCAGAGACAACTGCACAAAGTGAAGTTGATAACAGATTTCTGACGTTCATCTTAGAAGCTGATGATCCAGACCTGTTTTATGACTTGCGTGTAAATAATGGCAGACCGTGTGATGAACGCTTAAATCCATTTTGGGATGCAGTTAAAAAGTATGTAGAAAATGAATCTGTTGTGCATGAACGGCGACATGGCCAGCACACGTATATGCCGATTGCACAAGTTTTGAAGACCTTACCCCCAGACACCCGTGCACCTTCCGTGTCTTGGCTACGAATGAACTTCTGGCCCTCAAATCCCTACAGTAAAACTGCATCAAGCTACACAGGACGATTTGAAGTCAAGTATGCAGTACAGCAGAGATTGCTTAGAGCTACACACCCAGACAGCCAGTACGCATTTTACCTGTTTATGATGATGAAAGCCATGGCAGTGAAATTCAGTGATAATGCCCGAATGATATGCGTGGATGATAAAGCGATTGTCCCCACTGGTGAACCCAACAAGCCTGTATCAACAGCAGTAAGAGCCAACAGTCGCTCCCTAGCACCAGCAAATGCCTGTCTAGCAGCTTTAGACCACGACTTCCACATACATGGGGCTGTGCCATCTGTGTTGTTCGATGTTGAAATTCCCGAGGATCCTAAAGACAGCTTCTATCATGGAGAAATTCATGTTACAGTCAAAGATTAGGTGTTTCAACCCTCCTCGGCACTGAGACACACTGTAGAAATCATAAAAATTTTGAGATCGTTTGCATCTATTGATGATGTAGCCCTTTCCCAAGCCATTCTCTTCATGTATTCTGATGGAGGCCCTGATCACCGCTCGACTTACTGGACTGTGCAAGTTGCATATATTTTGCTCTTCATTGCTCTTGACCTGGACCTTCTTGTTACAGCGAGAACAGCACCATCCCACAGCTACAGAAACCCTGCCGAACGTTGCATGAGTATTTTGAACTTGGCACTTCAGAACGTAGCGTTGGAACGCAAGGCAATGTCAGATGACCAAGAATTTAGGGTGAAATCATTATCAACTATGAAAAAAAGGAGGGATCTTGCAAAAAAGGAGCCAAATATGAAGGAAGCAATGGTATCTTCAGTGGAGCCAGTCATTGCCTTGCTGACACAGCGATTTGGGAGGTTGAAGTATCAGGGCGAGGATGTCAAAGTCCAAGATGCAGCGAGCGAAGATGAAATCTCCACGATATCATCTGCATTAGACCTATTCAGGGACCCTGAGGCAGAAGATCCGCTGACTTTGGAAGACATAGCAGACAGGAAAAACATTAAGAAGTTTCCCAGGCTGGAAAAGTTCATGGAGGAACACTGCAGAGCTAGGCACTTTTCTTTTCAGGTAATTCATACAAGTACCTGCGTGTACAGATCAAAGTATCGATATAGTTCAAATTTTAGTACGAAGCTTCTGACATGTCTACAAAAAACATATGACCTAAAATCTGCTGTCATGTTTGGACTTTTAGGGCATCACTTTTAAACCGCTATTTTGGCTAAGGATCACTGATGAGGGTTCCGTATCTAAATTGTGTATATGGTCCATATTGTTAATTAAATCTAATTGAAATGGTGTATACATCTTTGTAGAAGTCTCTTTTTATAATTAAACAGTCCATACGTTATTTCTGAAGGTCAAGAAGTGTGGTCTGGATAGCTGTTTTTACTGTGTCATGAATCCACCTCGCCTGAGTGAGGAGACCTTCAGAACCCTTCATTGGTTGCCCGACCCAGTTGCAGAAGATGACGGAAGCGCATACAAGACCTTTGATGACTTATATGGGACAGAGACTACAGATAAAGACAGACCCAGCCTCAAGGAGCACTGTTCCCCAACTGAGAGAGATAAAAAACTAAAGGGAATCCACACAGCAGGTATTTGAAGAAAAAACTACAGTAGTTTTACATAAATACTGCGGGGTATTGTTACCTACTCTTAAGAAAACAGTATTTTTATGTCACCTGCGCTCAGCAGAGTGACTGAAAGGGATCACTTTGTCTGGCATCTGTCTGTCCGTCCATCTGTGTCTGTACGGTAGTCATACTTTATTGGTAGTCAAACTTTACTATCAGAGGTACCACAGACAACATATGTGTTCTTTGAACATTCTAGTAAATATTTTTGAGTAATATGACCCACTTTGAACAAACACGTGTCTGCCATCGTGAATTAAATACAGTGTTAAAACCTTCTCCAATATTTTCTCTTTCCTCTGTTTAATACCAACCAGAACATTTGCATTGTACTATTTGTAGCATCGGCCAGAGCAGTGATCATCTGTTCTGAATGCGGCAAACGGAGGGTGGTATATTCTAAGAAGAGACTTGCAAGAGAAGAGCTGAGGGCCCTTGACGTTTTCCAGGAGCAGCTAGTGTATACATGTGGTTCTCAACTATTCCCTGGACAGTACGCTGAAACCATAGTGGTGAAAGAGGGACAGAATTGTCAGTCACCCATTGAAACAACATACTATTCTTGTAAGTATTTTAAGTAAAGGCCAGGTAGGCAGGAGATGCTAACTCTTCCCGGACACCAGGTTGGTCTCTAGTTAGATACCATTTACATGTGAAAGAAGGGCAAAACTGTATTATTAAAAGACGCCTATGGAAACCAGTGTAAGCCAGGTAAACAGGGGATGCTAACTCCTCCCGAGCACCGCGTCTCATCTCTAGTTTCCAGGGGTCCATGGATGTTCACGGAATTATTCTATTATTGGTGTCACAGTGATAGTGTTACAGCTCTGTGTGGCATTCCAGCAGGAACGCTTACTCCTCTCGACACCTGGTTCCGTCACTTTTGGGATTTGCATATGTTCTATTTGTTGAGACCAATTTTTTCCCAAATTTTTCTTGATTTTCCGAACTTTACACTTCGAAAATCCTTTGGTACTTTCTCTGAATTTTACTTAACAGTAAATCTGAGTTTCAAATTGTGAAACTAATTAACCAGTCTCTTATATATTTTCTCTTGCAGCAGTCACAGTACAATTTGAAGAGAGATGTTTCTTTTGTGGGGACACGGACATTTAAACTGGACAGGATATACAGGACCTCAAAGCTCAGTACTCCATTGTTCGTCCCATTTGCTCTGGATGTAAGACTGCAGGAAAAGAGCCAGCGAGGAGAAATGCCCTCAAAGTTGGGAAAAAAAACTGACTGATTGTGTGTCTGAATATAAATTTCTAATAGATGGAGAATAAAATCTGAGATATGTTGTATTGTTATTATGAAGCGTTACTCCTCCGGACACCTGGTCCTGTCCCATTCGGGACTTGCATTTGTTCTTATGTTGAGGCCATTCTCTTCTGAACTTGTCATGTCTCCGGACTTTGAATTTTGATCATCCCTCGATACTTCAATTTTGATGCACATACCGAAGATATACTGGAATTACTTTGTCTATCCTCTTTGTATATCAGACTATTAGGTAGAAAAGCTATGGCAGTATATTTTATACAACAAGCAGCATGTTTCATATAAAGATCAAAAATATCAAATTTTTATGATGCTGGTGCTTAGCGAAGTGTTGTATACTCATAGGGATAATTTTGTCTGTCTGTCCATCTGTTTGAAGTAACACTACAGACAACTCTGTCTGTCTATGTTTTCCTATAACAGATGTATAAAAAGACCAGTATATCATTGGTAAATGATATAGTGTGAAAAACATTTGGAAAATTACAGTTTCGTTAATTTTGAAAGGTTGCATGTGATTTTATCGTTTTTTTTTTTATTCCGACCTACCGACCTGATTTCAAAACATAAAAATCCGTAAACCAATTTAAAAAAAAATGCCTTATAAATACCAGGTACAGGTTAGTAGAAGTTACGCCACCCTGTCTGACTCCCTGCAAGACAGGAAACCATCTAGATTGAGTAAAATTGACAACGACTGCGCTATTGGTATCCGTGGGAGAATCACAAATAAGAGTCCATAACCTCCCAGAAACACCCAGTTTATACAATTTTACAAGCAAGCCATTACGCCACACTGTATCAAATGCTTTCCTCGTGTCTAAAAAGCAAGTATATACGTTACTGCCGTTTTCATTATTATGAAGAATAGTTCCTTGTGCAATGAAAGAAGCTGTCAAACATCCCAACTGCGCACGAAAACCCTGTTGTTGCGCATGCGGAAAGCTATCGTCAGTAGCAAGCTCCATACGTTCCTTGAGAATATACTCAAAAATTTTCAACATAGAAGAAAGGAGTGCAACAGGCCGATAGTTATTACATGAACGTTTATCATTCGACCCCCCTTTTTGAATTGGTACAATTATTCCTTTCTTCCATGATGTGGGTATTTTACCAATTTTGATTATTGCTCTAAAGAGGGCCGATAGATAGTCAATAGCAGTCTTTCCGCCATATTTCAGGTGCTCATTTGCAATTTTGTCGTCACCTGGCGCCTTACGTAATTTCAAATTTCGTAATGCTTTCGAGACGTCATCTATCGTTATGTCACCTCCGTGAAAATGGTCGTCGTTAAAACAACGGTATTTTATCTCTTTCAGAGCATTACCCATGTTGTCCAGGATATAGAAGATGTACTATCTCTAAAAGATGTGTACTGTTAGATTGGTGTTGTGACGGGAACATAGTTTGCGGACTTGGTGATACTAGAGATGAATCAAATGATTGCGGTTTCTTACGCTTTCTTTCCTTTTTCTTTTCTTTTATGCAAGAGAAGTACCAAAATGTTAAGAAGTCAAAGTTTTAGGGGGATATGGCATATTTTTTGGAAGTCTTCATTAAAAAAGGCAATTTGTACACCCATGAACGAAGTAAGGATCAGTTGACCATGAGGAGTTAGAATTCATGACTGCATACAAAACCCGCCATAAAAACAAATACAAACGTCTTTAAATTCAATAGCATCATTTAAAACCTGATAAATTTACAGCATGGACCAGACATGCACGTTTCGGGTACTAAGCCCTCGTCAGTGATCCTCAGTCTAAACAATGTCATATGGCCAAAAGTATGAAAATTGTTGTCAGATCCGGTTCTGCCTAAAAAGTTAAAACATTTAAAGATGCTTGCGAAGGGTTTGACAGTAAATGTTTTGAATACTTTTCCCTGACATGATCGCCATAGCACTTCGACATATACATAACCTCAGACAATGCATGTATTCAAGATCTTGTTTTAATTTTCGTGCGTTAACACAAGCGGCGGCTTGTGAAACAGGTAACGGCGTTAGAATCCCTGACTGCATACAAATTAGGTAAAGAAGAACTTGACGATAATCTCAACAGCACTCACAATAGAGCACCAACTGGAGCATCGACGGACCCCAAGCTGGCTAGAGATGGGACCAGGTGCAAAACCCGCCATCTTCCCCCTGGTGTCACTCCTAACCGGGAGTTCGCTTCTTTTCATATGGAGGAGGTTTTTCTTATTTTGCTTTGGTGCTGCTTTATCCTGATTGTGTATACATACGGTTTGTGGTTTCCTGAATTATCGATTTTGTACTGTGTATTGGGATATGGTCATTGTCCATATTTGTCACATATGAAACTACTACATCAACGGTAGGCAAAAGAAAGAAAAGAATCTTAATTGAAAACAAAATTTTAGGTAATGTAGCCAAAATATAAAAAAGCCTAAGTCGTACCCTAAATTAGATCAAAGATTTCTGCCAAAAATGTGCAAAAACGAAATTGACAAATTCGGTAATCAAATAACCGAAAAGGTATGTATAAGAAGGCGAAAATTCCCGGCAAAATGTCGCCGAGAACAAAGAAAAAACGCGCGAAATTAAAATTGACACAAAGAAAATATGGACAAATAATACCAATTCAAATCTGCACTTCACGGACGTTCGACTATCCTACCGGCGACGTCAATATTGTGAAGTGCAAAAACTAAAATGTACGATATTAGCCAAGTATTTAGCTAAATGATACTTAGCTATCTATGAGCTGTATAACTTCAGAGGTACGGCAAACACGTCTGTACAATCCAAAGGTAACAATACAACTGAACTAATAATCACCTGGTTGTGACGTAGTACAGGTAAAAATAAGACCCCGATCCCATTTAATTACACTACAATACATCTATGTTTGTTTAACGAGGCTGTGTACAATTAGAAAAAAATTGATGACGGTGAAATTTCAATTTCTCTTTTTCTTAAAATGATATTTGAAGTACAACAAATAAACTATTTACAAGACAACAGCTGACAGTATTATCTTCGTTGAAGAATACAGAAATCTTGGTAAACGCTAGTTTTTCCGAGGTTTGGTGACCTCCCTTTTCTTCCTCTCTTTTCTTTGCAACATACTCTCGCTATATCTGAAAGGCCCTGTGGTTGAAAGGAAAAAATGTTTATGTACACCCCGTCACATCAAGCGTCACCCAATTTTGGCCTCTAATAGTTTATGAGGCACAGTTGGGATACGGGAGGCCGATACTTATTCTTGTTTAATCTGTAAATTATCTGACTACATGTACACAAGATGAGAAATAAAATACGGCATAAGCCGTCTTAAATAAACTCGACTTGTTTAGCTGAAATGACTTAAGTTGAGCTCGTTACCCGATAATTTCAATGGAAACTGAGGAGCTTCTTTAATTTTTGTCTAGCGCAACCTCAGTTTCAAATGCGTCCTTCATAAAGTGTGTGGGAAAAATCGGCGATCCAGAGCTCGTTGTATATCTTTTGATTATCGGTGTATTTTCCATTGCCAGTCCAAAAATAACGCATGTGCATTGAGATGAAACATACATCTGTTGATTCCTACCCGAACATGTGAAAAATAATCCATTTCCGTGTTTTATCTACCGATTGTACACTCTGCAGTCTCCGCCATGATTCTACTATATTTGTACCACGTTATCAGCATTCTGAGGCCCCATAAGGGTTAATACCTATGTTTTAAAGTAATCGGCTGTTCCAGGCGGTAAATACGATTTAAATCATTGTTTTATTTTTTTCTGTTTAATCTTTTAACTTTTGTTAGCAGAATAGAAATCATTTTAGGCGAAATGAAGAAAGAATAAATAATATTATTAATTAAGAGAAAAAAGAGGGGATTATTTCTAGTGCTATTTTTCCCCAGCTTAAAACGGGAATTTAATTAAAATAAAGATGATTCTTTGTTATAATAATTAATTTATTTTCTTTTAATATAGATTACTGACTTTCTGAGAAAAAAATGTTAAAACCAATCCCCTTTTCAGAATGAATAAAACAATCCCCCCTTTTTTTTTTCTTTTCATCAATCAAATAAAACAAAAAACAACCCCCCCCAAAAAAAAAAAATAAATAAAAAACAAAACAAAACACCAAAAAAAAAAAAAAAAAAACACAAAACACACACACCAAAAAAAAAAAAAAAAAAACGCACAGGGAGTTGAATTTATGAAAAAAAGTTCCAATACCCCGTTTCATAATCAATTTGTCATGAATCATGATAATGAATAAAAAAAAAACTTTCTTTCTTTCTGAAGGAATACACCATACAAATTCGAGCAATAATCTATTTTAAATGGAAAATAATATATATATATATATATCATAGAATCATTTTAAATAAATTCCTGTTTTAAGCTGGGAAAAAAACACAAGAAATGATCCCCTCTTTTTATTTCTTTAATTAAATGATATGATTTATTCTTTCTTCATTTCGCCTGAAATGATTTCCATTCTGTTGGAAAAAAAATAAAAGATTTAAACAGAAAAAATAAAACAATGATTAAAATCGTATTTACCGCCTGAAACAGCTGATTACTTAAAACATAGGTATTAACCCTTATTGGGCCTCAAAATGCTGATCACGTGGTACAAATATCGTAGAATCATGGCAGAGAGTACAATCGGTAGATGAAACACGGAAGAATCATGGTTTAAATGGATTATTTTTCACATGTTCGGGTAGGAATCAACAGATGTATGTTTCATCTCAATGCACATGCGTTATTTTTGGACTGGCAATAGAAAATATACAGATAATCAAAAGATATACAACGAGCTCTGGATCGCCGATTGTTCCAACACACTTTATGAAGGACGAATTTGAAACTAAGGTTGCGCTAGAGAAAAATTAAAGAAGCTCCTCGGTTTCCTTTGAAATTAGTTACCCGACCATTTCATCCGGGAGGGACTGCACTTTTTGGAAATCATATTTTGGTTAAGGGGTATCGACAAAATTTTATCGGCCATATTGGATTTGACGTGAAGCATACTTGAAAATATGTCGTTCTGCAGATTTAAGACTCCAATTTTAACCATTTTAATACTAAGTTTTCTTTGCATCAACATCGTCATTTTCCCATCATTTTAAACAAAAACTGCATCAATATTTTACATGACAACCATTTGAACTTAGTGCATCGAACTGCGCAGCTACAGGTTTGAAGGATTCACGATTAATACTATAACCTACCTTAAACGTTACTATCATCATTTGTCTACAAACATTTGTCCTCCAATTTTGATCATACTTTCTCAAAATACCGGGTATCTTCATTTTACACACAAGGGCTAGTAGCCATATCAACATAGAAATGAATCCAGGGGCGGATCCCCGGAATGTTGCACATTTGTAATTTGTCACCTATAATCCACATGACTATCCCACTTTTCTTATATATATATATCATGTAAATAAGTAATTGAACCGCAAACAGTCGAACTTCTAGTGAATTACCCCAGGCACTTAAAAATCGTTTATTTTTTCTATCTATGTTGGCACTTGAAAATGGCTACCTGTAAAAACTCGTGTTCGAAAAGACACCGTGTTGTATTAACAAGAGATTTATATGATAATGAGACCTTGTACTCAAAATCGAAGGAAAAATGGTTGCAGATATAGTATCAATGTAATGTTTCAGGTAAGTTATAGTATTATTCATAAATTCTTCTGAGGTGCAGCTGTGCAGTTCGGTGCTTGAATTAAAAAAAAGTTTCTAATGTTAAAATCTTAATGTAATCAGACATTTCAATGTTCAACATGAAGTAGTTATAATTCGTGCTTACAATTTAATCTGTCACGACAATGTACATAAAATCACCCGACTGTAACAACGTTTACATAGAAAAGAAACCGAAAGTAAAACAGCCTAGCGTACGTGACACTGTAACTGACCTTGACCAGAATATCGATCTGCAACCTCAGCAGTATTTAATAATCAATCATAACAAAATAAAAACATTTTACTTGTGCTAACATTATCATTACATTCTAAAAACATGATTAAACAATAATTACTTACTCTATAAGGAGTAAAACGTGCATAAAAGGTTTGCATAAACTTCAGATGTGTACTGCCTTGCAGTGTGTCTAGACATGTCTTCAAATACACAAACAGGAAATACCAGTAACTAAAAATTACACCCTACAATACCATACATGCATTACGGGGAAAGAAAGGTAATTCTATCCACATTACACTCCCCGCCTGATTACATCACCGATAAATAAAATCAAAGTATAAATTACAAAAGATCTCAAAAAGTACTCCTTGTACAACAATGATCAGATCATACAATGGATAAAAGTATGACAGTCTGACAAAAGAGTATTATACATGTCACCCTAATAAATTATGCTGAGACTATCGGAACAACTTCGGATATCAGTCTCGTGTACACACACTGTTTACCGTCTTTAATCACACGAGTTTCTAACTTCCGCACAAGTCCGTCATCACTGGGAAAAACGCGAGTAATGAGACCAGTTGGCCAGTCATTTCGGGCAGTTTCTTTGTCCCTAAGAAGAATCACATCACCAACCTTCAAGTTCTCTGTCACAGTATGCCACTTCGATCGCGGTTGTAAAATTGATAAAAATTCACCTTTCCAGCGCTTCCAGAATGTATTGGCCATCACGTGCACCATTTTCCACTGAGAGCGATAGATATCGGGGACATCCAAATCTTGGAATGTTGTCGGAATTTCGCTTGCCTTTTGAGTGAGTAGCATTTGTGGCGAAAGAACAAAAGGTGAGTCACTGTCTGTGGCACACGCCCTTTTTTTCTAACATGGTATCAATTGAAAGTCACCATAAGGATTCTTACAACTATATATGAATTCCCTACAAAGAAAGACCAAGTTTAGATCAAGGCCATCATTTATGGTCCTTTCTCTCAAACTATCGTAAACTCTGAAAATGCATTTACATGTATTTGATAATTTACATTTATACTACCTGGTGAGTGTCACTGCTGGTGGACCAGGAGTCCCCGAGGGCACATGTAGCCAAGTTCGATCAATTTCGGTTGATCGTTTCTTCAACGTATTCTAAATTTCTGTTATCAAAATTTCTTGAAATTTCTAAAAAGTGGGTCCTGTAGCATCATATCCCACCCATCCTGCTACGTCTTTCGGTACACTTTTTCGACATAGTAACTTTCATACTTTTTTGGCATATTACATTGTTTAGATTTAGGATCACTGATGAGGGTTATGTACCCGAAAGGTGCATGTCTGGTCCACGTTGCCAATTTATCTATTCTTAAATGGTGCTATTCAATTTGAAGACGTTTACATTGCACGTTGGATTGTTACTTGTAGTTGACGTATTTGACAAAGAAGCGATATGCCTCTTCTTCCTTGTGCCTTTTATTGGAACCCTATTCCGAGAAAATTGTGTGGAACGTATGTAGCAGGGACGTCACATTTAAAGATTTCCTCTGGGTGAACAAATGCCGGATGTTTGGTTTGGATTCAAGTAACTTCAACAGGAAGGAAATTTTCAGGTAAGAACATTTACTTTATAAAACGCCACACATGCATCTGTTTGCCCAAATTTTTCATTCTTTTTCTGTTGAATTGCTGTACAGCTGATAAACCTTATCCGAAATTAATGGAAAAGAAAATCAATAACATACGTACTGTTTCACTTGGTGCATGTCGTATGATTGATGGAAAGCATCAAGTATAAGTAATAGTTCAATTGAATTATTGATTTTCATAATTTTCACAACCACAATAGACTCCTGTCCCTCTAATATTTTATCCTATATCAGACAATGTTTTTAAGATAATTGACTTTGGAAATCAACATATAAATGTGGAACGAGTACAAGTCTGAAACCAGATATTGACATTAAGGTGGATATCGAGAAACTCTTCGGTAATTACTTTTTCATATTCCTTATTTTCTTCTTGATAGGGTACAAGAATGTGAAATCATAAATGCTGTCAAGATTTTGCTATAGGCGAATAGATCACTTGCCGATCTTTATAACAGAGATCTAAATGTCCGAGGTGAACACTTTTGCCAATATTTTTTTCATTGTTACTCTAGAATAAAATTGCGTCAGTAATTATGACGTCATAATGAAAACAACACCAAAATATTTCAACTCTGACATTTCGGGCTCCATTTTGAAAGACGGAAACTTGTCTATTCATATATAACTCTGTCTGACGAACAAACGCGTGTATAGAGTTTCTTATTTTGTATCTATATACCTGGAGTACGCCTGTCTTGAGGCCAGAACGGAACTGGCGAACATGTTCCTGTTGCGGTTGTGTTGTCACATGTAGGAGGTGTTCTGGTATATCCGCACCTTGCAAAATTCCTATCCCTGTCGAACCGAAAAATTAATACTATAATAACTAGAGTGTTCAACAACACAAAAGTCGCTTGCCATAAAGTTTGTTCCTTAATTTGTTACCTTGAATTAGAAATGACCTTAACCTTCAACAAACGCTGACCTGAAACCTTTGGCCCAGGTGAGCGAAAATGAGTATGTGTGCAAACATATACATACATTATTGTTATAATTGCCTTTAAAGGGAACATTTCAAAACTTTTCAATACAACAATGCATCAAACAAATCATCGGGTTTTTCTTTTTAACTTCTCCTTGTACGTGTATTTGGTCGAAAATAAAATATTTTACTAGGTGATTGACACGTACATTTTGAAATATAGTTTGAACTCACCGACGGCCATGCCAGCATAAAAAAATGGTGCTTCCCAATTGCATCTTCGTTTATTTATAGGATGACATCCCCTTGATGAGTAACTAGAAAGCGATCCTGGATTTCCTGCATTAAGGTGTATTGCGGGTCAAATTTGTATTGCGATATTTGGGAAAATATCGAGATATATTGCAATATTTTATAAAAACGAGATTCCTATGATTTTCATTTTCCAACCTCAATTTTTAAAAATTTTATACAAAAAAAAAAGTGTGAGATGGACATGACGTGCAAACAAATTTGACAGTCCTTCCATATCATTCGAAATCAATCAATCATTATCATATTGCTGTTGGTGCTGCAACTAGGTGTTGTTGGAGATCCCCTCCTTTCTTTCATGCATGAATATCCGGTTGAAAAAGTTACTTTTCTCCTTGACATGTGCAATGTGTTGACGTACGTATTTTAAAAGTCGAACAAATTGGTATCTAAAGTATTGAATTAGTTGTGTTTAAAAGTGGCAATTCAGAAAATTGAAGATTTTATCATCGCTGTATGAGACGAAATATTAAAATAAAAGAGATGGAATACGCACGATGTAATTCATGGAGTTTTAACTTAGAGGTCATACGTGTATCTTAAATTCATATCATAACGATATGATCATGGAGATAAAAATTATAATCACCTTTGGCAATTAGAATTACCCCATTGTTGTGTTTTGAGAAGGAACTCGCTTTCTCTCAAAATGTTCGAAGAAATAACTTAAAATATCAAGATAAAAAAAATATCACCCAAAACCAGTTTTCGAAAACAAATACCGTGGTACGTTTTGCGAAGCCTCGTATTGCGATAAACCGTTACCGCGATAAAATCGCTCAGCCCTACAATTAAGACGTAGAACTTTTGATGAAAAATATTGCAAGACTTCATTTCTACTTTCCTTAAATCTGAATTTTCTAAACAAGTATACACATATCCTTTTAGATTATGAACTAAATAATACACTACTATTTAAAATAATCTGCCCAAAATCTTTGAAATGGAATTTTAAAGTATTTACAGGAGGGGTGACGCTTTTCTGGTCTGAGTAATCAAACTTCAAAGGTCAAAGTTAATTTGCCTACTAACAGAAGATGATAAATAGGAGAAGCATGACTAATAACTTAAAAAAATAGTGGCAACATGCCAATGAATGCACATGTGCATAGCAACGCAATAGGACCACTTATATGTGTGAGAGTTTGACTACATAAAAGTGTGACAGACAAACAGACGTCAGATAAAGTGATCCATATTGTGCCGCTATGCTTTGCAGGCAACACAGGCAGATCAAGGCAGAATTCATTTTTAAATTCTTTATGAGCATTATCAATGCCTGTTCTTTTAACTTCAGAATCAGATACATGTAAGGCAACAGAAATTTAATTTTTAGTTTTACATATCCGCCGACCCTAAATTTACCACAATTAAGAAAAATAAAATGAACTGATTGTAAATTTTTTTTCTGCCGCTCATCCGCATTGCTGGTTATTACTTAACATTCTCACTTAATCTTAATCGTGAAAGAGTTTTAAAAAATGCGGTTTAAATTGAAAACAAGCTGAATTAAGATCCTGATCTTGGCACAAAACATAAAATGTCAAAATTGAGTGGTTTTCATTTTATTTTGATTCCCTTCTCCTACCCTAGCTTTTTGAAAAAATAAAATCTGTAAACTGAAAATTAAATCTCTGTTGCCTAAAGAACTTTAAAATTCATTATCATTATCAATGATATTTGCCCTGACATTGTCGCCATAGCACTTTCTATATAGACGTGGCCTCGGACAGTGCATGTGTTTTATATATTCTTTTCATTTTCGTGCATGAACATCGACGGCGGGTGCGGCTAGCCAACAGGGGATGCTGACTCCTCCCGGGCACCTGATCCCACCTCTAGCTTGCTAGGGGTCCGTCGATGCTCAATTTGGTGCTCTATTGTGAGTGCTGTTGAGATTATCGTCAGGATCTTCTTTAACTCATTTGTGTCACACTTATGCCCTTTGCCGTGTGGAGCTCGTAAAAAAGTTCCCCGCGAGGGGTTTGACAGTAAGTGTTTTGAATATTATTCCCTGACATTGTCGCCATAGCACTTTCTATATAGACGTGGCCTCGGACAGTGCATGTGTTTTATATATTCTTTTCATTTTCGTGCATGAACATCGACGGCGGGTGCGGCTAGCCAACAGGGGATGCTGACTCCTCCCGGGCACCTGATCCCACCTCTAGCTTGCTAGGGGTCCGTCGATGCTCAATTTGGTGCTCTATTGTGAGTGCTGTTGAGATTATCGTCAGGATCTTCTTTAACTCATTTGTGTCACACTTATGCCCTTTGCCGTGTGGAGCTCGTAAAAAAGTTCCCCGCGAGGGGTTTGACAGTAAGTGTTTTGAATATTATTCCCTGACATTGTCGCCATAGCACTTTCTATATAGACGTGGCCTCGGACAGTGCATGTGTTTTATATATTCTTTTCATTTTCGTGCATGAACATCGACGGCGGGTGCGGCTAGCCAACAGGGGATGCTGACTCCTCCCGGGCACCTGATCCCACCTCTAGCTTGCTAGGGGTCCGTCGATGCTCAATTTGGTGCTCTATTGTGAGTGCTGTTGAGATTATCGTCAGGATCTTCTTTAACTCATTGTTTATACAATATCATGCATTCCACATACTGTTGATGATACTTGGCTTTCCGATATACCGGTACTGGTACTCTCAGATGCTTCCGAGACTTGAGTTGTCAGATGGAAGTTTGATGCTGAAGAGGCAGATGGTGTCTGTAACAAAATTGTCTGATCCTAAAACTTTTTGTATTCCGGTATACTCGAAATTCAATTACTGAGGTGCAATAACGCATACTTCATAAATTTAGAAATCAATTGTTTACTTAATTTCCCAAACTTAAACTGTAAAGAAATGTAAAGGTCTAAACATTACTTTGTACATTACTACGTATATCGATTGTGAATGGGTGCAGGACGTTTCAGTACAAGGACGTTTCAGTACAAAGAAAAAAGTTGTTTCGGTACATGGTACAAAGACCTTTCGGTACATGATTTAGGTAGTTTGGGTACATATTTTGTTTTGGTACATTACCCATTTTTTGACTGTTGAAAGAGAATACGTAATAAACAATACATTATCAACATTTTGTTTATTACCTTAGTTAGAACATATATATATTTTCATACTCCCCGCCTCCTCCCCCCCCCCCCCAAAAAAAAATCATTTCCCCGAAATGATGGAGTTGAAAAGCAGAAAACATTAAGTATACCGATTTATTTGATTTCATATTAAATCTAATTTGTACTTTCCTGTTTTTTTTTTCTTTTTTCTTTTATGTTTGTTTGGTTTTTTTTGGGGGGGGGAGCTAGGGAATGGGAGTCTTATGTCATACATAATTAATTGGTATGTCTAATGACAAATTCATTAATTAAACCGTTTTCTTTGCAATATTTGATAAGGCTTATAATTGTTAGGCATCGGACGAAATGTTTGATCATCGATAAATATCATTTGTCATCAAATATGTTACATAATGTGGCGAAACTTATTGAAAAAAAAAAACAAAAAACAAACTAATTGTCACCCCATATCTAAAAAAAATATGTACCGAATCGTCTTTTTGTTGTTCCCAATGTTTCTACTTGTACCGATTACCGAAACGTCTTTCTATTGTACCGAAATGTCCTTGTACCGAAACGTCCAGCATTCTTGTGAATTTGTGAATATTGATTATTGCCAAATATTTTGTCAACTGATTCTTATCATATGGCAAATATGATCAATGTATTTATTACGATAGACTGGTATCAATAATTGATATAAAGATTGTCAAAGAAAAAAATTACCGATTTGTTCAATCGAACTAGATTGCTCGATTGTGCCGTGTTTTTTCCCTTTGCCTTTGGGGTGCTTGTCTTCGGCCCGCTTGATGTCTGTCCCTTCTTCCTGAACAATCTCTTTGATTTCTTCGATTCACTTGGACCTGGTTCTAGATCGCCAGAACTTCCTTCCAAGTCAGAGGAAGAGGAGGAGGACATTTCCAAATCCTTTCGAGAAGGAACATAATCACTGCCTGAATCACGGTACTCGTCTGAGGAAGCCATTTGAAAATGATAAATCAACGAATGGGCGAGAAAAATTGAGATGGTAGATGTCGTGCTGTTGAATTTGGCGGCCAAGGGATGCTGTAGGTATCATATTTCTGTACGTCATCATTTTGTTTACTTTATATGGAAATTATGTAGGCTCATTATGAAAGCCTTACTTTCGTACAAAAAATTCATGCGGTATTTGAAGGTTCTACGTTATTTTATTCTTTAGGTGCACATGTTTATTTTATTTCTGTACCTAACATATACTAAAAAGATACACGAATCCCTAATATCGGCGCTTTTGTGGGTTGTCGGAAAATTCGAAACTGATTTCTATAATATTGCGCCAGAATCGAAAGCAAGCTGAAAAACCGAAGAATTTGTGAGAAATTTACACTTTGATTCCCATATCTTCTACGATTTTTGCTTCCATAGTATTTAGAAAGAGAGCGACAATTTGTATATTCCTCAGGTACGGTATGCATAGTAGGAAGTCTGACTAATCTTAAGCCCAAAAGATTTGATTGGGGATGGGGGGTATAATATTTCGTATCGCTACACCCAAGTCTTCTATGATTGGTCTGTATCAGTAACTGTTATCCTGAGACTGGCAGTGGCTTGCTCAAAAGAACCTAGGTACTGTGCAACAGAGAATTGATATATTGATGCATCAATGATGTGCCTTCTCCCAGTCTCCGTTGCACTTGATTCATGCATGTATCATATCCCACTCATCATGCAACGTCTTTTGGTACATTTTTGGACATGATAATTTTCATACTTTTTGGTCATATTACATTGTTTAGACTGAGGATCACTGACGAGGGTTTAATACCCAAAACGTGCATGTCTGGTCCATGCTGTAAATTTATCAGGTTTTAAATGATGCTATTGAATTTAAAGACGTTTAACATTTGAACTACTTGGTGAGTGTCACTGCTGGTGGACCAAGAGTCCCCGAGGGCACATGTAGCCAAGTTCGATCAACTTCGGTTGATCGTCTGTGTCTTCAACGCATTTGACATTTTCTGTTACAAAATTGCTTGAAATTTCTAAAACGTGGGTCCTATAGCATCATATCCCACTCATCATGCAACGTCTTTTGGTACATTTTTGGACATAATAATTTTCATACTTTTTGGTCATATTACATTGTTTAGACTGAGGATCACTGACGAGGGTTTAATATCCGAAACGTGCATGTCTGGTCCATGCTGTAAATTTAGCAGGTTTTAAATGATGCTATTGAATTTAAAGACGTTTAACATGTATACATGTATTTCTTGCCGGAGAAACAGCAATTTTCCAAGTAACTTTCCATCCATGGTTTTTAGTATAAATTCTGTATGAATTTCTATATATATTCTTGGTGAAATGCAAATTAATTTTTCATCCGACATGGCCTATATTGGTCAAAATCATCATATATACAAAGTACACTTAAACCTGTATATAACACGGATTTAGCTGTAACTACTGTCTGCGCGGCTCACTTCGGAAACTGGATAACGCTATTTTGATAACTTTGTCATGTGAAAAATAAGATAAAATCTATATCATTGAATAGATCTCGCTTAGTCGTAAAGGAGCTGTTAAGATAAGGCGTAAAATCAGCCCTGAAAAGTGGAATTTTGAAAATTGAAATTTCAAGAACCTTTTTTGGTAAAATGTATACCTATAAGGCATCCCATCAGAATATGAAGTTATTTTTTATCTGTTTTGCATAATGTTGCTAATTTTTAGGTCAAAACTTATCCTTTTCTCATAGAAATCAATAGAAAAAGGAAAAGTTTTTTTGAACATTGTTCCCCCCGGATATACAGAAAGCCACTTTTACTGGAGATGTGTATCCATGATACAATTTTTTTGGCAAAGTGGGGTTCTGTATCTCCGGGGGGAACACTACCCTAGAGACGAAAAACTAAAAATGGAAAGGGGGGTGCATTTTATAAGAATCGATCTTTTTTACCATTAAATATAGCTCATTTGACTATTTTTCCTCGTTAATCCATCAAACATTGTGTACTCAATATGATTGAATGAAAGAACAAAGAGTTAGAAACGAAATAAGCAAGAGTGATGTTCATTTCTCCGTCAATGTGTATTTCGCGCTAAAAGGCTTACATTGTAGCCATTCAATGAAGAAAAAGACCGTATTTTAAGTTCCGGATTTCATTATTTACCAATTAAAGGAGGTAGAACGTTCAAAATCTATTTCTGATACACAATGTAGACATATTTGATGTCTTTTAGCTTATATTTATCCATTTTAGATAAAATATTCAAAAATGTATACGTTTTTTGTCGATATTATCGGATTTTCTATCCGAGCACCCCTACCTCTTTCGACCTTAATTTTACAACCTTAAGAGTTCCTCAACATAATGTAAATCATGTAAAAGGTCTGCAAATACATTATATTTCAATAATGATTCATGTTTTTCTGTGTACGATTCGCCATGCGGAAGAAATAAGTCACGGGATTCAGGGCTAAATACGGCCCTTATCTTAACAGCTCCTTTTGGTGTATGTAACATGGTCGAGGGTTTATGCAATCAAATTAAAAACACAATTTAAATTTTAGATGGGGCGTTTTCAATGTTAAATTTTAGCGTGATGTCGCCGACTTTAACATTGAGCCCATGGAGAACGTCACAACGTCACGGGAATAATAAGCATGGGAAATGGCCCATCTAAAATTTGTTTTGTCTATTAATTTTGATTGCGTGCACTATCATATAACTTATACCATAATTTACGACCAAGCGAGCGAGATCCACTGAATGGTATCAATCTTATTCAAAGTTCTGCATGATGCAATAATCTAAATCCAGTTTCCGAAGTGAGCCGTGCGGACAGTAGATCTACTTGAAATAGGGGGGGGGGACAGGGGGGTACCTCTCCCCCTCCTCCCTCCCCTTCCTTTTCACCCTTCCCTTACCTTCCTTCCGCCCTCTGGCCCCTTCCTCTCCACCTCTCATTCCTCCCACCCCCTTCCTCCCTCTCCCTCACCCTGTCCAAATGGTGATTAAAAAAATTTATTACATCTAAGGTACTAATACAGGTTCTGTAATAGGTCCTTAAGGAAATGGATTGTGACAGGCGGAATTAAAATGTGGCGGGTCCGGGAATCGAACCCGAGACCTTTTGCTTACAGGGCAGATGCTCTTACCGACTGAGCTAACCGGGAACGATACCCGAACGGTCACAGGATATTTCCCTTTTATTTATAGAAATTTTCCATGCATAATCTACTTCATAGATATACATGTAATTGCTCTCCGCAATATCTTTAAATGCATCAATAAATGTTACACATGAATATAGTTCAAATTGGTCATTGTACTGGTATGAATTGACCCCAGCAAATTAAAGCTTTTATCATGTATGTAAAATGTAAAATTATGTTGAAATGCACTAACATGTATGATAAATGAATTTCTGTGTGTTCAATACACAGTACATGTAACAAAGCACAAATTAGACACTAAGATAGGATATGTAAGTACTTGTAAATTGCATTATGATGTATAATTTCTATGTGTACAAAGTCTGGCCAACCGCCCTGGCTACCAAATATTTCCTCGGGTTACCAAAGTTTGCTGCTGGCTAGTGACTTTTTTGAAATGCAGGGTTCTCAGTAAGAGCTGTCATCCGGTGATTTCTCGCCTCAAACCCCAGGTCCGTGGAAAATGGGTGTGGTCATTTTCTCCTATACTGGTATAACTCTATTTAATCTTTTGAGCACCAATTCTCAGAAAGTAAAATTGATAGAAAGATATTTATTTTTGCTTTATTCTCAGTCTGTGGTCTAGATGTGCACCTGATTTTTTTTAGCCCCCCCCCCGGGTCTAGGAAAATGGGTGTGGTCATTTTCTCCTTTACCAGTATAACTCTAGGTTATCTTGTGAGCACCAATTCTCAGGAAGTATAATTGATAGAATGATAATTGTTTTTTCTTTATTCTCAATCTATGGTCTAGATGTGCACCTGATATTTTGTTTGAGCCCCTGATCCCTAGGGTCTTGGAAAATGGGTGTGGTCATTTTCTCCTATATAACTCTATGGATTCTTGTGAGCACCAATTCTCAGAGAGTATAATTGATAGAAAGATAATTCTTTTAGTATTATATAAATCATTCTCTGGTCTTGTATTTTGTTTGAGCTCCTGATCTTGGAAAATGAGTGTAGCACTTAGATTAATTTAAGCAAACAACCAGGAGAGCTTCAGTCTCATCAGAGACTTCTGGTTGTATTTGAAATAGCTATGTCAAATTGAATATTTCGTATACTAACACTTTAATGAATTTATTCCCCGGGTCGTGGTCGCCGTGTGGTTCTTGCTTTTCTTCTGATGTCAATTAGCTATTGCTACTTATGGCGAGTGCCCTGTTCACGATTCTGGACGAAATGTCTTTTGAAGTCTGGTGAAGTCCGTTAAACCGAGAAGCATAAATCCAAGAGAAGTACGTACTTGCAAACTATTGTGCTACGTGTTTTGGTATTTTTCACAGATTTTGGTCATGTTACATTGTTAAGGTTGAGGATCACTGACGAGGGTTAAATACCCGAAACGTGCATGTCTGGTCCATGCTGTTAATTAATCTGCTCTAAAATGATGCTAATGAATTTGAAGACGTTAATCATTTGTACCACTTGGTGAGTGTCACTGCTGGTGGACCAAGAGTCCCCGAGGGCACGTGTAGCCAAGTTCAATAAATTTCGGTTGGTCGCTTCTTCAAACGCATTTGAAAATTTCTGTTTACAAAATTTTCTTTAATTTCTAAAACCTGGGTCCTGTAGCATTATATCCCAGCCATTGTGCTACGTCATTTTGTATAATTGGGACATAATTTTCACAGATTTTGGTCTTATTACATTGTTTAGATTGAGGATCACTGACGAGGGTTAAATACCCGAAACGTGCATGTCTGGTCCATGCTGTTAATTCATCTGCTCTAAATTGATGCTAATGAATTTGAATCATTGATATCAAGAAGTATCAAAAATTAAATTATTCATATCCAAGTCTTGGATACGACAGAAACCAGATAGGATTTATTCCCTTTTGATATAAAATCTTCGAGTAATTAAAGGCATAGTGACCATTTATTTAGGCAACAGGATATTCCTTGTAATTAAGATTATTGTCTGTCCTGCTGCTGACGCCATTAATTTCAAATACGAGAAAGTTGCAGAAGTAAAGCGTTGCCAAGTCTTGGAAATTCCATTTCCTTGAAACAACAAGCGTATCGTTTTCTGTTGCGAAAGAGAAGATGTATTTTGATGAGGACCTATGCTGACGTTGTTAGCATGGAAGATGAAGTTCCTCGAACCTGGGAAGATACAGAATCCACTTACGGCCAGAGAAAAGGTGTCATAAAACCGAAGTACACTGTTTCAGCTATAACATAGCAAAGGGATCAGAAGACCTACAAACTTCACGTATACCCAAAAAGACCAGAAAAATGTCATTAAAGAAGAAAGGCAGTGGTCAGTCGCCGATAGTATTATGGGACGCCGATAAGGATTTGTCTTTGAAAAACGAAAGTGACGAAGGAGAAATGATAGAAATTACTTCGAATGCAGGACATTGTCAAACACAAAGATAAGGTCGTGTCGTATCACAAATTGTGTAAAACCGCGTAGCGTAGCGAAGCGGTTTTACGCAAAACTTGTGATACGACAACTGACATTTCATCATCCAATAAAATGGCAAAAATAAACATTCAATACGTATAATTACCAAACATATGAATTTATTCCGAATTCGTACAAATTCTAAGGAAAATAAACGATTGAGTACGTGGCGTATGAAAATATTAAAGTGGTACGAACTAGTTCCCTAACAACAAAAATGTTCGAGAGGAAAAAAAAAAAACAAGCCGACATTTAATCTGGAAAAAAAAACATTTCCCCCTTCAGAACCTCAGCATGTTTTACCTATTTGCACTGCTGTACTGTTATGACGTAATTTGTGACGCGTTGTTTATCGAAGGCAGCAGACATGACAGTTGAAAGTAGAACATGAAGCAATTTGTGTTGGGATTTATACGGACTCTCAGACAGCATTTCTTGTACCTGCAGATCTTATGTGTGAAGAAAAAACATGCATGTTGTTAAGACCTACATGTATCGGAATATCAGCTGAAAATTATTTCTTAGGAATCCGAAGGAAATCGGCAAGACAAGTTTGGTATGTCGCGATTGTGTAGCTTTTGCTCAGTACTTTCAAATTTATTCATCCTACATGTTGTATATCCATGTATTAGGGACGGAACATGATTTTTAAATATTTCCATATTGTTGGAAAACTATATATCTCCAGAAAGTAGAGATCAAGACCATTTTAAAAAACTTGGTTTCATCTCATTATACCAAGTATCAGCCGAGAAACAAGAGGCCCAAGTTGAGCTATATATTACCACAGTAATACATTTCTGTTTCCATTCACAAATCACTGAAATGACAAATATGGATAATGACCATACCCCTGTATACAGCACAAAATCGATAATTCAGAAAATCAGAAACCGAAGGCATACAAAATCAGGACAAAACAGGAACCAAAGCAAACAAACAAAAACCTCCACCATATGAAAAGAAGCGAACTCCCGATATGAAATCACTGAAAATCACCTTAAAAGACCAAACCATGTGTTTTTCATTGGTAGCAATGTAAAAGAACATACCTTTAGATAATTTACCACTTTTAATATTACTAATGACAAAAGCACTAATATCAAACAGTCCTGACAGCCTGTTACACGCCTACCGGGATACCTGAAAATATAGAAAATGAGTAATGTCATTAACATTGTGAATCAATGTGAAAAATCCATGCAATTATGATATCACATTACTTATAGAAGATAAGTAAATGTAAATTTATTGCATGTATTTTCATAAACTATATTTATAATGTATACCATAACTTGAATTTTGTTTACCCATAGTTTAAATTTTAAATTATGATATATACAACTGTGTGTTCATTGCTACATACAAGGAATAAATATGACTTGAACAAGAAACACAAAAGTATTCATCCTTTAAGGTGGAACTATCCATTGCTAGGAAAGACAACTCTCACAACATAATTACTTAAAATAAATAGCTACGTGTAACAATTTGAATAAATTATCATTAAAATTAGGACTCATATATACTAGTATGAATGTAGTAGTAATTAAAATTATTTGTGAAGAAAAGGATTGTTCCACCTTTGGAGGACAGAAAATGTGAAGGTTTTAACCATAATCATTGGATTTTCCAATAGCCCAAGAAATATAATTCACTGTTTCAGCAACATGTTGCATAAGATTTATTGAAATTGATGTGTGTCACTGATGATATGAAAATAGGTTATAATACAATGACACTTCTTGCATTCTGAAAATGTTGAAGGAGGAATACACCTTCACCCTATGGAAAGTCCAATGATTGAATTCTAAAAGTAACAACAAAATTTCAGTAAAATATAACAAACTAATGCAAAAACTTGAACTGCTGAACAATATTAGTTGAGACCATAAACACCAAATTGAACTTCCAATATCAACATCTTTTCAATGCGCCCAAACACGAAAAGGAAATACAGGTCACACGGGAAAAGACGAAACAGACAAAAAAGAAAACGATGCAGAATATACCGCTCTCTCAACGATTTACTTACTATAGCACGCAATGGCGGAAGACATGAGCTGTTACATGCTCTGTCGTCAATACCAGTTATGCACTTGAAATCTATCTTGGATGAAGCAGAGGTTGCATTCTTAAGAAACACTGACTGATTCAGACTTAATATCATTGTCTCATTCGCACAGTATAAACTTTATCCTATTGTGAAAAACACCTCACCGAAAAGACGATTCATAAAAATCCCGTTTATTAACAAAGGTTTTGATCTTCTAAACATCTCTAATATTTTTCGGGATCATCGCGTACAAATGAGTTAAAGAGGATCCTGACAAAGTACCATTCCTCAATATTTTGAAAATTTAGAGCCACCTCTTATTTGTTATAAGTACAAGAAACCTATTCGAAACTTTGTTTTTAACTATAATAAAGTTACAACGGATCCTGACATACTTGAATCGTGTCCTGCTTCTTGAGAATGTGCAACTTCTAAATATCTCTACAAACCAGCTGGCCATGTTGTTACAGGTGACTTTTCAATTATCCAAGACAGACAGCTCCGTGGTCTTCTTAAAAAAGGACCTAAGTATAGAATCCCATTCAAGATAGATTTTGTCAAATGCCGTGACGTGCTTACGGAAGCCTTAGATAATTATACGAAAAGATGGTGTAAATCAGAAGGAGTCGAACCGCATGCTCTGAATGACTGGAAAAACCTCATTTTAGATATAACGGATATTCGAATAGATAACTTCCATAAAAACCCTCATCTTTTTCAAAATCCACGTTCTAAATCAGAAAGATATTTCAAATCCAAAGTAAGTAAATTACATGAAAAATATGTCTTTGCACCAGCTGATAAAGCAGCCAACAACACCATTATAATTTGAAAACGTTACTACATATCAACTTTGATTTCGGAACTTTTGTCTACTAATACATATATCAATAGCAATGAAAGTGCATCTAACATTTTAGGCAAGCATAAACAGTGAACTGTCTTCATTCAATATCTCTATTTCTAAATTGGATCTCCCAACACTATACTGCATACCGACGCTGCACAAGTCTCCTTACAAATTTCGATTTATTGCTAATTATAGTAACGGCTCCACTACAATTTTGTCTAGAAATCTGACGTCAGCACTTACTGCTATTAAAGAACACATAACTAGATATTGTGAAACGGTTCTAAACAGGATCGATGTAAATTTATTTTGGTCTATTAAGAATTCAGGGGATGTGATTGAAAAAATGAAATCTGGAAATTTCCAAGCCAATACGATTTCTTCATACGACTTCTCTAATATGTACACCACACTTCCTCATGACAAAATTAGTGATCGATTAACTAATCTCATTAAATGGTGTTTTGATCGAGAGCGAAAAACTTATATTTGTACATCTGAATCGAAGGGTTTCTTTTCCTCGATAGAGTACAAATCATACAAATCATGGACATGTAGTGAACTGTGTAATGCCTTGTCCTTCCTCTTGGACAATATTTATGTTAGATTTGGTGAGGATCTATACAAGCAAGTTGTAGGAATTCCTATGGGTACTAACTGTGCGCCTCTTGTTGCAGATTTATTTTTATACACTTATGAAAAAGAATTTATCCAAAATCTTCAAAAGCAAAGGAAATTTGATGAGCTGAAATGTTTTAATAATACTTCTAGGTATCTGGATGATATTCTAACCATTGACAATCCTGCTTTTGAATTATATAAGAATGAAATTTATCCACAAGAATTAACCCTTAACAAGGCAAACCTTTCAAATACAGAAACACCCTTTTTGGACCTAAATATCAAAATTGTAAACGGAAAGATTCATACAAGTGTATATGACAAAAGGGATGATTTTGGATTCAAACATAGTAAATTTCCCTTGGCTTGACGGTGATGTTCCAAGATTACCGTCATACGGCATTTACATATCACAGCTCATCCGGTACGCTAGAGCATGTACTGATATTTTGGATTTACACAGTAGAAATTTACAAATTACCAAAAAACTTTTAGGTCAAGGTTTCCGCTTTCATAAACTAGTTAAGACTTCCTGGAAATTTTACAAAAATTACAGTCAACTTCTTTTAAAATTCGGATCTATACATGCAACAGAGTACATTACTATGGGTATTACACAACCTGTCTTTTATGGTGATATGATAAACAAAATAAAAAGGATCAAATGTAGGCAGCATAACCATCGAAAATGCGTCAGAATCATCAAACGCCTTTTATACCGTGGATATGATCCTAATGTCACCAGACGGACACTAGGCTTGGTACTTGACCAATCTACAGTCTTGTACAAGCGCATCCTTGAGACTTGCACTCTGACTGACTGTGACGACGGGACTCCATGACGGGCCCTGTCCAAACCTCTTTGAATGTCAGTCGGACTCCTCGGGTGATTACATACATGAGCTCGCTAAAGCCGGCAGAGCACGGACTATATTACGCATGCCCTCTTTTTATATCCATTTACATATTCATCTGTGTCTCTGGGGCCTCTGCGTTTTGCGGTCTTGTTTGTGTGATGTCATCTTACAGTGAGGAGGTTGTTTTACACCACAATTGTACGTTCTTCGAGACCTCTGGGTAATTGGAAAAGTGAGAGGGTTGTGCGCACGTAATCCAGGATAACCACACCATTTGCTACTTGCGTGACAGATGGCCGTCCAAAGTCGGCACCGGTTACCCATTGGTGTCGTCGGTTTATGTGTAGTCTTTTGTGTTTGATGTTTACATGTCGTGTGTCTCTTTTCCGTCTCGTGCTGTACTCGTCTTTTGTGTTTTTGCATCGGGTGTTTTGGTGTTTTACTGTTGATGCTGCAACGGGGTCTTGTTGGAGATCTCCTCCCTTCTTTCAACATCAGTCTGTCTGCTCACAACCTCTGGTATGATTTCTAATTTCTCATCCTTATAGTCCTCGAGAAGTTTGTACGTATATATGGCAGTGTCATCTGTCACATCACCATTTGTGTCCAAGTTCGAATCATACACTATATTATAGAATGCAGGGAATCCTGGAACAGTGCTTATCACACGGCCAATATAAGTACCCTCGTTGAAAGTATGACGCACTTTTTTACCAACAAGCAACGGCACTTTCGATGATGATTTCCGTGTCTCCGTTTGCGGAACACTTGATGCAGCCTCTGTAATAAGTTTGTTCACATTCTGGACAAGGACATCTATTGGTAACTGTTTCCCTTTAGAGGAAGCGTTATACACTCTTGTCTTTCACATACTGTTTCAGCACATTTTGTCGGAAACGGAGCTGAGCAATTAATGCGTTTCTTTTTTCTCGTAATTTACTTATTGACGATAACACTGAATCTACCATATCGCAAGACTGCCAGAGTCCATAATATATGATTTCTGATGTTTGCTTTTCCTTCTTTTTAAAAATCGTTTCTCTCCTACGTCTTGTTGCGGCTTCCTTCTCCAGTAATTGTGCTTTTCTTTTCTCTTTTATTTCTTCACAACCCCTTTTGAACTTTTCTCTTAGACCTCTTCCTGATTTCCTGGCTTCTCTTAAAAGTTTTTCTCTTTCTGCACACTCTAATGACTGTAACCACTGATTTGTCTTATTGTAAGTGAACATTATGAATGCTTCATTTGTTGAAACTGAAGTATTTGGGCGATACCTAACGAAAAAGTCTAGCATACCAAATACCCTCTCCGGCATCTTGTTGTGCGGAATCACAGATTGAGTGTCCTGTAACATCTTCTCATTTACACAATAAAAACTACCACCAGGTAGCTGCTCTTTCATTGCGGTATTCAAAAGTTTGTGAAATGCTAAAAATAACATCTGAGAAACTTGAATGCAAAAATTGTCAATTGTTTCATCAACACTGATGAGGCTTTCATACATATTGTCTTTCATAATTAATTGTTCATCAAAAGGAGTGCGTTCTCCACTCACAAATTGAGAAGCATCTTTACCAAAGTCTTCAAAATAAGTTAACAGACTTTCATAATATGAATTCATGTCTAATACGTGATTATTTTGCTCTATAATTCTCCACAACGGAGCAGTGACTACTTTCGACAGTAATCCCAACGCTTTACATTCTGCCAGTATCACATGTTGCTTGCAAAGTTTCAGGGTAGCTTTTTGAACAAAATTGTTTGCACCATGTACATTCTCTAAAAAATTTTGAATGTGCTCTTTATGAAAATATGCAATTTGTCCCATAAGAAAGATAATATTGAATCTGTTACCTCTAAATGAAATGAAATGATTTTTACCAGGATCACAGTACGTTTTGAAATCAGAAAAGCATCCACACTTTTCATCCACACCACATGCAAAACATTTAGAACAAAATCTCAAAAACTGATTTTACTATCTGATTCCCATCAGAACAATCGCCTTCATCATCAAAATCATCTACAACTTCAGAATGCATTTGTTCAAATTCTTTGAAAACACTACCTGTGCACTCAGCAAAATTAACAAGTAAATGTAAGCCACAGAAAAAATTGTTCACTTTAAAGCAGGCTTTTCTCTCATTTTCATCCAGATTGGCCCAGCCTTCTACTAAAATAGGCATAATCTCCTGTTTATATCCTGATAATAAACTGGTAAAAGCTATATTTGTTTTTGCACGATCGGACATAAAATTTCTTATTTCAGAAAGAATATGATAACAATGAGTAACGTCACCATGCTCAAAAATATGATCACTTGTATCACTGATATCATTTAGAATTTCCTTGAACGTGTCCAAGGTAGTGGCTGCTGACTTATTGGACATTTCACGTAGACCAAGTAAATACACTTTTTTGTCATCGTCACTTGCAAGGTAACTGTTGTAAGTTCTACCAAACTTGCGCGTTTCATCTGCATACAATGTTGTATTTTGCTTGCCTTTCAGTTGATCAGCAACATGCATTTGAGAAATGGCTACTTTTTCAGTTACAATATTATCAGTAGTTTTTCTGGTTGGTACATGATTTATGTTGATAACATTGACAACATTTGAGGTAGCAACATTTTGGTCTGTTATATTCATTACAACCTGTCTAAATTGAGTAGTGTATGTATTATTTTCAAAAATATTCACTTCTGCATCATCCTGCAGTCCATGCTGCCAGTTTAGCATTCATTAAGGTATAGAGTTGGGACATTTCCGTATTGATTATATGTGACTTGAAAAGCTCGTGAAAATCAGACAGGACGGAAGGAACTCAGTCAGTCGGGTGGAATAGGAAGTGATATGTCCAACAGCTAGATATTGATCTGGATTCATTTATTTTCTTTCATTCCCATCTAAGGCTTCCAGCATGTTCTGTGCTACTACTCGAGAATGCAATTTGACACCTGTTTTCTCTCCATTGTCGAATATTATCTTTCAAGTAATTTTTCACATCCTCTGAGAATCATCTTCACTTAGGAAGTTCTACCGTCGATATGGGGAACTCGTCATACACTATGATGTCCCACTCTCCAGAATGGTGGATGATATTTCGTCATAGACCATTTGAACCATCCAACCAAAGATTGTACACTAAATATCCGAAATGGAAGTAACCGGATGTGACAGTTCTACCGAATTGAAGCGGCGGGTGATGCATGCAAGCAGGATATGCTTACTCTTCCTGGGCACCTGGTCTCACTCCCATATCGGGAGTTCGATCCTTTTCATGTGGTGGAGGTTTTTGTTTGTTTGCTTTGGTTCCTGTTTTATTCTAATTTTGTGTGCCTTCGGTTTCTGATTTTCTGAATTATCGATTTTTTTGCTGTATACAGGGATATGGTCATTATTCATATTTGTCATCTTGATTTTATTTTGTCAATCACATCCCCTGGAATAGACCAAAAGAAATTTACACCATTCCTGATCCTTACAGTCAACAGTATTTGGCAACGTGTTCCTTTATAGCCATGAGCGCTGACGTAAGATTTCTAGACAAAACTGTAGTTGAGTAACTGAGAATTAGCGATGTATCGGATTTTGTAAGAGTCTTGTGAAGTATGCAATATATTGTAGGGAGACCCAATGTAGAAAAAGGGATGTTAAATGAAAAAAAAAATCACTGTTATATTTGCTCAAAATGTTGAGGACACTTTGTGTTTGCAGAGGACAGTTCCGAAACTAAAGTTGATTTTTAGTAGTGTTTCAAATTATTATGGTGTTGTTGGATGCTTTGTCTGCATGAAGACATGTTTTTCATGTAAACTACGTAACTTGGAGTTGAAATATCTTTTAGATTCAGGACTTGGAAGATTGCTGTGGTAGTTGGAATATCGGTTATATCCAAAATGAGGTTTTCCGGTCATTGAGAGCATGCGATTGGACTCCTTCCGATTTACACCATCAATTGGTATAGTTATCTATGGCTTCCTTTAGCACTTCGCGACATCTATTTCAATAGACATTTAGTAAAATCTATGTGAATAGACTCTTCTTTCTTTTCTAAAAATAAGTATTTGGATGATTCATATGTGAAATGGACAATCTTATATGCTTTTGCCTACCGTTGATGTAGTAGCTTCATATGTGACAAATATGAACAATGACCATATCCCAATAAACAGTACAAAATCGATAATTCAGGAAACCACAAACCGTATGTATACACAATCAGGATAAAGCAGCACCGAAGCAACATAAGAAAAACCTCCTCCATATGAAAAGAAGCGAACTCCCGGTTAGGAGTGGCACCAGGGGGAAGATGGCGGGTTTTGCACCTTGTCCCACCTCTAGCTAGCTTGGGGTCCGTCGATGCTCCATTTGGTGCTCTATTGCCAGTGCTGTTGAGACTATCGTCAAGTTCTTCTTTAACAAATTTGTATGCAGTAAGGGGTTCTAACTCCTTTCCCTGTTTGACAAGCCGCCGATGGTGTAAACGCACGAAAATTTAAACAATGTCTTGAATACATGCATTGTCTGAGGTTATGTACATGTCGAAAGTGCTATGGCGATCATGTCAGGGAAAAGAACTCTTCTACGCATTTGAAATTTTCTGTTACAAAATTTCTTGAAATTTCTAAAACGTGGGTCCTGTAGCATCATATCCCACCCATTCTGCTTCGTCTTTTGGTACATTTTTGGACATAATAATTTTCATACTTTTTGGCCGAATTACATTGTTTAGACTTATTATCACTGCCGAGGGTTTAGTACCCGAAACGTGCATACAGAAAAGGAATAGTTAATCTTAACAACCCTCACGTTAGTCCTCATTTATTATTTATATGTATTCTTAGTTCACGATTTTTATCGTTTAATTAACCTTAGTTATTGATTTGCTCACGATATTACCAAATAGTCCTTATTCATTTCTATCAATACTGATTGAAAAACGTACAATGGTTAGCGCTTATCTCATTCATGTTTGTATTCAATTTATCTCATTCATAGCGATAGTATCAACTTATCTGTATTCATTGTATCGTGATAAATGAGTAGCGCTAATTATCCATTCTATCGTGAGCGTACGCAGAAAAAAAATTCTATCGTGAGCGTATGCAGAATTAACCGTTAGCGTATGCATAATAATCATAACTATGGAGAATAACGTGAATGAATTCATATTACGACTCATAACTTGCAAAACGAATAAATCTTACTCAGAATCCGAATTTTGTTTATAATCTTATGAAATTTGTACATTTTTATCGGGTTTATCGGATATTTTTTTTTATTTGCATTTCTTTAAGTATTATACGTACTTTATATTAATCTGAATTCATACAACGATAATATACACGTAATACACATGTATTTCTCTACCAAAGGGGTCTGACCGGGCGGAGATAATTCAATGATCAAGCAAATTAGACCAGTCGATAAAAAAAAATTAGTTTACACACTGTTACATAGAGTATGAAATGCCTGTATAATTATAAGACCTGTAATTTTGACATCTTGTATCACCTGCCTATAATGAACTCTTCCGATAACCAGGTAAAACTATGCTTCGCCCTGCCACAACAATACCTGTGTTATTTCAACAATTACCTGTCATGTGGCACGAGCTGTTTATCGTGTGTATCCAACGTGCCAAATCGCCTTATTTTATTTTTAATGCCGAAAATAGTTTAATTTTACTTCATTCTAATATGGTACAACAAGCTGCTGTAAATATTTAGGGAATATTCTTTCTCGGCGCTTTCCCTTTTCTCTAATTCTTTATATTGATGGTTTTGAATAATTTAATTTTCACATGTTTAATTCAGTAATTTTGTCTTCCGTTTATGTTAATATGCATTTCTTTTTTATTTTAATGCAAGATGTAATCAAAGTTACATGGTGGACAATCTCGCAATGCAGAACTTTCGGTTTTTCTCGTATTTCATGTACTATTATAATATATTATTTAGTTTATTTCTTCCTCCCGACATTTGTTCGTGCTGAGTGATTGACTGACTTTAATCTTTTATCTATTTATCTTTTGATTTAAATAACCCCTTGTCATCATTGTATTTTGTCCATACACTACAGAGTACCCCGCCCTTTCTCCCATCATCACCGCTATACCCCGTGAGAATAGTAATTTAAAGATAGACACGTTAATAATGGAAATAATACATCAGACACAGAATATATTTGTACAAAAGTATCGGACTATAGAAATGCATATATCTCCGCTTCTTTCAGATCATGAAATCCCTCATAATTCACAATTATTTATCACCATGGTTCGCCTCTGGATCCACAAGCTTTTCAGTTTTAACAGCCAAAGAAATTGTAAGAGTGTTGAATCATGATTGCTCATTTTTCTTCCGTAATACCTGGAAAAAATCAAGAACATCCCATTTACAGTTTCCTTTTAGTTAAGGCCATGGCTTCTAAAAAAACCATCCTTCCCCTCCTTCGACAAATATGTACATATAGATCCGCCTGTATTACGGAATACCTTAACAACATTTGATCTTTTCACTATTTAATCGTATAGGGCCAAAAAGGCAGGTTACCGCACCTTCTCCTTTCAATTCATGAAAATAATGGTGAGAAAAGGTGTTTATACAAACTCAGGATCATTAGTCGCTTCGCATTTTTTTTATGCATATGTAAATACTTGTACTTACACAACTAGCCCAAAAAATCAGACTCGGATAAAGAGTTGTTATTTTCTGTGATTTAATAAATGTTACTTTCTTGGTGTCTTTCAATGGCCTCATAGAAATCTCAAATTGAGCGATATATACATCTTTTACATGTACGCATGAAAACCTTTCATTCTTTTTTTTTTTTTGTCACCAAGATAATCTTTCGTTTTAACATCCAAGATCAAACAAACGTGTTCAACAATGGTCTTAGAATTCATAAATTTCGCACAATTATCCGAGGCTGACTTCAGACAACCTCCTCCCACAAGTCATCCTACCCCCCTCTGATTCGGCGCTTCGCGCCTTGACCATAGTCCTCCCGGGGAATATACCCTCCTTCAGTCAAGAAACGACAGCAATTCAGTCTACTGTGAATTAATCAAATTTAAATAATTAAATATGCATTTTTGCCTGAATTATTTCAAACATACATGTATTTTTTTAAATTCTCTTTCATCGTTTTTTGTAATGTGTGTATAACTTCACCAGTTTTTTTTAGCTCTACTGGTCTCAGACCAGTCGAGCTTATGCGATCACCCTTTGTCCGGCGTCCGTCCGTCTGTCCGTAAACAATTCTTGTCCGGACAACTCCTCTGAAAGTGTAAGAGATAGAAAGTTAATTCTTTTTGCATTTTACTTGGACCATGGTCTAGTTGTGCACCTGATATTTAGTTTCAGTCCCTGACCCCCAGGGTCTTGGAAAATGGGGGTTGTCATTAAATTTTATGTAATCTTGTCCGGACAACTCCTCTGAAACTGTTAGAGATAGAAAGTTAATTCTTTTTGCATTTTACTTAGTCCATGGTCTAGTTGTGCACCTGACATTTAGTTTCAGTCCCTGACCCTGAGGGTCTTATAAAATGGGCGTGGTCACTAAATTCTATGTAATCTTGTGCTCGCAACTCCTCTGACACTATAAATGATGGAGACTTAATTCTTTTTGCAATATGATGGGTCTGTGGTCTTGTTGTGCACCTGATATTTTGTTTGAGCCCCTGACCCCCAGGGTCTTAAAAATGGGTGTGGTCAATTTCTCCTATATAACTCTATGTAAGCTTGTGTTCGCAATTCCTCTGACTTTATAAATGATGGAGACTTAATTCTTTTTGCAATATGATGGGTCTGTAGTCTTATTGTGCACCTGATATTTTGTTTGAGCCCCTGACCCCAAGGGTCTTAGAAATGGGTGTGGTCATTTTCTCCTATATAACTCTATATAATCTGTGCTCGCAACTCCTCTGACAATATAAATGATGGAGACTTAATTCTTTTTGCAGTATGATGGGTCTGTGATCTTGTTGTGCACCTGATATTTTGTTTGAGCCCCTGACCCCCAGGGTCTTAGAAATGGGTGTGGTCATTTTCTCCTATACAACTCTATGTAATCTTGTGCTCGCAACTCCTCTGACACTATAAATGATGGAGACTTAATTCTTTTTGCAATGTGATGGGTCTGTAGTCTGGTTGTGCTGATATTTTGTTTGAGCCCCTGACCCCCAGGGTCATAGAAATGGGTGTGGTCATTTTCTCCTATATGTAATCTTGTGCTCATACCTCCTCTGACTAAATTCTTGTTGCAATATTATGGGTATCTGGTCTAGTTGTGCACCTGTTATTTTGTTTTAGCCCCTGACCCTTAGGGTCTCAGAAATGGGTGTGGTCATTTTTTCCTATATAAGTAAATGTAATCTTGTGCTTGCAACTCCTCTGACACTATAAATGATGTAGAATTAATTCTTTTTGCAATGATTGGTCTGTGGCATAGATGTGCACCTGATATTTTGTTTTAGCCTTATACCCCCAGGGTCTTTGAAAATGGGTGTGGTAATTTTTCCTATATGTTGTACTCTCTTCTCGTTTAAAGCTATTTATGATGGGGAGTTAATTCTTTATCCAAGTCTTGATGTGTCATTGGTAGTTCATTTGAGCTAGCAGTCCTTGCCCCTAGGATCTTGGAAAATGGGTGTGACATTCTTTTTAGAAATACTTTATCTCGGATATTATAAATTATATGAGTGCTATTATAGTTGCAGTATAATGGGTATGTAGTTTTGTCATGCTACTTATAATTTGTAAGAGTGCCTGCTCCCTATGGTCTTGGTTTAAAAAAAGGAAAGAAAATTGAAGTTTTAGAAAAAAACAACCAGGAGAGCTACAGTCTCGTCAGAGACTTCTGGTTTTTTAGGCGAGTTTCGCGTAGCGATCTCGGCTATAGTGATCGCAGGATTTTCATGACGTCACATCACTTCCGTGACATCCCCACGCCCGTAAAATGTATAAATTGTATATTCACAGTTTTTCTCAACTCCGATCGTGTGGCCCGATGACCCTGGACCTCATTATTCACCATATTTATTTAAGACAGCGTACATTGCATTCCGCGCTTTAACAGTTGTTTCATAATGTTTAAAAACAAGTTAGAGATTACGTTTAAAAGGATACTGGATGCAGTAAACATCAACTGTCTCGTGTGCACGTGTGTTGAAATTGCTTATAAGTTTATCGGCTATACTGCGGTACTAGGAATTACCGAAAAGACAGCATTTACAGAAACGACAGTGATATTTACCGAATAGACAGATATATTTATTTTTGGTTTTGGTGATTTTATAAACACATTTCCCATCATAAAATGTGTTTAGTTTTGAAATTTAAGTGTCTTTTCGGTGCAATTTGGGGTCTTTTCGGAAAATATCACGTCTTTTCGGTAAATGCTGTCTTTTCGGTAATTCCTACTTCCCTCTGTACTGTACCACGTGACACTATGTAAATAAAATGGAAGGCGCTGATGTTCAAGTCGTAGCAGTTCGAGTGTTTAAGCGATTAACGAGGAGTTACGGTCATACATTACACTTCTAGGTATAGAAATCAATTTAGAATTCACAGACAATCAAGCGTTCATAGCGCATTGGTCTGTCGCATCTCGCAAATAGAATGCCCTGACTCACTGAACACCGAGCCAGGGCTGGAACGGACACGCTGAACAGCTAAATTCGAGTAAATAATTGGCAAGGGGTCTGGGGACTTCCTAGATCCCCAGCGGGTCCAGGGCTCCCCAGACCCCTTGCCAATTATTTACGCCCCCCCCCCCCAAAAAAATAATAAGGTGGATCCGCACTGATACTGATAGTACAGACGTTTATTTTTTCTTCATGTATAGCACAGGGGTGAGGTATCATCGCTTGGTCACAAACCCTTTCCTTTTAACGTACCCTTTCTTCTATATGTCTACAGGTATATTAAAAAAGTTTTATATATATAGACAGAAGGGTTTGTATTGAGGAAAGGGTTTGTGACCAAGCGATGATACCTCACCCCTGTGGTGTATAGATCTGCATATCTGTTCCACAGGCCGTAAAAGTGCCTGGTATGTGTACGACCTGTGTATATATTATTTAAGGCTAGTATCTTTCTGTGGGTCGTGACACCCCTTCCAAACGCTTGCCTATTGTTTTTGTTTTTGTTTTTTTTTGGGGGGGGGGGGGGGAGGGGGGGTCTTTTTAATCCGACAGGTTTCTACTGAATAAAACGTCACTTTAGTATTGTACAGTCTCACGTTTCACGCTTATTGATGTACGTTATCAACGACAAAATGAGAGAGAGAGGGGGGGGGCTAGAACAATACACGGTTCGCATAGATATTTTTAAAACTTCAACAGAGAGAGAGATGTAAAAAGTGAGTTTCTGGTCGGCACATTCATTACATATATTCGTGCTGTTATGCCGTCCCCTATGGCATGGATTGAATCAGTTGAAATGAGATTTTGGGCGTAAATTTGGCGAACGACTTTAAAAGATTTTCGATAAATGAATTAAGAAAATTAGTTTTGATTTCGGCCGTGCAAAGTACCACTACCTTTCAATGAATCTGTAAACTTGTACACGAATGCTTTCGAAAACATGTACATGCAGTAAGGCTGTGTCGTGCGAAGAACATGCGGTAATCCAAATTCCAATTATCTTAATAGCAACTTTGAACGAGGGCTTCGCACAGTGACACGTGAGAAAACGTAAATTTCGCGTATGTAAACAGGTACGTACATGTATTAATATAAGCCCCTGATTTTAAAAGAGCTTCATTGACGAAGTATGGGGCCTAACATAGAAGCGAAAGAAATTCCTTTTTTTATAATTAAATATGGACTATGTATTGTTATTTTCATTCGCCAAATGGGCGAGTAGGACATGATGTTTTGGGGGCCCAGCTAAAAATTTGGTCGCCATGGGCCACCGCCAATTAATTTCTGTCCCTGGGTTCATAAATGTTTTATTTCCGAACATTGGAAAATGGATTTGTTCTATCTGCTAATAAAATATTTTAAAATCCCATAAAATAGTTTGATATCATTCTAAAATGAATAAACGAAACTCGCCATCAGTTTCTTCAGAGCTTTGATTTAAATTTTCTTCTAATTTGACAACGTAAAGACTTACAATATACATACATGTATACTACCCTCAGTGGCTGATCGATTTGATTTAATTACACAGCGAGAGCTTTGACATTAGATGAAGTATAAATTCATTTTCAGAATGAATTCACATTTTTATTTAAAACCAGAAGTCTCTGACGAGACTGTAGCTCTCCTGGTTGATTTGTTTTATTCACTCATTGATAAGTAAATAATATACATACACATAAGTAACACTTTCCATTTTATTTTAAACCATAGGGAGCAGGTACTCCAATAAATTATAAGTAGCACAACAAAACAACATATCAATTAGACTGCAACTAGAATATCACTCATAAAATTCATTATATCCGAGATCATTTAGGATTTCAAAAAAATAATGCCACACCAATTTTTCAAGATCCTAGGGGTCAGGGGCTGCTATCTCAAATGACCTATCAATAACACAATAAGACTACAGATCCATTATATTATGCATTAAGAACAAAGTGTTCATCATTAATAGCTTTAGAAGAGTTGAGAGCACAATTATATAAGAGAAAATGACCAAACCCATTTTCTAAGACCCTGGGGTCAAGGGCACAAACAAAATATCAGGTGCACAACTAGACCACAGACCCATCATATTGCAAAAAGAATTAAGTCTCCATCATTTATAGTGTCAGAGAAGTTGCGAGCACAAGATTACATAGAGTTATATAGGTGAAAATGACCACACCCATTTTCTAAGACCCTGAGGGTCAAGGGCTCAAACAAAATATCAGGTGCAAAACTAGACCACAGACCTATCATATTACAAAAAAGAATTAAGTCTCCAACATTTATAATGTCAGAGGAGTTGCGAGCTCAAGATTACATAGACTTACATAGGATAAAATGACCACACCCATTTTCTTAGACCCTGGGGGTCAGGGGTCAAAACAAAATATCAGGTGCACAACTAGACCACAGACCTATCATATTGCAAAAAGAATTAAGTCTCTATCATTTATAGTGTAAGAGGAGTTGCGAGAACAAGATTACATAGAGTTATATAGGAAAAAATGACCACACCCATTTTCTAAGACCCTGGGGGTCAGGGGCTCAAACAAAATATCAAGTGCACAACTAAACCACAGAACCACCATATTGCAAAAATATTTAGGTCTCCATCATTTAAAGTGTCAGAGGAATTGAGAGCACAAGATCACATAGAATTTCATAACCACGCCCATTTTCTAAGACCCAGGGGGTCAGGGGCTGAAACAAAATGTCAGGTGCACAACTACACCACATACCAAGTAGGATGCAAAAAGAATTAACTTTCTATCACCAATGGTTTCAGAGGAGTTGAGAGCACAAGAATTGTGGACGGACGGACGGACGGACAGACGGACGGACGGACGACGGGGTATCGCATAAGCTCGACTGGTCTGAGACCAGTAGAGCCAAAAATCATTTACTTCCCTTATTTTAACTAAAATGGACTGATTTGTTAGGAAATCCCCAAATCATGTATTTGAGGATGATGAAAGAACGTTTTCAAAGAAAAAAATCCAGTGTAAAGCAAAAATTTCTGTAGCCCCCATTCCGATCCACTTTCCGATCTGGGGCTCGGATTGGGTTCCATATTTTTTCTTCATGAATTATCTGCATCTTTTCAGAATTTGCTACACCTCCTTGCACCTTTGTATTTTTTGTTTGTTTCAATATAGAATTCCTTACATGTATTTGTTTATCTTTCTTTTGTTAAGGTATTCCTTCGTTGGGGGGGGGGGGATCGGGCACTTTGACATAAACAGTAAACAGGATCATATTCAAGTAAATAAGGAGGTAGTGGGAAGAAAGGGGACCTATAGTTCTCTCTTACGCAGTAATGTGCAATTTTTCTTTTCTATTTAGATTCTGTTTACTTGCGAATTCAAAGTTTGTTCTGCCGATGGCCGGGGGGGGGGGGGGGGGGGGGGGGGGGGGCGAACGCAGAAACGGTAAATTGAATTTATAAAAAATCTTCAATCTTACATACACATAAATTATGCACGAAAGTTCAAAGAAGGTTTATGTATGTAAAATACCTGCCCCAGTAGCATCAAATTATCAAAGTTTGTAAACAAATTAAAATTGGAAGGTTTATAGTCACACGTTACCGTGTACAGGGGGTGTTAATATACAGGTAAAAGAGCGGTATGAACAACATGAGAGGCATTGTTTGGAACCCTTTGAAGTACCAGACCAAGGCACACACACTTTTTTCTTTTGTATAACGGATGTCTTTGGAATGAGTTAAAGAAGATCCTGACGATAATCTCAACAGCACTCACAATAGAGCACTATGTTGAGCATCGACGGACCCCTAGCAAGCTAGAGTTGGGATCAGGTGCCCGGGAGGAGAAAGCATCCCCTGCTGGCTAGCCGCACCCGCCGTCGATGTTAATGCACGATAAAGAACACAGGATATAAAATGCATGCATGCACTGTCTGACGTTATGTCTATATAGAAAGTGCTATGGCGACCATGTCAGGAAAATATATTCAAAACACTTAATGTCAAACCCCTCACGGGGTTTTTACGAGCTCCACACGGCAAAGGGCATAAGTGTGACACAAATGAGTTAAAGAAGATCCTGACGATAATCTCAACAGCACTCACAATAGATCACTATGTTGAGTATCGACGGACCCCTAGCAAGCTAGAGGTGGGATCAGGTGCCCGGGAGGAGTAAGCATCCCCTGTTTGCTAGCCGCACCCGCCGTCGATGTTAATGCACGATAAAGAACACAGGATATAAAATGCATGCACTGTCTGACGTTATGTTTATATAGAAAGTGCTATGGCGACCATGTCAGGGAAATATATTCAAAACACTTACTGTCAAACCTGGAATTCATTTTTACTACATCTTTTGATTGAACTGTTCATTTGAGACATTAGTACGTTTGTTTGAAAAAAAAGCAAGCAAGCTTGTATGAAAATGACCAAAAAAAAACTAATTCATGCACAGGCGAACATTTTATAATGGAAATGTCGCTATATTCAAAAGAGTCAACTGATCGAAATTTTGTCTCCTCACTTTCGCAGGATAATTTCTGCGTCTGGAAAGAGAGAGAGAGAGAAAGAAAGAGAATTTACCTCCTATGTACATGTATGTATAAATAAAATACAAGTAAAAAAATATTTCATTACAAGGTACATCATGCATTTCAATAGACACATTTATAAAATCAAATACACATGCAATATACATGTTCGATAAATGAAAAATTGATTTCTACCGGTTTGTTTTTACTGTGAAAATGCGTACGTGTGTATTTCCGATCTTGATCAAGTAAGTCGATGTTTGACGAGTTGGGACCACGAATCTTTTCTCATACACTTTAAAAATTGTGTTTAGCAACTAAGCACATATCTAAACACTAGTCTTGTAGACAGATTTTTTACGTGTTCACGATCTTAACACATCAAATATCAAACATGTTTAGGAAAGTGTTTAGATCCTAACATGTATGTATTTAGATGAGAAACATGTTAAGATGAAATATATTTAGTTTGTAAACATGTTTAGGTTAGAAACATGTTTTCAAACTGCTCTTCATATTCCCTTTTATGGCGCATGTTTTGTTTTAAACATGCTATCTATTGTGACAAAAGAAAAGAGAATCACAAACTCTTCAATTGCCGATCGTCATCTCTTACCACCATCAACTCTAGAATACAGCAAGAATCAGTATCAGATCAAAGTTTGGCAGCAATTTTATTCATCATATAGCAAAACAACAATTTCATTATAGCAAAATTGTTAAACAATGGACAAGAAATGGAAATTAGGCTGCAAAACTTTCAGGATCTTTCGTAATAATTTTCATACTACAGTTATCGAGGAAGACATGTCGCCTGCAGTAGCACTGATAGTAAAGTGTGACTACTACGAAGGTGTGACCAGCAAAAATGTGACTATACTGGACAGCATTTTATGGGCATTTAAACTTGGGATATATCCATGTAATTTCAGTAACTTTTCTACCTTAACACAGGCAAAGTCACTCGTCCTTCATTATGAGACAGAAGGATCTGTTTCACCTTTTCTTGCAAAGAAGTTTCAGGACATTTCGCAATCTACCATCATTCTATGGGCCGGTTAACTTGGGATATATGTATGCCTCTAATGAGTTAAAGAAGATCCTGACGATAATCTCAACAGCACTCACAATAGAGCAGAAAATTAAACATCGACGGACCCCTAGCAAGCTAGAGGTGGGATCAGGTGCCCGGGAGGAGTAAGCATCCCCTGTTGGCTAGCCGCACCCGCCGTCGATGTTAATGAAGCATGGAAATGAAATATATAAAATTCATGCACTGTGTGTGGGAAAAATTTGAATCATTGTTTTTTATAAAAAACCCTACAGCTACAAACTGATGGCAGACCTTTATGTCAAAGTCAATAAAGTTTCATATTTCTTCATTTGTGATTTAAAGGTTGCAAGCTCAATCAAAGATGATATTTTGGACAACTACTTCTCCCCACTTTAAAGCCAGAAATTGCTTGATTGTTGCTTTCATTAACAGACAGATGGACGTGGTGCTTGCAGTATACCACTAGTGCCTCTTTGTTGCAGAGAAGAGTAAAACAACTTGAATGTTCAGAGAACACATGTGCGACTACTGGACAGACAATCAGACGGATGCCAGACAAAGTGATCCCTATGTGAAATCATGCTTCGCAGGCAACACAATAATGAATATGTTCTGCAAATGAAAGATCAATTATGAATGAACAAAAATCTACTAGTCTAACACGAGGACATGGTATCTGGTGTATAGAAAACTATGCGATTGCTTAAATGACCTTGCTATATGTATTAGTTTACAACGTGTATTTTGATTAACACTAGTACATCTCCAAATATTCATTAATAATAATATATTAGTTAAATTTCTGTAGCTTTGATAGTAAAAGTGCAACAATAAGACAGAAATGTGGACAGATAGATGCCACAAGAAGCAGATCTTACAAAATGTATATGCCTCTTTTACATAAGTACTTAAGTCGGGGACATTAAAATTTATTACAAGAAAATTATTTTGTAAGTTTGCCATGATAAAAGAAATTTTACTTGTGGTTTTGAAATCATCCAGATACGTTAACAAATATATGTACAATAATTACATGTCAGTCTCTTCACTAAATAGGATACTGTGATATACTGCAGCACAATATACAGCAATAAAAAGGTTTCGTTATAAATCAGTAATACAGAGCAAGTTGAGAGGACTTTGACCAATAGCAATTTCTTTTTATGCTGGTATATCCACTTCTCAACCCTTTGCCCGGGGATAATAAAGAAGGAATGAAATAATACAGAATTCACTTCATTGCACTTAATTGTTGACATGTACATAAAAACAAGATACCACATCTGGATACCTATTTAGTATAAAATGAGTTAAAGAAGATCCTGACGATAATCTCAACAGCACTCACAATAGAGCACTATATTGAGCATCGTTAATGTAATTCAAAATGACATCTAAGTGGTGTTATATACCGTATCTCTGGTATGGTTCAAAAGCTTTGGGCAGAAGTATAAACGGCTGAATATACCAGGTATTATACCCGTAATACCTAGATATGTTTACTGATGTAAACTTTAGTTATCTTCAAGTTCTTTTGTAAATTTGAGATAGTTTGCACTCATGGAGAATTTGTTTTCTTTATCACCCAGTACATAGTACTGGGTGAAACCCAACAGCTGATAGCACTTGGGATAACTTAGATCCCATGCATAATAGCACTTTACAAGAAGTGCTATTGCATTTTTCACATTGGAAGATGCTAATATATCCGACCCGCCGCCTACAATGAAGCAGTTTGTCACACTATCTGTCTCATCCTTCACTGCCACCAACCTTGGAGCATCATCATCCCTGGTCTTAAGGTTGATCTCATTCATCTGTAAAAGTAAAAACATATTTCCATATATTATGATTTCTTGCGGGAAGATGAAATGATATCTAACCTATGTCTTTAACACTCGTGAGACACTCGTACGCAGTGAAAGAACACGAGGAGTTGAGTAACAGAATTACAGGTGTCACCATGTTTCGCAATTGACAAAACAAATGTCGCTGATGAAGCCTATTCTATATTTTAAGAAAAAAACCTTTTAATTCAATAATGATGTTCAAATTCTTACATTCATGTATCTGAAGTGAACTCAAGGATTTTGTTTTGTTTATTTGTTGTTTTACGTCACAGTCGACGATATTTCAGTCATATATGTGACGGCACATAGTGTGCAGGCGGACTGAAGAAGGCTTAGGAACATGAATGCCCCTGGCAGAAAAAAAAGTAAAAAAAGGCAATTGTTGGATTAAATTGGTAAAAAAAAACCTGAATATTGCAAAAAGATCTTTAATTATTGGCAAATGAGTTAAAGAAGATCCTGACGATTATCAAGTCACTGCAGTAATCGTGTACTGTAATCCAATTGATTATTCCAAAACATTAAAAAGATCTTTAATTATTGGCAAAAAGATCTTTAATTATTGGCAAATGAGTTAAAGAAGATCCTGACGATTATCAAGTCACTGCAGTAATCGTGTACTGTAATCCAATTGATTATTCCAAAACATTAAACTTAATACATATAGCATAATCACAGTCCTGATACAATATACAACCATGGTAATATATTTATTTTCCTTACCCATGGCTCTTTAATTGCTTTATGTCCAATACATGGATATCTGTGGTACATAAGCCGCCCCAAATCAGCATACAGCCCCCGGCTTTCAAAGTTGCCAACTGAAAGCACGTGGTATGCAGTTTCTTCAATGAATTTGTCCCATTCTTTCATAATTTCTCCTTTCTTGAGCAGTGATGATATAATTGGTGAGTATTTTGGCACATACTGGTCGACGCCAAGCTTCTCGCGTTGTGCCTGAAAAAAATTTTATATGTGCAGATTACTTACCAGTAAATACAAGTTCTTTTTATTGCCCCTTTCCTTCCACTGTAGCAGTAAATAAGAAGTCAAAACTACATATTAAGCATGAGCTCAAATGACCAGAATGTTGCTTTTTACTTGTTTTACAGTCTTGGTATTTCTTTTTTAATCCTTACAGAGACCTTTTAATTATTCAGATGAATACTACCCCAAAGTAGATATATATACTTTACAACAGATAATACAATGAAAGGTATATCACTCACTGAAAGACCAACATCAGTTGTACAGCTTTCTACACAGGAATCAATCTCCACTTCATATGAGCTGGATTGCGGCGGCGGTGATGGCGATCCAGATGATGGTGCGGGTAATGCTGGTAGTGGTGGTAGTAATGATGCTTGTGGTGGTAGTAATGATGCTGGTGTTGGTGGCAATGCTGGTGGTGGTACTTTGAGAGTCGGATTATGTGTAGTCTTTTGTGTTTGATGTTTACATGTCATGTGTCTCTTTTTCCGTCTCGTGCTGTACTCGTCTTTTGTGTTTTTGCATACTGTATGTGGCTGAATTTTGAATGTGAAGATGGGAAAAAACTCAAAAAAGTCAAAAAAAGCGAAAAAAGGAGTTAAAAGGAAGATAGAAGAAGTGTCCGATCAAAGTATCACTAGTGAGAACAGTTCTAACAGTTCTATTATGAGTTCGATTCTTAGCGCAGCCAGTCATGTATTATATGGAACGCCAGTTAAGACGGGTAGTACCGACATGAATGTTGTGGGTCCAGGGTCGTCTACCCCCAAACCTACCACGCCCGACAGTGGGGATAACGTTATTATGGCGACGCTTGCTGAAGAGGACAAAAAACTTAATCATGGAGAAGCTGACAAAATTAGAAAAAATTGATGTGATTGAACAAAAACTTGGTGAAATGAATATGAGGATAGAAAATTTCGAAGGAAGAATGGCCCAAATTGAGGATTTCGTGAAAGCGGATAGAGAACAAATCGCTGGTGTATCCGATAGAGTAATGGGGCTCGAGGAAAAGAGCGGAAGTTTGGACAGATGCCGGACCGATATTGCACGACACGAGAGGATGATTGAGCATATATGTCAAAGGGTAGAGAGCATAAAGCAGGACAGTCAAGAGATAGATGAGCGTGTTACAGATTTACAATGTCGTTCAATGAAGATGAACTTGATTTTCACTGGTTTGGAGGAAACTAGGCAGGGTGATACGGAGAATAAGGTGCGCGGATTCCTATATTATGAGCTGGGCATCGACAAAGATGTCCAGTTTGGTAATGTACATCGGTTTGGACGCTTTATCAGAGGCAGACCCAGGCCCGTGGTCGCTAGATTTCTGTACCAGAGCGACTTGCAGTTAGTGCGAGATAACGCCTACAAGCTTAGAGGGTCACCTTACGGAATCCGACTACAATTTCCAGCCGCAGTAGAGGAGAACCGGAAGCACTTGTACCCCATAATGCGCGAATTCAGAGATCAGGGAAACCGAGTGAAGCTGGTGCGTGATAGATTATATGTCAACGGGCGCCGCTACCACCCAGATGATGATGATTTCGGTGACGATTTCCGTGACGCCCGAAGCGAGATCATTGGTCCGAACGACGAGGCCGGGAGTGAAGAAGCAGCCGAAAAAGTGCGCGAACCGATGGAGGCGGAAACAGGTGGTGATGACGGCCGTATTGGCGATTAGCGGGACGTGGAGGATAGATCGTCATTGCGCATTCTAGCCTGGAATGTGAATCGCGGCCTTGACAGAAAGGTTGGTGACAGCGATTTTTTAGATTGTTTTTCCGACTATGACGTTATCTTTCTTTCAGAGTGTTGGAACACAGAAAATACTGAGTTAGATATTGCACATTTGTCAAATGATTTTTCTATGTTATCTTTTCCTCGTAATGAATGTAAAGGTGGGGGTATTTTTGTATTGTTCCGAAAGAATTTATCTCCTTTTGTTAGTGTTTGCAAGTATTTTGGTGATAGCATTTTATGGTTGAAAATCACAGGGTCACCTCGTGACATATATCTATGCTGTACATACATACCCCATGAAAACAGTGTGTATTATGAGAAATACGGTATTGATCTTTTTGACGCTCTATTGAGCCAGATAGCCGAGTACTCTGATCAAGGTACCGTTATACTGACCGGTGATTTAAAAAGTCGTGTAGGAGAGGGGAAAGATTATGTTGAACATGATTTGCTTGCAGAAGATGTTTCTAGACATATTTCTGATCTGATTTTATATTCTAATGATACTGAAATGAGTGCTAGGTTTAGTGAGGACAAGCATGTCAATACATTTGAGCGCAAGTTACTAGAACTGTGCAGGGCATCTGGTCTTCGAATTTGTAATGGGAGGGTATCAGATGCGGATAGTGGGAAATATACGTTTTTTAATCACCTAGGGTCCAGTGTAATTGACTATCTTTTGGTAGATTATAGATATTTTGACATCATTCAGTCATTTAAGATTAAAGATTTTAATATGTGGTCAGACCACGCCCCAATAGAATTTAGCATTCAGTTGTTTTCAGAGATAAATGAAAGAACAGAAAATGAAGGCAGATCTAACAATGAAACTATCTATAAATGGAATGATGATATGGTAGATGAAATGAAAATAGTCCTGGAGTCGAGCGTATGTGAAATGAACAGAACGATAGAAAGCATGTACAATAAGCAAATTAGTACAAATCAGGGAGTATCTGAGATCACAGGTATTCTGAATGGAATATTTAGTCCTTTCTGCTCTCGTAAAATTGTCATACAAAACGCTCCTAAACTCAGAAAGTCAGATGACCAAGTATGGTTTGACAATAGATGTAAAATACTTTATTCTGAATACAAGTCTGCTCTTCGAATCTTTAATCGTAATAGATCAGAGTTCAATCGTACTAATTTAGTTGAGGCCAAACGGCAATACAAACGACATGCAAATAAGTGCAAGAGAGATTATTTACGTTTTGAAAGAAATAAATTAGACTATCTAAGAACAAGGAACCCTAAGCAATTCTACAAAATTTTTCGAAAGAAAAAGAGCAACAAAACTAAACTGACATGTAATGATTTCTTCCAACATTTTCAAAAAGTATGTAGCACAACTATCGAAAGCGATGAAAATTCTCGAACAGCTAATTTAACTTCCAATGATATGTCAATTTTCAAGAATTAGATAGACTTATAGATGAAAAAGAAGTTCATGATGCATTAAATAAACTTAAAAGTGACAAAGTATGTGGTATCGACCACCTATTGAACGAATATTTTATGAAATTCAAAGACATCCTGGCACCCATTCTTGCTCGTTTTTTCAATATTATATTTGATTCTGGGGAATTTCCGAGTGATTGGTCAACGGGTATCATTATCCCATTACACAAAAAGGGGGATACCGACAATACGGATAATTACAGGGGTATAACTCTCGTCAGTAATCTATCGAAGATTTTTACTTCAATTTTAAACAACAGATTATTACAATGGTCAGAAGAGAATAACATAATTTCAGACGCTCAATTCGGATTTAAACACGGGTGTGGCACAACCGAAGCAATATTTGCCCTACATAATTTGATTTCTCTATATTTAAACAAGAAAAAGAAATTGTATTGCTGCTTTATTGATTATAAGAAGGCATTCGACACAGTTGATAGGGATAAGTTAATCTTCAAGTTAGCGCGAAGTGGAATCACTGGAAAGTTGCTAAACATTATCAAGCAGATTTATAATGATGTCAAGTCTTGTGTTAGGCATAATTCTGAATACTCTGATTTCTTCTCGACCACAAAAGGCTTGATGCAGGGTGAGGCATTGTCACCTTTCCTCTTTTCTATGTACATCGATGATTTCGAATCGGAACTTATTACCAAGAACTGTGAACCTGTAAATTTAAGAGAGTTATCGTTATTTCTTTTATTATTTGCCGATGACACTGTCCTGTTTGCAGAAACAAGAAGTGAACTTCAGAATATTTTAAACGAATTACATTCTTATAGTAGAGACTGGGGTATCGAGGTAAATGTAAATAAAACAAAGATAGTAGTTTTTCGTTCCGGTTACAGGTTATGTAATGCTGATGTTTGGTACTATGACAATAAACAGATCGAAGTAGTAAAAATCTATTCTACAATGGAAAATTTAACCTTACTGAGAAAACTCTAAGCAAAACTACATCGCCCGTTTTAACGTTTTCCGTCGATTCTTTCCATTTTCTACGACTTTGTAGGAGCTGAATATATTCACCCTGCCAGCGATTCCAAAACTGATTTGCAAGTACTTGCACATGTTTCCAATGAGAAGCGTACATATCCTTGATATCTAAATGTTCAAATAGCGGGATGTCGGTCTCACATTTTTGTGTCAGAAGTGTGGATGGTGAAAGCACAAACGGATGATTCGGATCCACAGATACGGGTACTAATGGGCGATTGTTGAGAATTGCACATATTTCAGCCATTAGTGTGACTAGAACATCGTGAGTAAGATTTCGTTGTGGTTGATTGAGAAGAATGGCATCAAGTATACGTCGGGCTAGTCCGATGATTCTTTCCCAAACGCCTCCCATGTGGGAGGAGTGTGGGGTGTTGAAAATCCATTACAGCCGTTATTGTACAAGAAATCCTTGACATCAGAATCTTCGACATTCACCGCATCGATCTCAAGATCATCTGTACATCCGACAAAATTTGTACCCCGGTCCGATCTGAATTCCGCAACTTTGCCCCTAATGGCGACGAATCTTCTCAAGGCATTGATGAATGCTGAAGAAGACATATCCTCCACCACTTCTATGTGTGTCGCTCTAGACGTCAGACATGTAAACAATATAGCCCAACGTTTGTTGCTTGCTACGCCACCGCGTGTTTTGCGAGTTACAATGTCCCAGTGACCAAACATGTCCACACCGACGTTCGTAAATGGTGATGCGGGTTGTAACCTTGAAAACGGGAGATCAGCCATTTTCTGACACTCAAAACGTCCACGAAGCTTTCGACACAGAACGCAATTGTACAGTACAGAAGAAACCAGTTTCTTTCCACCAATAATCCAATACCCAGCACTCCTCACAGCGCCTTCTGTAATATGTCGGCCTTGGTGATGTATGATATCATGATAGTGCTTAATGAGTAGACGAGATACATGCGATTTACCGGGTATTATGATGGGGTGTTTGGCAATGTTGTCTGTATTTGCCAACTTAAGTCGACCTCCAACTCGCAAGAGGTCATCTTCCATGTAAGGATCCAAACTAAGAACTGGACTGTCTCTTGGAACGGGTTTACCAGACTTGCAGCTCCTCCATTCACGATTCAGAAGTTCACGTTGAACAGTTTTTACGATGAAGATTTCGGTCGAACGACGAAACTCTATCGATCGTTTATCGCAGTGCATGCCACGTTTCTTGAGGACAACGGATCGAATGAAGCTTATTGCTCTTACCAACGAATTCCACGAAGAGAATCTCTCAAAACGACTAATTCCTAGTGATGCATTCGACGTTGATGTTTTTAATGCAGACACTTCTGGTCTCACATTCTTATCAGAGTCTGGCTCGACAAGGCCGAATTCCTCTGTAGATTTTCCAACAAATGCGAGTTCCGTAGGTCCTTTGATCCACTTACTGGTCGGTAAATCACTAGCGGGAATGGATCTCGAACCAATGTCAGCTGGGTTTTCCTCTGATTTTACGTAATGCCACTGCTCGGCTGAAGACACCTGGAGAATTTTATGAACTCTATTGGAGACATATGTATAGAAGCGTCGGGACTTATTGTAGATATACCCCAAAACGATACGACTATCTGAATAGAACCTGATCTGGTCAATCTTGACATCCAAGTTATCCTGTATAGTAGTTGCAACTTCGGCGCCAAGAACCGCAGCACACAACTCTAATCGCGGGATTGTATGTCCATGAGTGGGTGCAAGTTTTGATTTCCCTAGTAGAAATCCTACTTCACTCCTGTCCTTATAAAACGTCTTCAGGTAAGCCACTGCCGAAATGGCGGTTTCTGACGCATCACAGAAAATATGTACTTCTAATTTCGAGCACTCCTGAAGTGAAATAGATGCGTAAGTACGAGAAACTGACATGTGAGCTAAATCGGCAAGTGAGTCGCACCACGTCCTCCAATCTTCCTCACGATCTAGTGGAAGTGGATCATCCCAATCGTATGAGGAATTCAACACATTGCGAAACATGATTTTTCCGCGCAGTACGACAGGAGAAATAAAACCTATCGGGTCATATAAGCTATTCAGCGTTGCTAACATTCCACGTTTAGTGAAAGAAAGGAGGGGATCTCCAACAACACTAGGTTGCAGCACCCACAGCAAAATCCCAAAACACCCATGCAAAAAACACAGAACAGATACCCACAGAAAGAGACGCAAAAGGGACAAGGAACACCAACTCACAACATAGAAACATAAAAGACTACACATAAACCAACGAGACCAATGGGCAACCGGTGCCGACTTAGGACGGCCATCTGCCAAGTAAATAGCAGACGGTGTGGTTATCCTGGATTACGTGCGCACAACCCTCTCACTTCTCCAGTTACCTAGAGGTCTCGAAGAACGTACAAATGTGGTGTAAAACAACCTCCTCACTGTAAGATGACGTCACACAAACAAGACCGCGAAACGCAGAGGCCCCAGAGACACAGATGAATATGTAAATGGATATAAAAAGAGGGCATGCGTAATACAGTCCGTGCTCTGCCGGCTGTAGCGAGCTCATGTATGTAATCACCCGAGGAGTCCGACTGACATTCAGAGAGGACAGGTGGTCGGGGCCCTGTCTTCTCTAAAGAGGTTTGGACAGGGCCCGTCATGGAGTCCCGTCGTCACAGTCAGTCAGAGTGCAAGTCTTAAGAATGCGCTCGTACAAGACTGTATATTGGTCAAGTACCAAGCTTAGTGTCCGTCTGGTGACATTAGGATCATATCCACGGTATAAAAGGCGTTTGATGACTCTGACGCATTTTCGATACATATGCTGTCTACCTTTGATCCTTCTTATTTTGTTAATTATGTCACCATAAAATGCAGGTTGTGAAATACCTAAAGTAATATACTCCGTTGCTTTTATGGGTCCGAATTTCAAAAGAAGTTGATCATAATTTTTGTAAAATTTCCAGAAAGTCTTTACTAGTTTGTGAAAGCGAAAACCTTGACCTAAAAGTTTCTTTGTAATTTGTAGATTTCTATTATGAAAATCCAAAACATCAGTACATGCTCTAGCATACCGGATGAGCTGTGAAATGTAAATACCGTATGACGGTAATCTAGGGACATCATGAAAGGATTCGACTGAAGTGACACGTCAAACTTGAATACGTCCTTCTGAATGTCCCATGAGAGTCCAAGGCTCGTTTGTAGCGGGACCTCGTCGAAATTCATGTCAAGGTTCTTCAGATCCTTTGCTCTGTCTTCCTCGGGGAAGGCGTCCATGACTTCCTGACTATTGGAAGCGATTTTATGTAGCCTGAGCTTTCCACCGCTCATGAGGGCTTGTCGAGTTCTAGTAAGAAGATCTATAGCATGTCGCTCATTGGGCAAAGATGCCAACGCATCGTCGACATAGAAATTTCTATGAACGAATTCCCTTACATCAGTGTCGGAGATTTCGACGGATTTCCTTAAGCCGTAAGCAGCAACAGAAGGAGATGTTGTGTTTCCAAACACATGTACTGTCATCTTAAACTCGGTTAACTCTTTCGATGGATCGTTATCCATATACCACAAAAACCTTAAAAAGTTCTGGTCTTCTTTCCTGACCTTGAAGCAGTAAAACATCTGTTCAACGTCTGCGGTGGTAGCGATTGTCTCCTTCCTAAAGCGCAAGAGAACTCATAACAGACTATTTGTCAAGTCTGGTCCTGACAACAAAGTTAAGTTTAGTGAGGTTCCTCCGAATGGTGCAGAGGAGTCAAAGACCATCCTTATCTGACTCGGCTTTCGAGGATGATAAATGGCGAAAATGGGTAAACACCAACACTCTTCGTTCGGTAGAAGAGGTGGAGCTAATTCCGCATGACCATTTTCAAAAATCCTTTGCATGAAAGTTATGGCGTGTTCCATTTTCGTAGGACTTTTCCGCAGACTTGAATCCAGATTCTTAGCACGTTTCACTGCTTGTGAATAGTTGTTTGGGAGCCTGGCCCGGTCAGGCTTAAAGGGAAGAGGGGCTGTCCATTTCCCATCTTCATTGCGGTGGTAATTTCTATCCATTATGTCCAGAAATGTCCTGTCATTCCTAGAGAGGCCAGGCTTGTCGTCAGAAGGTGTTCTTTCAAACACAGAGGGCACTACATCCTTATCAATGAGTGGTATACCACTTTCCTGTACTGTAATGTTGCTTTCGCAAGGCAGCAATATCGAAGGCCTACCATTTCCTTGAAGGTAAGTCTTATTAGCGGTCACATACGAAGGCAGATGAGCCTTATTGAGGCACGTTTCGCCTATAATCGTCCATCCCAGGCTCAGCTTCTGGGCATACGGTGCACTCTTTCCAATTCTATGTTCGAGGACATGATGCGCCTCTATAAGGTCGCGTCCTATGAGAAGCAATATCTTTGCATCGGAGTCGAGAGGTGGAATATACTGTGCAATTTCAGAAAGATGAGGAAACTGTTCTGCTATCTCCGGTGTCGGGATTTCCTCTCTATTGCCAGGGATGGCGTCACATTCCACAATAGCTGGCAACTTGAGAACAGTGTTCCCATCTAACGAAGACACTGCCAAGTTTTTAGCAACCCTGCTTTCCATACTGTTCTCTCTAGAGCAGGTTTTGAGAGCAAAATTCCTCCTTTCAGAATGAATTCCTAGTATATCAAAAAGTTCGCTTTTACCTAATGACCGGTTGCTCTGGTCATCGACGAGAGCATAAAGCTTGATAGCTTTTTTTGGATTACCTTCCGGATAAACTCGGACGAGCAAAGTTTTCGAACACGACTTTCCTCCTGGAATGTTGTTGCATATGCGAGCACATTTGTTGCTAACGGACAATTTTGGTTCCGTTTCTTCATTGTTGGAACGCTCCCCGCCATGGGTTTCCTTTGCTCTCTGGGGTTCCCTTTCTCTTCCATCGTTAACGTGAAGAGCACTGGGGTGAGACTTATTGGAGCAGATTGAGCAAATCACATCCTCCGTACATGTCCTAGCCACATGATCGGTCGAATTACAACATTTGAAGCATATCCTGTGTTGAATCAGGATGTCCTTACGCTCCTTCAGTCCCTTGTTGCGGAATGTCCTGCACTTATTAAGAGCATGAAAGTTTTTATGTAAAGGGCACTTTTTACGGGGATCGATAAGTTCGCTTGTCTGCTGTTTGTCACCTACAGACGTCATTTTACTTGATAAAGGTCTCTGAGTCCTAGCAGGTGCCTGTTCCCTTTTCTTGTCAGTAACGCAAAGCCCTGGGTCGTTTCTAATCTGACTCATCTCTAACACGAAATCGACGAAAAACTTGAACGATGGATACGGAGTGTTTGTTTGTCTTTTATGGTTCGACGCCCTGGTGATCCATTTTTCTTTAACATTGTGGGGAAGCTTCTTGACTATTAGAAGAATTCCCGTGGATGAATCAAAGTAAGAAAGAAGGGGCTTATAAGCAGAGTCTTCTTTAGCTGAAGCGATTTCGGCTAAAATGTCGGCGAGTTCATAAAGCCTTTTACTATCGCTGCTAGTCAAAACAGGAAACTTCTCAAGCTTCGACTTAAGCGCCGCTTCCACCAGCTCTGGGCTACCATATCTCTCCTGGAGACGCTGCCATATAAGACGGACTGCCCTTTGCGGGTCTTTTGGGTTTGCAGTTTTCATGCTAGTCGCAAAACGCTTGGATTCGGTTCCCAACCACTTTATCAGAAGATCTAACTCTTCACCTGGTGAAGCCTGCAATTCAAGAAGAATTGCCTGAAAACTAGTCTTCGAGGCCGCAAATGCCTCTGGTTGATCGTTGAAGGAGATAAATCTAGAAGTTAGCAGATCCTTCTTCAGTAAGAAAGAGGTCAAATCGTGAACAACAGACCTGGGAGCAGTTGAAGTCATAACATTCTGAGTTGGAGCTGATGCATCAAGCGGATGTTTTGCTGGTACAAATTGGGGTGTCTCTGCTGGCAGAGAATCCATGTATCTTGCCACAATTTCCTCCCTTTCCATTTGAGGCGGAAGTCTATCCCCATCTAACCCATCACTAAATTCTTCATGCCTTTTGATGGCATCAACCTCTGCTTCAGCAACAGCAGTTTCTCGTTGTTGTTCCAACAGATGTGCCTTTTGTTTCACGAGATTTATTTCTTGTTCTAAATATCGCAAACGTGTTCTCTGACCTTCAACCTTTATTTGCTTCCTCAACAATACATCTGATAAACTTGATCTAGTAGACTTAGTAGACTTAGTATCTGATTCTAATTTTTGCGAGACACTATCTGCGGTATCAAGCAGTCTGTCCTGCAGGTTTCGAATAAATCGCTCTACTATACCTCTCCTTTTAGAGTATCTATCCAAATGTGTCTTTTTCTCCAAAATACTCTCTTCAGTGTTCGTCCTATCTAAAAACTCACTAAGTGCGGTTGAAGCTTCTATAAATTTACCATGAAGGCCCAAAATTGACTTTTCGTAGCCGGTCAGTTCCTTAGGACGAAGCTTTGCAGATTTTTCATCAAAGTCAAAAAGCAATGTTTCTATTTCCTTCCATAGAGTATCAATCACACCATTATGCCTTTCTAAGTGCTCTTTATACTGTTCGTTACCCTTTTCGGTTAGGGTTCGCACCCTCTCGGAAGTACGAGTTACAGGTTGGTCACCTTCCCCCTGCGTTGCCATATTATTTAAAGATACCAACGCGAATTCAAAACTTACGGAGCGAAATAAAAACGGTACCTTTACAAGTCAAAGTGTGACTCGGTTTGCAAAAATTCCTACACATTCAATGCAAACAAGTTCAATAGAGTACTCTAAGTGGTTACTACAAAACTGACCCTGTGGGACCCCTTACACTACTAATCATAAAATTTGTACATCGAGGGTCCTTACACTACTCATCAAAAAATTATTCTGATCATGTACCCATACAAAATTGAAATTTACAGAAAAATGTTTCACATAGGACATCTGATAACCAAAATAATCAATTTGAATGTTCTCAAGTGCGTAATACCTCACAATGTCTAAGCAAAGAGCACGATATACAAAAAATACAATAAATTGTGCGATACACATACACAATTGTGAAAGATGCTTTACAATGAAACAATGTGCAATGTCAATATGCTCTTAATGTTTGTAAGTCAACGACATTCAATAATTTACCTTCATGCAAAATGTAATACACACATGTGATATACAATTTAAACAATAAAAGTATCTTTGATTTCACATGAAACGGTCAGTCTTCATCGTCGTGGCAGTCAGGTACTCTGAAATGTTCACAGTTAATGTTGTGGTGCACACACGAGGTAAGAAATGTTACAAGCGTCTGAATCTTCGCAGGAATACACATGTAGAGGTCGAACAAGAAATGTCTAGTCTTGTTGAGTGTATATATATAATAATAACAGAAATGTTTGATCACTGCGCAACAAGATACTGGATCGTCTTTCTAAAGATATCACTATGACATGTATAGTCCAGCCTTCACTGGGAATTCAGAAACGTGTACATCAGTTCATCACTGCATGCTGGTGAGTATGGATCCTTCGTGGATACGCCGACTGCAACATCATCTTGAGGTGGAAATGTATGGTTATTTACTGTACTGCCTTGACCCTAATGTCTGCAGCTAGTTTGACCCTTGTCCCATCAGGTCCATTCACAAGGCAAGAGTTGGTAAAGGTTTAACTCTTTATTGACGAGACATCAAAGGGTAAATACTGAAAAATACAAGAATCACACTCAATAGATGATTTGACAATTATAACCCAATGTTCAAAGTTAATTCTGAAAATCTGATCGCTACGAACATGCATGATGAATATACACGAATACTCAACTTTTAAAAAGACATACATATTCGGAAAACAAAGGTAAGACAGATGTCGGATCATACAATATAAACATGATAAAACTTACACCATAGAGACACCAAACGAGTTGCAGTTACGTGTATTAAGAATACGTCCTCACGTCTTGAGGCCCTAGGCCTAGCTCGAATTTACTGCATCGAGAGAAACGTACCAACTACGCTTTACTGAAGAGTTCTAACCGCAAAACTAAAACGAAACGAAAACGGATAAAATTGTTCCGGATATATAAACAACACAATACCGCAGAGAGATGTACAATCAATTCAAATTAAAATTATCCAATTATCAATTGTAAATTTTTTATGAAATCAAAATTAATGTCATTTAATAGTTCAGAGTCAATCCTGAAATGAAAATAATCATGCACATGAATGAAATATATATGTATATGTATGATCAACATGAAATGACATTAAATTTTACATCAAATTTCACAATATAGAAATTTCACAATATAGAAATTTTCACATTCTAGCAATGACTTTTTGCACTTTAAACTTGAAATAACTTTAAGCACACGGATAAGCACTAATAAGATGCACACACGGATGAAATTTATACATAATCGGATAGGTACCCTGGTTTCTTAGATACCCTCCCGGATCTTGTTGTAACTGTTGTATTCGGCGGTTTATCGGATGCAGTAGGTGGTTCCGGTTGAGGAGTAATTACGGACGGAGTAGAATTGCAATCATCCTGGAACTGCTGATCGACTGGAATTTGCACACGGAATGAATCCTCATGCGATTTCAAGACGTGTTCGCGATTTCTCCTATAGAGTGATCCTTTGTCGGATTTCAGAATATATGATCTGTTTCCCAGATTCTCCTCGATTTTGGCTTTTTGCCAAGTAGCATTTTGCGTATCACGCATGCGCACTATTTCACCTGGTGAAACTTTCGGAAGCATGACAACATTTTTATCGTGATAAAACTTCTGCTTTGCTTGCCTTTTATCAAGTTGCGGTTTTGCATTGTCGATTCCTGACGGTCGGAGTAATGCCTTCGCAATCGGTAGTTTTGTACGCAATTGACAGTTCATGAGTAGTTGTGCTGGTGATAATCCGATATCATCGAGTGGTGAATTCCGGTATTCCAGTAACGCAATATATACGTCATTTCCGCTATCTTCTGCTTTCTTTAGTAGATTTTTGACGGTTTGCACACAGCGTTCAGCATGTCCGTTGGATCTTGGGTAGTAAGGACTTGAAGTATTATGCGTAAATTCCCAATCATAAGAGAATTTTCGAAAGTTCGCATTATTGAATTGCGGACCGTTGTCGGTGAATACTTCTGACGGTATGCCATGACGAGCAAATATGGACTTAAATGCTGATATAGTAGTAGCAGATGTCATGTCTTTTAGCGGAATAATCTCATGATACTTGGAGTAGTAATCAACACAAAGTAGATATTCATTGTTCTTGAAATGAAATAAATCTGCTCTAACCTTTGACCATGGTAGGTCCGGTATTTCCTGTGGAATCAAAGGCTGGTGCGAATTTGACCTTTGAAATTTGTTGCAAGTCGCACATTTCTGTATAACATCTTCAATATTACTGGTCATTCCAGGCCAAAATATGATCTCTCGAGCGCGTTGCTTGGTTTTTACAATACCCAAATGCGATTCATGTAACTTGTTCAGTGTTTCTCGACGTAATGCACTTGGTATGATAATAGCTGACCCCTTGTACAGCAATCCATTGATGAACGGTATTTCATCTCTATAGTGCCAATACGCTCTTATATTCATCGGTACATCATGACGATTTTCTGGCCAACCTTGCACAACAGTTTCGGCTAACGATTGTAGTTGGTCATCTTGTGCTGTGCATAATTTAAACTGTGCAAGTTTTTCAGCACTCATAGGCAGAGATTGTTCTATGGAGTTAATATCGAGATCCTCATCAACGAGTGTTTCCTTAGTTTCACTTAGATACGCTCGGCTAAGTGCATCGGATATGTACATTTCCTTTCCCGGTACATATACTAGTTTGACATCGTAGCGCTGAAGTTTCATCAACATCCGTTGAAGTCTCGGTGTTGCACTGTATAGCGGTTTGCTATGAATAGCCAATAATGGTTTGTGGTCAGTTTCTATGGTAACGGTGCGACCATATATGTAGTGGTGAATCTTTTCACATCCATACAGAACTGCTAACAGTTCACGTTCAATCTGCGCATAACGAGTTTGAGTTTCAGTTAATGCACGTGAAGCGAATGCAACGGGTTGTTTATCTTGCAACAAAAGAGCCCCTAGCCCCTTTGAGCTTGCGTCAACAGAAATTGTAACCTCTTTGTTTAAGTCATAGAATTTCAATACGGGAGTAGACGTAAGCACCTTTTTAAGGTTGTCAAAACTCTCCTGTTGGGGTTTGTCCCAATGCCAAGCTACGTCATTTTTCGTAAGATCACGCAATGGTGCAGATAGATCTGATAAGTTCGGTATGAATTTTCCTACATACTGTACTTAGCCTAGGAAGCGACGAACACCTTGTGCGTCAGTAGGTTCCGGCATTTTGATGATAGCGTTGACTTTTTCGTTATCAACCTTAAGACCATCCTTACTGATGACATGCCCGACATATCTGACTTCCGGTACACGAAGTTCAATTTTGTTACGGTTAAGTTTCAGATTAATTTCTCTACAACGCTCTAGCATACGGGTGACATTTTCATCATGCTCATGGTTGGTAGCTCCATGAACTAATATGTCATCGACCAGACATTCGACACCTGGTAAGTCTTTCATAAGATCTTGTAGCCGTTTAGAGAAGACTTCGGATGCTGAGGTGATTCCGAACGGAAGCCTGAGGTAACGGTACCTCCCGAAGGGTGTGTTAAAGGTAAGTAACTTTGAACTCTCATCGTCCAGTTCTATGTGCCAAAATCCACTGGATGCATCAAACTTCGAAAATACGGTAGAGTTCGGTAAGCGTTCAGCTATTTCCTCAACTGTTACTAAGTGATAATGCTCTCGCTTTATCGCAGCATTTAGATCCTTGGGATCTATACAAATTCGAATTTTCCCCGGTTTCCGAGCAATTACCATACTATGAACCCAATCGGTTGGTTCATCTTGCTTAGTTATAACTCCCAGATTTTCCATTCTGTCGAGTTCCTCTTTAACTTGCTTTTGTAGGGCTGACGGAATTTTCCGTGGCGGGTGAATTACCGGTTTGACTCTCGGGTCGACTTCAATATGATACTCAGTGGGAAGTTTACCCAACCCCTCAAAGACATCCTTATAGTTTTTGATAATTGAGTCCTTAGTGATCTCAACAGAATCTACAGATCTACAGATGCAGGTATGCGTTGTACTAGCCCTAGTTTCGTACACGACGCGTGCCCTAGTATAGGTTTCGAACCTGATTCTGTCACGAAGAAATTAACATGGTGAGTCTTTTTACGGACAACACACGGCAAGGTAACAGATCCTTTCGGTGACACGCAAGTACCATCATATGTAATGAGATTTACATTGGTAGATTTGAGCTTTTCATTACGCAATCTCAAAGTATCGAAGATTTTAGCTGGTATGATGTTAGCCTCTGCTCCGGTATCGAGCTTAAAGTTCACGGTTTTGCTGTGAATCTTGATCGGTTCAATCCATGTATCTTCTGCATCGGAGAGCGAGTCAATGCTGAGCATTCCAAGAAATAGGTCATCGCTCTGATCAACTGTGTCAACTTTATGCTTATTCGGGTTTGACCTCGGTTTAGGACATAAATTGGAATAATGATTCCTCCCTTTACAGTTGTAGCATATTTTACCAAACGCAGGACAGTTATTTATTACATGCTTTTTACCACAGTTTTTGCATGATATAGTTTGTAGATTGTTGCGCGGTCTATCATTAGACTTGTCACTCATGCTTTGGCCCTTATTTGGTTTCTGACCAAACCTACGTTGCGGGTTGTTAAACGGAGGCTTTTTCTTCTGGACAGCGTCCGCAGCGACCATAGGGTTGTGAAGCGACTTAATTTGTAACGAACTAGCTTCTGATGAATGACAAATGTCCAATGCCTTATTTAACGTTAGGTCATTTTCACGAAGAAGACGTGCACGACAGGATTCATCAGTGATACCACACACGATGCGATCTTTTATAAGACTGTCATTTAGAGTACCAAATTCGCACTTTTGAGCTTTGTTCTTAAGATCAGTAACATAAGTGTCTATGGACTCATGTGGAGATTGTGCTCTCGTGAAGAATACATGCCTTAGGTAAGTAAGAATTTTACGTGGTTCGCAGTACTCTTTGAACTTCGTGATCAAAGGCTCAATTTTGTCCTTATCATCATCAGCTATCTCAACCTGGATTTTCTCCGATTTCTCATCGATGCCTGTCGCAGTGAGATACAAACGAAATCCTTGTTCCCATTCTCGCCAGTTTTCGGCGATGTTTCCTTCGAAACTGAGCTCCGATGGTGGTTTGTTTTGATCCATTGTTATTTGTTTTACTTACTGACACCATGTAATGTTTGGTTGTTCGTTCATACACACAGTATGTGGGCGTTCAATATTCAGACACAAAGTCCAATACACATTTCAACATGGCGTTTATTCGGAACTACTTTTGTGTATCAAATTACCAAATGTATTCATACGCAGGTACACAATAAAATGAGAATCCATAACGGTTACATACATCACAATTATGGTATGGCGAAGTCCGTCCGTCTGTCTGTCCGACCGTCCGCCTATGGAACGCAATAACTTGATTATGCGTCAACGGATTTTCACGAAATTCATACAATTGGACTGTGGAGAGGAATTTAAGCCGCCTTTCGATTTTCAGGTTCATCCGATTATAGAGTTTTGGGACTTAGATTTTTAAAATACAGTGAAAATATACTAAAATAGTTAAAAATTATGTAAAATGTATTTCTGGTCGAAATGTTATATACTTCAAGTAGAAAGGATGTTCTTTGACATATGTAACGGGTTTTTTTTTGGTCGCATAATCGAGATATTGTGTGTAATGGGAAGGGGGGGTTATATGCACAAACATGTTAAGCTAAGGGCAAAATATAGGCGCATGGAACGCAATAACTTGAATATGCGTCAACAGATTTTCATGATATTCATACGAAGCCGCCTTTCGATTTTCAGGTTCATCCGATTTGTCGTTACAGAGTTATGGGACTTAGATTTTTAAAATACAGTGAAAATATACTAAAATAGTTAAAAATTATTTAAAAATCTATTTTTGATCGAAGTGTTTTGAAATTTTGTATACTTCAAGTAGAAAGGAAGTTCTTTGACATATTTGACGGGTTTTTAATTTTTTTGTCGCAAAACCGAGATATTTGTAATGGGAAGGGGGGTGGGTTATATGCACATACATGTTAAGCCAAGGGCAAAATATAGGCGCATGAAACGCAATAACTTGAATATGCGTCAACATATTTTCATGATAATCATACATTATGTTTGGATTGTGAAGAGGAAGCCGCCTTTTGATTTTCAGGTTCATTCGATTTGTCGTTACAGAGTTATGGGACTTAGATATTTTAAAATACATTGAAAATATATTAAAATAGTTATAAATTATTTAAAAATCTATTTTTGATTGAAATGTTTTGAAATTTTGTATACTTAAGGTAGAAAGGATGCTCTTTGACATATGTAACGGGTTTTTAATTTTTTGGTCGCATAACTATATATAGCATAAGAATAATAATAATAAGAATAAAGAAAAGACATTGCAATAACAGAAAGGATTAGTCCAAATCCTTAAAAAGAAGAGAAAAAGGAAATGTTGAATAAAAAAGAACCTATTATCAATTATCGATTGATCACTTGCCTCTTCAGACATTTTCTTCAATATGGCTTTGCAAGCTGTATCCCTGTCTTTGCAAATGTTAGCTTGCTTCATTATAGCCTTTTCCTTATTTGTGATCTTTTCCTCTGCAGTGAGGCTTTTCCAGGTCAAACTGATCTAAAAACTCAGAGGTTTGAAAGTAGATAATTTAAAGAAGGGACTGAAGAGATCAAAAGTTTCCAAATTGACCTTGTTTTTTTTACATTAAGATCTTTATCTACACATATCTCTCTGGTTAAGATATAGTTAAAGAAAATTACAAATCATTTCTCAAATAATTGCTTTTCGATAAACTGCTTAGTGAGACACAATAAATTAAAGTACTCATGACTAACAAATGACCATAATATCATCTCAAAATTTTCATGTGATCCAAAATATTAATTATATAATGAAAACGGAGTCTTCAATGAATTCTCAGTCTAAGAGCTATGAGAACGATGGTGATCGTAAAACCAATAAAGTTATTTCAAATATAGTTATTTATATTTCTCCTAAATTTCAGGTGTCAAGATTATCATAATTATGTTGCATATTGCATTCTTAAATGAACAGGAATTATTGCCGATTTGGCTCACTTTTGATCGGCGGAGACGCTGTTTGATAGAGTGTACCTCAGAGTGAGTTGACGCTCTAAAGCGGTCTATTCGGGAGCCTCAGCGCGTGAGGAACCAGCGCGCGCGTAGATCTTTGACTTCGCGTATCATTACAATGCAAATGTTGATAAAATCCTGATAATTTAATAAAGCAGTTATTGACTTTTGATTTCGGTCTACTCGTGACTAAACAGATCTTTTCAGGCATTGGTTAACCTCGGCCTTTGGCCTCGGTCAACCAAACCTGACCATGTCTGTATAGTCACGAGTACACCTCATCATAAGTCAATAACTGAATACTGTAATAAAATGTATACTCTAGCCGCACCTTGATAAGACAGTCAATTAAGTTCCATGATTTGTTGGAATATTAAAACATACATTTATGACATTCAGTTCCAAACTGATTATTAGAATAATTAACAGAGGCAGTAACTACATTGAACAATGTGTAAAAAATGTTCGCATTCACAAACCTTTCTTCTCACTGAAAAATAATTTATTGGCCGTCTGGTCTCTTTTGTAGGTGGCTCCTGATATTTGTAGGTCCTGCCACTTTCTTTTTTTACTCTGTTTCCAATCCAGTCCTAATGAAATGAGACATTTCATTGAAAGTCAAAACAATATGTACCCTTTGCTTAGTGAATTGGTATTCATGTATATTCAAATATGAAATGCTGACATGTTTAAAGGTCAAATAATGATAATGCCACTATTTTTAAGCGAATAGCTTTAAGAGATCACCTGAATTTTTTCACGCTACAGAGCCCCGATTCTGTATAATTTGTAGCACGAACCAATAAAATCACAGGAATTCACATCGTGTGACGTATGAAGTAGGTCACTGCTGCTTTGAATTGTGTAAACGATGTAACTCTGTTTATGTCGTGTTACTTATTGTCGGCTTCCTGAAGCTGGACACACTAGGGATGTTTTTTACTTCCGCACATACTTCGAAGAGGTAGCATACGGACAATCTGCCAGGCAAGCTGTAGACGGAAACGGCCGACTGCAAACGAGGATAACGTCATGTTGATTTCTAATTGGAGGATTCCGGGACCGACTTTGAGAACAAAACGGTTCGATGTGTGGGTTCAGTACTTCAGTCGTACGATTTTTGTATTAATATATGGATATATTTCTTCTCTCCTTATTTCTTTTTCTTACAATTCGTTCGTTTTCTTTATTTTATTTTATCCGATCCGGCATATGAGTCCTACTTTTAGCGCAAGCTTCCTTTGGCGCGCTAATTAATATGCAGGAATGTTCCATTCATACGTCCAGGGTCGATCTTATATTAAAAAATTCCTGATACTTCTACTATATAGCCCCCCCCCCCTTCCGCGAGAAAGAGTGGTTCCTAATGCCACCTAAAAATGATTGCTGACTATATATGACGCCGGCTGATGACAAGCATTTTTTAAACGCCAGTACTTGTAGAAATTCATCGTGATATAAACACGTGTTGTCTATAAACGTAAGATAAAAATAGAACAATGCACATGCGTGGATCCATACGGCGGGGATGGGCCAAAGCAGTATTATGTCATGTTTCATATCTAATTTTAAGTAGCTGTACTTTTCTGTTGGACCGAAAATTTAACATGTGGATGTGAAGAGAGAAATAGGGAATACAACGACAATTCATCATAAACGAATTTTGTTACGGGAGAGGTCATAATTGAAAATCCAACGTTAAAAAAATCTTCGTTCATTATAACAAGGACTTATAAGTCCTTCATTATAACACCATATCATTTTCTAGAAACTTATAAAACTGAAAAAATATATATATACCCAGGTACATATATTCAAAAAAATTATCGACTCATTCCGCTCGCCGATTTGAAGAATAAGACTGTAATAATTATTTTTGTTTATCATTGTTCTTTTAGACTCAAGTAATTCTGTATTTTTTTAAATTTTCGAGCTTGTCACCCTTGCCAGTTTTCATAATATTTTCAGAAGGAAAATGTGAAAAAAAGAAAATTAGAACCATTTCGCGTTGCATGCACCCGTCTCGTTACCCCCATTTCTGCATCTATTTATAGGAAGATACGGCTTAGTCCCAGGGATGCAAATGAACACAATGCATTGAATTGAATGCATTTTAATCTTTTTAGAAATTGAACTCATACACTGCCGGTATATAATCTCTCTCTTCATGATCTGCCAGTCCAGGGTGTATATATTTCTGCTTAGGGGTGAGTCCCAGGGATAATTCAGACGATAATCGTTTTCTTGTTTTCGTAGCTGTCGTAACTCACGTCGTGAAACAAAAACTCATAGGTTATTTACAAATTTTTGGTTTGCTTTCTCGCAGATTTAAAACGTTACGTCTTTACAAGGGAATAAGGTGGATCTATTAATTTTCAATGTACCGTAACTTCATCTAACGTTTAAAAAAACGTGCAAAGTCACTGTTTGGAGATGTAATCTGTTTATAATTGAATTAACACACTGGAAAGAAGTAAAGTAGCCTGCATTTATTGATTTATTTCAAGGTACCGGTGCTTGAGATGTTCGAATTCAAAACCGTACGTTTATATCTAAAATATAGAAACATCTAAAATGGTGTGTGAAATTTATGCGGAAAAATTACTAAATTTTAGCGTTAATTTCGTATTCGGTACATCGTGTTCCTGTTCGATGGACATGACTTGATACTGAGAAGGAGAGAAGGGAGGGGGTTGAAATTAAAAATATAAATTTGAATACATTGTACAACGTTTTGATGTGGGCAGATTGTTTTTGATGTGGGCGCCTAAGTTTTGGGATTTGGGGGCCCACTTGGCCCCTGAAAATTTCAACGAATTCTCAACCCTGGCCCGGGTCCATGACAGCCGCTGATATATTTCTGCATAGGGCTCCATGGCAGCCTCTAATCGGGTAAACTCCTTTAATTATCCAGTTATGTATTAAACGAGAAATCCTGATAACACTAAGGAACCAGAAACTGGAAGCCTTTTCCAATGAAAGGCAATTTATTAATTCATTTGATCGTTGGGAAATTCAAGGAGTATTCATTTAACGGAAGATACTAGTATTTGTTAAAGACTGTCTCAGATTGCTCAACAACCCACTCCCCCTTCCATTTGACTTACCAGCCTTATTCCATTAGTCAACCCTCTGGGTCGGCCACTAGTAGTATTGACTGTTTGGAAAATGCAAGTTTGAGAACTGTGTTATTTTAATTCTAATGAAATCCTTATGGATTTGCATTTCAGTATTATTGTATATTTGCATAAACTTGTCTACGAAGGAAAGGTTTATTACATAATAATAAATGATATACTAGTAGTGATATTTAAGCTATTCGCTTTCAGTACCTTCAGTGCTTTGATTTTTTTCTTGATATGACTCTAAATGCTGATTATAAGCTAGGTTTAAAAGCCCAGAAAATTAAAAAACAAACTGAGGAGAACTTTTAAAGGGGTAGGGCCACGAAGCCCGATATTTGGCCCTAAGTTTGAACATTGAACTTCATAGAATTTTAAAGTGTTATTTGACATTTTGAAACGTTCTCTACTGAATCACGAATCTGCTTTTTGTAAACATTGTTAAGCCCTTTGAAAATAGGTCATATTCGGCGAAATTGATGCAAAAACTCAATTTTCTATTAAATTAGCAAAGGCCGCATGCAGTAACTATGATGGAAAATTTATATGTGAAAGATTATCATTATATCCTCTTGTCATAAAAGTTTTATCTCAGTTAACGCTTGTGGCCACATTGAATTCTACGACAAAAGACAAAATTCCTAGCAATTTTCGCCATATTTTGTCAATAACGTCAAAATGACGTCACTTCATGACGTCATTACAGTTAAATGGCACATTGTTTGGTAATATTATTCTTTTCATGAAAAGCGGTGAACATTCGTGTATTTTCATGAGAGATATCAAGTATTCCTCATGAAATTTATTTTAAGAGAAAAATCAAGGGCCGATTTATGGCTCTCGTGGCCCAACCCCTTTGTATGCAATTTTAACATCATTTTGGGTCTGAAATGGCAAATGTTGTACCAGGACTTTAATGAAAGTACCAAAAAGTCGGTTTTAGATGTTTATAAATTCACATAATATAACTATATGATATTTGGATTTATATTTTTAATATAAAGGATTGTGACGTCACGCATAGCGACGTAACGTGTTTTCTAGAGCTGCGTAAACAAGAGTCATTTTTTGCAAATTTCTCCAGTTTGTGAGGAGGAAAGAGTATTTAAAGTGCGTAATCAACTAGAAAACTTTACAAGGACTTTATTTATACCTAATTTGCTATTTTTACGACGATTTTTCCATAAATTTGGAATATTTTGTCGTGGATTGCAGCGAACTTTCAGGCGACGACGATGATTTTCGATCCTTGGATGCGACTCTTTCGGACTCTATTTGGCTACAAACATTCTCAAACAACGAAAACGTGAGAAATAATCAAGCACAACGACGTGATCCACTACACCTGACGATGACCGAAAACACCCTGAGCGAAACGATAAAGATTCCGAAGACAAAGATTCAAACTATAAGTGAACTTTTGAAAACTCATTTTACTTTCACCAAATGCGACTCAATTCGACACGGGGAAATCTATAAGAATGATGACAGAAGTGCAACAGTAACACTATACGTATCGACAGGGAACATACACGTCCAAGGGCCAGTACATGGTATGATAAGTGAGAATTTGCTCAAACTTTTAAAGGATTCGGACATTCTCACTGAGGCTTCGGTATCATTCATGGACGAAAATTCGGAAGAACCAAATTTTAACGAAGAAACAGAAATTAAGCGACTGGTGGGAGCAGAAATAAGATCATCAACCCCCATAGAATACCAGAGCCAGGATATCGAACATTTAAAGAGACAAATTGGGAAACTAAACGAATGCGTAAATAGATTGAAGAAAAGACTCCAAGAAATAGAAATTCAGAAAGTAAAATCCAATGCTGAAACACAGACCGAGGACGGTACAATTCAAGTGGAACAACAGAAAACCTCGACAGAGACGCAGACGGACATGGACATGGCTTGCAGCCATCCCCGGATGACTGGGAGCCATGCTCATGCGGTTACACAGGTAGACTTGAGAAAGAAACAAGAATTAACAGCCAAGGAACAGGAAAAGAAACCAACTTATGCTGAAGTTCTTAAATCGCGCAACGAAAAGAATGCCTCGCGATATCTACGAAATTCAGAAACTCTTCAAGACAAGGGAATGGAATCCAAACAGGACGCGACATTAATAATAGGAAGCTCTTTACTTCAAAGGATTAATCCAAGGGGACTTCAATCTTCAGTACAAGTTAGAACAAGACGGGGAGCGTGGGTATCAAGGATAAGAAAAGAATTAGGGGACAGGAGGGTGGAGCTTTACGGAAATATTATAATACAGGCGGGCGGAAATGACGTGGATAGCGGCAGAGAGATCGAAGCCATCGAGAACGATTTTGTTGAAATAATTAAGGACATTCATGCGAGATCGCCAAAAACCGAAATCTACATCGCGGAGGTTTTACCGAGAAGGAGATGCGACGTGTCAGAGATAAATGCGATACTCCAACATGTCTGCAAAACATACGGAGCGAAATTAGTGGAAACAACGAAAGCCATAAAAGAGGTAAATGCGGTACAGTTCTGGGAAGACCGAGTACATTTATCCGATAAAGGTACCCGCGACCTTCTCTTCGTCTACAATGAGTACTTAAATATCTTAAAGAGCGATGAAAACGACGGACAAATCATTGCTACAACTGTGGAGAAAGGGGTCATGTAGCAAAAAACTGCAGACATTACGGAAAAATCCAATGCTGGGAATGCGGACAAACAGGACATAAAATGAGACATTGCAGAAACTACTAGGAAGCGGGCAAGGATCGGGATGCCGACAAAATTCATTATTCTGAATCTAAATTATACACATTTAACAAATTTGATCCATTATTTAAAGTCTGTAATGAATGCAATATGACAGTGTGCTCTTGTTTAGACTTTAACTGTACTAAGATCTTTTTATCGAACTCAAATAGTCATAGGTCATGTAGGTCGGCACCCGTTTACTGTTCTAACCATCTTCAAAAAGAGGAGAAACTTAAAAAGAAAGCTTTTAATAAATATGATCCATTTGAACTAAACGGAACGTGTATAGAAAAGATATTTATTAATGAAGAAAATAATGCTAAAAATGGAAAATCAAAAGAAATCGATTCACAATTTGGGTTTAAACGGAAAGGTCTCCATATCGGAAATATTAATGTATGTCACTTAAACACTAAAATCGATGAAATCAGGTTAATGTTATCTAACCCTGAATCCATAGATATTTTAGGTATCTGTGAAACATGTTTAAATGACAAAATTTCTAACAATATCTTGAACATAAAAGAATTTAATATGGAAAGACGTGATCGTAAAAATATTAAAAAAGGCGGCGGTATTCTCATTTATCTATCTAACGAATTAACATATAAGAGGAGATACGATCTAGAATTAGAAGACATTGAATCAATTTGGGTTGAAGTGAAATTTAAAAACTCAAAACCAATTTTGGTATGTTCAGCGTACAGACCTCCATCGTCTAAAAGAGAATGGAGTGATACATTTTCAGATGAATTAAAAAGAGCATTTTCTACAAATGACGATGAAATTATTATAATGGGAGATTTTAATTTTGATTATCTCAAGGAACCCCCGTTACATTGGACTAGTGAACTCGAACAATATGATTTAAAACAAATAATAACGAGTCCCACAAGGATAACAAGTACAACCTCAACATTAATAGATCATATTTACTCCAATAAACCAGATTTTCTTGTGAAAATAATGTCCCAAACATCGCCATTTCAGATCACTTTCCCGTATGTGCAACGCGTAAAATACCACACAATCCCCGTCGGCAAAAACCATTAGAAATAAAATACAGAGACTTTAATAATTTTGATGAAAACTGCTTCTTGCATGATCTAGCTACGTCTGAAATGTGGAAAGTAGAACATATGGACAACCCAAACGAGGCTGTACAAGAATTCTACACACATTTTCTAAAGACCCTAAACAAACACGCTAAAATAAAAACAAAGCGAGTAAGACATCAATTTAAACCTGCTTGGTTAAACCAAGAAATCAATGAGGGAAGACATAAAAGAGATAGATACAAAAAAGACAAAGACGATTTTAATTATAAATTATGGAGAAATAAAGTTACCGCATTAATCAAAGAAGCAAAATCAGATTTCTATCAATCCGCAATTCAAAACCATAAAACTTCGGGTGATATATGGCGACATATCAAAGAAGTGAATCCTATGCCAATTTCAACTATACCAAATATAATAAACGACAATGGAAAAAGTTTAGAAAATCCCGTAGATATAGCAAACGCATTTAATGACTATTATATCAATATATGTCAAACACTTGGTATTATAAATCGAAACAATAAAGATACAATAGAAATGCTGGAAAATTATACAAAAACTAAATTAAAAGAGTTTGATAAATTCGAACTCTTAAAGATAAGTGAATCAGAAGTTTTCAAGCTCTTAAATCGGTTAAATCCATCAAAATCAGCTGGCTATGACAATATTGGACCAAGGATTATAAAATTAGCAGCACCGATAATAAGCAGGCAAATAGCATATATCATTAATGTAAGCATTGAAAATAATATCTTTCCCGATGATCTAAAAATAGCTAAAACACCCCAATTTACAAAAATGGCGATAAGTCTCAAACTGGCAACTATCGGCCAATATCGGTCCTTCCGACTATCTCGAAAATATTTGAACAACATATTGCGATTCAACTAAATGATTTTCTTAGGCAATTCGATTTACTTAGTCCATATCAATCTGGTTTCGTAAATTTCACTCGTGCCAATCTGCACTTACACAGCTTACCGAAGAATGGTTAAGTAATATGGATGATGGTGACCTTACTGGTGTAACATTTCTTGATTTCCGTAAAGCCTTTGATCTTGTTGACCATGAAATTCTTTTTGATAAGCTTAAATGTTATAACTTTGATCATAACACTCTTAGTTGGTTCAAATCTTACTTAGAAAATCGTCAACAAAGTGTACATATTGGTAGTCACAAGTCTGAAATAAATCGCATTAAATCAGGAGTACCACAAGGATCTGTTTTAGGGCCACTTTTATTTTTGATATACATAAACGATCTCCCATTACATGTTAAATATTCTCAAATTGCACTGTTTGCAGATGATACAAGTATTCATCAGTCCTCAAAATCACTTAAAACAATTGAAGATCAAATGCAATATGACCTAGAAATGATAAATAAATGGTGTGAGGAAAACAAAATGATAATAAATGAAAACAAAACAAACTGTATGCTTCTTGGCACCAATCAAAGACTTTCAAAGCTTCCAAACTCTTTGCTAAACCTTACAATTAATTCAGTTAATCTTACAAATGTCAAAACTCATAAACTGCTAGGAGTAGAAATTGATCAACACCTTGACTACGATAAACATATAGATAAACTTTGCAAAAACATAGCATCCAAAATTTCTCTTCTTAAAAGAATAAAGCACTACTTAACACTTCACTATCGTAAAATATTTTATAATGGATAAATTCTCCCATTGATAGACTACTGCATTGTAATTTGGAGCAATACAACTAATCATAATCTTCTGAGAATACACAAACTTCAAAAGTATGCAGCGCGAATTATATTAGATGCACCATCAGATGCCCCCTCTAAGCCACTATTCGAAGAACATAATTGGTTGAATATCTTTGAAAAAGTTGAATATCAAAAAAAGTATTCTCTTATATAGAATTAAAAACCTACCATGTCCTACTTATCTCAACGAATTGTTTCCGCAACCGAGACCATCAACATATTCTTTGCGATCCAAAACATGTGATAATTTTGATATGCCCAGGCCTCATATTGAAAAATATAAACGCAGTTTTCAGTACTCGGGTGCTCGACTTTGGAATACCTTACCTACTGAAATAAGGACTTCTAATAATATAAATGCGTTCAAAAACTCAATGATTAAATACATTCATTCAAATAGGGGAACTTATTGATTATAATATACAAATGATCGAACTTTATATGGACTCTATACTTTATATGGACTTTATAACTTTGAATATCTATTATTACCATCTTTTATAAAAATGTATATGCCTTACATATTTTGTACATATCTTTATATATATTTTCTGTAAATACGTTAACGAGGGCCACATGGGAGAATAGCGAAAATGCTAAATGTGCCACCCTCTTAAAATAAAGTATTATTATTATTATTATAAAGAGTCTTTATTTGTATGCTTGCATGTTTCTCCCTGATGTGCTTGACGTGAAACAAAAATACATGTACATTGTATAACAATAAGTGGTCTAGTCGTTGAAAAAAAATCTGAGACAAATAAAATATTCAATTACGGCTTAACAGCAATTCTCTGTAAGAACCAAAGAATTTCAAAACATTTTGGCACGGCAAGTCATGGATTTTTGAGATTTTTGGTATGGAAGTTCAATATGAAGTACTAGTATGTAAATCAACCCCAGTTTTTTCAGAAAGGTTGTCGTTGCCATGGTAACCGTGTCTGAAGTTTCAAAAATCGGGAAAATCTATAGGACAAGGCATATTTGTAGGCTTCGTTACCATGGAAACAGGTAAATTTTAAATCTTAAATTGCTTTATTTTCTTTTAATCCTTATTATTACGCATATTTGTAAAGTTTTTTACATTCACCTCGGATGCCTTATGTATACAAGATGAAAAATTGGGCCTAAACAGGGTATCAAAAGGCTTTGTTTTGGGCACTCAAAGACCCTTTTTTGCATGTTTTTACTGTTTTACAAGGTTGAAAATTTCATAAAAGCACCAATTTTTGAAGGCCAACTTGTAGTTATCTAATTAGTATCATCTTTGAACTTTACATGAATATAGAAAATTAATTGGGCTAATCTGTCCTTTTATATGCAATGCAGCATCAAATTTAGTTGCTATGGCAACAATCGGCTGAAAGGTTTCAATACGATGAATTTAAACACAACCTCCACCAAACTATCTACGCATGATATTGGAACAGAAGTTCATGTATACACCTATCAAAGACGTTTTGATATAAAAATGACCTTGAAAATATTTCAAGGTCACCCACGGAATTTTCAAGGTCATTAAACTTTAAGTGACCAGATTTGACGAAAAATCCTGATTTTTCATAAAATGAAGGTGTCAATATTTTAGAAACCGTAAAATATTGAACTAAACAGTTATTTGCCATAAAATGATAAATGTATCACTTATATCTATTGATTATATTTCTTCACATCTTCGAATATCTAAATTCTTGGTGAGTATGTTGATAAAAAAGGGACGAAATCTGTATTTTTCTTGTTTTTTGACGGAAAAATATTTTCCTATTGAATAGCTACAATTCAATAAATTCTAAGATTTGTCTTTCTTATATTCATGTGCTTTCATAATATATATTACCTATGAAAATATCTAAATAAAAAAATCACTAAAATCGGTAACAAAAAAAAAAATAAATAAAAAAACAATATTTTATGCAAAATTTGAGTCTCAAAGTATAAATTACCTTGAACATCAAGCCAATGACCTTGAACATTTTAGTTGTTCTTATGTAAAAGATACAAGTCATATCTATACAGGCATACATTTTGACAATCTTATGTAACTCTAAAGAGGAATAAAATCAATTTCAAAGATAATATGAAACAAGCAAAAAGGTCTAATGTTGCCATGGCAACGGTCTTTGACGACAGAATTTAGATTACATATACTGTCAGACCATAAGATCATCAGAGTAAAGCATACCTTGACAGAGAAACCTGTTGTTGGTGTTTGGGTAATTTTGGATTCTGACAGCCTTGGGTTCGTTGTACTCACACGTGTTGTTTTCTCTATACTTAAACCATGTTTGACCCCTGGAAGTTCGCGAATTTCTCGTATTAGTTTGTCTCTCTCCAGACGGAGAACATCTACTCTATTCTTTATATCATTGTTTATTTTACAAATTATATTCAGCTTGTAAGCACAAAAGTTACACGACACCCCTCGATTTATTCCGGGAATGACGTCGATTATATACTTATGTCCTTTACATGGAACCAAAATTTCAAAATTATCATGGACTCTTGTGAGGAATATGCAAGACGTTGGGCAAAGAAAGAGGATGTACAGCTCGACACCCTTTCCGAATGGATAAAATCCATCAGAGGGTTACTTTTATCTAGAATTAACCGATTAAAATCAACTGTGAACACCAGATTCGAGTCTTAATTTAAAGACCCTGATGTTATCACAGAACTTACCTACCTCCAAGAACATTCATCACACCAGCGGATAAAGCATCAAATAATTACACATTTACTTGCAAAAAGTACTATTTCGACAGTCTAGTTAAAGAGTTGGGTTTAAATTCGACACCTGGAAATCCCACTTACACCCCAACAAACCTTTCTGCCTCTGAAATAATAGATAACCACAAATCAGCTCTTGCTTCCTTTGGCTTCCAAACTAACAATTTAGATTTACCATACTTATACTGCATACCTAAAATGCATAAGAATCCGTACAAACAACGTTTCATCGCGGGTTCCTCAAAATGTTCTACCAAATCTGTATCGATCTTACTCACCAAAGTTTTATCTGAAATCAAATCTGGGCTTCATAAATATTGTTCGATAGTATATTATTTCAGTGGTTTCAACAAGATGTGGATTTTAAAGAATTCGAAGGAACTTTTAGAACATCTGAAATCCACTCATTTAAGTAAAGTTCATTCGATCAAAGCCTTTGATTTTTCGACACTTTACACTACAATTCCACATTCTAAATTGACAGAAAGACTCACAAAAATTATAAGTAATGCATTTACAAGTAAGATCGGTAATCGCAAATACAATTTTATTGTTGTGAACTATGACAAAACCTACTTTGTAAAAGAAAAGTGCGATTCTGAAAGTAAGTACACATTCGAAACAGATATTATTCAGGTTTTAAGTGTTTTGATCGACAACATTTTTTTGGTTTTTTGAGGAAAGGTATTCAAGCAAATTGTCGGTATTCCAATGGGGACCAATTGTGTCCCACTCCTTGCCAACATTTTTCTTTACTCGTACGAAGCTGAATTCATTCAATCTTTGGTCTCTGAAGGGAAAAGATACTTAGCTTCTGACTTCAACTTTAATTACAGATACATAGACGATGTATTGTCCATCATTTATCCATAATTCGCGGATTACCTGAGCAGTATCTATCCTTCAGAGCTTGAGGTCAAAGAAACTACTGAGACAAATAATTCAGCATCCTCTTTGGACATAATGCTGTCCTACGACACTGATGGTCACATGAACACCTCACTCTATGACAAACGTGACGACTTCAATTTCAGCATTACAAACTTTCCTTTTCTGAGTAGCAACATCCCTTCATCTCCAGCTTATGACGTATTCATATCTCAATTAATACGCTATGCCAGAGCAAGTACCAAATATACGGATTTTGTTCTGAGAGCTAGGCGTCTTGCAGATAAGCTACTCAGTCTCAGATGTTTGTGACCGACTAACATCGTCACTGAGAAAGTTCTACGGTCGATATGTGGAACTCGTCATACACTATTATGTCCCACTCTCCAGAATGGTGGATGATATTTTGTCATAGACCATTTAAACCATCCAACCAAAAATTGTACTCTATGTCTTCCGAAATGGAAGTAACCGGATGTGACAGTTCTACCGAATTGAAGCGGCAGGTGTTGCGTGCAAGCAGAAGATACTTACTCTTCCTGGGCACCTGGTCTCACTCCCATATCGGGAGTTCGCTTCTTTTCGTGTGATGGAGGTTTTTGTTTGTTTGCTTTGATTCCTCTTTTATCCTGAATTTGTACGCCTTCGGTTTCTGATTTTCTGAATTATCGATTTTGTGCTGTATACAGGGATATGGTCATTATCGATATTCGTCATATAATTATATTGTTCTTTCAATGTTTCGGATGTAAGAGACCTATAACTTCTCTATTTTACAGAGTGCATATTTTCCTGGGCGCTGCCATTGTTTTACGCCAGCTGTATGATCCTTAGGAACCTTCACGCTAAAGAGTTCCGTAATTTTGTAATCTAAAATGTCATTGGTCCGACGAAAACATGTTACAAAGGTATGAATATTTCCCCACGCCCACTTATTTACCGAAAATAACGGGGTTGTGAACCCCGGGATTTAATAGACGAGCAAAAGACTGGGGGTATCCGACGATGCATTTGTTAATACTCTTCAAAATGATGAAAACATGTCTTACCATACAAAACACTCAATTTGGTTTCATCCCCAAAGGAGGGCGCACAATCCCCGTCTTCTTGGTCTTTCCATGACCTCCTGAGTTGGAATGTCCTCTCAACTCGTCCAAAGTGAACATCCTTCTTAGGAGCCATTTTGAGTCACCTTTCCATCCTTTCCCAGGCAGGTCATGGATGAGCTTGGCCTAAGAATAAAATAAATTACATCTGTAAAATTTTCAAAGAAATTAAATTTTGATCAATTTAGAAACCATTTGACAATTTCTAGAAACAGTCATATAAAGCTTTTCCTAGCTTACACGTTACATAAAATTACATTTGTTTGGTTGGTTTTGTTAAGTTACCTTTGTGAATCCATTATAGAAGTCTTCCTCTGAGCGGGATCTGATGTGACCTGATGAAGGAGAATCTGGTCTTTCCTACAAAGAAAAGCAAACATTGAATTTAAATAAAGCCTTGGCATAAGATCTTTTGCACTATTTTTTTCTAAGTTTACTGCAATTTCCCGAACCACACCTTTCGCATGTAGTGTAAAAATCATATAAAATAGATATACATGATTAATAATTTAAACTTAGCCCCGAGATGTCTGAAACTGTCCAATCCCGTTGTGGAGAAAACAGTCACCTCCGCACACTTGGTTCTGAAGATTTACATAAATGGAAATTATTAAAGCAGCACGTTCCGCCTTCGGACGAAAATATGCTTTATGTGATTCTCATTCAGTACGTACAACGCCAACGAACAACATAGCATATAAAAGAATTTCGTCTTGCTATTATTCATTGAATCATTCTTTTATTAAATTTTCTTAAATTGTTTCGCGGTTTGTTCTTTTAAAACAAACCAAACTTTTGGATGCAGAATTCAACTATCTTCAAGTTGGTATTTTTTCGACAAGAGTAAAATCAACTTTGCTAAATGAAAACGAAAGTACGACATCGCCTATGGCCATTCCACCCTCAAGGTATCAAAATCGTGTAAAACCCTTGGCGAGCCTCTGGTTTTATATGATTTTATACCCCTCTGGTGGTTCAATGGCAGCCTATAAAAGAGTCTAATAGACTAGTCTAAGATCCATTTGATAATCACTAACTATCGCCGTTCACACTTGTTGTCTTTTGACGGTAAATTCCGAAACGAAGAAGTCCAGGATGTGATTCTCAGCAAATAATATGCACTGATTTGAATGAGTTGGCCTTTTGAAAAAAAATTGAGCCTTTACAGACCATAGAAAAAAGGGGGGGGGGGTTAGTTCATACCAACCCTAATGCCCTTCAATTTGCCCATGATTTCTGTTGTTTCTAGTTGTGCGAGCCGATACTCAGGGAAGATAAGGAGTATCCGTGCTATGTAAACGACTACTCTCTTTTCAATAGTGATTACTGTATTTAAGCGTGTATGGGAAGTGGGATGGTGGTTACAGTAACATGATCTTTGTACATCAGGTTAAGATAAAATTACTCATACACTCAGGATATATACTACAACGTGTTTATTGTTTCTTTGGGAAAAATAATTAAAAAGTAAAGGATCGGTTTTAGAAGTACATGTAAGGAATTTTCAATTGTGCATGCAAAAATCAAACGCCTAGATACACAAATTCATAATTATCAAACGCAAATAATGGCTGTGTAAATGCCGTTCAGAAAGCTACTCGACACTGTTTGTACATATATTTTTCTCTTCCCATTGATTGATAGAGTGGTTGATAAGGTGGATTTTGATATATTCAATTATAAATTGCTGTATAAAAGTGTTGCTTGTAATATAAAACAAGTAATATGAAGGTGTTTCATAATCTAGTTTGCACCTACAAAGGTAAACATAACTAGTTTTATGCTTTATTTCTTGATTTTCTGGATAACAGTATGACAGGGAGGATTCACTCTTAACCGAAGTAGTCATTCATAAAAGCCATGTCGTAATTGTCTGCAATCATTTCTTCATTGGGAAGATACATCTTGTTTATGCATGTTGATGATGTCGGATACCTGGTGTCAACAAACTCAATAGTTGGCGCAATCCCATAACCTAAAACGGGGAAACTTGCGCTTCCAGTCGCAAACTTAAGAATTCTTGCTACTGTTACATTTCCTCTTCTACCACATGGTATAAAAGGAAGTACACGCTCACAGTGTGTAAGTACAAAGGAAGAGAAATTATTTCATACGTAATTAATTCGAGATTAATTCAATTTTCTGCCTTTTTGCAAGATACATTTTTGTGTCACGTTTATATCGTATATAGAGGATCTCAAATGATTGTCTATTTCATAAATGAAATGAGTTGTTATTTTCACATCATCGAGCCTTGGCGAGGGGATTAAAATCATACGAGTTTCATAAATATCGTATAATTAAGAAATATCATTTGAGCAATGGCAATATTTCGAGGTATTATACAACATGTGTCATAACACAAAAATTACGGAATTTTAGCAAACAAGTCAATGGTGGTTCTCCTTCGATAAGGGCGAAGTGCGTAAGGCATGGTCCATTTGATATTCGGGGGGGGGGGGGGGGGGGGGGGCTTTGGTTTTTCCCCAAAAAATAATTTTGCTCTGAATATTGGTGAAAAAAAATAATTTGCCACTGATGTGGTAGAAAAAAATAATCTTGCTCTTATAAGAAAATGTATACCCTCTAGATTTTTTTCACAAAATACAGCTTATGTTCCTTAAAAAATTCCGGCTCACATCGCTCGCTGCAGTTTTCCTCTATTTTATCGTCTCACGTCGCTCAGCGCAGTTTTCATTAAACATGAGGTCTTTTAATGCACTGTTCATATTTGAAATATCGATACTCTTATACTGTATTTATTTCGCCTTGGACTAGAATGTCGAAAACTGATTGGATAGAGCCCGTCACGTGGAAGCGGTCTATAACTCTATAGACTTTCTTATAGACCGTCAGTAGACAAAAATTCGAAGTGGGAAATCCAAGATGGCGAACGTTAATATGAAAACTGATCGGCCGGGAATCGAACCAGGGCCGCCCGCGTGGCAGGCGAGCATTCTACCACTGAACCACCGATGCTTATGGAAATAGGTAAAAAATATTGTTTATATAGCTCAGACTACACGTAATCTATTTTTAGCTGATGACTCGTTTATGTAGGTTGTGACACACTTTTTAATTCACAAAGGTAAGGGAAATTTGTGATGAAGGGGTCCTCGGCAAAATAAAACACTTATTTGGTCAGTTACAGACCGTCTACGGAGATATGTCGGGTTGGTAAAATCGCGTGGAAGGCTCGGCTTCGCCTCGCCTTCCATAGATTTTACCAACCCGACATATCTCCGTAGACGGTCTGTAACTGACCAAATAAGTAATAATACATGTACATGTATGTGAAAAGGCTTTTTTATAATCATTAAAAGGTTTAATACTATATGTATCATGTGCATACTAACATAACTATTTTGTATACAGCTTTTAACTATGAAAGTATAGAAAAAGGGAAAAATTAAAAAGAAAAAGCTTCAGAATGGACCAATTTACACACTTACTTTCTTATTTTTCTTCTTGGGGTTCCTACCCCAGACCTCCTTACCATATTAATAGATTGTTAACAGATTTTGAACTCTTTTTCAATTTGTTTTAAAAGAATAAAAATGTATAAAACTAAGTCATATTTATTGTTTTGAGTTAAGATAAAGAAGTTTTATTGATAAATCACAGACATTCTTGTACATCTAGATAATTAAATGCTCATCAGTTGATATAAAAAAAATTCTTGCTCTTACTTTACTGGAAAAAAATTATTTTGTCCCGGTACAGGGCAAAAAAAAATTCTTGCCCCTAAAAAAAACCCAAGCCCCCCCCCCTCCAGAATATGAATAGGAGTCCTCCTTAGGTCATGAACAAACTATGTGTGAAGTATCATTATTTTAGGTCAATAGATACTTAAATTTTCGTGCTGAAATTGATTTTTTAAAATGTACCAAGTTTGACCTAGACCTTTGAAATTTCCGCCCCAAAAATCAACAGGGAACCTTCTTAGGTTATGGGCAACCTATGTATGAGTTATTGTTGGGAAACTTATTTTGATTCCGTGAACAAAAAGACAGATAGACGTGGTGAAACCAGTATATACCCCTCAACTTCGTTGGTGGGGGTATAAAAGAGTAATATATTTCCTGCAGTTGGGATAGGGCCACTTAAATCAGCCGCTGAATGATATAATTCACTTAAAGAATTTGGTATCAATTGAAAGTCACCATAAGGATTCTTACAACTATATATGAATTCCCTACAAAGTAAGACCCAAGTTTAGATCAAGGCCAGTGTCTTCTTTTATGGTCCTTCCTCTCATAGTATCATAAACTCTGAAAATGCATTTATTGATAATTGATTTGATAGTGTATTATCGTATTCCTTAAAATGACAATGCGGATGAACGTTTCACGCGTTAACTGTTAACCATATGCTACAATACAATACAATACAATACACTTTGTTGCAGTTTGGGCCCCGAGAGGCATACATGTTGATACAGTTATAAAGCAATGCATTAATTTAATAACGCTACATGCAAGTAGTAGGACAAATTACTCATGTTTCGAGTGTGACTATTTTGCACCAAAATTTCACAGCCGAAATGAAATAAATCACTGGTTATGTAGAAAAGCTACGCACTGGAGTGAATTCAATGTTTTTCTACACTAGAAATTCATTTCGTAATGTGGAGCTCGTAAAAAAGTTCCCCGCGAGGGGTTTGACAGTAAGTGTTTTGAATATATTTCCCTGACATTGTCGCCATAGCACTTTCTAGGTGTTGTTGGAGATCCCCTCCTTTTCTATATAGACATAACGTCAGAGAGTGCATGAATTGTAGATATTGTTTTCATTTTCGTGTTTAAACATCGACGGCGGGTGCGGCTAGCCAACAGGGGATGCTTACTCCTCCCGGGCACCTGGTCCCACCTCTAGCTTGCTAGGGGTCCGTCGATGCTTAATTTTGTGCTCTATTGTGAGTGCTGTTGAGATTATCGTCAGGATCTTCTTTAACTCATTCTTAACAGTTGGTAATTAAAATCCTATAATATACTCACTGTATACGTCTCTGACGTATTTGACAAAGAAGCGATATGCCTCTTCTTCCTTGTGCCTTTTATCGGAACCCTCTTCCGAGAAAATTGTGTGGAACGTATGTAGCAGGGAGGTCACACTTATAGATTTTCTCTGGGTGAACAAATGCCGGATGTTTGGTTTGGATTCAAGTAACTTCAACAGAAAGGAAATTTTCAGGTAAGAACATTTACGTTATAAAACGCCACACATGCATCTGGTTGCCCCAAATTTTTCATTCTTTTTCTGTTGAATTGTTGTACAGCTGATAGACCTTATCCGAAATTAATGGAAAAGAAAATCAATTACATACGTACTGTTTCACTTGGTGCATGTCATATGATTGATGGAAAGCATCAAGTATAAGTAATAGTTCAGTTAAATCATTGATTTTCATAATTTTCACAACCACAATAGACTCCTGTCCCTCTAATATTTTATCCTATATCAGACAATGTTTTTAAGATAACTGACTTTGGAAATCACTTTTCATATTCCTTATTGATCTTCTTGATAGGGTACATGTATATGAAATCATGAATGCTGTCAAGATTATGCTATAGGCGAATAGACCACTTGCCGATCTTTATAACAGAGATCTAAATGTCCGAGGTGATCACTTTTGCCAATATTTTTCATTGTTACTCTAGAATAAAATTGCGTCAGTAATTATGACGTCATAATGAAAACAACACCAAAATATGTCAGCTCTGACATTTCGGGCTCCATTTTGAAAGACGGAAACTTGTCTATTCATATATTACTCTGTCTGAAGAACAAACGCGTGTTTAGAGTTTCTTATTTTGTATCTATATACCTGGAGGCCAGAACGGAACTTGCGAACATGTTCCTGTTGCGGTTGTGTTGTCACATGTAGGAGGTGTTCTGGTATATCCGCACCTTGCAAAATTCCTATCCCTGTCGAACCTAAAAATTAATACTATAATAACTAGAGTGTTCAACAACACAAAAGTCGCTTGCCATAAAATTTGTTCCTAAATTTGTTACCTTGAATTAGAAATGACCTTAACCTTCAACAAACGCTGACCTGAAACCTTTGGCTCAGGTGAGCTAAAATGAGTATGTGTGCAAACATATACATACATTATTGTTATAATTGCCTTTAAAGGGAACATTTCAAAACGTTTCAATACAACAATGCATCAAACAAATCATCGGGTTTTTCTTTGTAACTTCTCCTTGTACGTGTATTTGGTCGAAAATAAATATATTTCTATGTGATTGACACATACATTTTGAAATATAATTTAAACTCACCGACGGCCATGCCAGCATACAAAAAATGGTGCTTCCCAATTGCATCTTCGTTTATTTGCAGGATGACATCCCCTTGATGAGTAACTAGAAAGCGATCCTGGATTTCCAGCATTAAGGAGGCCAAGAACTCCTTTCTTGCCCCTCCCCCCAGACCATGGCCTCCTCGCCATAAAAGGACACTTCTGAAGGACAGCGGATGTTTCCTAAACTTTTAAGTTCTTCCATGGCGACTTCAAACAGATTATTTCTGCTTATAAAAATTGCAAAAGTATCTCCCTCTATAGCCTCCGCCATAAATACCACATCTAGAGGACTTCCCTGTAGAAACATTTCCCTGTATTCTTTTAGAATAGATACAGGTTCTGAGACATCTGCCCTGTAAATAAAGTACAATTTTAAATAAATGTAATATGTACACGATAAACATCTATATATATATAAGCATATAAAAAAATACCACTCCCATTTTCTAAAACCCTGGGCCCTGGGATTCTGGGGCTCAAACAAATATCAAGTACACAACTAGATCACAGACCCATCATTTACCGGTTTAGTGTCTGAGGAGTTGCGAGCACAGGATTACATACTATTATATCGGAGAAAATAACTGCACCCATTTTCTAAGACCCTTGTGTTCAGAGGCTCAAACAAAAAAAAAAGAATTAACTTTCTATGTCCTGTGGTTTCAGGAGTTGAGAGAACAAGAATGGTTTACGGACGGACAGACAGACAGATGAAGGGTGATGATATAAGCTCGACTGGTCAGAGAGGAGAAGAGCTAAAAACATTTGATTTCCCTTTGTCATTGGCAAGGGCTCAAATACTGGACCTGTCTATAGAAAAAGGCCTGCAAAACAATATGCCCCCAATCCTTCAATATGTGGGTATAATATTTGATATATAAAAGCTCGTTTCATACTTACTTTTACTTATCTGACCCATTATCAGAATATTAGTTCAAGTCGGTTTGTTCAAAACTATCATCAGATGAGGCATCTCCTGAACATAATAAAATAGATTATACTTCATGATAGTGATGGGAAATGGTTTATTAACATAATCTATTGTCGGTAATAGAATAAATTGGCATATCCGATGGTAGAGCTGAAACGAATACCTGAAAATGCTATTCGAATATTCGTGACATGTATTCGATTCGTATTCGAATATTCGTTATTACTTTAAGAGCATCCTCAAAAATATCCAATGGATTTACTTGAAAAAAAAAAATTCCTGGCATGTATAATAAAGATTCCGGTAAAGAGTTATGTTTGGGGTAAACAATTGTTACCCTGAAACACTAACGCATCTCTACGTAAAATGTCATAATCCCGTAATAATCATCAAGCCATGGTCTCGAATGGCAACTGACCAGAATCCATAGTATTCACAGGAGCTCGAAGCCAACAACCTTCAATGACACCCACCCCTTCCCATCTCTCTCTAGACAAATATAAGGAAAGAAGAGGTCGATTTTCTTCTGGATCGTTAGCATCGAGCTCCTGTAGTAGTATCATACAGGGACTTTATTAAAGTTGAAAACGGATACCAGAAAATGCCATTCGAATATTCGTGGAACGTATTCAATACAAATTCGAATATTCGACAAGACCTTTCCATTCATACCTAAATTTTTGACCTCGTAACCATGGCCTTGACCTTTGACCTACTTTTCAAAAACTTAACATTGGGCAATACTTTTGAATGGTATGTTAAAACCGATCAAAATACTTTCACTTCCAAAATTATCTCATCGGACTCTAAACGATTGTACATGTATCGACCAAAATGAAGCCTATGTTGCTCAGTACTAAGCCAAATCAAAATAAATGCATCAGCCATTGCATTTATTTCAGCACAAAAACACAGAAAAAGACATTTATTCCATAATTAGTATAAAAAATCATGAAAATTTACTAACGGCGTAGCTAGGATGAAAAAAAGTTGGAGGGGCACCGAAATCTGGAAATATTTGACATGCAAAAAAAAAATATATGAAAAATTAAAATGAAAAAGGAACAAAACAAAACCAAAATTGTGTTATAATTTGTCATAAAACAAAACACTTTATGTATAACATGGGTGTATATTTTCATTTTATTTATAAATGCGTTGTAAAATATTTACTATGAATACGGTATCCACGCCTTTATTGTTGCTCATCCCTCTTATTTACCGCATTACTGACGTTTTAAAACAAAAAACAGGACACTTGAAACCAAAAAAAAAAAAAACAAAAGCAAAACCCGCGTCCCTTATTTGAATGTGCGAAATAATCACAATGCTGCTAGTTATTCGATTCCTTGAAATTCAAAATAAAATATATACATGTATTAAATACCGGTAAGATTTTGTAAAATATATCACATTGGTTGAAAGGGGATGGGGCAAAACCATAGTGATGCTTCCAAACTTTTTGAAGTGCCCCCTTTCTCCCTTTGATGTTAACATAACCAAACGGTAAGCGAACTGTTATTATAAAAGGCATCAAATTGCTTCTCATTTAGAAAGTAAAAATTCTTTTGACCTTGTAGTCGTCGCGATAATATGAAGTATTTTTTGATCTATCAAAATGCAAGAAATTGGATAAGCTATTTATTTAACAGATCCTATTCGAAGATTCGTTTGGTAAACAGTCAGGGCATCACTGAATTCAGTCCTCTTTGGAAATTACTTATTCTGATAATTTATTTTTCGATTTCCTTTGTAAGTAAACACGATCAAAGAAATTCATTTTGCAAAATGATAGAAATCAGTCACATAAAAATGATTAATTCCCGTCATACTATAAAGTTTGTCCATTTAATTGCCTTTACTACACTATTTAGAGAAATCTAATTCCAAGGATTTGTAGTACTTTCTATTCTGCACCCAATGAACTCATAAAATGAAAATGCACAGGAATAAATTTCGAGAAATAAGAATGCGCGCAAAAAGTATGGAATTCTGTCGTTTCGAGGTAAAGCAGCAAGTAAAGTCAAAATCAAAATTACTGATGTTAGTAATTTCTGAAAGAGTACTGAAATCAATGATGCCCCTGACTGGTAAAGATCTGGACCAGTGCCTGATTATTTTGTATCTTATACGTGAGCATGGAATCGTTTTATATCAAGCTTTAGAACAAAAGTAATAATGTAATAATATAGCAACTTGTTTTATCTCATTTGACATCGACAACGTTGCATGGCAATGTTATTGTAGCGTCATATAACGTCAAAGTAAGTGAAACAGAAAGCTTACCTACGTATCTTCAAATTGCTACAAAATTGCAACGGAATGTCCGATCGTCAAAATTTAAACTGATTTACATTCAGCAAATCTTGTATTTTCATTGTTCAATGTTTGTTTCATTTCCGAGATAGGGCCGATTTTGGCCCATAACGTACCTACTCCTTTACAGCATGGACTGACGTAAAAAGTTGCAAATAAATCTACATAATACACTTTTCCCGATAAATTAATGGTGTTTTATGATTAAGAAGTCTCACTTTTGATATTTAATCTATTCGATCCTGGATTTCTTAAAAGTGTAAGGAGAGTTACGAATATTTCAAGTAATACAAAGTATATACACAGTTAAAAACTGACAATTGTCTTAAAATCTATGGGGTTCCAAGGTTTAGAATATATTTAAGGAGATGATTTTTAAGGCAAAAATGTCAATCTTTGGAAACTTTAGATGGGACGGGAGTGTGTCGGATACGCCTCTTTTATAACTACGGATGCTGTTAGAAGACAGTTTTTAGGTTTACGATCAATCTTTGGAAACTTTAGATGGGACGGGAGGGTGTCGGATACGCCTCTTTTATAACTACGGATGCTGTTAGAAGACAGTTTTTAGGTTTACGATCTATCCGGAAAATTTATGTGTAGGCTTGAGTCGTATGCCTCTAAATTGACAATTTTATCCGCGCTTGCGCGGGTTCTTTTCTAGTTACCTGTATACCTGCACTAGACTTCCATAAAAAACCGGTTTGACTGCATTATACATTGCGGAAGGTCGTTACATGTTTCAAAACTATATAAATAATAACAAAACCCTGGATACTTTCATCAAAATGCATAAAAACACAAGAGCAAATACTTCGAAAAAGGACACTGCGTCCCAAAAATCAAGTAAAACTAACGAAAGTGAGAAAACTTGACTTAAAGAAAACATAAGTATTTTCATTCGGTTTCTGATTTTCTGAATTATCCATTTTGTGCTGTATTCAGGGATATGATCATTATCCATACTTGTCGGATTTGAAAGATATGAATGAAACTTTAGTTAAGCTTTAAAACTGAAGATGTCAAGGTCATAGTGACAGAAATAGTACAACAGTTATTGGCAGAAAATAACAAGGATATATATATGGTAATAGCGAAAAAGGTGAAGAAAAGGTGCGCAGAACTCGAATCAAAACACAAACAAACGGTAGATGAAAAAAATATAGATGGGCTTGCGTTAGATGTTGAGTCTCAAAGAACAACATAATTAATATAAAATAGAGATGAGGGGAATGCACAATGAAATTCACAAAAACGAACGACATGTGGTAATAGCTCTGAGTAGCAGAAACAACCATGAACAATACAACAGAAAAACTAACGTCAAAAATATATGGTGTAAAAGAAATTCAGTGAGGAAACACGAATGGGGTTGCACGTGAAAATATATTGAATAATGCAGGTGTTTCAGTAAACGAACAAGATGTTTTTGTGTGTTACATAATACCGGAAGGGATCAACCGAGACCCATACAATTGAATTTGCGAAATAATGACTGTTTAACGTCTTCAAACTCATAAGCAGCATCATTTTGGAGGAGATAAATTTACAGCATGGACCAGACGTGCACGTTTGGGATATTTAACCCTCGTCAGTGATCCTCAATTGAAACAATGTGAAGCGATCTCTTTTATAAATGTTATTTAATTATTTGACATTAACGTAATCGCCTTATAATCGATACTGTTCATCCTTTCTCATGTTATAACGCACGTAATCCACGATAAGCACACCATTTGCTACTTGCGAGACAGGTGGCTGTCCAAAGTCGGCACCGGTTACCCATTGGTCTCGTCGGTTTATGTGTAGTCTTTTGTGTTTGATGTTTACATGTCATGTGTCTCTTTTCCGTCTCGTGCTGTACTCGTCTTTTGTGTTTTTACATTACTCTTACTCTTCCTGGGCACCTGGTGTCACTCTCATATCGGGAGTTCGCTTCTTTTCATATGGTAGAGGTTATTGTTTGTTTGCTTTGGTTTCTGTTTTATCCTGATTTTGTATGCCTTCGGTTTCTGATTTTCTGAATTATCGATTTTGTGCTGTAAACAGGGATATGGTCATTATCCATATTTGTCATTTCATCAGCGCGCACTGTGTTTTGATGATCTAGAGGGACTGCACATAATTTTATCAAGATGTTGACAAGATATACTTAATTTTTTTTGTTCATATGTTCAACGTCTTTAAATTCAATAGCATCATTTAAAACCTGATAAATTTACAGCATGGGCCAGACATGCACGTTTCGGGTACTAAACCCTCGTCAGTGATCCTCAGTATTCATCATTATCATTTTGGATGTATGCGTGCATGATTGACGTTCATTATTATTTTTGGATTACAATATGTGACAATTCTTGGACTTCATGTTTAGTGCGTAGTGTAAATGAATTGTAAATAGTTTATGTGTGTCTTTTTTCAACAACGTTATTCTGGGAGCAATCCATTGAGAGCAATAGACAAGTACAGTTCATAAGTACTTTTGGCAGAAGTTCACACTAGTCCGGCAGATTCTGGCCAAAAATGGGCCTAATTGTTCATTTCGTGATAAAAGCATGAAATTTGGTACACACACTCACTAAGACCCATCTTGAAGATTTAGCTATGGTGCCATCTCAATTTCAGTCTAAAAAGGGATATTTTGGGGTAAAAATATTATTTTGACTCAAAAATCACTAAAAATTGGGAAAAGGCTATAACTCATTCATAAATTGATATTTTCCCCCCATTTTATCTTATTTTTGTCATTAAGACCTGTTTGAAATAGCATGATATTGAAACATCTTGATTTCAGTGTATAAAATAATATTTTTGGGTAAAATCATTGTTTTTTGCTCAAAAATCACCGAAAAATGGAAAAAGGCAATAACTCATGAATGAATGTAGATTTTTCTGAAGTTCTTTCATAATATTATCCTGAAGTGATCTTTTGGAGAATCAGGTTTAGTGCGATCTCAATTTCAATGAGCAAAGAGGCATTAATTTGGGGTAAAAATGGTGTTTTTGATCAGAAATTTCTAAAAACTGGAAAAAGGCTTTTAGTCGTTGATTCTTTCATATTTTGTTAATTCTTTCATCATATTTCATCCTTACAACAAATCTGAAATAGTAAGCAATGATGTTTCTTTGATTTTAAAGTATAATTGATTATTTTGGGGTGAAAATGTTAAATTTTGCTCAGAAATCACAGAAAAATGGAAAAAGGCAATAACTCATGAATGAATGTAGATTTTTTGGAAGTTCTTTCATAATATTATCCTGAAGTGATCTTTTGGAGAATCAGGTTTAGTGGATCTCAATTTCAATGAGCAAAGAGGCATTAATTTGGGGTAAAAATGGTGTTTTTGATCAGTAATCTCTAAAAACTGGAAAAAGGCTTTTAGTCGTTGATTCTTTTATATTTTGTTAATTCTTTCATCATATTTCATCCTTACAACAAATCTGAAATAGTAAGCAATGATGTTTCTTTGATTTTAAAGTATAATGGATTATTTTGGGGTGAAAATGTTAAATTTTGCTCAGAAATCACAGAAAAATGGAAAAAGGCAATAACTCATGAATGAATGTAGATTTTTTGGAAGTTCTTTCATAATATTATCCTGAAGTGACATTTTGGAGAAATAGGTATAGCGCGATATTAATTTCAATAAGCAAAGAGACATTAATTTGGGGTCTATTTCGTAGTATGATTTTTCTTACCTTTTAAGATTAAATATGTTTTGCTGAAATTTTCATTCATAATTAAAGTGTTTTTGGGGAATTTTAATAAACAAAAATTGCATATTTCTGGAGATTTTTTTTATTGAATCTCTAGGAATTTTGACATTTTTAAGCTGCCAAATCGAAACATCTTAGTTTTGATAGTACTATTGTCTCCTATAATGAAAGGATATGAATGTCATTCAATAACCGAAATTCAATTTCATGCTATTTTGGAGCACAAACCCTAATTATTCACAAAAATTACATACTTTTGTGAATCATTTTTAAAACCTATATATCTTAATGAATGAAAACAGTAGAGGTTTCCTATAATTTAATGGCATATCAGTGAACGAGTGAAATGAGTGAGAAATTGCTTTAATTGTTTTGCTATTTTGGGGGTAAAATATTCATTTTCATTTAAAAATCACTGACTTCTGGGAGATCTTTATTACTACAGTGAAACCTGTCTAAACCGATACCTGTCTAATCCGATAACCTGTTTATACCGATAGATATTTTTGGTCCCAAAGAATTTTCTATCTTTTCCTATATAAAATAACCTGTGTAAACCGAACACTGCCTACTCCGAATACCGATATACATTTTCGGTCCCAGTGACATTTTATACATATATTTTGCACTGTCTAAACCGATATGTTTAAACAACACCTACCCTGACCAACCCATGTCTTGATTAATTATCACCCCAAGCTGATCAATTAAAACTACAGGTGAATGGACTCCATTACTCTTACTAGTAATCTGTCCAAGCCATGGCCAGTGTCTTAATTGTTTGTATCATAATGAGTTTAATTTGTATGTATACTTATCACCAAGAACAAATATGAAAATTCCATAGCCAATTCCACCTGACTTGAAATGTATATATTTCAAAATTAAACTTAGAGAGGATATTTTTTATGAGAAATAAGTGTTTAAACAGTTCATGGTAAACTAGAAAGCATTACTGTTTCACAGTTTTATGATGAATTTTTCCCTGGAAATATGAAGATAACTTGAAGAATTGATCAGGATGACATAATTCTATTGAACCTGTGTAATCCGATAACCTGTCTATACCGATATTTTTTCTTGGTCCGAGTCGATATCGGTTTAGACAGGTTTCACTGTACATTACTGATCATATTCAAAAGTGTTCTGGGGCATATCATAGTTTGCCATAGTGAGTTACATAAATCTTGTGAATTTGAATGATTTTTTCGGGCAAAAAGTATGTTTTATATATAGAAATAGCTGGAAACAAGAATTTTACTATAGAAAGTATCATTTTCAAATTTTCACTTTTATTATCTTTATTTCCTATCAAATTGTTTATTTCTATTTAATGTTCTCATCATTTTATTCTAATCTTATTAAGGTTTTTTTTACATTTTTCTGAAAATGCAATGAAACTTATTGAGAAGTTATGTATTACTAGCGTTTGAAAGATAAATGCTTTCTTTATTACCTTATGTTTATGTATTTACCCCAAAATATAACAATATTTCACACAAGAGAAATGATGAATAAGTAAGAAAAAAAAAACAATAAAGAATTTTAAAAATGTTTATTTCTTTTATACTTTCCTATTTTCTATGAATAAAAATGTTTTGCCCCAAAATATCATTCAAATTAATAAGGAATACATTCTTTTGTCCTGATTTTGTATGCCTTCGGTTTCTGATTTTCTGAATTATCAATTTTGTGTTGTATACAGGGATATGGTCATTATCCATATTTGTCATTGTATCTAAACGTACAAGGACAAGCTATGATATACCCCAGAACATCTGAATATGTGACTACAATAAAGATGTAGAATTTGATAGTTATAAAAATTTTTCCAGAAATCAGCAATTTTTGAAGAACAATTAAGACATTACCCCCCAAAAATATCGAAATAATCAAAGCAATCTCTTCTGGCTCATTCCATTTTCTTCCCGTTTAAATGCTATTAAATAATAGGAAACTTTTCCTGATTTGATTCACAAAAATATATTTTTTGTAGCCAATTCGACCAAATATTTCATTGCAGACAGAAATTGAGGTTATCGTAAAAAAAAAAACCAATTGAACTTTAATTTTTATATTATAAATGAATTAATGAGTTATAGCCAAGTGTTTCCAAACAACAAAATTGAACTTTTAACAAAAACATTCATTGATACACTGAAATTGGGATGGCTACATCATCTATCAATATATGACTACAAAAGCCTTTTTGCCAATTTTCAGTGACTTCGAGGCTGAAAAAAACCTATTTTACACAAAATCAATATGGCTTTACAAACGGAAATTAAGACATTAAATGTACAATGTACTTCTCCAAAATTTGTCCTTAAGGAAAAGGTTAAAAAAAACTTGTTAAGATGACCATCACTTAAGGCATTTAGCCTTTTCCCATTCCTCGGGATTTTAGAGCAAAGCACAACATTTTTACCCAAAAAATATTCCGTTATATTCTGAAGTCAAAGTAACATTATTGCTCATTATTTCAGATTAGTTATAAGGATGAAATATGATCTCAAATGAACAAAATATGAATGAATCAATTAATATAAGCCCTTTTCTAGTTTTAGAGATTTTGAATCCAAAAACACAAATTTTTCCAAAAATGTGTCTTTGATCATTGAAATTAAGATGGCACTATAGCTAATTCTCCAAAAGTGTACTTCACGATAATGAAAGTTACTGCCAAAACAATTAACAAATTCATTAGTTATTGCCTTTTTCCATTTTTCTGTGATTTCTGAGCAAAATTTAACATTTTCACCCCAAAATAATCCATTAAACTTTAAAATCAAAGAAACATCATTGCTAACTATTTCAGTTTAGTTGTAAGGATGGAATATGATGAAAGAATTAACAAAATATAAGGAATCAATGACTAAAAGCCTTTCTCCAGTATTTAGAGATTTCTGATCAAAAACACCATTTTACCCCAAATTTTGCCTCTTTGCTCATTGAAATTGAGATCGCACTATACCTGATTCTCCAAAAGGTCACCTCAGGATAATATTATGAAAGAACTTCCAAAAAATCTACATTCATTCATGAGTTATTGCCTTTTTCCATTTTTCTGTGATTTCTGAGCAAAATTTAACATTTTCACCCCAAAATAATCCATTATACTTTAAAATCAAAGAAACATCATTGCTTACTATTTCAGATTTGTTGTAAGGATGAAATATGATGAAAGAATTAACAAAATATGAAAGAATCAACGACTAAAAGCCTTTTTCCAGTTTTTAGAGATTTCTGATCAAAAACACAATTTTTCCCCCAAATTAATGCCTGTTTGCTCATTGAAATTGAGATCGCACTAAACCTGATTCTCCAAAGGGTCACTTCAGGATAATATTATGAAAGAACTTCCAAAAAATCTACATTCATTCATGAGTTATTGCCTTTTTCCATTTTTCTGTGATTTCTGAGCAAAATTTAACATTTTCACCCCAAAATAATCCATTAAACTTTAAAATCAAAGAAACATCATTGCTAACTATTTCAGATTAGTTGTAAGGATGGAATATGATAAAAGAATTAACAAAATATAAGGAATCAATGACTAAAAGCCTTTTTCCAGTATTTAGAGATTTCTTATCAAAAACACCATTTTTACCCCAAATTATTGACTCTTTGCTCATTGAAATTGAGATCGCACTATACCTGATTCTCCATAAGGTCACTTCAGGATAATATTATGAAAGAACTTCCAAAAAATCTACATTCATTCATGAGTTATTGCCTTTTTCCATTTTTCTGTGATTTTTGAGCAAAAAACAATTATTTTACCCAAAAATATTATTTTAAACACTGAAATCAAGATGTTTCAATATCATGCTATTTCAAACAGGTCTTAATGACAAAAATAAGAAAAAATGGGGGGAAAATATCAATTTATGAATGAGTTATAGCCTTTTCCCAATTTTTAGTGCTTTTTGAGTCAAAAAAACATTTTTACCCCAAAATATCCCTTTTTAGGCTAAAACTGGGATGGCACCATAGCTAAATGTTCAAGATGGGCCCTAATGAATATGTGTACCAAATTTCATGCTTTTATCAAAAAGTGAACGATTGATGCAAGAATCTGCCGGACTACACTACCAAGTTTGAGAGAAATATACTGCCAGTAATAAAATGCATGGAAAAGACCACATGACCTTATATACAAACGCCCATTCGGCGACGTTACAACTGGTGGCAGCGGTGGGATCTTTTTCATGAAATTTATGATTATTTGTGATATTGGATTAACTATTGATACCAAAACAAGAAGATTTCGTAACTATTATGAACTCTCAGAACATGGACGATTTGTTCTTACGGATATCATAGATATGAATTCAAGAAAAGAGTGTCCAAACTATTATAATTTATTTGTGAAATCGAGAAACATGTTTGCAGTGAGCAACAATAGGGAAGTGACTAACTTTTCTCTTAAGTGTCCAGCTTGTGGCTTTAGGATAACGATTCATGTGAATTAGTCATCATTGTATTTATGTGAACTGCAATTTGTGTCATCCTGGATTTCTTTTTGATCTTCGCATCTCTTGTGCATTTTGTAATGATTTTAAACGTATTTTATAATTACGATTCCTACAATTCACCACGGAGTATGGAGTTGACAGGGGATATGCCGATTCCGAATTATCCCGCCATCAGATCACCCCCAAGATCAGCGAGTACCCGGGTCAAACGTAATTTATTGATCGAATTCAACGGAGCATTAGCACCTGAGGTTTGTGATTCTCCAGGATCAGATCATGTTTCTCAAGCGTTTGATATGACTGTTCAAACGGAACCAAGCGAATTAAGAGAATCTGGATGGAATGTGTTCATCAAACTTTGGTGTTTTATCGTTATTTCTTGTATCTTAGTGATAGTGTATATATATCGTTCAATTCCTGGATATATATTTGCAGGATTTTCCAAAGAACTTCTCGCGATATCAGCTTTAATCGTTTGTGTGATTAGTGTTCTCTGTATACTTTGTCGTAATAATCAGACTAAGAGACGAGGATCTGCATCAAGTAGGGCAGTTCAAGATCATGGAATTTTAACCGATATCGTAAGAAACAGAAATATGAATGTACAAGTGAAGAGGATTTTCAAAGGTGACGGAAGTGACGTCTGGAGTGAATTCATTCGTTATTTTGAAAACATCGCTACATTAAATGGATGGACTATTGAAATGCAACGTCGTGTGTTACGCTCTACATTCAGAGGTCAAGCTGAACCCTTCGTGTATGGACTTCCAGATTATTTTCTTCGTGACTATAATCAATTAGTGCATCAGATTGATAATCGTTTTGGTCACAAGGCTATGAAAGAAAGTTATGTTGCGGAGGCCAAAATGCGGAAAAAGTTAAAGAATGAGTCATTTCGGGACCTTGGGCAGGCAATAGCTGATCTTTACAGAAGGGCCCATCCTGAAAACAGAGATTAAGTAGAGGAAGCCAGTCTTAAGACGTTTCTAGATAACTGCAGTTACGAAGATGACTTCCGATTAGCTGTAAAACGGACAAGACCGAAGACACTACAGGACGCTGTCACATCCGCGATGCATGAGGAGTGCATAAGAATGACATGAAAGTGAGAGAGGGGAAAATCGAAAGACCTGTTTATTGAATTAATAATTCAGTGAGTACTCAGAAGTCTTAGATTAAAACAACAAGACGGAATGACCGTGAGTGCTTTCTGTGTAATTCAAAGGAACACTTGTACAAAAACTGCCCAGATAAGAAGCGAGGGAGCAATCGTGAAGAGCAACGTTTAAACGAACCGAGACCGAGGCAGTAGGCCATGCGTCGGTTTTAACTAAAGAAAGGCGGCCTTGTACAGTTGATCAGGAGCAATATCAGGATGTAATAGATACTGATAATAGTTCTACAGTTTCTACAGGAATCCAAACAGATGTTCTTTTTATATATTTTCATTTTCATGCATGAACATCGATGGCGGGTGCGGCTAGCCAACAGGGGATGCTTACTCCTCCCGGGCATCTGATCCCACCTCTAACTTGCTAGGGGTCCGTCGATGCTCAAATTTGTGCTCTATTGTGAGTGCTGTTGAGATTATCGTCAGGTTCTTCTTTCACTCATTTGTGAAACCGATTATTTCAAACTCTGATGAAAACGAATTCGGTAACAGTGTTAAAGTCCTAGGTGAACCTGGTATGAAATTAACAGGACTGTTAAAAGGAGTTTCGTTGGAGTGGAAATTAGATACTGGTGCGATCAATACGTTTATAACAGAAGAAGTGTATTACAGTATTCTTCAAAATCAACGTCCTGTGCTAGAGCGCACTAAAAAGTCGGTTAAAACAGCTGATGGAAATGATTTGAATATACTTGATACTGCAAAAATGTTAATTTCATTTGCTGAATTTCATGTTGTGTTTCGTGTATTTCGTGAATTTGTTCATGATGTGAAGACCAACCAACTTGGACTGGATTTCATGACCAAATTTAAATGTGAGTGGAATTACGATACAAATTCTTGCATCCTAAAGACAACAGATGGTGATTTTTCAGTGCTGTGAAATATTTTGTGCTGAAGATACCGTTATTCCTCCATATCATGAAGCTATTATGGAAGGAAAATTCAATAATGTGCCGAATTTCAATGAAGGAATATTAATTCCCTTAGAAAAATTCTTTGCCAGTCATGGACTTGTGTTTTTATGTGTTTCAACAGTGACCGGAAACGTGTTTATCTGCGTGTGTTGAATCCTGGTGACAACGACGTATTCGTGAAAATGATACCGTTGTTGCAGTGTGTGAACCGGTGAATGTTGTGTCAAGTGCAGTTGACAATTCTGTTGTACATGAAGTAGCAGAAATTAGTGATAGTGATTTACCGGAATTCCTCGTACCTATGTTCAAAGATGGCTGTGAACATTTGACGAAGGAGCAACAGTGGAAGTTCAGAAATTTCCTAGTGCGACGATTAAGTGCGTTTGCTGATCCCAATAAACCAGCAGAGCATGCAAATGTAGGGGAGCATTTCATTAAATTAAAAGAAGACGCGCCCTTTAAGGAACCAGTGCGCAGGGTTTCAATTTTCAAGCCAGAAATCATGGATAAAGATATTGAAAAGATTGAAGAACAGGGACCTATTGAAAAATCAGAAAGTCCATGGACATCTCCACTTGTTCTAGTGCAGAAAAAGGACAAGAGTTGGAGACTGTGTGTCGATTACCGCAGATTAAACTCAAACTAGATAAAGTATGCTTATCCGATTCCGAGAGTTCAAATGACCTCGATTCCCTTGCAGGATCTAAATGGTTTTCGTCGTTGGATCTCAACATGGCATCCCATCAGATTCCTATGCATGAACAGGATAAAGAGAAAACAGCATTTGCTACACCTCGTGAAGGACTGTATCAGTACTCAGTTATGCCATTCGGACTGTGTAATGCACCAGCAACATTTCAACGTGTTATAGAAAAAAAAGTATTAATAAAAATAAAACTAGCCAGACAATGGACAGGACCGTGGACTATTGTGAAAAGGTTGTCCGAAGTATTGTATCAAATAAAACATTCAAAGTCTTCAAACCTATCATGTGTATTTGATTTATTTTCAACTGCAAATTCAATTTTAATGTCCAAACAATCTATTTCAGTAATGAAAGTGTTTGGAAATAACCGAGGAATAAAGAGTCATTATTTAGAGAAATGCTGTAAGTTATTTTTCGTACATCTTAATCTATTTTTATTTAGATCTATTTATTTACCATCATTCTTCTGGGGTTTTTTTGGTAAATAATAATTTATCTTCATCGTTGGTCAAATATATCAAAATGTGTTTATTTCCATAGTTTCTTTTTATTGATAAACACAGATCTCAGAATCCTGAAAAAAATAAGAAAACTGGAAAAAAGAATGACGGAGAAAAGTGCCATAGGATGTGTGCTAGAGGAAAAGGTAAGTAATATTTTAGTTAACGTAAATCAACACTCGCGATTTTGTTTAAAGTAGCAGAACTAAAAAGAATGAAAACAAAAATCAAGATTGTATTTTTAGGCCGCCCTAAATAAATTCTACGTTTAACGTCCAGGTTCAATCTTCAAACCTACGAGGGAGGGAGGAAAATAAAAAACAAACGAAATATTCAAACAAAACCTTACTTCTAATAATTAGATATCAAATTGATAAAAAAAAATTGCGTTTTGACCTCTTTAACGAAATGACATGAAAGCAATATATAAAGATAATTATGCAGAATAAGGCTCAGACAGACAAAAACTTGCCCATTCTATTTTAAGCATCATGTTTGTGACTGAATCGTGACAGTATCAAGAGTTGCCATAAATGATCATATGAAATAGAATGATCGTAGGGTATCAGCTTGCATTAGGGGTAATATTGGGGATATCAAAGGAGGGAACAGAACCCAGGACTTAAAAATTCTTGAAATGTACTGCAACTTTGATAATGAAGTTCACTTTTTGCTTCCTGGGTAGTCTTTATAAGACTTTGAACAATCTAGATTTTTGAAAGGGAGGTGGGGGGGGGGGTCGAACCCTTTGCTTGCCGTATGGTCATGCATATATTATAGGACTACCTCCTGGGTGGCCGCAAAGTCTGTCCTTTGCGATGTCGAAATCTATCAAACATTTTAGTAATTTTGTCAGTCCAAACAATGAAAAGAACTGCAAACTTTTGGCATGTAGTCCGGAAGAATTATGTCAGACATTTCGGAGGCTTTTTTTTCTGAAACTTTTCAACATCTCTGGTCCTTGGCAGAACATTATCTCTGTTGATGATAGTCCGACAAGTCTGATGTGGAGCAAATTATACCTATTTGGTTGTTTGTTGTTTCCCCCCCATAAAAGCAAACAACAGAATAGGAACAAGTTGCCCCACATCAGACTTGTCGGACTCAAGGACAATTAAACATCATGAAAGTGTTGTAATCATACAATCACTTCTCTTTTATTTCCATGCAATCAGTCATCTTGTATCAGGATATTATGCAACCTTTTGTACACTATATTATACTAATCCTCGCTGTTTGTAAAGAATAATGTTAGTTTGTGAAGGCTAAAACGTCTCAGAAAGACAAGAAAGATGTTTGAACACTGTTGAACTCCCCTGAATTTTCTTTCTGGAAACCAAAAAGTGAATGCAACATAGAGAATTGTGACGGTTACGAAAATCCGGATCGTACAAATCGGGATTTTCAAAATAATTTGTTTGTTTTTTATTTTGGGGAATTTTCCAAAACCTACGCGCGCGGTGGACGTTAAACATAGAATTTATTTAGGATGGCCTTAGAATGAAACCACATCAACACAATCAACTCAGACCGAAGAGATGACATTTCCTTACATGGATGTTATTAAGTCTTTGGAAATCGAAACAATTAAAACGGGAATGATCTTGGAAAATATAAAGAAATGCCTCATGGACAAGTTTTAAAAGATGTCTAAGTATATGAAGACTTTTCAAAATGGATACCATATGAACTGAATTTCAATATTGTGATGACAGAAAACATTTTCGTTTCCATTTTTCATCTTTTTTTGTGTGTAATTGCTTGTTTCTTTTTCTTTTCATGATATATTTTAACATTATTATGTTACTTAGTTATAAGTAAAAAAAATATATCCTTGTATGAACTTTTTCAAGGATATATAAAAATTGGATGTAAATATATGTTTCAAAAGATATGAAAAGAAGACTGATGTGAGTAAAAAGAGTAAACCCTTGTACTAATGTTATGTACGAATATAATCTACTTACCTAAAATTTCAGTTCTTGTTAGTAGTCTTTCTTTGGAGTTATCGATCATTGAAAATGCAATAACGATTATTTCCTGCATATTTAAAGTCCACACAAAATAAGCACTTGATTTTGTCAACAATTTTAGTAGAGTCCATTCGATCAAAGCCTTTGATTTTTCGACACTTTACACTACAATTCCACATTCTAAATTGAAAGAAAGACTCGCAAAAATTATAAGTAATGCGTTTACAAGTAAGAACGGTAATCGCAAATACAAATTTATTGTTGTGAACTATGAAAAAACCTACTTTGTAAAACAAAAGTCAGATTCGGAAAATAAGAACACTGAAACAGACATTATTCAGATGTTAAACTTTCTGATCGACAACATTTTTGTGGTGTTTGGAGGAAAGGTCTTCCAGCAAATTGTCGGAATTCCGATGGGGACCAATTGTGCCCCACTCCTTGCAGACATTTTCCTTTACTCGTACGAAGCTGAATTCATTCAATCTTTGGTCTCTGAAGGGAAAAGATACTTAGCTTCTGACTTCAACTTCACTTACAGATACATAGACGATGTGTTGTCCATCAATAATCCAAAATTCGCGGATTACCTGAGCAGTATCTATCCTTCGGAGCTTGAAGTCAAAGAAACTACAGAGACAAATAATTCAGCATCCTATTTGGACATAATGTTGTCCTACGACACTGATGGTCACATGAACACCTCACTCTATGACAAACGTGACGACTTCAATTTCAGCATTACGAACTTTCCTTTTCAGAGTAGCAACATCCCTTCATCGCCTGCTTATGGCGTGTTCATATCTCAGTTGATACGCTATGCCAGAGCAAGTACCCAATATACGGATTTTGTTCTGAGAGCTAGGCGTCTTTCAGATAAGCTTCTCAGTCAGGGATATGTTTGTGACCGACTAACATCGTCACTGAGGAAGTTCTATGGTCGATATGGGGAACTCGTCATACACTATGATGTCCCACTATCAAGAATGGTGGATGGTATTCTGTCATAGACCATTTGAACCATCCAACCAAAGATTGTACTCTATATCTTCCAAAATGGAAGTAACCGGATGTGACAGTTCTACCGAATTGAAGCGACGGGTGTTGCATGCAAGCAGGAGATGCTTACTCTTCCTGGGCACCTGGTCTCACTCTCATATCGGCAGTTCGCTTCTTTTCATATGGTGGAGGTTTTTGTTTTTGTTTGCTTTGGTTCCTGTTTTATCCTGATTTTGTATGCCTTCGGTTTCTGATTTTCTGAATTATCGATTTTGTACTGTAGACAGGGATATGGTCATTATCCATATTTGTCATTTAATCATTTGATGAACGAAATTCATGTATGTTGATGTATGTAATAAACTCTCTCCAATCAAAAGCTTGTTCAACATAATTTTGTAACACAAGATTAGTAAATCTGAATTTATACAAAAATTTTCAACTCAAATGTCAACCTTGACCTTTGTGCAAGGCAAACCTCAATGAGGGAATGTCTTCCATTTTTGAACTACACCTTTGTGCTCAAGGTCATAATATTTTGGTGGGTGTGTCATATGTTTGCTCTCATCTTTATCGCGGTCTTTATGTGAAGCTAGTTCAAGGTCATAACAAATAATGGTTCGCTTATTTTGGCGCGCTTTTTTGCATGATATTAATTGGCGCCTTTTCATGTGACCATATGCTGTTTTTTTTATCGTAGATGTACAGAAATATTCTAAGCATGGATTTACATGAGCAATGAAGCATGATTTGATTTAAATTTTCAACGTAAAACTATTTTTGGTAAAGGCCATCAAACCCACTAAAAATTCAACACCAACATAACGACAAAGAGGTAATAATCTTTGATATGGTCCCCTTGACTTTTTAATTGGTTGATTTATAAATGCAATTTCACATCAAGACATCATAATTTGTCAAGCAAAAAGAGAGTCAAGATGTCGGACTATGAAGACAGTTTCCAATCACTAGAAAGTAATATGTTGGATAATGAGGGTTTCCTGCGAAAACGATTTAATGCAATGAAAGCATGTGGAGTAGTTTTTTCATCAATATAACATTATGTATGACAAATATGGATAATGACCATATCCCTGTCTACAGTACAAAATCGATAATTCAGAAAATCAGAAACCGAAGGCATACAAAATCAGGACAAAACAGGAACCAAAGCAAACAAAAACAAAAACCTCCACCATATGAAAAGAAGCGAACTCCCGATATGAGAGTGAGACCAGGTGCCCAGGAAGAGTAAGCATCTCCTGCTTGCATGCAACACCCGTCGCTTCAATTCGGTAGAACTGTCACATCCGGTTACTTCCATTTTGGAAGATATAGAGTACAATCTTTGGTTGGATGGTTCAAATGGTCTATGACAGAATATCATCCACCATTCTGGATAGTGGGACATCATAGTGTATGACGAGTTCCCCATATCGACCGTAGAACTTCCTCAGTGACGATGTTAGTCGGTCACAAACATATCCCTGACTGAGAAGCTTATCTGAAAGACGCCTAGCTCTCAGAACAAAATCCGTATATTTGGTACTTGCTCTGGCATAGCGTATCAACTGAGATATGAACACGCCATAAGCAGGCGATGAAGGGATGTTGCTACTCAGAAAAGGAAAGTTTGTAATGCTGAAATTAAAGTCGTCACGTTTGTCATAGATTGAGGTGTTCATGTGACCATCAGTGTCGTAGGACAACATTATGTCCAAATAGGATGCTGAATTATTTGTCTCTGTAGTTTCTTTGACTTCAAGCTCCGAAGGATAGATACTGCTCAGGTAATCCGGGAATTTTGGATTATTGATGGACAACACATCGTCTATGTATCTGTAAGTGAAGTTGAAATCAGAAGCTAAGTATCTTTTCCCCTCAGAGATCAAAGATTGAATGAATTCAGCTTCGTACGAGTAAAGGAAAATGTCGGCAAGGAGTGGGGCACAATTGGTACCCATTGGAATTCCGACAATTTGCTGGAAGACTCTACTAAAATGAGTGGATTTCAGATGTTCTAAAAATTCCTTCGAATTCTTTAAAATCCACATCTGGTTGATACCACTGCGAGAATATACTGTCGAACAATATTTTTGTAGCCCAGATTTGATTTCAGATAAAACTTTGGTGAGTAAGATCGATACAGATTTGGTATAACATTTTGAGGAACCAGCGATGAAACGTTGTTTGTACGGATTCTTATGCATTTTAGGTATGCAGTATAAGTATGGTAAATCTAAATCTAAATTGGTAGTATCGAAGCCAAAGGAAGCAAGAGCTGATTTGTGGTTATCTATTATTTCGGAGGCAGAAAGGTTTGTTGGGGTGTAAGTGGGATTTCCAGGTGTCGAATTTAAACCTATATCGGTATTGTCAGTGACTTTAGTCGTAATAAGGAACTCTGATCGAACAAATGCAAATGTTGATCATGCGAACAAAATTATCATGTCTTTTCCTCCAAATGATTCCGTGGCTTGTGAACCATTTCATAGATACCCATTAACAGAAGAACTATACCTGACAGTGTGTGCAGATAAACACCCAATTTTGTTGGAACTAAATCAGTTTATGAACGGACAACCAAACTCTTGCTCAGTTTTTCTTAACAGAATGCAGTGGTTGTACTTAAAGAGAACTGAAATGCATATTGATTAAAGTATTATAGAAATCAAAGCACTAAAGGTACTGAGTGCGAATAGCCAGAATAATATAACTTACAATGTACGACAAAATATTGTGTTTTCAAAGTTATATTTGTTCCTGAACACCTTCGTAGGCCAGTTTATGGAAGTATAAAGACAGAACTAAAATGCAAATGCATAATGTTGTCGTAATGAATTGAAAGATGATGTCTGACAGTGAACATGAAAATTAAATAACATCACATTAAATCTACCCCTCCCCCTAAAAAATACAACAATCCAATATGACTATCGATTGATGATTCCATATACAAGGAAAGAAGACGAATCTTATTTTCTAATTTGATCCCCACTCTCTCTTTAACCTTTCATCGTTCATGTTCAATGTTAGGTGTGTGCTAAGAGTTTGAAGGAAAATTCACTTCTTTTTTAGTATATAAAAACATGATACATCCTAAACGGGAATGTTTTGATCTTTTATTTTTCATAATTGTTAATATCATATTTCATTCCTAATTTTTCCGTCGTATACAGATTTTATTTTGTGAAGAGGGGCAAAATAAGCCTACTTGAAGATAGTTTTACGTTTCAATGATTCAACTTAATATCTTTATCGATAGCACCGTTTCATTTATATATTGTCCACTAAAACAGATAATCACCTGGTAATGGAAAGGGGTTTCCAACACACTGTGTTCATCTTAGTACATACAGATGCAATTTTTCATTAGGTCATGCATGTACATAACACGACAGCTCGATTCGTTTAGATATAATTCACTGATTCAGACATTGATCAGACTTTATACTGATCATGACGCTGACGCAGTCCCAAGGTACATGTAAACAGAGTAACATCGTTTATACATACTCAGTAGGCGGGGCTCCCATGAGTGAAGAAATCAGGCAATCGCTCTGTGCTATTCGCACAAAAATGAAATTTAAAGTGTAAGAAATATCAATGACATAACTTTATTTGTTCTCAATAAAGTAATAAAAACATGATTTACGATTTTTGTTATATTTTCCTTTTTAAAAAAAAAGTATTGTGGTATGGATATTATATATGATAAGGTACATCAGCACTACTTCGAAAACCGTGTTTATTTTCATTCAAAATGTCATCAATCTTTTTTTTTTTTTGCACGTCTGTGCTGTACCATGACCTTTGTTCACTGCTTTGTAAGGATAAAAGCTTTGTATCAATTGGAGCGCGCCATAATATGACTATGACCTTGATCTTCTGCCGTGTATCAATTGAAGGTCATAGCAAAATGGCGCGCGCGCCACAATATGGCTATAACCTTGTCCTTCTGACGTGTATCAATTGAAGGTCATGGTAAAAGTCATATTATGGCGCGCGCGCCACAATATGGCTATGACCTTGACCTTCTGACTGTATCAATTGCGCGCGCCAAAATACCTTTGTGTTAGTTCAAGGTCATAGCATAATGGCGCGCGCGCGCCATACTATGGCTATGACCTTGACCTTGTGACGTAAGTGGGGGTGGGGGTATGGTATGGTTAAGGCTGCAGAGGTAGACTTGGTTATCTTTACGGAGAAAACTTCAACTTCGGAAATTTGACTTTACTTTCATGGAAGGACATCATTTCATCTATTTGCAGGTTTACCAACAATGTAAAACTTATTTCAGTCTCCACGTCGACGCGTCCACATTGTATGCTTACTCATCGCAGTCTCTAGGAAAATAACCGAGAACAGTATGAAAAAAGAAAACTTGTCAACACAAAATAACACCCATCTTGTTGACACATTCCATTTAAAGTGATGCTGAGTAAATCATAAAGGAATCGATGGGTACTTGTTGGGGGGGGGGGTTTGCAACAATAAAAAAAAAGGAAAAAAATTTTTTTTAAAAATACAAGAAATTTATGCACATTTCACTTGTGGTCATTGAAACTTTAGAGTTAGAGTATATTCATGGTTTGTTGTTGTTGTTGTTAAGATGTATTTATGCTTATCAAAATTGTTTGTTTTTTTATTCCCCGTGGGGAGCCCCGGTGCATGTGTCCATCGCAAAGTTTCTCTGGTCAGCGATAGCTCTACTTTACGCAAAAGCTTAACGCATTTTATGTTATACTCAAAAGATGATCTTATATATCTGAATCAGGAACTTGAATTTGAAATGTAAAAGCTTATAGGAATAAATACACTGCTCAAAAAAATTAAAGGAGCGATTTTCCCGTTGAAATATAATGGTACATCGCTTGTGATATCTTTTGGAATGAGCAAGGCTACATCATCAAGTTTTATAATTTGTATATGGTAAATCTGTCAAATACAGACATTGGTAATAAAGAAATGATTATGAAATATGTCTTAATACATTTATGTTCATCATATAGAATAAGCAGCTGCAAACATGTGTGATATGAAAATAGAAACCTTGCTCCCTTAATTCTTTTGAGCGGTGTGTATACATACATTTTAGATAACCTTCATTTGGAAGAATGTTTGAATGAAGTGTATTAGTTTTGGTCTTACCGAGAAAGAAGCGGTAAATGTCGATATATACAGTTACTTGATATTCCCCCGTGTACATAGACTATAATCAACCACAAGCCTCAATGTTCCATCAACATTTTAAATAAATAAATACAGGTGCTTTTGATTTTTTTTCGGTGTAGGTTGGTTTGATGGCCAATTATTTTAAGACGAACAGAAGTATTTTTTTCTTACTTGTAAGTTTTAAATGTAAATTTAATTTATGGGTACCGAACATCTTTTAGATATGTCTTGATTTTTTCTCTGTGTGTGTGTGTGTGTAAAATAGAAAGAATCTTTATACGGTACTTTACTGTTACACCTCGCCCGTTGATAGAGCAAAGTTCGCGTATTGTGAAGTTCTCTTCATGCGCTGATCCAGTGTTAAAAGAGGAATTAGGGTCGTATCAATGTGCTCTGATTTTACATTTTTACGATGAATGAGTCTTATTTTTCATCTTCCAATGGTTAAAAACAATGCTTGATAATTAGAATTTGAGATGAAGTTTTTTTTTCAGTATGGATTAAAAAAGGGTTCCGCAGCTGACTTAATTCTCAATAACCCGATTTCCTTAATTCACTTGATATGTATACGATCTTTTTATGATGAGAAACAAGATATGCAGATTTTTGATGACGAGTAAATTGATGTAATAAAATTGTATGAGCTAATTATTAAGTTGACAGTATACCCTTTTATTAATGAACTTTCCTGTAGGTCAAATATATAGAAACTCTTGAGATCATGTGAGTCTTCAAAGACCGTGGCCCTTACTATTTTAATTAAATAAAAAAATCAAATTTATTGCGTACTTATTTCCATACATATATATATAATGTCATAAGAGATTTCTAAGCACGACCCTCATTAAACTTCATCATACTTGGTATTCCTCTGGGAATGAGTCATTCGTTAATCAAAGGTTCTGACCCTCTGACCAATGTGTTTGACGGATGTGACCCTCCAACCAAGGGTATGGCTCTATCTCGTTTTTGCTCGTTTAATTTAATGAGCAAGGTAGATTCATTTCACTCAAATAGTAAAGCAAATTGAATTGTTTCAGTGATATAGCGAGCGAAGCGAAGCCGAAAATATTAAGATATGTTATTGATTTATAATACATGTAAACCAGAATATTTCATTTCAGTTGTTACAGAGAGATTTGAAACATTTCCTTAACCAAAATATGATTTCCAAAAAGTGCCAGGCCCCTTCCAGATCAAATGGTCGGGTAACGAGCTCAACTTAAGTCATATTAGCTGAATAAGTCGAGTATATTTACGACGGCTAAGCCGTATTATGTATCTGTTTAGTCGGATAATTTACAGATTAAACAATAATATGTATCGGCCTCCCGTATCCCAACTGTACCTCACAAACTTTTAGAGGCCACAATTGGAAGACGCTTGACGTGACACGTCGTTCATTCAACAAGGTTCACAACTCGAACGACAGAATATGCGAAGAGGAGCCGTTTAAAGCCTCTCGCTGAGTGAGCTGCATATGGTAACGCGCAGTCAAAATGTATCAATGCACCGACCTAAATCTATCGCAACAGTCCGGCAGTGATGACAAAAGAACAAGGTACAGTAAGGGCCCTATTTGGCTCCTCCTAGAAATTTATGAATTTGATATGCGAAGTCTACTAACCGAAAACATACATATCATATCATGATTTATCGTTTCTGTATAGTTTGCGTCTATATTCTGAAGGTACCTTATCATATTAATTAATGTTCATAAATTTAGCGACTTCGATCAAGAACAGTAGTAATAGCTTCCGTAGTTTGACTTGCACTCTAGTTAGCCGGATAAACGTACTTTTTCCAACTTCAGTTTTACCACCTGTCAAGTTGTCAACCAACAGTTGAGCACCGGTAGATTTTTAATCAAGATGACGGATAATGGTAAGATAGATGCTAAAGCAAATTAATATTACATAGATATCTACGTATTGGTGATTATTTCTTGAAGGCACTTTAAATAAAAGAAGCATTTTTATATACATTTGTCATGTTAATAGGATTTAAAGGCTCTTAGTCCCCCCCCCCCCCCTCGGTCAAAAATCATTACAGGAATCAACTCCTTTATCAACAATTTAACCAGCCAGATCATTCTGCACACTGCAGCGTCCTATGGTTGCAATGATAATATTCGTAGCGTAGGAAATCTAACCAGTCCCGGGTGTCAATCGGTAAATGCTATTACTTTATTAACAAACAACAACGATACTTCCTATATTTTTGAATGAAGAAAATTTCAAACCAATGTTTCTGCACCTGACACGTGTTTCGAATATTAAATTCTCATCAGTGATGAGATAGATTTCCATGGAGCTGTTGCGGCTGGTGTTGCATGCAATCAGGAGACGCTGACTCTACCCGGGCGCCTGGTCTCACTTCGGTATGTTGTTCATTCCGGGGTTCGCAACCGTTTCGATGGGAATTCTCATGATTTTGCCTTGCCTTCTCAACTTTGAGACTGAATAAAGGTTAGGTACTTCTTTGATGTTTATTCAAACGCAATAGAAAATTTCTGTTTACAAAATTGTCTGAATTTTTTTAAACCTGGGTCTTGTAGCATCATATCCAAGCCATCTTGCTACGTCTTTTCGTACATTTTGGACATAATTTTCACAGATTTTGGCTATATTTCATTGTTTCGATAAAGGATCACTGACGAGTATTAAATACCCGAAACGTGCATGTCTGGTTTCTGCTGAATTTTTCTGCTTTGAAATGATGCTGAAGTATTTTAAGACGTTTAACACCTCGCTTATTATTATTTTTTTTTTTTTTGGTTTATAAACCTTACAAGATTACTAGTCAGGTGAATACCTATGCTTACCTCCGTCGAGTGTATAGTTTCGTCTACTTATGGCAATGCGATATACTGCTTTCAGTGGGGAAAACGGAAGTCTATTTGTCATTATAATGGTACGCTTCACTTGTTAGTAGTACTGATCCATCCCTTCTGCTTCACGTATCCGTAGTACCTCCGTCGGGTGTATAGTTCCATCTTATTGCCATGGGGGGAAACGGCAGTCCATTGGTGATCATAATGACAAGCTTAACTTCTAAGTAGTACTGCGCAGGAAATCCGAATAACTACACATTATACTACTAGCGTGGCAGATGGCCGTCCTAAGTCGACACCGATTGCCCACCATTTGTCTCGTTGGTTTATGTGTAGTCATTTGTGTTTGATGTCTCTATGTGATTTGTGTTCCTTTTGCGTCTCTTTCTGTGTATGTCTGTTCTACTTTCCATCGGGGTTTGTTTTCGGTGCTGCAACTGTGTGTAGTTGAAGTGACAAATATGGATAATGACCATATCCCTGTATACAGCACAAAATCGATAATTCAGAAAATCAGAAACCGAAGGCATACAAAATCAGGACAAAACAGGAACCAAAGCAAACAAACAAAAACCTCCACCACATGAAAAGAAGCGAACTCCCGATATGGGAGTGAGATCAGGTGCCCAGGAAGAGTAAGCATCTCCTGCTTGCATGCAACACCCGCCGCTTCAATTCGGTAGAACTGTCACATCCGGTTACTTCCATTTCGGAAGACATAGAGTACAATCTTGGCTTGGATGGTTCAAATGGTCTATGACAGAATATCACCCACCATTCTGGAGAGTGGGACATCATAGTGTATGACGAGTTCCCCATATCGACCGTAGAACTTCCTCAGTGACGATGTTAGTCGGTCACAAACATATCCCTGACTGAGAAGCTTATCTGAAAGACGCCTAGCCCTCAGAACAAAATCCGTATATTTCGTATTTGCTCTGGCATAGCGTATCAACTGAGATATGAACACGCCATAAGCAGGCGATGAAGGGATGTTGCTACTCAGAAAAGGAAAGTTCGTAATGCTGAAATTGAAGTCGTCACGTTTGTCATAGAGTGAGGTGTTCATGTGACCATCAGTGTCGTAGGACAACATTATGTCCAAATAGGATGCTGAATTATTTGTCTCTGTAGTTTCTTTGACTTCAAGCTCTGAAGGATAGATTCTGCTCAGGTAATCTGCGAATTTCGGATTATTGATGGACAAAACATCGTCTATGTATCTATAAGTGAAGTTGAAGTCAGAAGCTAAGTATCTTTTCCCTTCAGAGACCAAAGATTGAATGAATTCAGCTTCGTACGAGTAAAGGAAAATGTCGGCAAGGAGTGGGGCACAATTGGTCCCCATTGGAATTCCGACAATTTGCTGAAAGACCTTTCCTCCAAACACCACAAAAATGTTGTCGATCAAAAAGTTTAACATCTGAATAATATCTGTTTCAGTGTACTTATTTTCAGAATCGGACTTTTCTTTTACAAAGTAGGTTTTGTCATAGTTCACAACAATAAATTTGTATTTGCGATTACCGTTCTTACTTGTAAGAAGATCCTCTCATATTCTACAATTCTACGGAAACCCAAACATGGAAAGAAGCAGTAGCTCCAAGCGACTCTATGAGTAAGTCGTATCGAAATCCCTAAAATCCACGTCATTCTCCTGATAGGCAACACTAGAGGGAGTAATTAACCAATTTACAGGCATCTACTCTTCGGCCATTCGGTAGTTGTCCAATGCTGGAAAGAATTGGTCATAAAGGAACTAGACCCTGATACTAGACAACGGTCGACACGAACATGGACAGTACTAACACAAGACGACAAGGCTGTCTATATAGACGTGGCCTCAGACAGTGCATGTATTTTTTAAATTCTGTTCATTTTCGTGCATGAACATCATCGGCGGGTGAGGCTAGCCAACAGGGGGTGCTTACTCCTCCCAGGCACCTGGTCCCATTTCTATCTTTCTAGGGGTCCGTGTGGAACTCGTAAAATAGTTCCCCGCGAGGGGTTTGACAGTAAGTGTTTTGAATATACTTCCCTGACATTGTCGCCATAGCACTTTCTATATAGACGTGTCCTCAGACAGTGCATGTATTTTATATATTCTTTTCATTTTCTACTTGTCGGACTAGTTGGATATGCTTCTGAATCGACCCTACGGGACATTTTGAGCCGCGCACTCTCTGTAAAGTAAATTCTAAATATAAAACAACAGGGTTCAACTGAACAAAAAATTGGCGGCTCTGCTGTAAGGATCACTGATGAGAATTTAATATTGGAAAATGAAATTAATTTGAAATTGTCTTAATAGTAACTTTCATACTTGTTTGGCAAAGTACATTGTTTTGATTTGAGGATCACTGACGAAGGTTAAGTACCCGACACGTGCATGTCTGGTCCAAGCTGCCAGTTTATCTGTTCTTAAATAATCTATTCAATTTGGGGGCGTTTAGCATTCATTGAGGTATAGAGTTGGGACATTTCCGTATTGATTATATGTGACTTGAAAAGCTCGTGAAAATCAGACAGGACGGAAGGAACTCAGTCAGTCGGGTGGAATAGGAAGTGATATGTCCAACAGCTAGATATTGATCTGGATTCATTTATTTTCTTTCATTCTCATCTAAGGCTTCCAGTATGTTCTGTGCTACTACTCGAGAATGCAATTTGACACCTATTTTCTCTCCATTTTCGAATATTATCTTTCAAGTAATTTTTCACAGCCTCTGAGAATCATCTCCATTTTGAACCATCCAACCAAAGATTGTACACTATAATTTCCGAAATGGAAGTACCCGGATGTAACAGTTCTACCGAATTGAAGCGGCGGGTGTTGCATGCAAGCAGAATATGCTTACTCTTCCTTGGCACCTGGTCTCACTCCCATATCGGGAGTTCGCTCCTTTTCATGTGGTGGAGGTTTTTGTTTGTTTGCTTTGGTTCCTGTGTTATCCTAATTTTGTGTGCCTTCGGTTTCTGATTTTCTGAATTATCGATTTTTTTTGCTGTATACAGGGATATGGTCATTATCCATATTTGTCATCTTGATTTTATTTTGTAAATCACATCCCCTGGAATAGACCAAAAGAAATTTACACCATTCCTGTTCCTTATAGTCAACAGTATTTGGCCACGTGTTCCTTTATAGCCATGAGCGCTGACGTAAGATTTCTAAACAAAACTGTAGTTGAGTAACTGAGAATTAGCAATATATCGGATTTTGTAAGAGTCTCGTGAAGTATGCAATATATTGTAGGGAGACCCATTGTAGAAAAAGGGATGTTAAATGAAAAAACAAATCACTGTTATATTTGCTCAAAATGTTGAGTACACTTTTATTGCTTCTAACATAAGTGTTTACAGAGGAAAGATCCGAAACTAAAGTTGATTTTTAGTAGCGTTTCAAATTATTATGGTGTTGTTGGATGCTTTGTCTGTAGGCACGGAGACATGTTTTTCATATAAACAACGTAACTTGGATTTGAAATATCTATTAGATTTAGGACTTGGAAGATTGTTGTGATAGTTATCTGTTGGAATATCGGTTATAACCAAAATGAGGTTTTCCGGTCAATGAGAGCATGCGATTGGACTCCTTCCGTTTGGTATAGTTATCTATGGCTTCCTTTAGCACTTCGCGACATCTATTTCATTAGACATTAAGTAAAATCTATGTGAATGGACTCTTCTTACTTTTTTTTTAAAAATAAGTAGTTGGTTGATTCATATGTGAAATGGACACTCTTAGTTGCTTTTGCCTACCGTTGATGTAGTAGTTTCATATATGACAAATATGGACAATGACCATATCCCAATAAACAGTACAAAATCGATAATTTAGGAAACCACAAACCGAATGTATACACAATCAGGATAAAGCAGCACCAAAGCAAAATAAGAAAAACCTCCTCCATATGAAAAGAAGCGAACTCCCGGTTAGGAGTGACACCAGGGGGAAGATGGCGGGTTTTGCACCTGGTCCCACCTTTAGCTAGCTTGGGGTCCGTCGATGCTCCATTTGGTGCTCTTGAGATTATCGTCAAGTTCTTTAACTTATCTGTATGCAGTCAGGGATTCTAACTCGTTTCCCTGTTTGACAACCGCTTGTGTTAACGAACGAAAATTAAAACAAGATCTTGAATACATGCATTGTCTGAGGTTATTTATGTCGAAAGTGCTATGGCGATCATGTATTCAAGTATTCGAAACATTTACTGTCAAACCCTTCGCAAGCATCTTTAAATGCATTAACTATTAAGGCAGAACCGGATCTTACATAACAATATTCATACTTTTGGCCATATTACATTGTTTAGACTGAGGATCACTGACGAGGGTTTAGTACCCGAAACGTGCATGTCTGGTCCATGCTGTAAATTTATCAGGTTTTAAAGTATGCTATTGAATTGAAAGACGTTTAACACGTATTTGTTATTATGGCGGGTTTTGTATAGAGTCAGGAATTCTAGCTCCTCATGGTCAACTGATCCTTACTTCGTTCATGGGTGTCACAATTGCCTTTTTTTAATGAAGTCTTGCAAAATATATGCCATATCCCCCTAAAACTTTGACTTCTTAACACATTTTGGTACTTCTCTTGCATAAAAGAAAAGAAAAGGGAAAGAAAGCTTAAGAAACCACAATCATTTAATTCATCTCTAGTATCACCAAGTCCGCAAACTATGTTCCCGTCACAACACCAATCTAACAGTACACATCTTTAAGAGATAGTACATCTTCTATATCCTGGACAACATGGATAATGCTCTGAAAGGGAGCATAAAAAACACAATTCCATTTTATTAAAGTAAATATATTTACTCGAACAGTCCTTTAAAATTCGCTTGGTTGTTTTCTGTAATAGCATTGTATGGTGAAAGCATCAATGAGTGATACGTGTTACTTTATATTTTATACGATATATTGTTCTAGTTTGTTTTCACTTATTCACTTAAGTCAATCATAGCACCCTCAAATTGGGTTTTTTATATTTTATTTATAAGTTTCAAATATTCATTACCTCTCTTTTTTCAATCAGTGACAGCCTTTATCAATAATTTAAAGTATCTATATTTATGTTCACAGAACTATTGTAGTGTATTTTTTTATTTTATGTTATTAGTTGTATTACTTCTATTGTGAGTGTTGTTGAGATTATCGTTAGGATCTTCTTTAACTCATTTGTGTCACACTTATGCCCTTTGCCATGTGGAGCTAGAAAAAAAGTTCCCCGCGAGGGGTTTGACAGTAAGTGTTTTGAATATATTTCCCTGACGTTGTCGCCATAGCACTTTCTATATAGACAAAACGTCAGACAGTGCATGAATTTTATATATTTTCATTTCCATACTTAAACATCGACGGCGGGTGCGGCTAGCCAACAGGGGACGCTTACTCCTTCCGAGCACCTGGTCCCACCTCTAGCTTTCTAGGGTAGAAACAACTAAAAGACTAAGATTTTCCACGTGACCAGTTTTGGATACCCAAGCTCCAGCCGCATAGTGAAGATTCTCTGGAAGCTGATTGGATAATAATGATGGATGGTCATATCAGATAAAAGTACATGAACTTGACTCTTTATGCACACCAAAATTTTTCTTTTAAATATTGAAGATATATTTTTAAAATAAATAATATAATTGACCATTGGCTTGGAAATTAATATGTCAATTTTGTGCAGTCCTGACACTAGTTGTAAACATCTCAAATTTGAGGTGAGAATATCAACAGGAACAGGTATATTTCTTATAGGTTTCTGAAAGGTCTATGAATGCTCTTTCAAATGACATATAGATTATACAGAAAATTAATCTGCAACAGGTAGTTAATTTTGGAAAGGTTAACATTGTCGCCTATGGAAAACTATTTAGTTGTTTCTACTCTATGGGAGATTTTCAAATTTTCACTTTTTTGGATATAACTTCTGAAGTTGTTGAATGGTAAAAGTCAGTGGGCATGAATAATCATGAAGGACACCAGTGGGAAATAATAGGTATAGATTAAAAAAAAAAAGTCAACCAGGGAGGGATCCAGGGGACTGAAATGGGGTCAGGGGTCAAATATAAGAATTTTTGGCTTGGTATGCTGGATTTGAAGCACTAATTACCTTTTAAAATACACAATTGAGATAGAAATCACATTACATTATTTATGTAATCAGTGTTACATTTATATGCAACCACATTTCATGAAATTCAAGGGGAATAACTCTTCTATATAAGCATAATATATCACCATATGACACTAATGTAAGCCCATTTTCAATAGATATAGAGGGTTTTCTTCCTCATTCAGCCTATGTATTAAATGTAGGTTGTCTTAAATGAGTGATATATGATTGCCCTTGTCTTCTGTAAGGTAGATAACTCTTCCAACAAAAAATAAAATTGAAATATTGAGCTTCTCTATGTTCGCAACTAGCCGTAAAGGGTTCTTCGACAAGTTCCGCATGCGATACTGTGCAACACCTATGTTTGTTAAATTTTACCATTACTTGCTGTTACTTTTCAATGTTTTGAACTAGAAGAATAAGAAATGAATACTTATCCTTTTCAGCCACTGTCCATCAAATTCAGCCACAAATTCATGGTCTAAGGAGTCAAGAGAGGAGCCTGAGTCTTGAGGCTGTGATTTATTTCCCCAGACAGAGCACCCCACCTTCCTTGATGTTGATTGAGTATGTAGCTAGCCTTGTTGATTGAAATATAATTTGCTTCTGCATCTTCCCTAATGAATGTACTTTCACTTGAATCACTTATTATGTATCATCAGTATTCTGTACTCTCATACATTTTATGCAAACCTTTTTTTTTCTTTTTTTCCAACATGGCATGCCATAAAATTTACTACACATTTTTATGTATATGAGCATATCATGTAACTATATATTATAAATAAATATTAGCATGTATATGTCCTAAAATAATAATATTGGTCAACCTCATTCAATCTAGTAGGCCAAAATTGTTTGTCAAACTACCCCTCCCCCCTTCTGCATATACAATGAGTTGGTGCACCATGCTTCTTTTATTGACCTCATTGCTTTAAATTACCTTGTCTAAGATCAATGAATGACCTTTAGTTTGTTTACTTAATATTTTTCATGTCAGAAAAGATATTTAGATTTGCTCTAACCTATATACTGGTCATTAAATGTGATATTTATGTCTATAATTCTTCATTTTCATGATAAGAGCAATATACCTCAAGAGTTATCTGCCCCTTGACAACTTGAGATAAAATTCACATATCAAATGCTGTCTTTTACTCAGTCCTTGTAAATAGGATAGAACTAAAGATAAAGTGTCAAATATTTATTCTGTGAAATGCAATGAATGTTTGTAATACATTTTTTGATATTTGTCATATTTTGACATGGGGGGTAGGGTGTTTGAACCCCCACCCACCAGTGTAGATGATAAGATGATTTGATAAGTGTTCCATGTTTACATCTTGTATACATATATCTTTTAACTTAATGGTCAGATGTCTCATGGAAATGAATTTTGTTCTCTCTATAGGGTAGAAACAACTAAAAGACTAAGATTTTCCACGTGACCAGTTTTGGATACCCAAGCTCCAGCCGCATAGTGAAGATTCTCTGGAAGCTGATTGGATAATAATGATGGATGGTCATATCAGATACAAGTACATGAACTTGACTCTTTATGCACACCAAAATTTTTCTTTTAAATATTGAAGATATATTTTTAAAATAAATAATATAATTGACCATTGGCTTGGAAATTAATATGTCAATTTTGTGCAGTCCTGACACTAGTTGTAAACATCTCAAATTTGAGGTGAGAATATCAACGGGAACAGGTATATTTCTTCTTGGTTTCTGAAAGGTCTATGAATGCTCTTTCAAATGACATATAGATTATACAGAAAATTAATCTGCAACAGGTAGTTAATTTTGGAAAGGTTAACATTGTCGCCTATGGAAAACTATTTAGTTGTTTCTACTCTATAGGAGATTTTCAAATTTTCACTTTTTTGGATATAACTTCTGAAGTTGTTGAATGGTAAAAGTCAGTGGGCATGAATAATCATGAAGGACACCAGTAGGAAATAATAGGTATAGATTTAAAAAAAAAGTCAACCAGGGAGGGATCCAGGGGACTGAAATGGGGTCAGGGGTCAAATATAAGAATTTTTGGCTTGGTATGCTGGATTTGAAGCACTAATTACCTTTTAAAATACACAATTGAGATAGAAATCACATTACATTATTTATGTAATCAGTGTTACATTTATATGCAACCACATTTCATGAAATTCAAGGGGAATAACTCTTCTATATAAGCATAATATATCACCATATGACACTAATGTAAGCCCATTTTCAATAGATATAGAGGGTTTTCTTCCTCATTCAGCCTATGTATTAAATGTAGGTTGTCTTAAATGAGTGATATATGATTGCCCTTGTCTTCTGTAAGGTAGATAACTCTTCCAACAAAAAATAAAATTGAAATATTGAGCTTCTCTATGTTCGCAACTAGCCGTAAAGGGTTCTTCGACAAGTTCCGCATGCGATACTGTGCAACACCTATGTTTGTTAAATTTTACCATTACTTGCTGTTACTTTTCAATGTTTTGAACTAGAAGAATAAGAAATGAATACTTATCCTTTTCAGCCACTGTCCATCAAATTCAGCCACAAATTCATGGTCTAAGGAGTCAAGAGAGGAGCCTGAGTCTTGAGGCTGTGATTTATTTCCCCAGACAGAGCACCCCACCTTCCTTGATGTTGATTGAGTATGTAGCTAGCCTTGTTGATTGAAATATAATTTGCTTCTGCATCTTCCCTAATGAATGTACTTTCACTTGAATCACTTATTATGTATCATCAGTATTCTGTACTCTCATACATTTTATGCAAACCTTTTTTTTTCTTTTTTTCCAACATGGCATGCCATAAAATTTACTACACATTTTTATGTATATGAGCATATCATGTAACTATATATTATAAATAAATATTAGCATGTATATGTCCTAAAATAATAATATTGGTCAACCTCATTCAATCTAGTAGGCCAAAATTGTTTGTCAAACTACCCCTCCCCCCTTCTGCATATACAATGAGTTGGTGCACCATGCTTCTTTTATTGACCTCATTGCTTTAAATTACCTTGTCTAAGATCAATGAATGACCTTTAGTTTGTTTACTTAATATTTTTCATGTCAGAAAAGATATTTAGATTTGCTCTAACCTATATACTGGTCATTAAATGTGATATTTATGTCTATAATTCTTCATTTTCATGATAAGAGCAATATACCTCAAGAGTTATCTGCCCCTTGACAACTTGAGATAAAATTCACATATCAAATGCTGTCTTTTACTCAGTCCTTGTAAATAGGATAGAACTAAAGATAAAGTGTCAAATATTTATTCTGTGAAATGCAATGAATGTTTGTAATACATTTTTTGATTTTTGTCATATTTTGACATGGGGGGTAGGGTGTTTGAACCCCCACCCACCAGTGTAGATGATAAGATGATTTGATGAGTGTTCCATGTTTACATCTTGTATACATATATCTTTTAACTTAATGGTCAGATGTCTCATGGAAATGAATTTTGTTCTCTCTATAGGGTAGAAACAACTAAAAGACTAAGATTTTCCACGTGACCAGTTTTGGATACCCAAGCTCCAGCCGCATAGTGAAGATTCTCTGGAAGCTGATTGGATAATAATGATGGATGGTCATATCAGATACAAGTACATGAACTTGACTCTTTATGCACACCAAAATTTTTCTTTTAAATATTGAAGATATATTTTTAAAATAAATAATATAATTGACCATTGGCTTGGAAATTAATATGTCAATTTTGTGCAGTCCTGACACTAGTTGTAAACATCTCAAATTTGAGGTGAGAATATAAACGGGAACAGGTATATTTCTTCTTGGTTTCTGAAAGGTCTATGAATGCTCTTTCAAATGACATATAGATTATACAGAAAATTAATCTGCAACAGGTAGTTAATTTTGGAAAGGTTAACATTGTCGCCTATGGAAAACTATTTAGTTGTTTCTACTCTATAGGAGATTTTCAAATTTTCACTTTTTTGGATATAACTTCTGAAGTTGTTGAATGGTAAAAGTCAGTGGGCATGAATAATCATGAAGGACACCAGTGGGAAATAATAGGTATAGATTTAAAAAAAAAAGTCAACCAGGGAGGGATCCAGGGGACTGAAATGGGGTCAGGGGTCAAATATAAGAATTTTTGGCTTGGTATGCTGGATTTGAAGCACTAATTACCTTTTAAAATACACAATTGAGATAGAAATCACATTACATTATTTATGTAATCAGTGTTACATTTATATGCAACCACATTTCATGAAATTCAAGGGGAATAACTCTTCTATATTAGCATAATATATCACCATATGACACTAATGTAAGCCCATTTTCAATAGATATAGAGGGTTTTCTTCCTCATTCAGCCTATGTATTAAATGTAGGTTGTCTTAAATGAGTGATATATGATTGCCCTTGTCTTCTGTAAGGTAGATAACTCTTCCAACAAAAAATAAAATTGAAATATTGAGCTTCTCTATGTTCGCAACTAGCCGTAAAGGGTTCTTCGACAAGTTCCGCATGCGATACTGTGCAACACCTATGTTTGTTAAATTTTACCATTACTTGCTGTTACTTTTCAATGTTTTGAACTAGAAGAATAAGAAATGAATACTTATCCTTTTCAGCCACTGTCCATCAAATTCAGCCACAAATTCATGGTCTAAGGAGTCAAGAGAGGAGCCTGAGTCTTGAGGCTGTGATTTATTTCCCCAGACAGAGCACCCCACCTTCCTTGATGTTGATTGAGTATGTAGCTAGCCTTGTTGATTGAAATATAATTTGCTTCTGCATCTTCCCTAATGAATGTACTTTCACTTGAATCACTTATTATGTATCATCAGTATTCTGTACTCTCATACATTTTATGCAAACCTTTTTTTTTTCTTTTTTTCCAACATGGCATGCCATAAAATTTACTACACATTTTTATGTATATGAGCATATCATGTAACTATATATTATAAATAAATATTAGCATGTATATGTCCTAAAATAATAATATTGGTCAACCTCATTCAATCTAGTAGGCCAAAATTGTTTGTCAAACTACCCCTCCCCCCTTCTGCATATACAATGAGTTGGTGCACCATGCTTCTTTTATTGACCTCATTGCTTTAAATTACCTTGTCTAAGATCAATGAATGACCTTTAGTTTGTTTACTTAATATTCTTCATGTCAGAAAAGATATTTAGATTTGCTCTAACCTATATACTGGTCATTAAATGTGATATTTATGTCTATAATTCTTCATTTTCATGATAAGAGCAATATACCTCAAGAGTTATCTGCCCCTTGACAACTTGAGATAAAATTCACATATCAAATGCTGTCTTTTACTCAGTCCTTGTAAATAGGATAGAACTAAAGATAAAGTGTCAAATATTTATTCTGTGAAATGCAATGAATGTTTGTAATACATTTTTTGATATTTGTCATATTTTGACATGGGGGGTAGGGTGTTTGAACCCCCACCCACCAGTGTAGATGATAAGATGATTTGATGAGTGTTCCATGTTTACATCTTGTATACATATATCTTTTAACTTAATGGTCAGATGTCTCATGGAAATGAATTTTGTTCTCTCTATAGGGTAGAAACAACTAAAAGACTAAGATTTTCCACGTGACCAGTTTTGGATACCCAAGCTCCAGCCGCATAGTGAAGATTCTCTGGAAGCTGATTGGATAATAATGATGGATGGTCATATCAGATACAAGTACATGAACTTGACTCTTTATGCACACCAAAATTTTTCTTTTAAATATTGAAGATATATTTTTAAAATAAATAATATAATTGACCATTGGCTTGAAAATTAATATGTCAATTTTGTGCAGTCCTGACACTAGTTGTAAACATCTCAAATTTGAGGTGAGAATATCAACGGGAACAGGTATATTTCTTCTTGGTTTCTGAAAGGTCTATGAATGCTCTTTCAAATGACCTATAGATTATACAGAAAATTAATCTGCAACAGGTAGTTAATTTTGGAAAGGTTAACATTGTCGCCTATGGAAAACTATTTAGTTGTTTCTACTCTTCTAGGGGTCCGTCGATGTTTAATTTTGTGATCTATTGTGAGTGTTGTTGAAATTATCGTCAGGATCTTCTTTAAATCATTCTAGATTGGTCCAGCATAAGACAAATATTCTAATTTTCTGGCGAGACCTCGTCCATTAACAATGGTAAGAGTTTGACACATAAACACTTCCAAGACCCTTTTAGACAAATTCCAGCAGAATGTTTCCTCTAATTACTCTTATTTGGTGTTCTTTTAATTCAATTTCATTATACATGTGTACATAATCTTCGATTTTACTACAGATTTCTGTGATAGAGAGCGTCTCCATCGTATCGTCCGTTCAATTTTTGCTGAAATAAAGACAATTTGTTTGTAATATGATTTGAATGACAAATATGGATAATGACCATACCCCAATATACATCACAAAATTTTCCGAAGGTATTCAAAATCAGGATAAAACGGGAACCAAAGCAAACAAAGAAAAAAAGATCCATATCGTTAATAGAAGCGAATTCCCCATGTAGGAGTGAGACCAGGTGCCTAGGAAGAGAAAGCATCTCGTGCTTGCATGCAACACCTGTCGCTTCAATTCGGTAGAATTGTCATATCCGGTTACTTCAATTTCGGAAGATAAAGAGTATACTCTTTGGTTCGATGGTTCAAATAGTCAATGACAGAATATCATTCACCGTTCTGGACAGTGGGACATCATTGTGTATGACGAAGGTAGGAGATCTCCAACAAGACCCCGTTGCAGCATCAACAGCAGAACACCAAAACACCCGATGCAAAAACACAAAAGAGGAGTACAGCACGAGACGGAAAAGAGACACAAGACATGTAAACATCAAACACAAAAGACTACACATAAACCGACGAGACCAAAGGGTAACCGATGCCGACTTTGGACGGCCATCTGTCACGCAAGTAGCAAATGGTGTGGATATCCTGGATTACGTGCGCACAACCCTCTCCCTCGAGTTCCCCATATCGACCGTAGAACTTTCTTAGCGACGATGTTTGCTGGTCATAGATATAGAATATATAATCTTTGGTTGAGTTTCAGCATGGACGGCGTAGAATCGACTCGAAGAGAATTGATTTCCTTCATATAGCTGCTACGGGATGAAATCTGAGTGCCGATCGCTTGATTGTAATGTTTAACGTCTTAAAATTCATTAGCATCATTTTAGAGCAGATGAATTTACAGCAAGGACCAGACATGCGCGTTTCGAGTATTTGACCCTCGCCAGTGATCATCAATCTAAACTATGTAACATGACCAAAATCTTTGAAAATTATGTCCTGAATATAGCGAAAGACGTAGCAAGATGGCTTGGATATAATGCTACAGGACCATGGTTTTAGAAATTTGTGAAAATTTTGTAAAAAATGAAATGCGTTTGAATAAACGACAAACCGAAATTCATCGAACTTGGCTACATGTGCCCTCATGGACTCCTGGTCCACCAGCAGTGACACTGGAATGTTTAACTTATTCAAATTCATTCGTATCATTTTAGAGCAGATAAATTCACAGTATGGACCAGACATGTAGGTTTCAGGTATAAACCCTCGTCAGTGATCCTCAATCAATAAAAGCTTTATTACAGAAGTGGCAGTTGCAAAAGAAGGCTGTGATGCTTCATATATTTTAAAAAAATTGAGTTATGAAATGACAAATATGAATAATGACCTTATCCCTATATACAGCACAAAATCGACAATTCAGAAAATCAGAAACCGAACGCATAGGAGATCAGGATAAAACAGGAACCAAAGTAAACAAACAAAAATGTCAAGTTCAGGATACACGTGATCGACATTCAATTTAAATGTAAACGTCTTCATATTGAATAGCATCATTTAAGAACAGGTAAATTGGCAAGATGGACCAGACATGCTATTTATGAACAATTCGTCTGAATGAGCTTTTCAATCAAAATTTCATCGATCTCTTTCAAACATATATTAATCATAGGTCGACCTGTTTTTCTTTGAATGGCATTTTCCGTTAGACCGTAAGAAGTAGCTATTTTATGTGTCGCCTGCGAAGCATACTGACACTTAGGGATCACTTTGTCCGTTGTCCGTCTGTCTGTCACACTTGGATGTCACACCCTATAAAAGTGATTCCTGAGTGTCGCTATGTTTCGTAGGCGACACATGCATTCCTTGGAATGATTTTTTTTTTCATTGAAAGCAAGAGAGATTGTGTAGTCCACATGTATAAACTGTGGAAAGACCTCTTGTTAAATACTAGGAATTACCTATGATATGATCCGATCGATTTATCATTGTAATACTTTTACAAAGTTATGGCCATTTTTTAAATTTAATAAACAACTGAAAATCAATAGAGATGAAAATTCTTTTAAAGACTACTGGGTTAAACCCCCACAATCAAGCCAATGGTATGGAGACCAAATACGTGGCGATTGGAAAGAAAATAATTACATATTAATGATATTGGTCATGTTGGTAGGGAGAGTTGTATTTAAAGAGAATTAAATTTAAGACTGTATGTAAGCTAAACTTCTCAATCTTGAAAGTCATGTTCCGAGACCATCTCTTCCAAACTTACTCCCTAAGAAGGACACAGACCAGAATGTTTACACAATATTGTATGTAAACGTCATTCACAGCATTGATCTCCGCCTCACTGTAATCAACCATTATGTAAGCAGGATCCCAGCCAGGGTTCCAGGATTTCAACATTCCAAGGGCCTTTTTAATGTTTCCTGTGGTTTCATCCTCTGGCAGAAATTCAGCAACAAAAATGTTTTCCACATTTATTTTTACCACAAGCATGAAAAATGGTAAAGCATACTTGGTTGATCTGTACGTGGCACGCAGTAAACTCATAACACCATACATCTCAAGCAATCTCTTCTGCCAGCTCTCCTAATTATGTATGAATAACTAGTTGTCTGGTCCTTCACTAGAGTCGCAGGGTTCTGATGCAGGACTGAAGTAAACTTTTTTTTTGCAAAGCCTTCATTTTTTCTCCAAGATAATCTTAGTCTAACTCAACCACTTGACCTGCAGTGATGACATTATGGAGGTAGTTTTGTCAAAGCTCTACGAATTGAGAAGGTCCGACTTCTTAATCAGAGAATTCTGTCCCCACGAATACTTGTTTGATTATCCTAACTACAGAGACATGTGTGACTCCCTTTGATACAAGCTCATTGATGTTACTTTGAACATTTCTGTTTAAGCGGTTTCCAAGGCATGTCTCTGGTTTGATTTCATGTTCGGCGTGAAATTTTCCTAATGACAAAGATATGAAATTCCGTTTCTCTGTATGAGCTGAACAGTTTTGAATTTCCTCTCAAATTTTTCAGAATCAATTGCCTTTTTTTTTTTGTGCTTTTCTCCTTTAGACCATTTATTATATTATAATTCTCTCCCACATAAACTCTCACATAACGGATGGCAATTTTTGCTGTGCACCCATTTTCCTGACGGTGTCCCTGAAAATTAATTAATTTTACAAAATTTTGTAATGCAAAATCTTTCTTTTTATATGAAAGTATACATTCTCATTTGTACAAATTCAAATTTTCAGACCAATCTAACGCATACTTTCGCAGTTATAGACGTTTAAAAACGTCATTTTGAATTTGGGGTGCGCAGTTCTAATTCGTTCCACTAGCGCCACCTACAATGTATTGAGTTTTTACTATAGAGGTATACGGAGATTTAATTATTACAAAATCGACAATATTAGAGTGGTTACTGCATATTTTCAAATAAATTTTTTTCTGGCTCATTTTTTCGTCTATCTAGACCGTTTGGAGTAAACTTTACATTTTCAATAAAAAAATATTTTCAGGGACACTGCATCTTTAACTTATTTATAAAAAAAAATAGAACACATGATATAGGGTGGGAATCGCTCTGCTATCTCTCTTTTAATATTGCAAAGCTCTTGAAAACAAAGGAGGGGATCTCCAACAACGCACAGTACCCATTTGGGTAAGCATCTTTGCTTGTTACACGACAAGTAGCCTGTAGATCGGTTTATTTAGTTCAATCGACAAGAATTAAACTTCCATCAAAAGGGTAATGGTCCTCAACACCCAATCAAATATGTTCTTATCTGTTCGTAAATTATGCTAATGAATTTGAAGACGTTTAATAGTCTAGTTTTTTTATACGCCCGTAATTTGACGGGTCGTATAATGGTATGGCGAATTCCGTCCGTCCGTCTGTCCGTCCGCCTATGGAACGCAATAACTTGAATATACGTCAACGGATTTTCACGAAATTCATACATTAGAGCAGTTGCATTTATTTTACTTCTTACTTTACTTCTACTTTTACCTCACCTCTACGCTTCAGTGGTCACTGTGGTTAGGGATTAGGCCGTGGTATTTAAAATTCGTTTTCCATCCTGGTGTTTTAAAAGAAAGACACCCTCCAGTTAGGCGAAAACACACAAACATACAATTTTTGTATTGTTGTCAATGACATGTATTATTCTGAAATTTTATTAAGGCGCATATCCACTGTACAAGTCAGGGGAGACGGGAATGTGAGCTATTATAGCTAAGTCTTGGTTTAAATAGATCCATTTGAGCCGTTTTTCATTTCGAGTAATAAAGCCGTAGTGGAACTTTTTTTCAGTATGACAGGATACCTTTGGCAATCTCGAATTAATTGTGAGTGTATGCTTTTTATCTGGTATTTTGTCTCGAAAGGTACCAGTCCGCACACGTTAAACATAATATTTCACAGCCATGGCTTTACATTGTTCAATACACACCTGTCCTGAGGCGATCCAACTACAGTTACCTTTTAAAGCTGACCTGTCACTTTTTTACCATTTAAATGTGAAAGTATAATCATCAGACGGACGGACATGCAGACGGAAAGATCATTTATTTATGTAGCAAAAATTACAATGCTTAATGTTTCTTCGTCCGAAAAGGGGAAATTTACATAAAATGTACCCGTAAGTTTTATGTCTAAGATATGAAATGTACCCGCAAAACGTCAGGGTAGGTCAGCTTTAAAAGTTAACTGTAGTCGTCAATACTCGAGACCAAGATTATGTAACCCCTAACCGCAGTGACAACTGAAGCGTAGAGGTGAAGTAAAAGTAGTGGTAAAGTAAACTAAATGCAACTGCTCTATTATGATTGGACTGTAGAGAAGAAGCCCCCTTTCGATTTTCAGGGTTCATCCGATTTGTCGTTACAGAGTTATGGTACTTAGATTTTTAAAATACATTGAAAATATACTAAAAGAGATAAAAATTATTTAAAAATCTATTTCTGGTCGTAATGTTTTGAAATTTTGTATACTTCGAGTAGAAAGGATGTTCTTTGACATAGGTTTAATAAATGAGTTAAATGATGCTAATCAGTATGAAGAAGTTTACATTATAGAAGATCCTGACGATAATCTCAACAACACTCACAGGATCTTCTTTAACTTTCAATAGAGCATCGACGGACCCCTAGAAAGCCAGAGGTAGGGCCAGCTGCCCGGGAGGAGTAAGCATCCCCTGTTGGTTAACCGTACCTGCCGTGAATCTTCATGCATGAAAATGATCACAATATATATGCGGTTATGTCTATATAGAAAGAGTTATGGCAACCATATCAGGGAAAATATGCAAATCACCGACAAACCCATCGCGGGGACCTTTTTTACGATCTCCACACGGCATAGAGAGAAGCAAAAGTAAGAAAGGGGATGTCAGGTCCAGGGGCAAAAGCGAGAGACCATGGAATAAACCCTAGGGTTAAAAAAAAGAAAAGGATGACTGTTACTGTGCGGAAACTGTTCTGACACCAGTAAGTCACCAAATATTAAATTGTATTAATATTTAAATTAATGTCGTTTGAACAAAATATTTTTCTAGATCAAGGTATCCTATGTACTATAGGGCATATGTCCATGCCTGGTAAGATACAGTACGTCCATCGCTATCTTTGTCTATCGTATCCTATCCTATCAGACATCGCGCATCAGACATCAGACATCAGACATCGCGCATCGTACATCAGACATCGCGCATCAGACATCAGACATCGTACATCAGACATCGCGCATCGTACATCAGACATCGTACATCAGACATCCTATCGTATCATATCAGACACTCTATCAGACATCGTATCAGACACTCTATCAGACATCGTATCAGGCACTCTATCAGACATCGTATCAAACTTCATCAGACACCCTAGCTAGCTCTATCAGAATCTGATTAATCAGACATGTTTATCGTATCACGCATCCTATACTACATTGTTATGTTTGTAAAATAAGATTAAATCTTGGTTGTCTCAATAAAAGGAAATTCAACCTCGCTCTTGATAGTATCTATGAAATCTTAAAACCATCTCTTTACTAACAACCTCTGTGCGATCCGGCGTTCCGCAGTGAACCCTCTCCCCCCCCCCTTGCCAACGTCTGATTCTGAATTGGGTCAACACAAAGAAGACTGAATTGGTTCGAAGGATATGATTGCAACATTTAAATTTATCATTTTTTTTCTATCACGCAATATTCACATGTATTCACATTTTTTTTAAATCCCAAATTTGTCGGATTCACTATTTGATGTAAACTGCCGGTACTTTCGGTTTCAATGCCGCTCGAAGAAAACATGAAAATCGCATAGCACTAAAAGGGTTTAAAACCAAATGAAGGAAGCTGCCTGTTACCCATATTGACAAAGATCCATATGAGGCCATTGAGGGTTCAATGATCTCTTGAAATTTTAAAGTATTGGTAGACAAGGGCACAAAACGAACGAGAATTTGACCCATATCTTAGCCTAAGACTTGGCCATTGACCATTCGCAACACAGTTCAAACGAAGTTACAAAATGATCAGGTCATCAAGGACATCAGCAAGCAGATAAAAGGAAAATACATTGTACTTCCAACAATATGTTAATGATGGTAAGTCAATTTCTTTCTGTTTTAGTGGTTCCGGTAGTACAGGTATTGCCAATATAGTTCGAATCACGGGCAACTTGGACCGTGGAACACTCGGCCCGTAGTAGGCCCACTCAGGCCCGTAGATACAGGTCCACTCAGCCCGTAAACATATTAACTAACAGAAGGTAAATTGATTTTTTTTTTGTTCAACAGATTGATGTTTTTACTTGTGTCTTCAGACCTAGCTCTATCTTTCTTCAGAGTTACAATAAACTTCAGTCACAAGAAATAAATATAGATACGGTATATACAAAATATACAAAATTCATACTCTAAGTGTCTGCGGTTTCTATAATTAAATCAATAAATCAATAAAACATGGGCGAGATAAATTACTTTGACATATCATCAAGTAAAACATATGCGTTTGGAATCGTATTTTTCCTATATTCTTAAAAAAATATCTCTCTTGTCTTCCTTTCATAAACATAGATCTCAAAATATTTTAAGTTTACATACATAGAAACAAAGAGATATATGAGCATTCATAAATATTATATTGTAGGTCCAAGTTATCTAAGTTTACGGGCTGAGCGGACCTACATTTACGGGCCGAGTGGACCTATAAAGGACCAAGTGTTCCACGGTCCGAGTGTTCCATGGTCCGAATTCACCTGTTACCTATAGTTCAGTATGTTTAATAACTTAGCTATGGGGATGTCCCTTTAGCTCATTCGGTAACATGCTGGACTGCGTAGTGAATGGCCGGTGTTAGAGTCCCGGGCCGGGTACTTGCAAACACTTTACTATGCAGTTAATTTTTTTTTAATTTGACATTATTTGAAATTATATATATTGGCACCACTTGATGGATCTCATTTTCTACTTATCATGTGATACAAATTCTACTTACTGCTTAACATTATACATAGGTTTTGAGATCCCAAATACAAACTGCAACCATTCAATTTTTACATGCAAATTTCACTGCCTCGGTCTCGTCGTACTAAGGTGGGATGCTACTTACATTTTGTTGTATATACATGTATGATATATAGCATTTTAAATCTTTGAATGCAAAAAGCGAGGTGAATCGGGTAGTACTTTTATATGGTCAGTGTTCAAATCCTAATATAATTTGCTTCAGAATTCTTTCAGTCATATATCTTCTCATTCTAACTATATGGGCCCCATGTATTCATGAACATTCATAGATATTATTACTCCGGAAGCCAGTTCGTGCCATGTTATATTTTTTTTTACTATTTTGTAGTTATGAGAACCAAATCTCGTAGTTACTAAGAGAATTTTTTCTCGTACACTAGGAGAATCTTTTTTCGTAACTACGACAAACTTTTCTCGTAACTACGAGAATCTTTTTTCATAACTACGAGAAACTTTTTTCGTTACCACGAGAAACTTTTTTCGTAATTACAAGAAACTTTTCTAGTAAATACGAGAAACTTTTTTTTCATAACTACGAGAAACTTTTTTCGTTACCACGAGAAACTTTTTTCGTAATTACAAGAAACTTTTCTAGTAAATACGAGAAACTTTTCTGGTAAATACGAGATAGTAGAAAGATATAACATGACACGAACTGGCTTTCCAACATAACACAATATATACAGTATGGCTGCAACGATTCACCACGGTTATTGATGATGGTACGATGCACGGTATGACAGTGTCTACATATCGAGCTTTTAGATACAGTTGAATAACAACTTAATCACAACATTTGCATTTTAGGGTTAAGTTTCAACATAATTTAAAATATATTGTCGTAGTGTAGGAAAAGATGTGCCAGACCGGGGTTCGAACCTGGGACCTCTTTACCTGCAGGCAAGCACTCTGAGCTATCCGGGCTGATACACCCAGCTCTGCCCCTCTCCTCCACCCATCAAATTTTGAAGTTTCCTCAACCTCACAACAACACAACAGCCCTGGTTCTACCTCTTCCGGAGGCTCACTCTCATGGCACCAAATGTAGTAGGGTAGGAAAAGATGTTCCCAGACCGGGATTCGAACCCAGGACCTCTGTACCTGCAGGCAAGCACTCTAATCACTGAGCTATCCGGGCCGATACACCCGGATCTGCCACAATATGTACAAGGCACTTTATATAAAGAAATGCAAGATATCTCCACGTATTTATTATTACAAATTCCAATTCAAAATTTATTATTACATCATAGAATTGCTCGCATATTGGGCAATTGGAACTCCTCTTTTATACTAGCTAGTAGAAAATACAATTTGAGAGTTCCAAAAGCTATATCCGAAGTTGATTTCATAATCTTTCAGCAGATATGAATTAAAGAATTGTATTACGAATTGCACTGAAAGCAAATATCGTGGTATATCGTATTGTGAGCATAGCGCATCGTTGCAGTCCTACTACAGGTGTTGTACCTTTTGCTTATGGTGCATGTAAAAGTCGAGTAATACCGGTCTGTAACAAGATCTCGAAACTCGGGTAATTTATCAATATTCTATCCAAAAAAGATTGAGCAATTAAGAATGAAAATATTTTACGTTCTTTGTTCAATCTAATATATGGGTTAATATTCCACTATTTGTTTTCAGCTATAATATAAAGCCTCGTATGGATCCCTGATATTGTACCATTTCACAAGTGAGACTGTCTCTAGAAAGTACTTGATGGGTAAGTAAAACTGTTAAAATTCATAGGAAATTATGATTTCCGAATTGAGATCCGAGTTGATCCTTGTTGCCATGAATGGTTGTTAACTTTGTTAAGGCCAAAATAAAAAAAATGTTTGTTTCCCCTCGCCCCAACCGGGTCAGGAAAAATGCTGCCGAGTCAGATTTTTTTATAGCCAAAAAGTCAAATTTTTTTTTTGGTCAAGAAATAGAATCGCGGCCATGTCCATTTTCAGTTTCAACGTTACAATATTCTATCCAAATAGAATTGTAAATCAACTCAGTAGCTTTCTCATTCCTACATTATTATGAGAAATCTTGCCGTAACCCCCCAACCCCTTCCCCCATCTTCCCATTCCTGTTGGCTTTGAACCGTCTGTCATAAAATAAGTTTTATTGGTACATTGATAATTATGTCTCTCTCTTGTAAATATCCCCCCAAATTTTGATACATGTAGTTCTGGCAGCAAAAAAAAAAAGAAAAGGAAAAAACAGACACGGGGGGAGGGGAAACAAACAATTTTTTAATTGTGGCCTAAGTTGTGCCAGATTTTTATCCGGGACTATATGTTAACGTAATTGTATCTGTGTATTGTAGAGAGATATAAATTCACGGTAGTGTATTACATGATATGCAAATAATCTCTTGCACGGGCATAGCCTTCAACAAGGTAAATCAACTTTATATGAAACTATTTAATTAATCATATGAGCATCATTATCATTTATATGATTGTAATCTTTTCTGGAATAGAGATGTATTCAGAGAACACTTCCATGAGCTAGATTATTTGCGTATCATGGAGGGCTGGGACGATACTGCACCAAGCTGATCAGATACATATCACGATACCTGATATCTGATACGATACGTATCGCAATACTAAGTTGATTAATCAAACCCGCTCAAAAAGCTATTTGATCGTATTTATATTCATATAAGAAGTTTTTATATGCAACATGTTTTATTCGTTCAACACTAGAATTCTGGCTAGAATGAAGATGAAAAAATAGATAAATGGTTTTGTTAATTGTCTAGAATAAGTGAAAAACAAAATATCTAAGGTATTAGGGGTATAATAACAATATGGTGAAAAAAAGCTAGAAATTATGTACCTTAATTCATATCCTACATATTTTTAGATATTTGATATTTTTTCATCTTTCATTCAACTCGCCATGAAAATATTTGGTCCGGAACATTGCCTTAGTCGAGCCTCTTCGGCCAACTTCGTGGTATTTAATTTTTCTGTTATTAAAACAACCAGAACTCTGAGTATTATACCCCTATTGCCTTAAAATAATAAGAAGTCATAAAAAATTGGTATTAAAAATCAAAGTTCTGTCCATTTTGCCATTATATCTATATGTAAACTGAAGAAAGTTGGATTTAAACTTGAGTACTTGAAAATACGGAAAATTCGAACACATTTTGTTGTTGTAAATTTTAACTTAGGTATCGTCGGGATGTATCGATACTTGGATCGCAAAAAAAAATATCGCGATGAATCGGATTAAAGTCTAAGCCCTAGTATCATGTGATACACTACCATGAAATTCATTAACATGTTAAACATCTTCAAATTACATAATATGATGATTTTATGTGATGATTATATGTTATGAAATTTTTAGATCAACAGACAATGACAGATGGACCTGCAATATCAATATGTTAACAACTATCATGGGAGAAGGTAAATAGATATAAATATTTTTGCTTTGACGCAATACATCATTACATGTATCTCTCTTGATTTAGACGTTTGATATTCTGATACATTAATGATAATGCCAGCTCAGGGGGTTGGGGTGGGGGGGAGTGTTTCACAAATGCATTTTCTTTGCCTATGTTTTTCTACATTGAATCAGTTGTACGTTAATTTCAATCATTTTTCAGGGGTGCTTAGCTATTCAAGAAAGGAACTCCGCATTACATGAGGCACATCTGAAAATCAAGAAAAACTACACTTGTCTCCAGACCACAGGTGTTTGATGCTGCATGAATATATCAATATTTGCCAATCATCAAAATCATCGCCATATACAAAAGGAAGCTGTATATAGTATGACCTACGCATATGAAATGGTGAACATCTTAGCAAAAAAAAATTGAACTTAAGAAATTTGATGTGATTATATATATTTTCAGTCACAGTCATAAAAATCTTAACAAAATCATGATCTTTTTAAATACAAATTATATGCAAAACTCACAAAAATGTTTACTATGAAACAAACATATATACACAAACTTTCTCAATCTGGGTGACTCTGTACCCTTTTAACCATAATAAAAAAATTTCGTTCACAATATGGAGTGGGGGTCACAGAAGAACCTAGTAGTAGCAGTGATGCACACAGCATCCCACAGACCCCCACCTCCAATCCCACACGGTCACAGGATGGTGGAGAAAGTGGACGATCCCTGCGCCTCAGCAGCCAAGAGAGGACAATTCCCCAAGCTGAACAAAATCAAGGACACAGCCACAAGGACAGGATTTGGGAAACAGTCTACCTCAAAATGGAGCCTTTCCTACTTACAGACTTTGGTGAGTGCTACACTCTTCTTGTTTCAAAACAATTTCTGTATGCAGTGACACCATTGAATTTATTTCTGGTTTTCTGTGGAAATGTTTGAAATCGGGTGTTAAGGTCTGTCATACATATACATGTACAGACATCTCATTTCTGTAAGTTTTGGTGGATGAATATTTTCCATAAATTCTTGTAAATAAAGCTGTTAAATTTTTTTATTATGGTTAAAAGGGTACAGAGTCATCCAGATTGAGAAAGTTTGTGTATATATGTTTGTTTCATAGTAAACATTTTTGTGAGTTTTGCATATAATTTGTATTTAAAAAGATCATGATTTTGTTAAGATTTTTATGACTGTGACTGAAAATATATATAATCACATCAAATTTCTTAAGTTCAATTTTTTTTTGCTAAGATGTTCACCATTTCATATGCGTAGATTATTGTTTTGATGAATCATGATAATTATTGACAAATACTGGGTCAAGTAACTTAAGATCAGGTATAAATGTTTCTGGGTTTGAGTTTCTTATCTTTTCCTGAATGGAACAGTCTGAGACATACCAGATAACCTGAGATGAATTTTAAATAAATTCGACACAAGTTCATTATTGTCCCTATCAATTTGTCAATTTTTCTGTTTATTATGATATCAATGCCTATATTTTTGTATGATTCAGAATCTTGAATTTTAATGGAAAATAATTTCACAAATCATTGATTATTGTGATTAGGGGTCTAAACACCAAGCAAAATTCTTATATTTTAATGCAAGGCCAAATATGCTTTAATCTAAATGCATCTTACTATCATCCAATTTAGTATCGTTCTATGGAAGTAGATAACATGGGATCTTCATCAAGATTAAAGTATTTTTTATCAAAAAAATTTTGTCAACGTTTAGGCAATTTTTTAGCATTTCATTTGAATTCAAATTATTTATTTTGTGCATTTAGAAAAAAAATTCTTGAAAGTGATAATAGCTAATGGTATAATAGTGCAGTTTTGTGGATGATTGGTACCCAATCCATAAACAATTTATAATAGTGCAGTTTTGTAGTTGATAGTCATGAATCCTCTACAAACATAAACAAGTAAGCTATTGTTACTTTTAACAAACTAAATTGGTCCTTTGAAATATTTTTGACAGACAGATTTGACATAACTTGGTTTCGTCAACATTACTACTATGCACTAGAGTGTTCGTGAATCATGTGCTAGCTGGACACACAATATGTTCTTAAACTGCTGGCGAACAGCACAGTGCCTCTGGTATATTTTAGTTAAATAAGTCAATCTAAGTCTTTTTGATTCCCCATTTATTATAAAAATTTATGTACATCTTAAAGCAGACATTTAAACTCATAGACTGAATAGATTTTATGTGTATAATTCTACTAATTGAAAATAGTAAAAAGATGCTAGTTGATTGGTAATTGATGGTGTTTGAAGGTGTCATTGCATATAGAGTTGTCTTGTTGGGAGAATGGTGTAAGTACTCAAATAAGGAAGAAATCCCGAGAAAATTGCAAAGAATAATCAAGAAATGAATAAGAGAAGATTTGTGATTTAAAGATGTGAAGAAGAATAAATATATTCAATGGAGATATAGTGATTACAAAGTGAATAGTGTGAATGAGAAATATATTATCAATGATGTGAAAAATGAGCAATTTATAGTGGAATAATAGTAAATCATATGTTATGTATCTATAATGGAGATATTTGAAGATGTGCAGCATGAGGAGATGACTGTGCGTCAATGAAATCATTGCATGGTGTGTCAGATGCAAAATACTGTGCAATATTACATAATTTATGGTGGATACCATGGAAAATCCGAAAAGAAGATATTTTAAGACGAAAGCAGAAAAACGGAAACAGACTGTTATGAAGAGACAATAAACTTTAACAAAATAGAAAACTGGACAATAATTATTATAATGAACTTTTTTAATTCTTTGACTATTCTAATTGTTTTTTGATATAATACATTCAATTTCTCATGATATTTAACATAATTTGAGCCAACTTCATCCTTCAAAAATTTTACAGGAGTAAAATTAGGTGGCCAAGGGGGATGTATGACCAGCATATAAAGTATATGGGGTGCAAATTATGCATACATAATTTGCATCCTCTTAACATGCATAGTTCATCACATTAATTGTATCATTCTTTATTGGTTATTAAGTAACTTGTCATTTAGTATTTCAAAAGTCATAAATTCTTGTAATTACATTTTAGGTTTGGAGGAATTTCAATTATCTTATCATTCTCTTTACAATTTACACCTTTTATTTGACAAAACAGCTTTAGGCCAAAACAACATTTAGATCTAGAGAAATTATTTATACAAAAGATTAGGCTTGGGTTTGATTGCTCTGTCTGTCAGGTGACATGACAATCAACTCACACCAATTAGTGTAATTATCCTTTAAGTAAATTATGTTTGAAGTTAAGCCTTTGAGCCATTGGCATTTTAGATTAAATAGGATTAATATTCTTTATCAAGACACACTTACAATAAGACTTCTCTGTAGACACTCTAACAGTGATCATCAAAAAGTTTAAGTATTATGCTTACTGGTGGAGATAAAATTAAAACATGACTTAGCCACAACTAAGGATTGAAAATATGTTTTGTATATAGCTGTATATATGTTGTAATAAACTTTAGAAATGTAGTAGAAAACTTAGTAATTTGTCTACCTAGCTATGCTACAGCTAGGTAGAGTTAAGAGAAGGACAAGTGACCGAATGTTACATTATATGGAGTGGGGGCTACAGAGGAACCTAATAGTAGCAGTGATGCAGACAGCATCCCACAGACCCCCACCTCCAATACCACGCGGTCACAATAGCTTGGGATCTCCTATTTACTTGAACCTTTTTTTTTCATGAACCATATATCAGCTATTTTAAAATTTGTACTCACTGTTACATTTATTTGAAAAACTTAAAACTATATCGCTTTATTATACATTAATATATTACTTTGATAAGACCTTTATTTTTATGCAAGTTAAAATTTGAAAATGTCGTAATAGCAAGTTGGCATACTTGAATAAGCATGCATGCATGCAGCAATTTAATCCTTTTCATACTGTTTCTGTGTTTCAAAGTGAAATAAAAGTCTGTAACTGTGATACAGTCAGTTAACTTGAAATACATATTAGTTCATATGAAGTCAACACTCAAAGCTTTTTTTTCAATCCCACTTACGTTCATCATATGCATTGTTCATTTCTATATAATTATGCATATACATGTATTTGAATAAATATGTTTAAACTAATGTTACCTCCAAGGTCACTCTGTTAGTCAAACTTTTTACATGAAATTTGTTTCAATTAATTTTGTAACACAGTAAATGTCATAGCGTAATCAAACGATAGATAATAATCTGATGAAATTTCTGGTCATTGATTAGACAATTTTCAAATTCATGAAATTACCCCAGTAGACTTGTATTTTATACAGACCAAGACCCAACATGACAACATTTGACATAACTTTGGACTGTGATGTCGAAACAGATCTATGACGTAATAATTAGAAATAACGTCAAAAGTTGTGATGTCTGGTCCTGGAGTGTCTAAAATGCAAGACTTAAAGCCCCTTTACACTTTCATGACTCAAGCTACGACTCCAAAAAAGATGATCTATCCATGGCGAGTTGAGACGCGAAATGTTCGATGAACCTACGACGACAGTACAGATTGCTACAGATTGGTACGGGTTGATACAAATCGATTAAGAATAGCTAAGGATAACTACAGATACTATCCCGACTTTGCTACGGATTGCTGCGACACGCGTACCGATTGATAAGGATTGCGAAGACATGTACATGTATATGGATAGATATGAATAGGTGGTCTGGTCTGATTTGTTTTATAACAGTATTTGGGTTTTACATGTCTTTCTATTATTAACTGAAATTTATTAGTTGTTGTATTAACTCATATAGATTGACCGAAAAACGCACAGAATATACCGATAGATTTGAAATTAACAAAACACAGAATCCGTAGCCAAGGCTATCCGTAGCAATCCATAGGTGAGTCCGGAGGCTATCCGTAGCATAGGTGAGTCCTAGCAATCCGTAGGAGAGTCGTAGAGCTATTTTAATAAAAAAATTGTCCTGGATTGCTACAGATGTGCTACAGTTGTTACCACTCCCCTACTGATAGCTAAGACTTAACTACGGGTTGCTAAGACTCCCCCTCGACTCCGCTAGGACAAATTAATCGTTACGTATAGAGTTGTAGAAAATTTGAATATGCTAAAAAATTTTGTGTCATCCCTGATTGCTACAGATTGCCAATAAGGAAAGCTACTATACGACTCATCAAGACTAGTGCTGGATCGAACTACGGATAGGTTCGGATAGCTACGGATGTAAAAAAAATCTCTGGATCCGCAGCTATTACGGCCCCATCTGTGAAAATGTGAAGGGGGCTTAAGGGTAATATGAAAATGGTCTATGACTTTGCAGCTAAAAGACAGATGGAACCCAAAATATTTTGCTATATACTAACAGTCACTCTAAGCCCCTAGCTGGCCGTGCCATGATAGTCAATACCTATATATGCAATGAAAATTTTTGAGTGCTCCTAGCTGGACACTCTCACAGAATGGGCTATAGGGCTCTGTCACACACACCCTGCAAAAATTAGAGGTTTCCCCAGTTGCAATTGTTTACTGGAAACTATGAGACACATAATGAGAGACAATTGAATCCGTCTAGTTCTCCCCCATAGGTAACCTAGCTAACCCAGAAGCAACTCTATACTGTGACAAGCAGAATGGTACCATGTGACGAGCAGAATGGAGAATATATATGTGGCCGGTATAACCCGAGAGCTTACTATTAAATCCTGCTATCGGAACAGACGCTCTTATCGACTGAGCTAACCGGGCACGATACCAAACCGTCATAATGGAAAATGAAACCGGTCTTGGAATTAATCCCAGCCGAGACCCTCGATCTATTTTGCTGACATGTCCAACGGTCTGACCGACTGAGCTAACCTAGCTGCTGGCAGGATACCTCGAATTTATTTTATGGTCAACATGGTCAATTGTATTACATTAAGCCGTAATCAAGAAAAGATGAACATTTTTTTCTAATATAGAACTATATATATACTGTAGAGTTTGTGGAGATGTCTCCACAATTAATTATATTTAACAAAATTATGTTATTTGCAAGATCAGGTGTGACTCGTATTCGTATTTTTGGAGTTCACTCAAACACCTTCAAAAAACAATCTAAAATATGTATCTGAATCATTGAATCTCTTCCCTCTGTGTCTTGATGAATTTCCCGAAATTCTCAATATATGTTCATGATTCTGGAAAACGAATCTATCATAAGGTGTTTCTAATAAAGCGCGGGCGATCGCAAATGTTCGTGTCCGAGGAAATTCGGGTTTCTACCGACATCCAGCTTGCGATGTCTTTTCAAATCCATGTTTAGACTAGTGTCATGTCTCAGAAATTTTAAATTCTGACACATATCTCAAATAAGCTTATTTCTAACACCGACTCTACAAATCTGCACACCGAACTCCCGTTCGACCACGATCATTTAACATATATTTTTTTATTTTAAAATCGGTAAATTAATATTACTCGAAAACTAATTAAAGTAAAGTTATTGAATTTTTTTTCCCTGAATTCTTGCGCGATACGAGAGAATATATAGGATTCGCTTTGCCTGATAAAATTTGTCTGATACGATGTCTGATAAAATTTGTCTGATACGATGTCTGTTAGGATTTCTGATACGATAGGATTCAATCGTATCAGACATCGTGCAACAGACATCAGACATCGCGCATCAGACATCCGACATCGTGCATCAGACATCAGACATCGCGCATCAGACATCAGACATCGCGCATCAGACATCAGACATCACGCATCGCGCATCAGACTCTATCAGATCGTATCCTATCGTATCCTATCAGACAAAGTGACAAAGATAGCGATGGACGTACTGTACCATAAACTATATATTTTCTGAAAGCTTACAATGCCCACTGTTCAGAAATATTAATTTGGGCCAGAAAAACAAAGGGGAATAACTGATGAAGCATTTAATTTGTCTATTTTCTCTGCAGAACATATGCAAAATAACAAAATTGTGCAAGAGCTTTTCCCATTTGATTTTTAAGACATGGGAGTCTTATATCTGAACTCAGGGCATCATTACCTTTCAGAAAATATATAGTTTGTAGTACCTTACAAGGCATAAAATTTGCCATACTTTTCAATGGAGATGATTAAACGCTATGTAAAATGACTCTATTGTACAACTGATACCTTAATGAATTATAAAGGCTTTTTACTGCCATTTTCACCATAAATTTTAAGAATTCATATAGTTTACTTTTAAAATGTGTAACTTTTCGACGCCATAAAGTAAGACAAAAATAACAATTAAAAAAATGTTTAACAATCGAAATCATTTGCATAATTGTTTTATATACCTATAAGTCTTCGGCCGGACGCCGACATGAGTAAAGAAGTATCAACGACAACAAACGTCGTGTCTGATGCAAATGAATGTAATTTGGCGGGATTTCTCTTTTATACCGTAGATTTGCATGCAAATTTTACAGGAGCGTAATTGAATAATAACTGGATTTCTTTCTTCATATATCTTCGTCTGTTTAAAGTAATTTGAAATGCAGGTGCAAATTCTCCAGAATGTTCAGTAAATTTCTTAGACTTATTACATTAGTGGTCTAGTTTCACGATTCTATTAAAATATGAATCTACATCATTTACTCCCTAGCTATGCCCCTGTTTGATGCGGATATTGCCAACTAAAGTCACGTGATGCTACACAGTGAATAATACTATTCACGCGTTAAAGATACAGTGTCCCTGAAAATAAAGTTTATTAATAATTAATATATATTATATTACTGTTTATTAATAATAACTTTCACATTCTTTGGTCATATCACATTGTTTGGACTGGAGATCACTGACGAGTTTGGTCCATGCTTGAGCAAATCAGTTCTTAAATGATGATATGGAGTTTGAAGGCGTTTAGCATTTGTCGACATCTCTAAATTCAGTGTTTGTTTTTTTATTTCAGCTGTCTTAATTCAGTCGTATATGCATCAAAAGTTTGACGAGGTCGTTGTCTACATGGACGAAAGAGTTTATATTTAATTGTGTTTTGAAGACCAGAAAAGTAATTGCATGAATAACTCATGAATACAGAATGATTATCATTACCCATTAGCCTTTGATATATTTTTTTTACATATTATAGTAACTTGATATATCCCTTTTACCTTTCAAAGTTCCCAGTTCTACCTCCAGAGTGGCTATTCTGGACTGCATCTGAGCAGTTATGACAACTGTGACTGCTTGTAGAAGAATATGTCATGTCTTGTTCATACAGGGCACTTTGTGCTTCACTTACTGCAGCAGCTGTAACCATAATGAAAATAATTAAAATCATTACATGTACTAGTGGATTAATTTGGCTGATAACCATATATACCATATTTTGCACATTTTAGAAATTCATATCCTAACTCATTTTTATATTACAGAAGAAGGGAGGAGATCTCCAACAAGACCCCGTTGCAGCATCAACAGCAGAACACCAAATCACCCGATGCAAAAATACAAAAGACGAGTACAGCACGAGACGGAAAAGAGACACAAGATATGTAAACATCAAACACAAAATACTACACATAAACCGACGAGACCAATGGGCAACCGGTGCCGACTTTGGACGGCCATTTGTCACGCAAGTAGCAAATGGTGTGGTTATCCTGGATTACGTATACACAACCTTTTACTGACATTCTGAGAGGACAGGTGGTCGGGGCCCTGTCTTCTCTCAAGAGGTTTTGACAGGGCCTGTCATGGAGTCCCGTCGTCACAGTCAGTGAGAGTGCAAGTCTAAAGGATGCGCTGGTACAAGGCTGTAGATTGGTCAAGTACCAAGCCTAGTGTCCGTCTGGTGACATTAAAGTGGGATTGTAGTGTAGTGTCGAAAAATCAAAGGCTTCGATCGAATGGACTCTACTAAAATGAGTGGATTTCAGATATTCTAAAAATTTCTTCGAATTCTCTAAAATCCTCATCTGGTTGATACCACAGCGAGAATATACTGTTAAGCAATATTTTTGAAGCCCAAATTTGATTTCAGATAACACTTTGATGAGTAAGATCAATACAAATTTAGTAGAACAATTTGAGGAACCAGCGATGAAACGTTGTTTGTACAGATTAACGTCTTCAAATTGTATAGCATCATTTAGGAACAGATAAATTGGCAACATGGACCAGACATGCACGTTTCGGGTACTTAACCCTCGTCAGAGATCCTCAAATCCAAACAATGTAGTATTCCAAAGAAGTGTGAACGTTACCATGTCGAAAAAGCGTACCGAAAGACGTAGCAGTATGGATGGGATATGATCCTACAGGACTCACACTTGAAATATCAAGAATTTTTGATAACATAAATTTTTGAATGCGTTAAAGAATAGATCAACCGAAATTGATCGAACTTTGGTACATTTGCCCTCGGGAACTCCTGGTCCACCAGCAGTGACACTTACCAAGTGGTATAAATGCTATACGTCTTCAAATTGAATAGCATCATATAAGAACAGATGAATTGGCAGCATGGACCACACATACACGTTACGGATACTTCGGATACGTTTCGGATATTTTGTAATTATTTTGTAAAGAGATCTAGACCAAATATATTACAATTGCTTTAAGGTCTTATTTTATAAAATTACTTAAAATAGGAAATACAGAATTTTTACCTGTGATACTCTCTCCCTTCCTACCTAAATTGATTTCTCCTGACATCATGTTAAATTAAATTATTTATAATGTAACTATTGAATGAAAAATGGTTGAATTAATATTAACCAAAAAGAAGAACTATCAATGATTTGAAGTAAATAAGCGCATAGACATGAATTTTTGAACATAAAAACAGATTTATATAATCAGCATAAAATGACAAAACATGAACCATCAAAATTTATTCAGTAACTAAAGCATATATATGATTAATGTGATAACACGTTTAACTCACATTTGTATTACTACACTATAACTAGTATACAGTGGTACATCGTAAAAAGAAGGGAGGAGATCTCCAACAAGACCCCGCTGCAGCATCAACAGTAAAACACCAAAAACACCCGATGCAAAAACACAAAAGACAAGTACAGCACGAGACGGAAAAGAGACACACGGCATGTAAACATCAAACACAAAAGACTACACATAAACCGACGAGACCAATGGGTAACCGGTGCCGACTTTGGACGGCCATCTGTCACGCAAGTAGCAAATGGTGTGGTTATCCTGGATTACGTGCACACAACCCTCTAACTTCTCCAATTACCCAGAGGTTTCGAAGAACGTACAATTGTGGTGTAAAACAACCTCCTCACTGTAAGATGATATCACACAAACAAGACCGCAGAGGCCCCATAGACACAGATGAATATGTAAATGAATATAAAAAGAGGGCATGCGTAATACAGTCCGTGCTCTGCCGGCTGTAGCGAGCTCATGTATGTAATCACCCGAGGAGTCCGACTGACATTCAGAGAGGACAGTTGGTCGGGGCCCTGTCTTCTCTAAAGAGGTGTGGACAGGGCCCGTCATGGAGTCCCGTCGTCACAGTCGTCAGTCAGAGTGCAAGTCTCAAGGATGCGCTTGTACAAGACTAGATTGGTCAAGTACCAAGCCTAGTGTCCGTCTGGTGACATTAGGATCATACCCACGGTATAAAAGGCGTTGGATGATTCTGACGCATTTTCGATGGTTATGCTGCCTACCTTTGATCCTTTTTATTTTGTTTATCATATCACCATAACAGACAGGTTGTGTAATACCCATAGTAATGTACTCTGTTGCATGTATAGATCCGAATTTTAAAAGAAGTTGACTGTAATTTTTGTAAAATTTCCAGAAAGTCTTAACTAGTTTATGAAAGCGGAAACCTTGACCTAAACGTTTTTTGGTAATTTGTAAATTTCTACTGTGAAAATCTAAAATATCAGTACATGCTCTAGCGTACCGGATGAGCTGTGATATGTAAATGCCGTATGACGGTAATCTTTGAACATCACCGTCAAGCCAGGGGAAATTTACTATGTTGAATCCAAAATCATCCCTTTTGTCATATACACTTGTATGAATCTTTCCGTTTACAATTTTGATATTTAGGTCCAAAAAGGGTGTTTCTGTATTTGAAAGGTTTGCCTTGTTAAGGGTTAATTCTTGTGGATAAATTTCATTCTTATATAATTCAAAAGCAGGATTGTCAATGGTTAGAATATCATCCAGATACCTAGAAGTATTATTGAAACATTTCAGCTCATCAAATTTTCTTTGCTTTTGAAGATTTTGGATAAATTTTTTTTCATAAGTGTATAAAAATAAATCTGCAACAAGAGGCGCACAGTTAGTATCCATAGGAATTCCTACAACCTGCGTGTATAGATCCTCACCAAATCTAACATAAATATTGTCCAAGAGGAAGGACAAGGCATTACACAGGTCACTACATGTCCATGATTTGTATGATTTGTAGTCTGTCGAGGAAAAGAAACCCTTCGATTCAGATGTACAAATGTAAGTTTTTCGCTCTCGATCAAAACACCATTTAATGAGATTAGATAATCGATCATTAATTTTGTCATGAGGAAGTGTGGTGTACATATTAGAGAAGTCGTATGAATGGATCGTATTGGCTTCGAAATTTCCAGATTCAATTTTTCAATCACATCCCCTGAATTCTTAATAGACCAAAATAAATTTACATCGTTCCTGTTTAGAACCGTTTCACAATATCTAATTATGTGTTCTTTAATAGCAGTAAGTGCTGACGTCAGATTTCTAGACAAAATTGTAGTGGAGCAGTTACTAGAATTAGCAATAAATCGAAATTTGTAAGGAGACTTGTGCAGTTTCGGTATGCAATATAGTGTTGGGAGATCCAATTTAGAAATAGAGATATTGAATGAAGACAGTTCACTGCTTGCCTAAAATGTTAGATGCACTTTCATTGCTTTTGATATATGTATTAGTAGACGAAAGTTCCGAAATCAAAGTTGATATGTCGTAACGTTTTCAAGTGATAATGGTGTTGTTGGCTGCTTTATCAGCTGGTGCAAAGACATATTTTTCATGTAATTTACTTAGTTTGGATTTGAAATATCTTTCTGATTTGGAACGTGGATTTTGAAAAAGATGAGGGTTTTTATGGAAGTTATCTATTCAAATAACACCTTTCTTCACATTCATAATATCAATATAGTATTTTTGAATGAAATACATACAAAAGAACCAATCTGCAGTATGCATGTATAATTTAAGATAATGAAGTAGTTAATGCTTATTAATGATGGTATTGAATTATGTTAATTATACAGGTAAATAAACAAGGGAATGCAAAATAACAAGTCATCAATGCACTATACAATACAGTTCTATTGAATCAAAGTTCTTTGATATGTTATTGATGAATGCTGTCTATGATGCGCGAATAACATAGATGGGGGATAGCCATTGTCCAGCAATTTGGTGCTCTGTTTTGAGTGCTGTTGAAATTTTCGTCGGGATCTTCTTTAACTCATGGACAGGACATATCCCTCACGACACTCAAATAACCCCTCGCCCTATAGATACGTTGGTACTACCAGAATCGAGGCAACAGTAATTGATCAGGTTACTGTATACCCCCTTGCTCCTGATTTATTAATTAGAACTCTCAGAATCGAGGTGTTAGAATCTTAATTTTAACAGAAATCGTGAATCCATCGCTGAGCTAGCTACAAACATTAGAAAAAAAATAATACAGCAAATTCAAATATGCATTATAATTTTTTAAACATAAAAAACATTTATTACATGGTTTCATTTTGGTTTTCATTACTTGGACATATAGTATAAATAACAACATTTTTGCTATTCTTCATTGTTTCAATTTATTATTTGATGTACCTCACAATATAACAAATTATTCATGTGTGTGCCCTTCTTTAAGCACACTAGAAGATGTGCACATGAGACACTATTAAAGACATTGTGCGTCTTCCGATGCACAATCATTTCATATCCATTCAGCCTTTTATACTTCTACATCGGTAGATTGATGAGATTGTGCTCTCTCTCTTAAGCATACTTGATCAGCACAAGATGTGCTTAACTAAGAACACTCAAATTATACTCTGTTCCTTTACGGAAGTTACACGAAATCTACGATTATACGAAGGACCTCGCATATACCGATACATGCTCCCCAGAATACAGACTTCAAGGAGTCATCTTGGACATTTCTACGTTTCGTTTATTTCAAGCAGTTAGATCAGATAAATCAGAGGAGAAAACAAACCACCCTTTCATTAAAGTTAGATTTGCAAACAAAGGTATTGATAACTTGAATCATGGTCAAATTTTGAATCACAAAACTGTCACGGAAAAAATCCCACCATATTTCAAAAGAAAAGAAACTCCTTGTATTTCCTATAGCTACACACCAACAGTTGCATCTAAAATTTACAATTACAAACGATTCCTGTAGTGTATTGATTTAAGTAATCCCTCACTACATCCACTTCCCTCTGAATGTTCTTCATCGGATTTCAACTACTCTCCTTGTGGACACGTTATTACTGGTGACCTTAGTAAAGTCAAGAACGACAAGTTGAGAGAATTGTTAAAAAAGGGTCCCAAAATACAGAGAAAGTATGTCCTTTACATGGAACCAAAATGTCAAAATTATCATGGACTCTTGTGAGGAATATGCAAGACGTTGGACAAAGAAAGAGGATGTACAGCTCGACACCCTTTTCGAATGGATAAAATCAATCAGAGGGTTACTTTTATCTAGAATTAACCGATTAAAATCAACTGTTAACACCAGATTCGTGTCTATATTTAAAGACCCTGATGTTATCACAGAGCTTACCTACCTCGAAGAACATTATGTCATCACACCAGCGGACAAAGCCTCAAATAATTACACATTTACTTGCAAAAAGTACTATTTCGACAGTCTTGTTAAAGAGTTGGGTTTAAATTCGACACCTGGAAATCCCACTTATACCCAAACAAACCATTTTGCCTCTGAAATAATAGATAACCACAAATCAGCTCTTGCTTCCTTTTGCTTCGACACTACCAATTTAGATTAAGATTTACCATACTTATACTGCATACCTAAAACGCATAAGAATCCGTACAAACAACGTTTCATCGCTGGTTCCTCAAAATGTTCTACCAAATATGTATCGATCTTACTCACCAAAGTTTTATCTGAAATCAAATCTTGGCTTCAAAAATATTGTTCGACAGTATATTCTCGCAGTGGTATCAACCAGATGTGGATTTCAAAGAATTCGAAGGAACTTTTAGAACATCTGAATGAGATAAAGAAGATCCTGACGATAATCTCAACAGCACTCACAATAGAGCACAAAATTAAGCATTGACGGACCCCTTGCAAGCCAGAGGTGGGTCCAGGTGCCCGGGAGGAGTAAGCATCCCCTGTTGGCTAGCTGCACCCGCCATCGATGTTTAAGCATGAAAATGAAATCAATATCTAAAATTCATGCATTCCTGACGTTATGTCTATATAGAAAGTGCTATGGCGACAATGTCAGGGAAATATATTCAAAACACTTACTGTCAAACCCCTCGCGGGGAACTTTTTTACAAGCTCCACTCATTTTAGAAGAGTCCATTCGATCAAAGCCTTTGATTTTTTCGACACTTTACACTACAATTCCACATTCTAAATTGAAAGAAAGACTCGGAAAAATTATAAGTAATGCGTTTACAAGTAAGAACGGTAATCGCAAATACAAATTTATTGTTATTAACTATGATAAAACCTACTTTGTAAAAGAAAAGTCCGATTCTGAAAATAAGTACACTGAAACAGACATTATTCAGATGTTAAACTTTCTGATCGACAACATTTTTGTGGTGTTTGGAGGAAAGGTCTTCCAGCAAATCGTCGGAATTCCAATAGGGACCAATTGTGCCCCACTCCTTGCCGTCATTTTCCTTTACTCGCACGAAGCTGAATTCATTCAATCTTTGGTCTCTGTAGGAAAAAGATACTTAGCTTCTGACTTCAACTTCACTTACAGATACATAGACGATGTGTTGTCAATCAATAATCCAAAATTCGCGGATTACCTGAGCAGTATCTATCCTTCGGAGCTTGAAGTCAAAGAAACTACAGAGACAAATAATTCAGCATCCTATTTGGACATAATGTTGTCCTACGACACTGATGGTCACATGAAGACCTCACTCTATGACGACTTCAATTTCAGCATTACAAACTTTCCTTTTCTGAGTAGCAACATCCCTTCATCGCCTGCTTATGGCGTATTCATGTCTCAATTGATACGCTATGCCAGAGCAAGTACGAAATATACGGATTTTGTTCTGAAAGATAGGCGTCTTTCAGATAAGCTTCTCAGTCAAGGATATGTTTGTGACCGACTAACATCGTCACTGAGGAAGTTCTACGGTCGATATGGGGAACTCGTCATACACTATGAAGTCCCACTCTCCAGAATGGTGGATGATATTCTGTCATAGACCAGATGAACCATCCAACCAAAGATTGTACTCTATATCTTCCAAAATGGAAGTAACCGGATGTGACAGTTCTACCGAATTGAAGTGACGGGTGTTGCATGCAAGCAGGAGGTGCTTACTCTTCCTAGGCACCTGGTCTCACTCTAATATCGAGAGTTCGCTTCTTTTCATATGGTGGAGGTTTTTGTTTGTTTGCTTTGGTTCCTGTTTCATCCTGATTTTGTATGCCTTCGGTTTCTGATTTTCTGAATTATCGATTTTGTGCTGTAAACAGGGATATGGTCATTATCCATATTTGTCATTAAGACGGATGCACAAGAAACACTTACTGCTCAGCCTTCTATAAGTTTGCACTGACTGGCGTGTGAGAATGCTTTGATGTAGCACTTATTATATTTTCACAAATAAATTAAAATTCCTCTCTTCGTCTCATCGGTTGCTGATAAAAGATTTGCTTGAAAAAATCTATAGTGTTCAACTTGTGAAATCATTCCTAAATAAGAATGTGAATTGTTGATTAGCATTTCAATTTAAGTCGTCGCTTGTTTTTCCTAGAGTCTGTGTTGATTCTGAAATTTAATTATATCGCATTTGTGAATTTAGTCTATTGCATTTCAATTTGTAAGTGCAGCCGGGAAATAAAGATTATGTGACACATATAGAAAGACTAATGGATGGGCATAAAAATATATTATTGTAATTTGAGTATTTTTGTCCAAATTTATATGAAATAATGAAAATAGATTACCACACACTTGTAATGTTGTGACGTATACTGCAGTTTAAGGCCCATCAATACCAGCAGTTCATAACTCGCAATCACTCCAACACACTTGTGCATGGCATCAAAAATAGAAATTTAGATTGAGATTAAGCAAGTGCGCAAGATCTTTCTGTAATAACTATGAATTCTATGTAAAGTTTATAAATTTCTAGAGTGCTTGAATTGGAATGAGATACAAAACAAATGGGATGGAATGACAAATATGGATAATGACCATATCCCTGTCTACAGTACAAAATCGATAATTCAGAAAATCAGAAACCGAAGGCATACAAAATCAGGATAAAACAGGAACCAAAGCAAACAAAAACAAAAACCTCCACCATATGAAAAGAAGCGAACTCCCGATATGAGAGTGAGACCAGGTGCCCAGGAAGAGTAAGCATCTCCTGCTTGCATGCAACACCCGTCGCTTCAATTCGGTAGAACTGTCACATCCGGTTACTTCCATTTTGGAAGATATAGAGTACAATTTTTGGTTGGATGGTTCAAATGGTCCATGACAGAATATCATCCATCATTCTGGACAGTGGGACATCATAGTGTATGACGAGTTCCCCATATCGACCGTAGAACTTCCTCAGTGACGATGTTAGTCGGTCACAAACATATCCCTGACTGAGAAGCTTATCTGAAAGACGCCTAGCTCTCAGAACAAAATCCGTATATTTGGTACTTGCTCTGGCATAGCGTATCAACTGAGATATGAACACGCCATAAGCAGGCGATGAAGGGATGTTGCTACTCAGAAAAGGAAAGTTCGTAATGCTGAAATTGAAGTCGTCACGTTTGTCATAGAGTGAGGTGTTCATGTGACCATCAGTGTCGTAGGACAACATTATGTCCAAATAGGATGCTGAATTATTTGTCTCTGTAGTTTCTTTGACTTCAAGCTCCGAAGGATAGATACTGCTCAGGTAATCCGCGAATTTTGGATTATTGATGGACAACACATCGTCTATGTATCTGTAAGTGAAGTTGAAGTCAGAAGCTAAGTATCTTTTCCCTTCAGAGACCAAAGATTGAATGAATTCAGCTTCGTACGAGTAAAGGAAAATGTCGGCAAGGAGTGGGGCACAATTGGTCCCCATTGGAATTCCGACAATTTGCTGGAAGACCTTTCCTCCAAACACCACAAAAATGTTGTCGATCAGAAAGTTTAACATCTGAATAATGTCTGTTTCAGTGTACTTATTTTGAGAATCTGACTTTTCTTTTACAAAGTAGGTTTTGTCATAGTTAACAACAATAAATTTGTATTTGCGATTACCGTTCTTACTTGTAAACGCATTACTTATAATTTTTGCGAGTCTTTCTTTCAATTTAGAATGCGGAATTGTAGTGTAAAGTGTCGAAAAATCAAAGGCTTTGATCGAATGGACTCTACTAAAATGAGTGGATTCTACTAAAATGAGTGGACTCTACTAAAATGAGTGGACTCTACTAAAATGAGTGGAAAGCATACCATTTCTGGAGCAGAAATGACCTGCCCATTTCTGCTCATATTCATGCCTTGTAAGAATTTGCATGATGTATATCTTTACTTGCAAAGGCCGTTTCCATTATAGCAGCATCAAAAGTCATGTGATTCTTATCCGTGTTAGCCATTATTAAAAGTTATACCTATAGATGACAAAAATCTCATAAGAATATAGATAGAGTCAAAACTCTATTAAAAATAGAGATATATGTGTCACAGGTAATTTATAAGTAATACTGGCTACACTTACCGGATGACTTCTGAACACGATCCTTGCGTTCAATTTGAACATCGATCCAAGTCCCTATAAGTCCAATTAAGAAGCAGATGAGTAATGCGCTCACTATAAAAGAAACATCCTCAGAATGTTAGAGGTACACCATGGAAATCAGATTCTCCATCTCAACTTGCTATCGATGGTACTCCATGGAAATGGGATTCTCTACCATATCTATGACCAAGGTTCCTTCGGGTCTAACTGACATGGTCCCAGAGTTGGTCATATTATTTGCTATGTTTGGGGAATTAAGCTCTAGGTAGAGTTTTCATTGATAAAGTCAACACAGCTATACAGTTTCTATATACATATATTCACATATAATATTTACATGTTAAATGGTTTATACTTGTTTTGCTAAGTCACCATTACTTAAGCTTCAATAATATCAGTAATAAGATACAAAATAGTCCATGCTGCAAATACATCTAATTACATGTGTATGTTTCTATACCCAGGTTCTAACTATCTTCTTAACTTCTAACTTCTCATCACTCTAACTTGTTGTCTGATAAATCCTTCGGCTATATATTATTTCTCTTCTATGATCAATGAGTTAAAGAAGATCCTGACGATAATCTCAACAGCACTCACAATAGAGCACAAAATTAAACATCGACGGACCCCTAGTAAGCTAGAGGTGGGACCAGGTGCCCGGGAGGAGTAAGCATCCCCTGTTGGCTAGCCGCACCCGCCATCGATGTTGATAAAGCATGGAAATGAAAATATGTAAAATTCATGCACTGTCTGACGTTATGTCTATATAGAAAGTGCTATGGCGACAATGTCAGGGAAGTTTATTCAAAACACTTACTGTCAAACCCCTCGCGGGGAACTTTTTTTACGAGCTCCACACGGCAAAGGGCATAAGTGTGACACAAATGAGTTAAAGAAGATCCTGACGATAATCTCAACAGCACTCACAATAGAGCACAAAATTAAACATCGACGGACCCCTAGTAAGCTAGAGGTGGGACCAGGTGCCCGAGAGGAGTAAGCATCCCCTGTTGGCTAGCCGCACCCGCCGTCGATGTTAATAAAGCATGGAAATGAAAATATGTAAAATTCATGCACTGTCTGACGTTATGTCTATATAGAAAGTGCTATGGCGACAATGTCAGGGAAGTTTATTCAAAACAAAGTATATGACATTAACCAATCAAAAAACCTAGCATGAATTGTCGCGAAATCCGCCCAGATAATAAAATCTCCTCTGGGGTTACTTAAACTATTCTAAGGTATAAAATATATATTTAAAGATAGAAAAACTTAAAATCTATAATATTAATTCAAATGTTTGTCATTTACATCACCTACTTGGCATTTATTCGAAATAAAAGCAACGTGGGGTACACCATTAAGAGTTCGTAGTATTACGTTATAAAATTCAATAAAATCAGATGAAATTGAGAAAATCGTTTTACTCTGAGTTATATTAAGTTATCATACATTTAATAATTTAATAAACGGTAGAATTATTGTTCTCCTTCAAACACTAGTGTTTCTTTTCCGTATTTAGAACTACATTTAAGGCACGGTCCATTTGATATTCTGGGGGAGGGGGGCTTGGGTTTTTTTGTCGGAGCAAGATTGCTTTTTTCTCCCCGGACCGGGGCAAAATTATTTTTTTCTGGCAAAGTTGGAGCAAGGCATTTTTTTAAACAAAGTGTTGCGCCTATTAAGAATGTTTGTGTTTTATCAATAGAAATTATTTATATTTTTACGAATAATTCTCAATATTAATATATTAGTTTTATCATGCAAGTATTCAATTTACTTTTAAACAAAGAGATAAAAGAATTTTACAATACAATTCTCAATATTTCATATAAGTACATGTATATAACATGTATAAGAGAAGAGGGTCTGAGGGGAAGGTCTCCTAGACAAAGGGGTAGGAGCAAAATCTGCCGTTTTTGGCCCCATTTTTTGCCATTTTCAAAAATTGTTTTCATACTATTTTTTTATCTTTCAAATTAGAGTAGAGATATTGTTGTTTATTGAAACTGAATTGAAAATATGTATAACCAACTAATATGAGTGTTATTTCCCGCCAAAATTGCTCACTACTATGGAAATTAGTGGTAAAATGATAACAACCAGATTTAAACATTATAGTTTATGGTATATATAGAGCAAGTGCATGTAACAAAGTTATACGTTCCACGTCCATTCAGAATATAAAAAGGAATGCCCAATATGAGTATGAACCTGTTACACGCCCTAGCTCTAGGGCTTACAACTGTAGGAATGTGTGTCCCTTGCAAATAATCTGAATTTCTAATGTGAAGACATAGTACTCAACTTTCAATACTTTTGCCTTAAAAGGCAGGGTTTTCGGAAAATCACATCAAATTTGTTATTTTTTTGTTCAGAAGAAAGGAGGGGATCTCCAACAACACTAGTTGCAACAGCAACTGTAAAACACAAAAAAAGACATGCACAGAAAGAGACGCATGAGTACAAGGAACGCCAAATCACAGAAAAACATAATACAAAGGAGGGGATCTAGATGCATGTAATTATGTTAAGTGTTATGCTACCAAGGGCCCTGATTTGGAAATAAATAATCTGGAATCTTGTAGATACATAAACGTTAGGAAGCTAATATGGCTAACCATCTAAGGGAAGGAAGCAGCCAGCTGTCAGGGAGCCAAACCTTTCATGGATCAGATATCATTATAGAAGATGATCATTAGTATGTCAATGATGAAAGAGACGCTGAACTGCAGGAAGTCATCAGAAAAGGTCTTGAAAGCACAGTGTATGCTTTACATTACTGCATCAATAAATATTAAATGATAATATTCAATAGGATACATATCAGACTATTTGCATTACCAGGGTATTTGCGATGGTTTTCAGCTCCCCAGGAAGATATAATTGAGCACTAAGGTCACTTAGGTGAGGTGAATATTGTTTTCAAGGGGCGCTTAACCATGGTATTGACCATTAAGGTCAAAGTAAAGGACCTGTAACGATAAGGCGTAAAATCTGCCGAAAAATAATGAAATTTTAAAGTACTTCATTTCTTTAATCAAGTTGGTGAAATACTTTAAAAGATAAAATTCCTTCATAATCTGAAGAATTTTTTTCTTAGAATTGCTCTAACAGAGAGATATTTGAGTTTAAATGTGCTTATTTTGTATAGAATCAATGAAAATCGTAAAGATTTTCATAAAATATTGTCCCCCCCCTTGGTACACAACACCACTTCCACTTAAGGATGTCCGCTACTCTGAACAGAGTAATTAAATTTCTCCAATTTTATTTTCTTTTAGTAAAGTTATCATTGTACTTCCCAGTGATAAATTGCAAAGTATTTGTCAATGATCTACTTTTTGAGAAATACGCCTTTGAAATGAGTGGGGGTCTGCTGCAGGTGATGAAACCTGGGAATTGTCAAATTTGAGATGATTATATATTTTTTAGTAAAACAAAAAGGAATAAATAACGAACATGCTATAATTTTAACTTTAAGTTAGAGAGTTACTGTCGTAACCTTTACTCTGAGAAATATTCTAAATCTTGGTAGCGTGAATAATGAATAAAAGTTACAAACAGTTAAAACGTTTATTAAATGCAATTATTAACAATAACAATATATGCAATATTAAAGAAGAAATATAAATATATCTATAATATGAAAATCCTAAGCCCCTATCAGTTTTCCTATCAGATCTAAATGCTTACGTTTATGTCTATTTCAAAATCTGCAACTGACGTTACACCCTGGTTCAACCCTTTATATATTCACTTACTTGTTTACATGACGTCATAATGCACAACGGCGCGTCTGCTAAACTTACAGTGGAATTTCCCATAATAAAGGCAGAACGTTATACAAATGGAGTAAACGATATAAGCTAGGTAAATAAGGAACATAAATTAGGAACTACCGAAACAAAACGTTTATCTATAATACAAATATATAACTGGAATTTCCTCTGATAATCAACATTTACAACACTTCCCCCCCTTCTTGCATCAATTTCGTCCTCGAAATTATTAAAGTGACAATACACATTATATATACATGAGTTATAATAATGTGATAAACAACATAAGAATAGATCTAAAATTCAAATATGAAAAGTTCAACAATGTCATTTATCACAGTCTCCAATATGCACACCCTGAAAAGAAAAGTGTCGATAGAAATTCACAGTTTTTTCTTCTTTTTCTTCCACACAAACACTATGCTCCTAATTCTTTTTCTGTTCCTTTGTTTCTCGTGTTCCAATTCCTCTGATATAATACCTGCCTCCATCCTCTTCTTCTTTTCTTCTGAAATATCTGTGTCCATTCTGTTCATGTTCTCTTCTTCTCTCTCAGCATCCATCCGCTCCCCTTCCTCTGCGTCCTTGTCCTCTTCCTCTGAATCTTCCGCATCCATCCACTCCTCTTCTATCACGTCCGTACACTTCTCTATCTCTGAATCCTCTGTGTCCATCCACTTCTCTTCCTCTGAATCCACCGCGTCCATCCAATCCTCTTCATCCATGTTTGTACATTTCACTTCCTCTGAATCCCCCACGTCCATAAACTTTTCTTCCTCTGAATCCTCCGCGTCTATCCACTCCTCTTCCTCTGAATCCTCCGAATCCACTCCATCTATCAACTTGTCCTCTTCTTCTGTGTTTGTCATTTTTATCCTCTCATCCTCTTCCATTTGGTCTGTCCTTTTCACCCTCATCTTCTTTTCATATATACTTTTCTTGTGTACCTTAATCTTTCGTACATCACTTTTCACGTCTCTATCTTGACTCTTCATCATTAAATCATCCCCTTCAATCCATGAACAACTCGATTGCTCGTTCTGAATTCTCGAAACAACTCGGACAGATTTGTTCATGCTTGTATCATTATTATTGTTATCGTCTGTCAAATCTGACACAAGTACAGTATTTGGTACTTTAACTCGAAAAGTAAAGTCTCCCACTCTCTCAATGTCGCATTTAACCCAAGATCCACCAATTCCAATTGCTCCCATGCTTTTTGTGTTCACTGTAATATCCCTTTCATCAATTACATCACAACCACGTGAAACATTGGTCACCAATTGTGATCTCTACATCAGCCATCCCCATGGTGGTCATCTTTTTATTCTCCTCTGCGACCCGTAAAGATAATTCTTGTTTCCTCAGCTGTGGTCTGTTGGTAGCCGGGATTGAGTTGAACACCTTATCACTAACAACAGTCACCGATGCCCCCGTGTCAACTACTGCCTTGACCTCGCAAGTATTGACCCTCAATGGCACCTTCACAGTAACTGTTTAAGTCCTCCTGATGAAAACTTCCTCCCCTTCCGGAATTGTCACCACACCAGTGTTTCCTTCCAATCCATCTCCATATTTTACCTCACCCACCTCATCACTAACAATAGGAGTCTCCTTAATCACGTTATCTTTACTATCGTCCTTTGTACCAGTTATCATCGTCGTTTGGGCTGGGACATGGCCTACTGTGCCAGCCCGTTTAAGTTTAAATGTTGCTGTCCATTTTTTCGCTCGTCTTTGTCCTGATGGCTTTGCGATCTGTCCTTTTGCAAGGGACAGTTCTTCCGTATGTGACCTTCCTCGTTGCATCCATAGCAGATTAGTTTCCTTGGGGTCCCATTGGACGCCGGTCTCTGTTGCTTAGCGCCTGATGCTTGTCCGTCGATCACGGCTGCTTTGATTTCTTTGACCATATTCTCCAATTTGTTAATACGCAAATCAAAGTTACTCTCCTGGCCTACACGTTGAACAGTGCGATCCTCCTCCTCATGAAAACAACTGTTTCGATCGAAAACGCAATCTACTTGTCTGATGCTCGTCCTTTTCCTCATACCATTTTTTACAACATTTATGCCATGTGACCATATCTATGGCGCTCTGTAAGGTTTCTGGTCGCTTGGTAGCTACGTCGTATGCAATACTTTGGTCATTGAGCCCATTTAAAAAATGTCCAATTGCCAACTCCGATTTGAGCTTTTGGTCATTGAGTCCTGGATACGCCTTTGTCATCAGGAGACTTATTCTCGTTCCAAACTCCTGTATTGGCTCCTCCAATTTACGATGCGTACTCTGTAGTTTTGCACGGTACGTCTCTGGTAGAGTATGGTCCGCGAAACGTTGCTTCATCGCTGTGTGAAAAGCAAAAATGTCCGTCCGTACGTCCTGACTCAGTTCTGATGCAAATGTAAGGGCGTCATCTTTTAAACAGAAGAAAAGTTGTTCGGCCTGTTTACGGCTTTGCCAACTGAATCGGTCCGATAACATTTGAAATTGAATCCAAAACGATTCCCATGACGTTGTCCCTTTTCCTGAAAATATCGGGAGCCTAGGTTTTGGTTCGTCTGGATGATTGTTCCCGGACACACGAACATCTGACGAAACTGAACGCCGCACCAGTGTGTCATTCACTCCACTGTTGTTTATGTTGTTTTGCGTCGTCAGGCCTTTAATCATATCCTGCATTCCCTGTATGCAACTTTGCATCACTGTCATGCATTGCAGCATCGCGTTGCCGTCGCTGTTTGATTGGTTGGCGAAATTGGTGTTCGACTATGACGATTGTGTACCCCTCGGTGACTGTTCGGGTAAGTGGGTACTATTTTCTCTCTGTGGAGTTTCCAGCTGAACATCCGGTTCCCTCGAGATTTCCGGTGATGCAGTCATTTCCTGGTTAAGCGTCTGTCTATTCCATGTGAAAACTGGTTTTGGAAGTTCTCTGCTTCTTAGCTCCATGGTTTAACTCGGAAAGCAAGACTGTCGTCTTTTTTGCAATCCGTGAAAATGTGAACAGGATGTAAGAATTTGTTATCTTTTGTCACCCTGGTTTTGACCCTAATTTTTTTTTCAACTTATTTGATTTTATGTGTTTACTAACTAAGGATCTGTCTTCTTTTTATGTTAGTAAAACAACAACTAACTTATCGAATATGTGGCTTAATGAAATTCAATTACATACACAGTGACTAAAGATTTTGTCACCTTTTGTAGTCACTGAATCGTAAAATAATAGAAACGCTACGTAATTATTTTAGAAATCTTATTCAATTCAAGGAAAAAGAATCTGTTTTCTTTTGTTTCCTTTGAATTCCTATTTGAATTGAATGTACTCACTCTAAATTATAGTAAATACTTTGCGTATCTTATTTATTCAATCAGTGACAGTAAGATTTTGTCATCTTTTTATTGTCACCGAAAACTAGAAATTGATAGACTAGCTTCTCGAAATAGATTTATTTCAGTCAAGGAATAAGAATTTGTCTTCTTTTGTATTCCTTTGACGAATTCTTACAAACTTTAATGTGAATTTAAGAAAACATTATCTCTTGGTTCTCGTTAAAATTTCTTTGTTTACGATACTTCTAAGATTTCTTTTTTAATCAAGTATTTGTCAGCAAGAATTTAAGGAATAGTCTCCTTTTGTAAATTCTCACGAACTCTTTATTTTATTTAAAATCTACAGTAGTTAAATTTCAATATTGTGCGTAACACTGACGTAATTTGAATATTACAACGGCGAAAATTCAAGGATTAGTCTCCTTTTATGAATTCTCTTCACCTCACTCAAAAGCCGATGCACAATTTAATTTAAAAATCAGTAATTAAATCAAATTATAAAATTGCAATTTACAATATAAATTCTTTAACCGCTGCCACCAAATGTCGTAACCTTTACTCTGAGAAATATTCTAAATCTTGGTAGCGTGAATAATGAATAAAAGTTACAAACAGTTAAAACGTTTATTAAATGCAATTATTAACAATAACAATATATGCAATATTAACGAAGAAATATAAATATATCTATAATATGAAAATCCTAAGCCCCTATCAGTTTTCCTATCAGATCTAAATGCTTACGTTTATGTCTATTTCAAAATCTGCAACTGACGTTACACCCTGGTTCCACCCTTTATATATTCACTTACTTGTTTACATGACGTCATAATGCACAACGGCGCGTCTGCTAAACTTACAGTGGAATTTCCCATAATAAAGGCAGAACGTTATACAAATGGAGTAAACGATATAAGCTAGGTAAATAAGGAACATAAATTAGGAACTACCGAAACTAAACGTTTATCTATAATACAAATATATAACTGGAATTTCCTCTGATAATCAACATTTACAACATTACAATAGTAGTTTATATGAAAATTGAAATTTACTACAATCAACAACAAAGAGACAGGTTTCAAGATATTTAATACTATGTATTTATCAATTCATATATGCATGGAAATGTTCTTCACAGCTATTAAAAAAAATGTTGAAAAATACATTGCTAAAAGTAATTAAATATTTTTATAAATTAATGATTATGAAGGCCAATACCATGCTCTATTAAAAAACTGAGAAATTACGGTAGGTCAATGAGCTAAATTTTAAGATAATAGACATTTTCTCTAATAAGGGGCAGATAACTCTTAAAATTTCCCCCAAAAATTGCTTTTCGTGCCCTTCTACCTGTATTTATGATCTGATATCAATGAAACTTCACTCACTGATAGCTCTATGGCCAAAGATAAGCACCAATTATTTTTGGTTCAATAGGGCAGAAATCAAGGTCATTTTGGAGCTAAAAATAGCATTTTTTTGTAGAAATACTTGAATTATCAAGAAAAGCTCTTGTTTTGACCGAAACATTCTTTAATTTTCTGTATTCGATATGATAAATACATTTTCTTTTAAAAACATATCTGGTTTTATCATCTTTTAAAGAATAATTTAGAAATTGATCGACGTAGAAGTGGGGAAAGGGGGGGGGTTAATACATGCACCAAAATGTCTACGCTGCAAGTATAGGCTGAACTGTAAACCATAGGATCTTCAAACTTTCAATGAAGAAGGTTCTCAACAGAGGAATAATGTTCAAGATCAGGATCAAAGATCATAGACATTTGGATCCATTAACATTTTGAAAACATTTTGAAAATGTTTAAAAAATCATAAAATGTCTATTTATTTTCAAGATTACGGGGTCATTATAAGCAACAAATAAAGCCTAAACCATCTTGTTACAAAGAATGTACAAAGTATCAAGAAATCCTTCTTTACAATTCAAGGGTAATGGAACATCCTTGGTATTAAGAAAAAGGTCAAACAAATAAGTCAAGGTCACAAAATTATCCAGAGAACTGCTGAGTGTTAAACGTCTTTAAATTCAATAGCATCATTTAAAACCTGAAAAATTTACAGCATGGACCAGACATGCACGTTTCGGGTACTAAACCCTCGTCAGTGATCCTCAGTGCTTCATGGACACTGCAATTTCTATACCACAATTTCTATTTTCTGAGTGTCCCTTTTAAAAGTTTAACTTCTCATTTTAAAAGTAGCATATATAGTGTTGTAACCTTGCAATCGTCTTTCTAGGCGAAGTTCAAATATCTCGACCTTTTGTTAACATGCTAAAGGGCACGCCCCTATCTAAATGTAAAGGTAGATATTTGATGTGTAATTCTGGTTTTATTGAAGGAGTTATTGCCCTTGGAAATATGTTCAATGATGACTACCAGCGGGACATTCGTGTCGCACCGGCACCCCATGTATGCCGCCTATGGGGGTTTTTTTATAGAAAATGTCAAATATCAAGGTCAAAGAGGGAAAATCATGACCAAAATTGTCACAAGTATGAATTTAATGTACATGATTATATCACATACAAATTGAATCTAAAGTTACCAGTCGAAAGAAATGACCAGGTTAATTCCTTGCGTGAGAAAAAAAAACCATACGGAAACACGGACAGATGGAGTGACTAAAATGTCGCCAAAGTATACAGGTAGACAGAAGTAACGAAATGAGATGTAGTACAAATGTATGTACGTACCTACATATATACAGAGAAATAATTTTGGATTCAAATAATTTGTTTTATGAATATGAGTAACTGTTGCGTAGTTTAGACAATTGTTTCCATAAAAATCGATAAACATTCTAGCCATTGAACTTATATTTAATAACATGACATATTTTTCTTCGAATTTATTTTCATCCTTATTTCACGGGGGGGGGGGGGGTTAATCTGGAATTATCCCATTGATGAAAAATTGATGTTGTTGAAACTGGCTTAATTGTTGCAAAAAAGGTAGCAAGTTATCTATGATAAATATTACGTTATCATTATTACCAATAACATTATCATACATACGATTTATAGCAAGTGCACTGATTAGGATTTAATTTCAACTTAGGGAACAATGCCCAGTTTCACAAACGTTCTTACGAAAAAAAAAGGAATTTTCGTAACTTTCGTCATTGAAGAAAAGGTTGTATTTTTTTTTACATTGTATTTGGTTTTCTAATATCATTTTTACGTACTAAATATAAATTCAGAAACAAAGCTTCTCTAAATATGGCTAGAAAGAAAAGCTACGCAATCAAAAGAAAGGAGGGGATCTCCAACAACACAAAGTTACGAAAACAACACAAAGTTACGAATTTTCTTGAAATTTTTCGTAAGAATTTTTGTGAAACAGGGTGCTGGCCTATAGTTTTGCAAAAAGGAAGAAATTACGCGTAATTTAACATTTATAATGGGAGATTCCAAAGGGGAAGGATCATAACCATCCTGACTCCATGGCGACTCCCACAATTTTGCTATTCCATGCATCTTTTTTTTTTTTTTTTCATTTATTGTATAAAGTTCTTTAAACTTATCTACGGATTTTACACACAGGTAATTCCTTTGTGACCCCTCGACTCTCGATCGTAACTCTAAAATTAGAGGGGTTCGAGTATGTGAACGAGTCTTCACTTATATCTTCAAATATTCATTTGCCCAACCAAAAAATAAATAGCCTATTGGCTTCTATGAGAGGAGTGCCCAGGCGCGTAGCTAGTAGCTACCATGTAAGCAAATAAGCCCGGACTTGCACATCAGCTCGGCCGTATCATTTTTTTTTTGTAATTGCATGAGAGAGAGAGAGAGAGAGCACTGGCACTTGTGGGGAACTCACATCTGTCAAATGACCTTTCTTGTGAGGAATGTTGGAAATTGTGGGGAAAATCGCCATTCCCCATAAACCTAATCGCTATTTCAAAATGGTTCAAGGTATCCACAGGCAATAAAAAAGATATATTTTGATAGTTTTGTTGTATTATTTTTGTCAGTAAAGAGCTTAGGCGTCGCAGAAGCGTATAAATCACTGTAGGAGGAATTTTCCATTGTGGGGAATTTCTCTCTCCTCCATACGATCAAAATTATCTCTTCACCGTAAAATTGGTGTCTGGGCATGCCGGGTAATTTTTCTGTTCGGAGCCTTTTCTTTGGTGTGATCAAGTGTATTGATATTTTATTCGTGATGGGTCGATAATTATCGATTAACGGGTTGTTGTACATAGTCATCCGATGTCGGTAATCGATTTGGAGTAAAGTAATCGATCCCCTAGCGCAAAGAATGCAGAAGTGGAGGCTACCGCTGATGTATCAGAGGAAATTCTGTCCGATGGTCAAAAACGATTTCTTCATACCGCACAAGTTTAAGTAATCAGATGAGTCCAGCATAGAGGATCCTACAGAACCTGAACTGCAAAACAACGCTACAGTAAGTAATTTATTTTTTAGTTAAACTGGTCAACAGGTGCCTGCAGATATGATCGTTTCCACCCCTCCCCCCTTTATTTCTCATACTCATGGCCAATGTGGCCTTGGAGTAAAAAAATCTTCATCTGTGAACTGATCCTGTTTAATGTTACTGTTTTCATTTACAGATACTTGCAAATATATACCCTGCTCCCCCCCCCATTAAAAATGATGTATCGCGATACGAATCGTATCGTGAGTAAATATCGCGATACGTATCATATAGTGAGCTGAGCGTATGGTGACAGCCCTAAATTTAACCTCCTGGACCGATGACTGTCTGTATGGCTCATTTATGACTCTGGAAACAGAAAAACCCTGATGATTTAATTTTTGGTACTAGAACACTTATAGTGACTATAACTTATACGTACACATGGTACATGTAATAATTATACATACACCATGACACATAACAGAGTGAACTACATGTTTGTAAGGGGACCACACATGTGAAGGAGGCAATTGCCTTGACCTAATGCATTCTGCGCTGAGGAAAATGGCGATCACAGTCTTTCCTAAAAACTTTCAGTTCACATAGGTCATGTCATTCGGACCCATATAATAAAGAAACACATAGGTCCGAAACAAAAACTGTCTGTCCGAAAAAAAAGAGCAAAAAATCAGTTCTAAGAATAGCCCCTTGTACATTCTTCAGTTTAGCCAACATCAGCAATACGGTACGTACATGTTGTAGCAACCCTGGCCCGAATTGGGACCAGGGCTTTTACAGACCGTATCAATTTCCAAACAACCTCTGACTACTTGTCAATCAAATCATGCTTTAAAACGAAGAAATTAAAATTACTATCATGAAACATTAAAATTTTCACCAGGGAATGAAAATATTATAAAAACTTGCACAGGAACATTTGATTACATAACGAATAGACTCGCCAGAAGGCATCATCGAAAGATCACATGATAGATTTCTGTATAATAACTCCAGATTTCGAGCATTTTCAACCCCCCCCCCTCCTTTTTGATATTTCGATTGCATGGGGTTGACATCGTTCCTCACCTTGCTACAGGATCATACGTGTCATGCTGATTGATCTTGCCATACTAAAGGTTTTATTAAAAGGAAATCCTGTAGAAAGGTGGGGAACAATACTCTAAAAAACTTTTCCAGTTTCCATAGGCTTTAGTGTTAAAATTGGCTGTTTTGACACAAATTGTACACAACATAAAGGTCACATGTTTGAAATACTACTATTTTCATAAAATTCAGCAAAATTCATACCGAATTCAGAGTTTTAATTTCTTGTGATAAGAATTTTTTTTTCAGTCTTAACTGGGCGGAATTCCCTACAAATCGTTTGAGCTCCTTTACGCCGCTGGTAGGGGACTTTTCCCTTTATGATGACAGTAACAAATTAAAGAAATTATTTGTAAATGGTTTATATACATTTAGGTAAAAGTTGAGGAGTGCCAAAACAGTCTTGAAGCACTGGTTGACACAAAGGTGCTCTATACAGTCCAATTTCTACAATGAACTCAAGATCTCAGGATGTTCGAGAGAAGAAATCAAAAGTGCTAAGACCAAGTTCCTAGAACAACTCCAGGAAAACATTGAACGAAGGTATCTTTTGGGTAAATTATCCTGCTATATTGCATTCACAAGCAAACATTTATTCAAGGAGGAACAGTACAGTTTTTAGCTCTACTGGTCAAAGACCAGTCGAGCTTATACGATACCATGTTGTCCGGCGTCCGTCCGTCTGTCTGTCTGTCTGGCTGTCTATCTGTCTGTCTGTTAACTATTTTTTTGTGAGCGCAACTCCTCTGTAACCATAAATGATAGAAACCTAATTCTTTTTGCATTTAGTTTGATCCATGGTCTAGTTGTGCACCTGATATTTTGTTTGAGCCTCTGACCCCCAGGGTCTTCAAAAATGGGTGTGGTCATTTTCTCCTATATAACTCTATGTGATCTTGTGAACACATATTCTCATAAAGTATAACTCATAGAGTGTTAATTCTTTTTGCAATATAATCCATCTCTGGTCTCGTTGTGCACCTGCTATTTTATTTGAGCCTCTAACCCCCAGGGTCTTGAAAAATGGGTGTGGTCATTTTCTCCTATTCAACACCATGTAATCTTGTGAACACTAGTTCTCAGAAAGTGTAATTGACAGAGAGTTCATACTTTTTGCAATATAATCTGTCGGTGGTCTTGTTGTGAACCTGATATTTTGTTTGAGCCTCTGACCCCCAGGGTCTTCAATAACGGGTGTGGTCATTTTCTCCTATACAAGTCTACGTAATCTTGTGAACACCAGTTCTCGAAAAGTATAATTGATAGAGAGATAATTCTTTTTGCATTATAATTAGTCTCTGGTATAGTTTTGCACTTGATATGTTTTTTAAGCCCCTGACCCCCAGGGTCTAGGAAAATGGGTGTGGTCATTTTCTCCTATATAAGTCTATTTAATCTTGTGAGCACCAGTTCTCAAAAAGTATAATTGATAGAGAGATATTTCTTTTTGTATTATAATCAGTCTCTGGTATAGTTGTACACTTGTAACGATGTTTGAGCCCCTGACCCCAAGGGTCTAGGAAAATGGGTGTGGTCATTTTCTTCTATACAAGTCAATGTAACATTGTGACCACCTATTCTCATAAAGTGTACTTGATAGAGAGATAATTCTTTTTGCATTACCATGAGTCTGTGGTCTAGTTATGTACCTTATATTTTGTTTAAGCCACTGACCCCAGGGTCTTTGAAATTAGGTGTGGCCATTTTCTCGTATATAAGTCTTATAAATGTTATCTTGTGAACACCAGTTCTCAAAAAGTATAATTGATAGAGAGATAAATCTTTTTGCAATATAATAAGTATCTAGTATAGTTGTGCTCTTAACATGTTGTTTTAGCCCCTAACCCACAGGGTCTAGGAAAATGGGTGTGGTCATTTTCTCCTATATGAGTCTATGTAATGTTGTGAACACCAATTCTCAAAAATAATAATCGATAGAGAGATCATTCTTTTTGCATTATAATCACTCTCTGGTCTTTTTTGTCTCTGATATTTTGTTTGAGCCTCTGACCCCCAGGGTCTTTGAAAGGGATGTGGTCATTTTCCTATACAAGTCTATGTAACCTAGTGACCACCAACTCTCATAAAGTATACTTGATAGAGAGATACTTCTTTTTGCATTACCATGAGTCTGTGGTAACGGGTAGTTGTGTACCTCATATTTTGTTTGAGATCCTGACCCCAGGGTCTTTGAAAATAGGTGTGGCCATTTTCTCATATATAAGTCTTATAATGTTATCTTGTGAACACCAATTCTCAGAAAGTATAGTTGAAGGAGAGTTAATTCTTTTAACATCATTTTACAAGTGTCTGTGGTGTAGATGTGCGCCTGATATTTTGTGTGAGCCCCTGACCCCAGGGTCTTGAAATGGGTGTCACTTTAACAAAACAGCCAGTAGAGCTTTAGTCTCATCAGAGACTTCTGGTTTGATATCTATAATTTACTTATTGAGCCACTGACCCCCATGGTGAAAGTGCAGATAGATAAGTCCTCAGATACAATAAGAAACAGAATGATACATATTTTTGCAATTTATATTATCTGTTTTTGGCCGGATTGCAAAGCAATTCCGGTCTATAGATTGACGATGTCCGTCCGTCCGTCTGTCTGTCTGTCCGTCTGTCCGTCCGTCCGTCTGCCGTCAACATTTTGGTTAAGGTTTCTGGTTGAGGCAAAATCTAAGGAACTATATGCAGTAGAAACTTTATATTAAACATGAAGCATGACCATGACAAGACCTTTCAATTTATGCCATAACATTTGACCTAGTGACCTTGACCTTGGACTTTGACCTATTTAAACATTTTGGTTAAAGTTTCTGGTTGAGGCAAAATCTAAGTAACTATATGCAGTAGAAACTTTATATTATACATGAAGCTTGCCCATGACAAGACCTTTCAATTTATGCCGTAACATTTGACCTAGTGACCTTGACCTTGGACTTTGACCTAGTTAAAGATTTTGGTTAAAGTTTCTGGTTGAGGCAAAATCTAAGTAACTATATGCAGTAGAAACTTTATATTATACATGAAGCTTGCCCATGACAAGACCTTTCAATTTATGCCGTAACATTTGACCTAGTGACCTTGACCTTGGACTTTGACCTAGTTAAAGATTTTGGTTAAAGTTTCTGGTTGAGGCAAATTTAAGTAACTATATGCAGTATAAACTTTATATTATACATGAAGCTTGCCCATGACAAGACCTTTCAATTTATGCTGTAACATTTGACCTAGTGACCTTGACCTTCAACTTTGACCTACTCAAAGATTTTGATTAAAGTTCCTGGTTTAAGCAAAATCTATGGTACTGTATGCAGTAGAAACTTTATATTATTAATGAAGCTCGCCCATGACAAGACCTTTCAATTTATGCCGTAACATTTGACCTAGTGACCTTGACCTTTGACTTTGACCTAGTTAAGGATTTTGGTTAAAGTTCCTGGTTTAAGCAAAATCTATGGAACTGTATGCAGTAGAAACTTTATTTTATACATGTAGGTTGCCTCTGACAAAACCTTTCAATTTATGCTGTATTATTTGACCTATTGACCTTGACCCAGTTGGTGACAAAAACTTACTTTGCAATCCGGCCATATCGTCTTTAGCGGTGTTTTATTTACTAGAAATTTGATTTCAGTATCTCACTGCTAGGACTTGCATTATGATTTTGTATTTTATATAATAACACTATCATACTTCAGGTTACGTGTGCTATGACTAACACCCTGCAGTCTGTTTCATCAGATTCTGATGATCGAGTACGGAGCATGACTACAGTAACACCCTCCTCCTCAGGCCATGCTATCTCCAAATCAAGAAATTACCAGGTAAGAAAGTTGTTAGATTTCAGGTTCTTGTTTTGTGTGAAAACTGCATGACAATCTGGATATTGCACCTTTTTAGCTCGCTGGGACGAAAAAGTCTGGAGAGCTAATGCCATACCCTCGGCATTGTTGTCGTTGTTTTCGTCGTCATACATAGACAAAACTTTAACCTGGGCTATATTTCTTGAACTATAGGGGATAGGGCTTTGATATTTCACATGTGGATTCCTTGTGACAAGACGTTTCATGTGAGACCATGACCTTTGACCTAGTGACCTTGGACTTTGACCTACTTTTCAAAAACTTTAACTGGGCTACATCTCTTGAATTATAAGGGATAGGGCTTTGATATTTCACATATAGATTCATCGTGATGAGACCTTTCATTTCAGACCATGTCTATTGACCTACTTTTCAGATACTATCTTTTGAACTATAAAGGGTAGGGCTTTGATATTTCACATGTAGATAATTTCTGATGAGACCTTTCATTTGAGACTATTTTGTTTGACCTTTTGATCTTGGACTTTGACCTTCCTTTAAAAAAACTGTAATCTGGGCTATACCTCTAGCTTAACCTTAACCTTTAACCTACTTTTTAATTATTCATACTTTAGCAATATCTTTAGCTCTCTAAGGGATAAGACTAATATTAGATGCATAGACTGCTCTTGATAAAAGTTTTTAGATTTTAGAAGTTAGTTGATTTCTGATAAAAACTTGCTACGGCGAGCTATGTAATCTTTTTATTGGTCGGATTGCGAAGCAAAATCCAGTGTATGAAATGGCGAAGTCCGTTAAAGTGTTGCGTTTAAGTTCGTTGAGAGAAAACTGTTTGGAGGAGCAACTTGAAACTTGACATGCTGATAGACCATGATAAGACGAATCAAACATCGCAACAAATTTTGACTAAGTGACCTTGACCTTGGAGTTTGACCTACTTTTGAAAAACTTTAACCTTGGCCATAGCTTTTGAATGGTAAGTGATAGGTCTTTCATATTTCACTTGTGCATTTCTTGTGACAAGACCTTTCCATGGATACCAAAAATTTTTACGTTGTGACCTTGACCTTGGAGTTTGACCTACTTTTGAAAAACTTAAACCTTGGCCATACATGTAGCTTTTGAATGGTAAGTGATAGGGCTTTCATGTTTCACTTGTGCATTTCTTGTGACAAGACCTTTCCATGGTTACCAAAAATTTTTACCTTGTGACCTTGACCTTGGAGTTTGACCTACTTTTGAAAAACTTTAACCTTGGCCATAACTTTTGAATAGTAAATGATAGGGTTTTTATATTTCACATATGTATTCCTTGTCACAAGACCTTACCATGGATACCAAAAGTTTTGACCTTGCGACCTGACCTTGGAGATTGACCTACTTTTAAAAATAATAAATCTGGGCTATATCTCATGAACTATAGATGCTATGGCTTTGAAATTTCACATGCAGAATCTTTATGACCAGATATTTTATTTGATATCATGAGTTTTGACCTAGTGACCTTGACATTGACCTTTGACCTACTTTTGAACTATAAGAGGTAGGGTTTTGATATTTTACATATGGATTCCTCATGACCAGAACTTTAATTTGATATCATGACTTTTGACCTTGACATTGACCTTTGACCTACTTTTAAATTATAAGAGGTAGGATTTTGATATTTCAGTTGTAGAATCCTCATTACCAGACCTTTCATTTGATATAATTTCTTTTGATCAAATGACCTTGACATTGACCTTTGACCTACTTTTGAACTTTAAGGGGTAGGGCTTTGATATTTCACATTTAGATTCCTTATGACCATAGCTTTTTTTCATTGTGCAATAATATTTTAATGACCTTTGACCTTTCTGTCTGTGCCAAAATGTATACGTCATCTAATACAAACACCTCGCAATCCATCCTTACCGCCTTTAGTGGTTTATGGTTTATTTTTTAATATCGTATGTATCACTGGTTTTATATTGGGACTGGGTATCATAACCAAATTTTCGATACAATACAAAAAGTACCGATATCCGGTATATCGTATTTAATTCATATTTTGTAAAACGCACAAACTAACAATTTTACTCACTAATAACTACCCCTCCCCAACACAAAGTCAAACGGGTTCCTGTAGGTTCGGTCTAACTTATAGTTTTGCATATTTTATATATGATTACATTCCCTAACGGGTCTTTTTTATGTTATCTTTATTTTGCCTTTTTTTTAAAATTTGGTCGCAAGTTTCCCGTCAACCCTTTTTAGAAATTTCAGAAATTTGTTTTAGAGAAAGCAAACACATTTAGACAGTTCATATTCGAAAGTCTCTGGATTGAAAACTAAAGATTAAGTCGATATTATTTTGACAAAATGACAAAAATATATCTTAAATGCTGACCTTCGAATTAATTCCTTAATCATTGCTTGTTATTCCTAGACTTCGAAGTACAAAAGGATTTGAATAGCCAGCAGAAAAGGCAAGCATGATCGATAAAATCAAGAACATATCTGCCTTTTGCAAACAAAAGAAAAAACATGATCAGACATACATTTCCATGCAAATTAATACTTGAGATTTCACAAGAAAAGCATGTTTTGTGCTGAAAATAACTGTATCTAAATGTATCGGAGCAAAAATATCGATACTCGTATCGATGACCAATAACGATACGTACCGGTATATCGATATATTGACCCAGCCCTATTTACATGGGACTTCCATTTATTAGTTCAACTGTCTATCTGTTTCATACAGCCTATCTGACAATTCATGTATTAAAACCCTAATGCATGAGCAGTTTATAGGGATCACTTTGTCCTGTGAAAATCCCTCTGCCAATCTGTTTGTTAAACTGTCCTTCAATCTGTCTGCTTGTTGGGTATTGTAGTCACGCATTCACATTATGGCTATAACTTGATTAGTGTATGTTATACTTAAATCAGACTTGAAGGGTTGGTCAAGCATGATAAGACTCAATACCCTATTAGGGTCAAGGTCACCTGCAGAATAAGTTTTATATCTTATAAATCTTTATCATTTATGGTGTATAACCATGATAACAGTAAAATTTATTCAGGTATGTTTATGTTGCCAACTATTAAATTACAATCATTAATTAACAATGGATGTATAATTTCAGATGATATAACGGTAATTCCTTATCCTGAAGCCTCCAATAAACTGCCTATGATCCACAAACACGGGAATCCAGTCGATTCAGCTAATCCTAAATCTGCATCAAAATCCTCAAAATTCAATCCCTTTAAAACCATTCAGAGCAAAGGCGAAAAATCCAAGGGGAGAGGATCAGGAAAACTAGACAGTATAGAAATGCAAACAACTGAATGGTGACGATATTGACAGCTCGTGTCATCGTAGACAATATAAAGTTGCAGCATCCCGGTAAAAGAAATGTTGATCATGATTTGACGGCTGACAAAAAGTTCAATTCTTCTCCAAGCAGTGCTAGCGGAACGAAAAAGAAAACGATCGGCGATGTTTTAATATTTCTTTAGTGTATTTAACAAAAAATTATGAATTGCTGACTGTGTTTATTGTAATGAGCAGAAAAATTCTGGAAAAATTTGCAGGGACGGTCAATTATGATTAGATTCAACACCCAAATAGGGTCTAGGTCAAATATCCAGAGGCACACAAACAGGACAGGTCACATACTTTTCATATTGTCCGTTGCCAAAATGGTCGGAGTTTAATGATTGAAATGGCTGTTTTTTTATTAGCTCTACTGGTCTCAGACCAGTCGAGCTTATGCGATCACCCTTTGTCCGGCGTCCGACCGTCTGTCCGTCTGTCCGTAAACAATTCTTGTCCGGACAACTCTTCTGAAACTGTTAGAGATAGAAAGTTGATTCTTTTTGCATTTTACTTGGACCATGGTCTAGTTGTGCGCCTGACATTAAGTTTCAGTCTCTGACCCCCAGGGTCTTAGAAAATGGGCGTGGTCATTAAATTCTATGTAATCTTGTCTGGACAACTCCTCTGAAACTGTTAGAGATAGAAAGTTAATTCTTTTTGCATTTTACTTGGTCCATGGTCTAGTTGTGCACCTGACATTTAGTTTCAGTCTCTGACCCCCAGGGTTTTATAGAATGGGCGTGGTCATTAAATTCTATGTAATCTTGTCCGGACAACTCCTCTGACACGTACTATAAATGATGGAGACTTAATTCTTTTTGCAATATGATGGGTCTGTGGTCTTGTTGTGCACCTGATATTTTGTTTGAGCCCCTGACCCCCAGGGTCATAGAAATGGGTGTGGTCATTTTCTCCTATATAACTCTATGTAACCTTGTGCTCGCAACTCCTCTGACACTATAAATGATGGAGACTTAATTCTTTTTGCAATATGATGGGTCTGTAGTCTAGTTGTGCACCTGATATTTTGTTTGAGCCCCTGACCCCCAGGGTCATAGAAATGGGTGTGGTCATTTTCTCCTATATAACTGTACGTAATCTTGTGCTCGCAACTCCTCTGACACTATAGATGATGGAGACTTAATTCTTTTTGCAATGTGATTGGTTTGTGGTCTAGTTGTGCACCTGAAATTTTGTTTGAGCCCCTGACCCCCAGGGTCATAGAAATGGGTGTGGTCATTTTCTCCTATATAACTCTATATAATCTTGTGCTCGCAACTCCTCTGACACTATTAATGATGGAGACTAAATTCTTATTGCAATATGATGGGTCTCTGGTCTATTTGTGCACCTCTAATATTATGTTTTAGCCCCTGAGTGACCCTTAGGGTCTCAGAAATGGGTGTGGTCATTTTCTCCTATATAACTCTATGTAATCTTGTGTTCGCAACTCATTTGACACTATAAATGATGGAGACTTAATTCTTTTTGCAATGTGATGGATCTGTGGTCTGGTTGTGCACCTGATATATTTTGTTTGAGCCCCTGACCCCCAGGGTCTTAGAAATGGGTGTGGTCATTTTCTCCTGTATAACTCTATGTAATCTTGTGCTTGCAACTCCTCTGACACTATAAATGATGGAGACTTAATTCTTTTTGCAATATGATGGGTCTGTAGTCTAGTTGTGAACCTGATATTGTGTTTGAGCCCCTGACCCCTAGGGTCTTAGAAATGGGTGCGGTTATTTTCTCCTATATAACTCTATATAATCTTGTGCTCGCAACTCCTCTGACAATATAAATGACGGAGACTTAATTCTTTTTGCAATATGATGGGTCTGTGGTCTTGTTGTGCACCTGATATTTTGTTTGAGCTCCTGACCCCCAAGGTCATAGAAATGGGTGTGGTCATTTTCTCCTATATAACTGTATGTAATCTTGTGCTTGCAACTCCTCTGACACTATAAATGATGGAGACTTAATTCTTTTTGCAATGTGATGGGTCTGTGGTCTGGTTGTGCTGATATTTTGTTTGAGCCCCTGACCCCCAGGGTCATAGAAATGGGTGTGGATATTTTCTCCTATATAACTCTATGTAATCTTGTGCTCACAACTCCTCTGACACTATTAATGATGGAGACTAAATTCTTATTGCAATATTATGGGTCTCTGGTCTAGTTGTGCACCTGATATTATGTTTTAGCCTTTGACCCTTAGGGTCTCAGAAATGGGTGTGGTCATTTTCTCCTATATAAGTTAATGTAATCTTGTGCTTGCAACCCCTCTGACACTATAAATGATGTAGAATTAATTCTTTTCGCAATGATTGGTCTGTGGCATAGTTGTGCACCTGATATTTTGTTTTAGCCCGATACCCCCAGGGTCTTTGAAAATCATGGGTGTGGTAATTTTTCCTATATAGTTGTGCTCTCTTCTCGTTTAAAGCTATTGATGATGAGGAGTTAATTCTTTATCCAATATTATGGATCTGTAGTCTTGATGTATCATTGATAGTTCATTTGAGCTAGCAGCCCTTGGTCCCTAGGATCTTGGAAAATGGGCTTGACATTCTTTTTAGAAATACTTTATCTCGGATATTATGTATTATATGAGTGCTACTATAGTTGCAGTATAATGGATATGTAGTTTTGTCATACTTATAATTTGTTAGAGTGCCTGCTCCCTATGGTCTTGGTTTAAAAAAAAGAAGGAAATTGATGTTTTAGAAAAAACAACCAGGAGAGCTACAGTTTCGTCTGAGACTTCTGGTTATTGATAATGATACACTGTGTAGTATAATTGGTTGAGAAATCTATATGCAATTTTTTTTTAAACATTATTAGCATACAGTAGAATTGTATGCTTTTATTAGCTCACCTGAGCAAAGCTCAAGTGAGCTATTGTCATAGTGCGGCGTCCGTCGTTAACTTTTAAACATTTTCGACTTCTCCCCTGAACATGCTGAAACCGCTGCACAGAATTTCACGAAACTTCACAGGAAGCAAGTACTCAATGCCCTCTACCAAGGTTATGTTTTTTGAGCCAATCAGAAATCCAAGATGGCCGCCACAGGCTCTGATTGGCTGACACATTTTCGACTTCTCCTCTGAAACCACTGCACAGAATTTCATGAAACTTCACAGGAAGCAGGTACTCACAGTGATTCAGACTGTTTTCAGAAGCTATAGGACTCTTGGCCTAGAGCATCAAAAAATTATAGGCCATTTTGTCCTAAACATTGAAAAAGTATAGGCCGTCGCCGAGGGCGCGAGCTTGCTAGGGGGATCCGGGGGCATGCTCCCCCTGAAAATTTTTTTAAAATTTAAAGCAAAATGGTGCAAACTGAGCCAATCTGGAGATGAAAATTGAAGTCTACAGACTTGAAAATAATGGGTGTGTAACTGAGGCCTTCTTATTGTTTTACTGTAGAAGTGGGACTATAAGTGCTGTTTGATGGTCTTTAGACTTGATGTGGTCTTTCAAGGAGTTTATTTTAAAGTTTCTATTACCTTGTGTAAAGGTATTGTTCCTATTTGCATCAAGGCATATTTTACAGAGCATGGCGTCCGCAGTTTCATCACACCGTAACCAAGGGTATAGGGTTACCAATTTATGTCGAAATTTTCTATCAACAGTACGTTCAGGTTGTTCAGCCTGAACTTGGGGGTATCAGGAGTGCCGCTCGGGGGACCGCCGCTTGGAGATTCTTTGATCAAATTAAACAAAGTTTGCCGGCCCTCGCCCAGACGCAGCTTTATTTGACTCGGATATTTACACGCTTTAACAAGCATTCGCCGAGTCACCCTTACATAAAGCGCTTGTACGACGAACTCTTTTTAATCATCCAATGAAAACTGTTGTTACATGTTTATCGAGGTACCAAGTCAACTCGACCTTAAATTGTATCTGCTCATGTGAAAATATGATCGGCCAATATGTCAGATAAACGGGAAAGGAATAGCTAGGCCATTTTGGCAGATACAGGACACATTAATCGGCCATTCAGAGTTTTTATCGGCAAATGGCCAACGCCAATCTGAATCTCTGTACTCATTGCCCTCTACCAAGTTTGCGTTTTAGAGCTGATTGGAAATCCAAGATGACCGCCACAGGCTCTGATTGGCTGACACATTTTTGACTTCTCCTTTGAAACGGCTGCATAGAATCTCTCGAAACTTCACAGGAAGCAAGAACTCAATGCCCTTTACCAAGTTTGTGTTTTTTGAGCCGATCAGAAATCTAAGATGGCTGCCACAGGCTCTGATTGGCTGACACATTTTCAACTTCTCCTCTGAAACCCCTGCACAGAATTTCATGAAACTTCACTGAAAGCAAGAACTCAATCGCCTCTACCAAGTTTGTGTTTTTAGATGTGATTGGAAATCCAAAGATGGGCGCCACAGGCTCTGATTGGCTTACACATTTTGGAATTTTTCTCTGAAACTGCTGCACAGAATCTCTCAAAACTTCACACTATCACAGGAAGCAAGTACTCAATGCCCTCTACCAAGTTTTTGTTTTTCAAGCCGATCAGAAATCCAAGATGGCCGTCACAGGCTCTAATTGGCTGACTCGTTTTCGACTTCTCTGAAACTGCTGCACAGAATTTCATGAAACTTCACAGGAAGCTAGTACTCAATGCCCTCTACCAAGTTTGTGTTTTTCGAGCCCATGGGAAATCCAAGATGGCCGCCACAGGCTCTGATTGGCTGACAAATTTTCAATTTCTCCTCTGAAACGGTGCATAGAATCTCTCAAAACTTCACAGGAAGCAAGAACTCAATGCCCTCTACCAAGTTTGTGTTTTTTGAGCCGATCGGAAATCCAAGATTGCCGCCATAGGCTCTATTTGGATGACACGTTTTTGACTTATCCTCTTAAATTACTGCACATAATGTGACCAAATTTTACAGGAAGTAAGTACACATTGTCCTTCTCAAAGCTTCACTAAAAGCTATTTCCTTCAGGTCTTATACTGACTTTGACTAAAAACATACATACAGTCATACATTGTTCAACATTATATTGATTATTTAGTTTTACATTCTATATTTGTAGGCTATATTTAAAAAAATAAAATGTGGAATTAGATCTCTGTGTTCTGCTTTATATTTGCAGACTATTTTTTTCCACTTCAAATGGAAAACTCCATCCCAAGTTGAATTTGGCCTCCAGAATTCTTTTCAGTGAAAATTGTCATTTTTTATCCCAATTCCTTTATTTTCCTGTTGTACAGTGGAATCAGGTCTGTTTTTACTATAGGAACAAGGCAATTGTCTGAAACCCTTGGTTGATAGCAATCACTTGTGTAAATGTGTGCTTTTATGTCGGCATATTTATCCCCTTGTGAAACTTTGAAGCTGAAGGCATATAGTAATGCCACCTTGTGTTAGTGAGTATGTAGGTCTACAAATGCTTGTGAACACTCACAATTTACTTCCAATTTCATTAAACTATGCATGCAAGTTGTCCATGTTGAGACCATACCTACTTATTTTAAAGGTCAAAATCAAGGTTACAATTGGTGATAATAGAAAAGGTTTGTGGACACTGTAGAGGTCAGATTTTGCTTCCAGTCTTCTTCAGGCATGTAAGTGTTATTTGTCCATGGTAAGAAAACAACACTTATTAAATTTCATGGTCAAAAGTCAAGGTCACAATAAGTAATTATTTGAAAACTTTGTGGACACTCTTGGATATCACAGTTTTCATAAAATATCCATCAAACTTTGCATATAAGTTGTCCATGGCAAGAGGACAAAACCCACTGAATTTCAGGGTCAGACCTGTCACAGTTTACCTCCAATATTTATCAATCTTAGCATGTAAGTTGTCCATAGTGAGAAGATATTCAAGGTCAAGGTCACGATTGGTGATACTAGTAATAGAAAAAGATATCGCAGTTTACTTCCTATCTTCATCAAAATTTGCATGCAAGATGTCCATGATGGGAAGACAACACCTATTGATTTTCACGGTCAAGGTCACTATTCATATATAATTATAAAAAAACCTTGTGGACTCTCTAGAGGTCACAGTTTACCTCAGATCTTCATCAAACGTTGCATACAAGGTGTCCATGGTAAGAGGACAAGACCTTTTGAATTTAAGGGTCAGCGATCAAAGGTCAAGGTCACAATTGGTGATAATTGGAAATCATTGTGAATACTCTAGTAAAGGTCACCAGTTACTTCCAGTATTCATCAAACATTGTGTGAGAAGACAACACTATTGATTCAGGGTCAAAAGTCAATGTAATGTCACTATGAATAGAATATTTTAAAAACGTTTTAACATGTTTAAGAGCGCTGAACATAATGAAATGTTTCTAAAAATGTTTTATTGATATTTCTGGAACCATAAAAAATCATGTTTCTATAACATTTACTGAAATATTTTTGACATGTTTTTAAAGCATGCTTGTGCTTACTGGGACGGCAGTCGAGGCGCAGATGGCCTACTTTCATAGACCGACTTAAAACGTGGTGAAAGCAACAAAACGTGACAGGACGTAACAGACCGTAAGAAAACTTGGAATTGGTCTGTAACGGGACGGGAAGCAACAGTATTAATCAAACTCTTGCGAGAGGCGCTGAGTTTATATACGAGTCTGTACATACACTACATCGTGCGAGTTAGTTTAAACAATATTTATTTCTATATATACTGAAGCAACAATGATATTACAGTCATAATAAATAAGGATGGAGATAAAGCTGTAAAGCTTATTTATAACTCTTCTCCTTCATCTTATAACCTTACATGTTGGTCATTTAACATTATCAAAACAAGTAAATAGATAGAAAGAAAAGGAGAGAAAACGGAAAAAAAAGAAGAAATAAGAGAGGATCATTCGTACGAGTTTTAATGCATTTTTTTTCACAAATTTTCTTTCAACTCAAAAAAGCTTGACCAACGTCTACTGACGCATGCGCACACCCTATGCGAGTTGTAACGACTCCTCTTCGACATCTGCACGACTTTATACAACTTCTGCTCGACACTTTCGCAACGTTTTCGCGAGCTCTACCGATTTGAGTACCTATAAAGCCCCCTTCACACTTCCACGGATCGAGCCACGACTCCGCTACTACTCAAAAAATGTATCCATGGCGAGTCGGGACGCAAAGTGTTCGATGAACCATGAACCTACGACTCCAGTACGGGCTGCCACGGGTTTATACGAATCGAGTACGGATAGCTAAGGATAGCTACGGATATCGTCCCGACATTACTACGGATTGCTACGATACGAGCATGGATTGCTACGATACGCGTACGGATCGATCCGGATAGGTACGACTTGCTAAGGATTACCACGACTCGAGTACGGATAGCCACGGTTCGCGCAAGGATAGCTACGACTTCAGTACGGATTGGTAGGACTGGCTTGAATTTCCTATGTGTTTTTAAACAGTCATTATTTACTAAAACACTCAATATTTTCAAGTTGAGACACTCTCACTTGTTTTACAACAGTATTGAGGTTTTATACATGTCTTTATATCATTACCTGAAATTGAATAGTTGGAGTATTAACTCGTATATTGACCGAAAAACGCACAGAATACTGGTAAATTTGAAGTTAATTTAAGACACAATCCTTAGCTATCCATAGCCTCTAATTTTCGAATCCGTGGTTATGCATACTAATCCGTAGGAGAGTCGTAGCAATCCGTAGGAGAGTCGTAGCAATCCGTAGGAGAGTCGTAGCAATCTGTAGGAGAGTCATATGGCTATTTTTATCACAACAATGATCCCGGATTGCTATGGATGCGATACGGGTTGCTACGACTCCCCTACGGATAGCTACGACTCCACTTCGGGTTGCTAAGACTCCCCTACGACTCCGCTACGTAAAATTTATCCGCAGAACATTTTGAATGTTCTGTCTCATTCCGGATAGGTACGGATTGGCAAGGATAGCTACGACTTGTGCCGGATCGAGATACGGATTGGTACGGATAGCTACGGATGCAATTTTTTTCTCGATCCGTAGCTATTCGTGGCCCGATCCATGAAAGTGTGAAGGGAGCTTAAAGCCATTCCCATGATTCCCTCACTCCCTCTTACATTAATGTTTTCATTTTCATAGTATATGAACAAAAAGAAAAAGAAAGAAAAAAGAAACACTGGGGCCCTAATGGGCTGACATATTCAAAGGTCAATGCGAACTCCAAAAAAAAAAAAAAAAAAGAAAAAAAAAAAAAAAAGAAAAGAAGGAAAAAATAAATCAATCAATCATGGTTAGTTTGTCCATATAACTTCCATCTACCGGTATTTGTCATAATGAATAATTAAAAAAGAAAGTAAAAGTTCCGTCTTTCATCTATATTTATTTTCGTATAAGACAGTGAGTACATACTCCCCGTCAGATCTGGTGACATTTCATGCAAGAAATTCAAAAACATCAATTATAAGCGTTTTTAAGCTGGAAAGTATCTAAAACAGATCGTTAAAGATACTTAAGTCACACTTCATGTTCTGGTTTTATTGAAGAAAATGCCCCCCCCCCCCCCCGGCAGAATAATTCCAATTGGTGTACATGTAGGACCTTCAATACTTTTAGCTCACCTGAGCGAAGCTCAAGTGAGCTGTTGTCATAGCGCGCCGTCCGTCGTCCGTCGCCTTCCGTCCGGCGTAAACTTTTAACATTTTTGACATCTCCTTTGCAACTGCTGCATGGAATTTCACCAAACCTTACAGGAAGCAAGTACTCAAGGTCCTCTACAAAGTTTGTTTTTTTCATGCCGAACGGTCAACAAATATGGCCGCTGAGGGCTCGAATTGGCTGATACATTTTCGACATCTCCTCTGCAAGTGCTGCACAGAATTCTACGAAACATTACAGGAATCAAGTACTCAAGGTCTTCTACAAAGTTTGTGTTTTTCGTGCCAAACGGTCAACAAATATGGCCGCCAAGGGCTCTGATTGGCTGACACGTTTTCGACATCTCCTTTGGCAGTGCTGCACAGAATTTCACAAAACCTTACAGGAAGCAGGTACTCAAGGTCCTCTACAAAGTGTGTGTTTTTTGTGCCGAATGGTCAACAAATATGGCTGCCGAGGGCTCTGATTGGCTGACACATTTTTCGACATCTCCTCTGCAAGCGCTGCATAAAATTTTACGAAACATTACAGGAAGCAGCTACTCAAGGTTCTCTACCTAGTTTGTGTTTTTCGTGCCAAATGGTCGACAAACATAGTCGCTGAGGGCTTTGATTGGCTGACGCATTGTCGATGTCTCCTCTTCAAGCGCTGCACAGAATTTACGAAACATTACAGGAAGCAAGTATGGCGTCTGTCCGTCTGCTTGTCAATACATTGCATGTTCTGTGTACCATAAGATAGCTAAAACGCAGGTGCAATTTCAGCACTACTTCTCAACTTTCAGCAGTCGTAAGCTGTTCTGATTTTGCTTCCACCCCGGATAAGAAGAGAAAGTTAATAATGCAGAGATTTCAGTGGTATTTCTTTCATAGAAGTATAGTTTTGAATATGCGCCTGCCCAATTTTCCTTTATATTATACTGTGATAAAAATGTAACTCCTCTTACACTACAAATGATTGAGATTTCATTATTCTGAAATATGATTGCTGATGGAAAATTAATTCTTTTTGCAACATGATCGGTCTATAGTCTAGTTGTGCACCTGATATTTTGTTTGAGCCCCTGACCTCAAGGGTCTTAGAAAATGGGTGTGGTAATTTTCTCCAATATAACTGTTATATTTTGCTGGAACTCATCCGACACTATAAATAATGGAGACTTGTTTGGTTTTGCAATATAAAGTGTCTGTGGTGTGGTGGACAATCTGCACCTGGTATTTTGTTTGAGCCCCTGACCCCCAGGGTCTTAGAAAATGGGTGTGGTCATTTTCCCCAATATAACTCTTGGGGAAACTTGTGGGTGTGGCATTCTTCTTTTAAATGCTATATCACGGATATTATAAATTATGTGAGTGATATTCTTGCCGCAGTCTAATGAATATCTTGTTTTGTTGTGCTTTTTATAATTTGTCAGAGCACCTGCTCCCTATGGTTTTTGTTTCTTAGAAAATTGATATTTTTATCAGTATGTATTTATTTTATCTTATTCACTTGTCAATGAGTGAATAAAACAAAACAACCAGGAGAATTGCAGTCTCATCAGGGACTTCTGGTTTGGTATTGTGAAAATAATTTGCGGACAGGTGTATCTTCAACTATCTTGCTTCGTTTGCAAAGGCTTTTTCGACTTCTCTTCTGAGACTGCTGCACCAATTCACAAGACATACAGGAACCAAGTACTCAAGATCCTCCACTAAGATTGTTTTTAGTTCCGATCGGTCAACAAATATGGCCTTCCACGGCTCTGACTGGCTGACACACTTTCACCTTACAGAAAACAAGTACTCAAGAGCCTCTACCAAAACTATATATTCTTTTTTCTGCAACTCAGGTGAGCGATGTGGTCCCCTTGGGCCTCTTGTTAGAACATTACTTATTTTACGTGTAATTTTCAGCCAGGGAAATGATAAAAAGTAATAAAAATCAATTTTAGCATGTACATAATCCAAAAGTCAAAAGGGCTCTTAGATATAGAACAATCTTGAATATGCACGCTTCTCGGATATTTCGATACATTGTATCATAAAAAGATACTTTTCAACATAATTTGCATCATCCAGAATCTATCCTCGAAAGAAGCTTAAGATAAGTATAGAATGAAGAAATCTTGTATAAATCTGTGTATCTTGTTACTGGTATGTGCATAATATTGTACATGTACCTTGTACAGTCTAATTCGTTCAAATTGTTCAGCATGCAGTTCTGAGGAAGAAAATGAAGATACACGCAAAACAAGTAAATTTTTATAGGAAGGAAAATCTTGTCGACGGTCGAATGCCATCATAATGGCAATATCAATCTTGTTAAAATGTTTCAGCTCGTACATTTCTCGTACTCAGCTCGTGCTAATCTCGTATGTATTCCGTCACATCTCGTCACATCTCGTTCATAAATTCGGAAGAATTTAAACTCGTACTGATCTCTTATCTTCTCGCACTAAAGTCTTCGTTTGTCGAAAAGATGTCGTTTACTAGTCGATGTGTGTGTATTTGCAATAGCATTGCTTATATTCACAATAACATTGCGTACATTCGCATATTCGCGATAGTTTTACGTATATTCGCAATAGTATTGCACATATTCGCAGAAACATTGCGTACATTGTAAATTCGCACTAGAATGGCATATATTCGCTATAGTATTGCGTATCTTCAGTAGTTTTGCATATATATATATTCGCAATAGAATCGCGTATATTAGCAGTATTTTGCGAATGGACGCAGTGTTATTGCGAATATACGCAATACTGTGATAATCCACCCTGACCATTTCGGTTATGTTAAGGACATACATTCAACGGTCACCAAATGTTGGGTTCGTTTGGTGTTAAAATAATTGATAAATATGGTATATACATACATATATTATATATACAAAGCACAAGAAGATTGTGAGACACATTATGCTCTTGTATGCATTTTGGGAGAAGTAATCAAGCGAAACCAAAGGGTCACGTTGTTTTAAAATTATTTAACTCCTCTCCCTTTTCTTCTCAAGCGCTCCAACACTACAACAAGAGACCCAATGGGGCCTTATCGCTCACATGTCGTAAAAATTGAGCTAAGAGCAGCGATCTTTGATTTCCGATCGGGTTGAAAAACTCATACTTGGTACAGGACATTATGGAATCGTGTTTGGACCGCTTCGTGTCATTATGCCATCGCCGGCGGTGTCACGATGGCGAGGTTACGATGCCACGATGGCGAAGATATGATGCCACGATGACGAAGATACGATGTTCAAATATCGACATCGCCATCGTAAAATCTGATCATCGCCATCGTGACATCTTATCATCGCCATCGTGTAATCGCCTTCGTAACAGCGTGTAATCGCCATCGTCACATCGTGTCATCGCCATTGTGTCATCGTAATCGTAGCATCGTGTCATCGCCATCATAACATCATGTCATCGTCATCGTAACATCTTGTCATCGCCATCGTCACATTGTGTCATCGCCATTGTAACATCGTGTCATTGCGATCGTAACATCTTGTCACAGGCATCGTAGCATCGTGTCATCGTCATCGTGAAATCGCCATCGCAGTATCATGTCATCGCTATCGTAATATCGTGTCATCGGCATCGTGTCATTGCCATCGTAACATCTTCTATATAGAGTCATTTGTGAGGGTATTTTGTAGCAGTCGTCCTTGTGGTGACATTGCCGTACTGATGGGCCTCTCTGTGCTGAAGAGGACAGGAAGAAAGAATGGTTCTTTCTCTCTATTCACCTCAGCACAAATTTCTATCGTCTTAGAGGCGAGGTTGCGGTCCAGATACGACACTACATTTATGTGTCATCGAGATTTAACTCAATTTATGATGCATTTTTTCTTTCGAACCGAAACCCAATGTTACACATAGAGTTTCTTGTTACAATTTCTATATCAAAAGCATTTAAGGTGAGTTATTGTATAATATGGTCTTTGTAGTACAAGAAAAGTGTACAGAAATGCATCATTGTAATAAGATTTTTTTTTCAGTTTTTTGTATAGACACGGCCAAATTTTTCAGTCGCCGATACTGTACCGGAGTGTTCGACGTATCTGAGACAATTTGAACGGTTTCAATGTCATCAATAGGTCACTATATAATCATCTCCTTCTGTGCACTATAATAAATCCTTGTAAAACGTATAGAAATGAAGAAAACTTCATTCCTACTTACAATTGCTATCTAATTCCCGCTTCGAAACCGAAACCTCTGTTGACACATAGCCGAAACCAGGGCTGTCACGGTTAACCAAAAATTCGGTTAACCGCGGTTCAAGCTTGTCGGTTCGATTCGGATCCTACTTTACGGATTTTGGTTCGGGTTTTTTTTTTTGGGGGGGGGGGGGTATATCTAGTAATCAGTAGTTAATCAATTTTGTATGATACACAGACTGTGATTGGGTACTTTATAGTTTTTCACCCAATGAAATGGGTTGTTTCACATCTTGATTGTAAACATGCCCCTGTTTGTTTGACGGATGGAGTCTAAGAAGTCTTAGTTTGGTTACTTTGTTGACTGTTGATAAAATCTCTAAGAAAAATGCTTTCAAAGCAGAAAAATGAAAAAAGAGTTATTTGTTGATTTGTTATTCTTACCATTATTTCTCTCTTTCATGGAATTAAACAACATAAACTCAAACCGAACCGAAAAAAAAAAAAAAAAAAAAAAAAAAAAAACGAGAACCGCGTTTCATTTTCCTGAACCGAACACAGTAGTACGTTTTTCCCCCATAGCAGATCCCCCCTACCCCACCGTTACTCTTTTTATATTATTTTGCGTTCAATAAAGATTTTCATTTTCTAAATGCTCACTCCATTTGTCTTATATCTTATTATCTGTCTGTGTACCTGTCTGTTTGACCATCTGTTCGTGTCTGACTTTATGTCTGTCCTTTCCTTTCTTCCTGTGGATGAGTGTCTCTGTATACAAATGTATCTTTCTTTGTGTCTGTTTGCCTTTCTGTCTGGATATCGTTCTGTGTATGTCTGTCTGTGCGTGTATCTGTAAGTTTTTCTACCTGGATCTTTCTGCATATATTTATCTTTTTGCGTGTCTGTATATTTGAAAGGGTGTATGTTTGATTCAGTCTGTATTTGTTTATTTTTATATGTCGTTTAACACTCCTTATGTCAATGGAAATTGTTCTGAAATGCTGTGGAAATGGATGTGATTTTAAAAATTATAGTCATGTGTATTTATCTTTCTTATGTCAATGTGTCCATATATGTCTACGAGTGAGCATGGTGAGTCCGTTTGTCTGTCTGTCTGTCTGTGAGATTCTGTGTATGTGTGAATGTTTCTATCTCTGTGTCTGTCTTTGTGACTGTCTATTTATCTGTTTGTCTTTGTCTTTTTCCGTCTTTGTGTTTGTCTATCTTTGTGTTTTTCTGTCTGTCTGTCGCTGTATGTCTGTCAGACTATTTATCTGTATGTGCTTACCTGTTTGTCTTTGAGTTTGTCTGTCTTTATTTCCCTTTCTTCATATATCTGTCTAAGTGTACATTTATTTACGTGCCTATCTTTGTGTCTATATGTGACTGTCTGTGTCTTTACTAGTGTCTGTCTGTGTATCTGTCTGATTTCGATATATCTATTTGCCTTTCTGTCAGTCCAACTGTCTGCCTTTAAATAATTCTTATTCAAAATTAGCTCAATGTCAAATGTGTGGGTCAGTACAGTTTAAATCTCTAAGTTAAGGCCAATCCTCTAGGTTAGGGTCAGTATACTTGAAATTAATCAAGGTTTTTTTTTGTAAAGTTTTTATGTCAATGTGATATTTTATAAAGTTTTGGTACAATAAAGTGTAATACATTAGGTCAATGTCAAATCTCAATGTCAAGGGTAATATAAGAAATCAGGTCTACCTGCTTAGAAATATCGCCAAGTTCAAGGTAGATTGTACCTCTGGTCCAAAATCGGGGAAAACTATGCATCAAAATCAGCATGTTTGACAAATTCTCTATTCTAACTATCGACCCAACCGACCTTGCCTCCGTAAGATCCGCTTCTGATAGAACTTGAAAAGCACGTTCAGAATATGGGTATATGTCAAATGACTTGGCATTTTATGCGGGGTTCGACCGATTTTCATATGTTGTGGAGGGGATGATTATCTCAGAAACTAGGGGGTGGGGCTACCAACATGTTATGTCCGAACAGATAGAACCTGAACCATTTTAAACTTGAAAAGACTGCATTTATTCTATTATTTTGTCTGATAACCCCTGGAAACGGATACATATAATGATCAAAAATTGGGATTCATTTCGACTACCTTTACTCCCTCTTTTCATTGTCCATTTTGTACTCATTTCATGAGAAAACACCTAGAAAGGTTATAAAGACAATTACATGTATACGTATTGTTATTTTAATAAAAGTCGAAACTTAATAAATGATAAATTATCATATTAAAAAAATGAAGTGGTACATAATGTTTTGGTGTTTTGCTGTTGATGCTGCAACGGGGTCTTGTTGGAGATCTCCTCCCTTCTTCTATAATATCTCATAATATAAATATCTTGGCCTTAATTTTAGACTCTCTTGACCTTTGAAAAATAATCCATCGCGCATGCGTAAAATGAAACGAAGTTACGATAGCGATTACGATGGCGATGGCACGATGCTACGATTTCGATGACACGATGCTACGATGGCGATGTAATGTTAGTGATGACAAGATGTTACGATGGCGATGACACGATATTACGATGGCGATGATACGATGTCACGATGGCGATGTCACGAAGTTAACATCGTATCTTCGCCATCGTAACATCGTGTCTTCGCCATCGTTGCATAGAAACTTCGCCATCGTAACATCGTAGCGTCGTAACATTACCATCGTAACATCGCCATCGTGACATCGCTGGCGATGGCTCGCTGGTACGAAAGTAGTCATGTTCATGGCCGAGATCTGATTAATATACACGTTGTGGTTGTCTACAGCTTTTGTCACAATGAGATGTTTATTAACCATCTCGTGCATTATTGTAAAAGTATCAGTATCAGTATTAAATGAATGTTGTATATTTCTAAACCCCCCTTCCTAATTCAGTGATAAAAATTCCTCATAAGTTGGCGGATGATAGATGACATTCCCCACACATTTCAATAATAGAGATATATCTTTCCTTATTTTCAAAATCAGTTCTATTAACCAGAGAAATTGTGATCGTCTTGAACAAATACTCAAACTTCACATTTTTCAATTTCAGAAGTCCTTTAAACAGCATCGTTACATCACTTTGTCTTACACCCCCCTTTCCCCTTTCGAATATTCAGTGATAAAGTTTCCTCGTAAGTTGGTGGAAGTTACGTCAAATGGTGAGTGGCGGCATTCGAAGACATTCCCCACAAATTTTAATGATAGAGATATGTCATTCCTAATTTTGAAAATCAGTTCTATTTAACAGATATCGTCTCAATCAAAATAATAAATGAATAAAAACTAATAATAAATGAGCGCATGTCTACAAATCACGATATTTAGACCCCCTTTTCCCTCCAGTGATACATTTTCCTCATAAGTCGGCGGAAGTAGCATACGTCAACATTAGAGGGGTTCCGAAATATTCCCCGCAACTAAAAGAGATAATTTTCTTTCCCCACAATATTGAGATGGCTTTCATTCAAATATTAAGCCTCAACTCAAAAAAGTAAGTGAGTGACATTCAAAATCACCCTAATTTCAACCAGAAAAAATCGAAAAATCACTGTTTTTATTACTAGAAAGCACTTTCCCCACAATGTGATAAAAACACCCGATTCCCCACAAGTGAGTTTCAACGCGTAAGAGAGAGAGAGAGAGAGAGAGAGAGAGAGAGAGAGAGAGAGAGAGAGAGAGAGCACTGGCAAAACCCCACTTATGGGGAACTCACACCAGTCAAACTACCTTTCTTGTGAGGAATGTTGGAAATTGTGGGGAAAATCGCCATTCCCCATAAACCTAATCGATATTTCTAAATGGTTCAAGGTATCCACAGGCAATAAAAAAGATATTTTTTGATAGTTTTGTTGTATTATTTTTGTCAGTAAAGAGTTTAAGAGTCGCAGAAGCGTATACACCGTGGTAGGAGGAATTTTCCATTGTGGGGAATTTCTCTCTCCTTCGTACGATCAAAATTATCTCTTCACCGTAAAATTGGTGTCTGGGCATGCCGGGTAATTTTTCTGTTCGGAGCCTTTTTTTTGCTAGATTAGAGCAAAGTTTGATGTATCGATATTTCATTCGTGATGAGTCGATAATTATCGATTAACGGGGTGTTGTAGTAATCCGATTTCGGTAATCGATTTGGAAGTAAAATAATCGATCGCCTAGCGCGAAAAATGCAGAAGTGGAGGCTGCCGTTGATGTATCAGATTCAGAGGAAATTCTGTCCGATGGTTAAAACCGCACTACGCATACAAGTTTACGTTATCAGATGAGACCATCATAGAGGATCCTACAGAACCTGCACTGGAAAACAACACTACAGTAAGTTATTTATTTTAGGTAAACTGATCAACAGGTGCCTGCAGATATGATCGTTTCGACCCCCCCTTTCTTTCTCATAATAATGGCCAATGTGGCCGCGGAGTAAAAGAATCTTTACTGGTCGGGCACATATTATCTCCACTTCATTTATATTTCTGCATATTGTTGATGTAGGAATATGATTTTTTCACCTTAATTACATCTGTGAAATATGAAACAGTATACAAAATTTCAAATAATTTCACAACGTGCAAATACTGAATTTTATGATAGAAAGTTGGTAAAGGATCCCGGACCTTAAGGCCCCTTTTTTGAACACATAAATCGAAGAATTTAATGTCATTTGTATTACTTTTTACATATAATGAAAAATTGACCATTCGTGTATTAAATAACCATTAAAGTTTCGCTTGTATTCAGAGATGTTACTATGTGTGATGTCTGTTTTGTGACAGGGGTATTAGGCAAATCCGGATAAATCGCCATCAATTCCGGTCTTGAATATTGTTTTCTCAATACATATGCATGAGAGGGATCGAACAAATTGTCACATGATCACATATTTTGTGAACACGACCAATCAGGTAAAAATCAATATATGCTAATGAATCGATACTGTCGGTTGCGTGATATTAGAGGCGTGACTTTATGTTTATCTGTATACTTTTGATGCTACTTTTTTCGTGGGTTTTCTCTGATTTGAATATGAAGGCAAATTAGAATGGCTAATTCCTTCTTAGGGAGAATTTGTCAAATAAGTATCTGTCTGTCATATTTCTGAATAAGCCATTCTTACATGCGTCCATGCCTAATTTTGAAAAAAAAATCTATTAGACTACCAGGGTTTTTTATGCATAGGTCAACCAAAGCTGGCGAAGGGTGGGTAGGTTTTAGCTGACCTTGCCAGTGTTTCAGGCAATATCTTAACAGAAAGGGGTCAGAAACCTGTTGTTTATACATACATTTTGTAGTTCAAACAATTTATAAGGTCAGTTCAATAAATTGTGAAAATTTTGAAAACTGATTTTTATAGCATTTCCTTAAGGTCCGGGATCCTTTGAATGTATTTCCCCCACCTCTCAGGGGATAGCCGGATAGGGTAGGTCTCTTCGTCTTCCTACATCTCTTTGGTTTTTGAAATTTTTTGTACGGTATTTTTCACATGTGAAAAGAAGAAAGTTCAAAGTTTCAAATAATATGAACTTTGTCGAAAAAGTTAAGGATTTTCAGTAAGAACAGATAGAGGTGGCAATAATATGTACATGTACCCTCCCTTCTTTCAAACTTGGTGCTACCCTTAAGTTCACTGAGCACCGGTAAACAAGAACCAATCGTCAGATTTTCATGAAAATTAAAACAAATGTGTATCTTGGGTTCCTCATCATTCTGTGCAAATTTCATCAAATTTCATAAAGAAATAAAGATTTTAGTGGAAAAAATGTTGAAAATATGGCGATAATGTGCCCGACCAGTATCTGTGAAATGATCCTGTCTGATGTTAATTTTTACATTTATAGATTTGCAAATATATACCCTACTCCCCCCCCCCCCCCCCCGCCTCCTTACACTCAACAGTAAGCATAACTGAAAATGAAAAGGATCATTTCAAGATACTTTTCATGCATTTTTTAAATTAATAAATGAAAGGGGATTATGGCTTTTTTTTCAAGCACCCTTGATTACATTGATTAAGTTTTATTATTCAACTAGATTAACTAATATAATCACATATAATACTTATTATGTAAAATTATGGAATAACTAGTTTCTGACATTATGTTTGCGGACGGTAAATGCTGATAAAATGTAAAAACGGATGTTTGCACTGTAAAATCAGCATTTATCGTCCGCAAACACAACGTCAGTATCTAGTTATTCCCATTCTAATGCAATTTATATTTTTTTGAATAAAAAGCGAAATGTGACGTTAGCAATGTCAAAGCCTAGTATGTTTTAGTTTTACAGCCGTAACTTTTAAAGGAGCAAACATCCAACACTGGCGTAGGACAAGGGGGGCAGGGGGACACGTGCCCCCCACTTTTGAAAGTGGGGGGGCATAAGTATGTTTGTGCCCCACTTTTTAACGTAATTTTTGGTCTTACAGATGTAAAAAAAAAACTGCAAAATACCTTTAACTCAAACTATATAGAATATCATTACATGTATATGTTAATGATAGAGGACACAGACAGTATTTTCTGATTAGTCAATATTTTGCTTAAAAAAATTCCTGGCTTGCTACCGCTCGCCAGCTATTTATTCATGTACTTAAAATTTAGAATTGCACCAGAAATGTTAAAATTTGTGCATAATCTCTTCCTCTTCCTCCCCCCCCTTTTTTTCTTTTTTTTTTTTTTTTTGCTTGTTAGAAATTTTGGGATGTTGTGCCCCTCCACTTTTTCAAGCAGAGCTACGCCATTGAACCAATGAAATTTGATGTTATGGCGACATTGCATTAGAATCAGTTTTAAATGTATGTTTTATTTGGATAAAAAATGGTAAATTTGAGTAAAATGTAATAAGCAGATTATAATCGATAAAATCGTATTGGATACACCAACCGATTCTAACCAAGTATTGATTATTATTCTGAACGGATTTCCCATCACTATTTTTACAAAATGTATTTAGACTTCAGTTTTTGCAATTTATAGTTTCTTATTCATTTATTCCAGGGGTCTATTGTAAGGTATTTCAAAGCTTGAATGCTTCAGACTGCTTTCTGACCTTGAAAAATTTAACTAGGGCTGTCACAATTCACCGTTGTTCTTGATTCACCGCGGTTTTTGACAACGGTTTGATACATGTACACCATACAAGAAGAGGCGGTATATCGTCAAAGCTAACTTTAAAAGACACTCCTGTTTTCTAGTCAATACAATAATTCTCAAAGCATTCAAGTTACAAATGATTCTAATTTGTTGTTTTTAAACTTGTTTTATAAAAATATATCTAACGAATTAGGGCTAGGGGGCGTATGCCCCCCTAAATTTTCCAATCATGGGTAAAACGATCATTTTCAATAAAAAAATAGTATATAATAGTGAATATCAACTACCTGTTAGTAAATATAATTGTTAAATGCATCAATTTTCATTCTTTAATCAATTAAAGTCACAAAAATGGGTCCTAAAATAAAAAAAATGCAGAAATTCAAGAGCCTTAGGGGGGTGCTTTGCCCCCTGGCTCCCCTACCAGGGCTCTGCCCTGGACCCACTAGGGACCTAGGCGGTCCCAAAACCCCTCGCCAATTCTTTGGGCCCCTAACTAAAAAGCTGGATCTGCCACTGAATTACAGAAATGCTTTCATGAATATCTTCATTAAAAATGATGTATAGTGATACGAATCGTATCGTGAGTAAATATCATGATACGTATCGTATCATGAGCTTAGCGTATTGTGACAGCCCTAAATTTAACCTCTTGGATTGGTGACTGTCTGTATGGCTCATTTATGGCTTTGGAAATAGAAAAACCTTGACGATTTTTTAGTTCTAGAACACTTATATAGTGACTATAACTTATACGTACATGTAATAATTATACGTACACCACGTACACATAACTGAGTGAACTAAGGGGACCACACATATTAAGGAGGCACTTGCCTTGACCTAATGCATTCTTCACTGAGGAAGAAGAATGATGTAAAGTTGGCGATCACAGTCTTTCCCGAAAACTTTCAGCTCACATAGGTCATTCTGACCATTGTCCAATGTAATAAAGAAACACATAGGGCCGAAACAAAATCTGTCCGAAAAACAAGAGGCCCAAGGGGGCCACATCGCTCACCTGAGTTGCAAACAATAGAATGATAGTGGACAATTTGGTAGAGGACCTTGAGTACTTGCTTCCAGTAAGGTTTCTTTAAATTCTGTGTAGCAATTTCAGAGGAGATGTTGAAAATATGTCATCCAATCAGAGCCCTGGGCGGCAATATTCTTTGACCTGTCGGCATGAAAAAACACAAAATTGGTAGAGGACCTTGAGTTCTTGCTTCCTGTAAGGTTTTATAAAATTCTGTGCAGCGGTTGCAGCGGAGATGTCAAAAATGTGTCAGCCAATCAGAGCCCTCGACAGCCATATTTGATAAACGGTCCTCAGGAAAAACACAAAATTGGTAGAGGACCTTGAGTACTTGCTTCCTGTAAGGTTTCATGAAATTCTGTGCAGTGGTTGCAGAGGAGATGTCGAAAATGTGTCAGCCAATTAGAGCCCTCGGCAGCCATATTTATTGACAGATTGGCACGAAAAACACAAACTTTGTAGAGGACCTTGAGTACTTGCTTCCTGTAAGGTTTCATGAAATTCTGTGCAGTGGTTGCAGAGGAGATGTCGAAAATGTGTCAGCCAATCAGAGCGCTCTGCAGCCATATTTATTGACCGATTGGCACGAAAAACACAAACTTGGTAATGGACCTTGAGTACTATCTTCCTATTAGGTTTCAGGAAATTTTGTGCAGCGGTTGCAGAAGAGATGTCGAAAATGTTTCAGCCAATCAGAGCCCTCGACGGCCATATTTGTTGACCGATCAGCCCGAGAAATACAAACCAGGTAGAGGACCTTGAGTATTTGCTTCCTGTAAGGTTTATTGAAACTCTGTGCAGCGTTTACAGAGGAGAAATCGAAAATGAGTCGGCCAATCAGTCCTTGACGGCCATATTTGTTGATCGATCGGCGCAAAAAACACAAACTTAGTAGAGGACCTTGAGTACTCGCTTCCTGTAAGATTTCGTAAAATTCTGTGCAGAGGTTGCAGAGGAGAAGTCGAAAATGTGTCAACCAATCAGAGCCCTCGGCAGCCATATTTTTTGACCAATCGACACAAAAAACAGAAACTTGGTAGAAGACCTTGAGTACTTTAAAATTCCTGTAAGGTTTCATTAAATTCTGTGCAGCAGTTGCAGAGGAGAAGTCGAAATGCTTCAGCTAAAGAGAGCCCTCGGCGGCCATATTTGTTGACAGATCAGCACGAAAAACACAAACTTGGTAGAAGACCTTGAGTACTTGCTTCCTGTAAGACTTCAAGAAATTCTTTGCAACGGTTGCAGAGGAGATGTCGAAAAAATGTCAGCCAATCAGAGTCCTCGGCGGCCATATTTGTTGACCAATCGGCACGAAAAACACAAACTTTGTAGAGGACCTTGAGTTCTTGCTTCTTGTAAGATTTCGTGAGATTCGTGCCGCTGTTTCAGAGGAGAAGTCAAAAATATAGAAAGTTAAAAGATGGATGTTGGACGCCGCGCTATGACAATAAACAAGAGGCCCAAGGGGGCCACATCGCTCACCTGAGGAGACTGTATGTATGTTTTAAATCAAAGTCAGTATTATATGAAACTTGAAGGAAATAGCTTTTAGTGAAGCTTTGAGAAGGACAATGTGTACTTACTTCCTGTAAAGTTTGGTGACATTCTGTGAAGTAGTTTAAGAGGATAAGTCAAAAATGTGTCATCCAAATAGAGCCTATGGAGGACATCTTGGATTTCCGATCTGCTCGAAAAACACAAATTTGATAGAGGGCAATGAGTACTTTCTTCCGGTGAAGTTTCATGAAATTCTGTGCAGCGGTTTTAGAGGAGAAGTCGAAAATATGTCAGCCAAACAGAGCCTGTGGCGGCCATCTTGGATTTCCGATCGGCTCAGAAAACACAAACTTAGTAGAGGGCATCGATCACTTGCTTCCTGTGAAGTTTCATGAAATTCTGTGCAGCGGTTTCAGAGAACTCGAAAATGTGTCAGCCAATCAGAGCCTGTGGCAGCCATCTTGGATTTCCGATTGGCTTGAAAAACACAAACTTGGTAGAGGGCATTAAGTACTTTCTTCCTGTGAGGTTTCATGAAATTCTGTGCAGTTGTTTTAGAGAAGTCGAAAATGTGTCAGCGAATCAGAGCCTGTGGCGGCCATCTTGGATTTCCGATCGGCTCAAAAAACACAAACTTGGTAAAGGCATTTAGTTCTTGCTTCCTGTGAAGTTTTGAGAGATTCTGTGCAGCAGTTTCAGAGGAGAAGTCGAAAATGTGTCAGTCAATCAGAGCCTACGGCGGCCATCTTCGATTTTCGATCTGCTCGATATACACAAACTTGGTAGAGGGCATTGAGTTGTTGCATCCTGTGAAGTTTCGAAAGATTCTATGCACCCTTTTTAGAGGAGATGTCAAAAATGTGTTAGCCAATCAGAGCCTGTGGCTTCCATCTTGGATTTCCTATCTGCTTGATATACACAAACATGGTAGAGGGCATTGAGTTCTTGCATCCTGTGAAGTTTCGAAAGATTCTATCCACCTGTTTCAGAGATGTCGAAAATGTGTCAGCCAATCAAATATTGTGGCAGCCATCTTTGATTTTCCATCGGCTCAAAAAACACAAACTTGGTAGAGGGCATTGATTATTTGCTTCCTGTGAAGTTTCATGAAATTCTGTGCAGCGGTTTCAGAGAAGTCGAAAATGTGTCAGCCAATCAGAGCCTGTGGCAGCCATCTTGGATTTCCGATTGGCTTGAAAAACACAAACTTGGTAGAGGGCATTGAGTACTTACTTCCTGTGAGGTTTCATGAAATTCTGTGCAGTTGTTTCAGAGAAGTCGAAAATGTGTCAGCGAATCAGAGCCTATGGCGGCCATCTTGGATTTCCGATCGGCTCAAAAAACACAAACTTGGTAAAGGCATTTAGTTCTTGCTTCCTGTGAAGTTTTGAGAGATTCTGTGCAGCAGTTTCAGAGGAGAAGTCGAAAATGTGTCAGTCAATCAGAGCCTACGGCGGCCATCTTCGATTTTCGATCTGCTCGATATACACAAACTTGGTAGAGGGCATTAAGTTCTTGCATCCTGTGAAGTTTCGAAAGATTCTATGCACCCGTTTCAGAGGAGATGTCAAAAATGTGTTAGCCAATCAGAGCCTGTGGCTTCCATCTTGGATTTCCTATCTGCTTGATATACACAAACTTGGTAGAGGGCATTGAGTTCTTGCATCCTGTGAAGTTTCGAAAGATTCTATGCACCCGTTTCAGAGGAGATGTCGAAAATGTGTCAGCCAATCAAATCTTGTGGCAGCCATCTTTGATTTTCCATCGGCTCAAAAAACACAAACTTGGTAGAGGGCATTGATTATTTGCTTCCTGTGAAGTTTCATGAAATTCTGTGCAGCGGTTTCAGAGAAGTCGAAAATGTGTCAGCCAATCAGAGCCTGTGGCAGCCATCTTGGATTTCCGATTGGCTTGAAAAACACAAACTTGGTAGAGGGCATTGAGTACTTACTTCCTGTGAGGTTTCATGAAATTCTGTGCAGTTGTTTCAGAGAAGTCGAAAATGTGTCAGCGAATCAGAGCCTATGGCGGCCATCTTGGATTTCCGATCGGCTCAAAAAACACAAACTTGGTAAAGGCATTTAGTTCTTGCTTCCTGTGAAGTTTTGAGAGATTCTGTGCAGCAGTTTCAGAGGAGAAGTCGAAAATGTGTCAGTCAATCAGAGCCTACGGCGGCCATCTTCGATTTTCGATCTGCTCGATATACACAAACTTGGTAGAGGGCATTAAGTTCTTGCATCCTGTGAAGTTTCGAAAGATTCTATGCACCCGTTTCAGAGGAGATGTCAAAAATGTGTTAGCCAATCAGAGCCTGTGGCTTCCATCTTGGATTTCCTATCTGCTTGATATACACAAACTTGGTAGAGGGCATTGAGTTCTTGCATCCTGTGAAGTTTCGAAAGATTCTATGCACCCGTTTCAGAGGAGATGTCGAAAATGTGTCAGCCAATCAAATCTTGTGGCAGCCATCTTTGATTTTCCATCGGCTCAAAAAACACAAACTTGGTAGAGGGCATTGATTATTTGCTTCCTGTGAAGTTTCATGAAAATCTGTGCAGAGGTTTCAGAGAAGTCGAAAATGTGTCAGCCAATCAGAGCCAATGGCGGCCATCTTGGATTTATGATCGGCTCGGAAAACACAAACTTGGTAGAGGCCATCGATCACTTGCTTCCTGTGAAGTTTCATGAAATTCTGTGCAGCGGTTTCAGAGGAGAAGTCGAAAATGTGTCAGCCAATCAGAGCCTGTGAAGGCTGTCTTGGATTTCCGATCTGCTTGAAAAACACAAACTTGGTAGAGGGCATTGAGTACTTGCTTCCTGTGAAGTTTCATGAAATTGAAATGAATCGGTTAGTGTATTCAATGCGATTTTACAGATTATAATCGGTTCATTACAATTCTACTAGTGATGTGACGATAGTCGCCGACTTTTGATAGTCGATTGCTGAAACCCCTTTGATTTTCGATAATGGATAGTAAAATTGACAATCGATTGTCGCTCAGAGATAAAAGTATTACCATGATCACTACAATCAAAATTGTTTACATGAAGAGCGATCAAAGATGACACCGAGCGAAGAGGACACAAAAATGAAAATTGTCAAGAAAAACAAATGAAGTTGTTGGTTGTACTTTATACATGCATTGTATTTCGATGCATTTGCAGTGTATGTATATATATATGTTAAGCAGGTTGTAGCTTCAATGGTATTTCACTAGTTTTGAACGTGATTTTTGAAAAGATGATAGTTTCCATAATCAATCAATAGTTAGTTTCCGATAGTGTCCAAATAATCGATAGTAAAATTTGTCCGATTGCTCTACTCAGATTTTCTATTTTTTATCCAAGTAAAACATACATTTGATCTATTAATATAATGTTTTACCTCATAACCATGATAACCTTCAAACTTTATGATGACAATAACAAATTAAAGAAATTATTTGTAAATGGTATATACATTTAGGTAAAAGTTGAGGAGTGCTAGAACAGTCTTGAAGCCCTGGTTGACACAAAGGGGCTCTATACAGTCCAATTTCTACAATGAACACAAGCTCTTAGGATTTGAGAGAAGAAATCAAACGTGCTAAGACCAAGTTCCTAGAACAACTCCAGGAAAACATTGAAAGAAGGTATCTTTTGGGTTAATTATCCTGCTATATTGCATTCACAAGCACACATTTATTCATGGAGGTACAGTACAGTAAAGTATTTTGATATCTATGATTAACTTATTGAGCCACTAACCCCCAGGGTAAAAGAAAGGAGGGGATCTCCAACAACACCTAGTTGCAGCATCAAAAAGTGCAGATAGATAAGTTCTCAGATACAATAAGAGACAGAATGATATATATTTTTGCAATTTATTAGTCCCCTACCGGCAACGCCGAAGGGGGCTTTTAGTTTCCTCTCGGTCTGTCTGTCCATCTGTCCCCCTGTCTGTCCGAATATCAGTTTTCCGGACTTTTTTCTGCAACGGGTGGAGATATTCAGATGAAATTTGATACACAGCTTGGTCTTGGATAGTTACAAAGCAAGTACGACTTTCATCACGCTTTGATTACCCTATGTTTATCCTATGTTTCTGCAACAAATAGAGATATTCAGGTGAAATTTGATACACAGCTTTGTCTTGGATAGTTACAGAGCAAGTGCGACTTTCATCATGCTTCACCTATTTTACAAGGAGTTATGCCCCTTGATGACTTGGAAAATTCAGTTTTTGTCAGTTTTCAGGACTTTTTTGTGCAACAAATAGAGATATTCAGGTGAAATTTATTCACAGCTTAGTCTTGGATAGTTACAGAGCAAGTTCGTCTTTTGTCACGCTTGACCTGTTTTTCGAGGAGTTATCCCCCTTGATGACTTGCACAATTCAGTTTTTGTCATTTTTCCAAAATTCTTCCTGCAACAAATAGAGATATTCAGGTAAAATTTGATACTCAGCATAGTCTTGGATAGTTACAGAGCAAGTTCAACTTTCGTCATGCTTGACCTCTTTTTCGAATCGATAAAGCTGATAAAACCTCAGAACTGAGTTGCACGGTTTAATTAAAACTCATGTTTAATTGAAGAGTAATTCATAGGCAGAGTTGCAGGACATAGATATATGCCGCCAGTAGGGGACTTATATTGCTCAGGGATCATAACATTTTTGTATCTGTTTTTTACTAGAAATTAGATTTCAGTATCTCACTCCTAGGACTTTTGTTATAATTTTGTATTTTACATAATAACACTATGATACTTCAGGTTACATGTGCTATGACAAACACCCTGCAGTCTGTTCCATCAGATTCTGACGATCGAGTACGGAGCATGACTACAGTACAACACCCTCCTCCTCAGGCCATCTCCAAATCAAGAAATACTCAGGTAAGAAAGTTTTTAGATTTCAGGTTTGTGTTTTTTAGCTCTACTGGTCTCTGACCAGTCGAGCTTATGTCATCACCCTTCGTCCGGCGTCCGTCCGTCCGTAAACAATTCTTGTGCTCGCAACTCCTCTGAAACCATAGGAGATAGAAAGTTAATTCTTTTTGCATTCTACTTGGTATGTGGTCTAGTTGTGCACCTGACATTTTGTTTGAGCCCCTGACCCCCAGGGTCCTAGAAAATGGGCGTGGTGTTTAAAATCTATGTAATCTTGTGCTCGCAACTCCTCTGATACTATAAATGATGGAGATTGAATTCTTTTTTGCAATATGATAGCTCTGTGGTCTAGATGTGCACCTGATATTTTGTTTGAGCCCCTGACCCCTAGGGTCTTAGTAAATGGGTGTGGTCATTTTCTCCTATATAACTCTATGTAATCTTGTGCTCGCAACTCCTCTGACACTATAAATGATGGATATTTAATTCTTTTTGCAATATGATAGGTCTGTGGTCAAGTTGTGCACCTGATATTTTGTTTTAGCCCCTGACCCCCAGGGTCTTAGAAAATGGGTGTGGTCATTTTCATCTATATAACTCTTATGTAATTATGTGCTTGCAACTCCTCTGACACTATAGATGATGGAGACTTAATTCTTTTTGCAATATGATGGGTCTGTGGACTAGTTGTGCACCCTATATTTTGTTTGAGCTCCTGACCCCCAGGGTCCTAGAAAATGGGTGTGTTCATTTTCTCCAATATACTTGTGCTCGCAACTAAAAATGATGGAGACTTAATTCTTTTTGCAATATAAAGGGTCTGTGGTGTAGTTGTGAACCTGATATTTTGTTTGAGCCCCAGATCCCCAGGGTCTTAAAAAATGGGTGTGGTCATTTTTTTTCCTATATAATTGTGCTCTTTACTCTTCATAAGCTATTAATAATTTTGAGTTAATTCTTCATGCAATATTATGGATCTGAAGTCTTGTTGTGTCATTGTTAGTTCATTTGAGCTAAAAGCCCCAGGCCCCTAGGATCTTGGAAAATGGGTGTGGCATTCTTTTTTGAAATACATGTACTATATCTCAGATATTATGAGTTATATGAGTGATATTCTAGTTGCAGTCTAATGGATATGTTGTTTTGTTGTGCTACCTATAATTTCTTAGAGCGCCTGCTCGCTATGGTCGTTGGTTGTTGCTGTTTTTTTCAAGGAAATTTATGTTTTAAAACAAAACAACCAGAAGAGCTACAGTCTCGTCAGAGACTTCTGGTTGTGAATACTGCATGACAATCTGGATATTGTACCTTTTTAGCTCGCCGTGATGAAAATGTCCGGAGAGCTAATGCCATACCCTCGGCGTCGTTGTCGTCGTCGTCCGTAGTCAAAACTCTAACCTGGGCTAAATCTCTTGAACTATAAGGGGTAGGGCTTTGATATTTCACATGTAGATACCTTGTGACAAGACCTTTCATTTGAGACCATGACCTTTGACCTTGGACTTTGACCTACTGTTCAAAAAGTTTAACCTGGGCTATATCTCTTGAACTATAATGGGAAGGGCTTTGATATTTCACTTGTAGATACATTTTGTACCATGTGACAAGACCTTTCAACTGAGACATGACCTTTGACCTAAAGACCTTGACCTTAGACTTTGACCTTCTTTTGAAAAACTTGTACCTGGGCTATATCTCTTAAACTATAAGGGGCAGGGCTTTGATATTTTACATGTAGATACCTTGTGGTGAGACCTTAAATTTGAGACCATGACCTTTGACCTAGTGACCCTGGCCTGGTACTGACACCATCATAATGCAATATTAGTAGGTTAAGAGAGTGCATGGGTATCAGGTGAGCGTTGTGCCCCCGGGACTCTTGTTTATATAGCCTTACCTGTATTTAATTTCATATATATCACTGGTTTTACATGGGACCTCCATTTATTAGTTCAACTGTCTATCTGTTTCATACAGCCTATCTGACAATTCATGTATTAAAATCCTAATGCATTAGCGATTTATAGGTATCACTTTGTCCCGTGAAAATCCATCAGCCAATCGGTTTGTTAAACTGTTTGTCAGTCTGTCTGCTTGTTGGGTATTGTAGTCAAACATTCACATTATGGCTTTAACTTGATTAATGTATGTTATACTTAAATTAGACTTGCAGGGTTGGTCAAGCATGATAAGACTCAATATCCTATTCGGCTCAAGGTCATCTGCAGAATAAGTTTTATATCTCATAAATCTTTTATCATTTATCGTGTATAATTTATTCAGGTATATTTATGTTGCCAACTATTTAATTACAATTATTAATTAACAATATATGTATAATTTAAGATTCCTTATCCTGAAGCCTCCAATAAACTGCCTATGGTCCACAAACAATGGGAATCCAGTCGATTCAGCTAATCCTAAATCTGCATCAAAATCCTCAAAATTCAATCCGTTTAAAACCATTCAGAGCAAAGGCGAAAAATCCAAGGGTAAAGAATCAGGAAAACTAGAAAGTATAGAAATGCAAACAAAATCTCCCATGTTACTGAATGGTGACAATATTGACAGCTTGCATCATCGAAGACAGTATAAAATTTCAGCATCCTGGTAAAAGAAACGTTGATCATGATTTGATGGCTGACAAAAAGTTCAATTCTTCTCCAAGCAGTGCTAGCGGAACGAAACAGAAAACGATCGGCGATGTTTTAATATTTCTTGAGTGTATTTAACAAAAAATTATGAATTGCTGACAGTGTGTTTATTGTAATGAGCGGAAAAATTCTGGGAAAATTTGCAGGGACAGTCAATTATGATTAGATTCAACACCCAAATAGGGTCTAGGTCAAATATCCAGGGGCAAACAAACAGGACATGTCACATACTTTTCATATTGTCCGTTGCCAAAATGGTTGGAGTTAAATGTTTGAAATGGCTGTTTTTTTATTAGTGATAATAATCATGATAATATACCGTGTAGTATGATTGGTTGAGAAATCTATATGCAAGGTTTTTATTTAACATTATTATGTGCAGTTGAATTGTATGCTTTTCTTCTTCTTATCCTTAGAAATTGATGTGATTTTTTTCACGATACATATGCACAATGTGTAAAGAAATGGACCTTGACTTATAAGTGTCATGATTTTTAAATGGAGTTGACATGTAGAATTTGATGGTATGATTTTTTAAAGAATCATTGACGTCATTGAAGAACCATGATGATTAATAAAAGAATTTGTACAATTCAAGTCTTTTTGGAAATACGACTCATTCCCAATTTAGAGGGTATCTGACGTCATGAAATTGGTATGAAAGCGTTGATTTTAGTTCGGTGACTGATATCAGCTTTATATGTAGGTACTGTATCACAAATTCACTGTTTGTCCCAATACATGTACTTCCATTTCTTTGGTGGTTACACAAACCTATTGTTCAACCTTATATTATCTAGTTTTACATTCTATATTTGTAGGCTATATTTAAAAAATAAAATAGGGAATTAGATCTTTGTGTTCTGCTTAATATTTGCAGACTGTTTTTTATCCACTTCAAATGGAAAACTCCATCCCAGATTACAAGTTGAATTTGGCCTCCAGAATTTTTGTATGTGAAAATTGTCATAAATAACAATGAACACTCTCTATCCACAAATTTTCGGCCACTCGGCCTTTATCAAGTGGAAAAGCACGAATACAAAAGAATTCTACGTAATATCCATATCTGCTGGTAAACAAAGCCCAGCGTAAAATGAACAAGGTATGACGTCACACTTAACAATCAACAATGCGTAAAGCGCCAATACGACGTTACATAAAACCGCTAAATCTGCGTACCGTTATCGAACGTAAATAAGTTAGAAAAGAGTTCATTTAAGTTGTACCGTTAATAAAATTGTAAGATTTATGAATAACAAATAGAAATTCAGGAGGTTAGAGACAGGCACGTCCCCAACCGCCGTCCTTTCTAACAACTATAAATCTAGTAAGTCATATCTAATAAAGTTACAAGATACATGTGTGAACTATGAATATAAAAAAGGAAAAAATAAATAAATAAATAAATAAATAAATAAAAAAAAAAAAAAAAAAAAATATATATATATATAAATATATATAAAGTGGAAGGGGAAAAAATAGATAAATAAATAAATAAACAAAACAAAAAGATAGATAAATAAATAAATAAATAAACAAAATAAATAGATAAATAAATGAATAAATAGATAAAATAAATAGATAAAATAAAAAGATAAATAGATAAATAAATAAATAAATAATCAAATAAATAAATAAATAAGGGGGGGGGTTGTAGCCAAACCAATTCCGAATTAGTCCGAATCATCCAGACGCCCTACTCCGCTTGAGTATGGAGTTTTATGGAGCGGTCATTAAAAGAGAGGATAACGGAACACAAACGCGACATAAAGTTTCAAAGGGATAAACCTATAATGCGACATTTCGTGGACCACACGGAGGACGATCTCTCCGTGGCTGTTCTTTGCAGAACTTTCGGTGAAAATAAGCATTTCAGACTGATCAAGGAGCAGGAGTGGATAAGAACACTTAACACTAGTTTACCTTATGGATGTAATGTTAAAACAAAGGTTTAGTGATGCATTATTTTAGTTAGGTTATATGACTCTTCAATACTAGAGGTCCAGGTACAGGTGCATCATAAACTTTTTAGCATGGATGTAGGTGTGTAAGGGTGTGTGAGCGTATGTGACTGAGTGTGAGTGTTATAAGTCGATATTTGCATATATACTCAATTTTTTTTTTTTTTTTTTTTTTTTTTTTACGGAGGGGAATCTTATAGTCTTTTTAACTTAGAACTTAATGTTATCGAACACCCTTTTAAATTCATTGTTGGATTATTTTGGTTGTCGGTCACCCATTCGACTCAGGGGGTTTTCCTCCGGGCACTCCGGTTTCCTCCTGCTCTCTTTCTTATCAGATAATAATTATCAACTTTTATGAGTTAATATCAGTATTGACTGTAATGCTAGTGTATTACATTTTTGTTAATACACAATCTTTATTACCCTAAATATATACATATTTAATGTCAACATGGTCAATGGGTGGCGTTCCCTTATTTATTCATATATAATTTTCAGTGGATAGAAAGTTCTATGGTTTTTATTAATATTAAATTTTCTCCCCCCCCCCCCATTTTTCTGATTGCGCGCTAGCATGAGTGAGAGTGAGTAAGTGTTATTTTATATTCATGGTTGTCTTGACTTTCTAAAGGGTTCATTTTGTCCTCACGTCTTTTATTCGGTATAAGTCTGAATCGTCCGGACGCTTACTCAAGCGGAGTAGGGCGTCTGGATGATTCGGACTAATTCGGAATTGGTTTGGCTACAAGCCCCCCTTATTTATTTATTTATTTGATTATTTATTTATTTATTTATCTTTTTATTTTATCTATTTATTTTATCTATTTATTCATTTATTTATCTATTTATTTTGTTTATTTATTTATTTATTTATCTATCTATTTGTTTTGTTTATTTATTTATTATTTATTTATCTATTTTTTCCCCTTCCACTTTATATATATTTATATATATATATTTTTTTTTTATTTATTTATTTATTTATTTTTTTTTATTTATTTATTTTTTCTTTTTCATATTCATAGTTCACACATGTATCTTGTCACTTTATTAGATATGACTTACTAGATTTATAGTTGTAAGAAAGGACGGAGGTGGGGGACGTGCCTGTCTCTAACCTCCTGAATTTCTATTTGTTATTCATAAATCTTACAATTTTATTAACGGTACAACTTAAATGAACTCTTTTCTAACTTATTTACGTTCGATAACGGTACGCAGATTTAGCGGTTTTATGTAACGTCGTATTGGCGCTTTACGCAATGTTGATTGTTAAGTGTGACGTCATACCTTGTTCATTTTACGCTGGGCTTTGTTTACCAGCAGATATGGATATTACGTAGAATTCTTTTGTATTCGTGCTTTTCCACTTGATAAAGGCCGAGTGGCCGAAAATTTGTGGATAGAGAGTGTTCACTGTTATTTATTATATTAAACTTCCCTACGGAGGACACTATTTCATTCTTTGAAAATTGTCATTTTTTTATCCCAATTCAGATTTTTTTTCTGTTGTACAGTGGAATCAGGTCTGTTTTTACTATGGGAACAAGGCAAATGTCTGAAACCCTTGGTTGATAGCAATCAGTTGTGTAAATGTGTGCTTTTATGTCGGCATATTTATCCCCTTGTGCAACTTTGAAGCTGAAGGGATATAGATACGCCACCTTGTGAAAGTGTGCGTGTTAGTGAGTATTCTACAAATGCTTGTAGACACTCACAATTTTTTTCAATCTTCATTAAACTTTGCATACAAGTTGTCCATGTTGAGACGATACCTATTGATTTCAAAGGTCAAAATCAAGGTCACAATTGGTGATAATAGAAAACTCTAGAGGTCACATTTTGCTTCCAGTCTTCTTTAGGCATGTAAGTGTTATTTGTCCATGGTGAGAAAACAACACTTATTAAATTTCATAGTCAAAAGTCAAGGTCACTATAATTTGTAATTATTGAAAAACCTTGTTGACACTCTTGGATATCACAGTTTTCATAAAATCTCCATCAAACTTTGCATAGAAGTTGTCCATGGCAAGAACAAAACCTACTGAATTTCAGGGTCAGACCTGTCACAGTTAACCTCCAATATTCACCAATCTTTGCATGTAAGTTGTCCATAGTGAGAAGATAATACCTATTGATTTTCAATGTCAAGGTCACAATTGATGATAATTAAAAAAAATGTAGACACTCTAGATATCACAGTTTACTTCCTACTTTCATCAGAATTTGCATGTAAGATGTCCATGATGGGAAGACAACACCTATTGATTTTCATGGTCGAGGTCACTTCATAATTATACGAAAGCCTTGTCACAGTTTACCTCAGATCTTCATCAAACGTTGCATACAAGGTGTCCATGGTAAGAGGACAAGACCTTTTGAATTTCAGGGTCAGAGATCAAGGTCAAGGTCACAATTGGTGATAATTGGAAATCATTGTGGATACTCTAGTAGAGGTCACCAGTTACTTTCAGTATTCATCAAACCTTGTGTAAGTTGTCCATGGTGAGAAGACAACATATATTGATTTTAAAGGTCAAAAGTTAATGTCATGTCACTATTGGTAATCATCGAAAAACTTGAGGTCATCGCAGTAAAGTACATCCAATCTTCATCAGACTTTGCGTACTAGTATTAGTTGCCCATGGTTAGAAGGCAAGACAAGGCCAAGGTCACAATTGGCAATACATGTATTAGAAAAAAAACCTTGATAACACTCTAGAGAACCTCTGTAATACAAAATGACATTTGGATTCATCAAAACTTTAAGGAGAAAACAGACAGAAGGACATGATGATGAAATACCACAACAGTATTCAATTTGTGCTACATACATTACTACGTTCTGAAGTTCTTTTAAAAATCATCACTTTAAATTTGAGGCAATTATTATACCCGCTGCAAACGAAGTTTAGGGAGGTATATAGGAATCACCCTGTCTGTCTGTCTGTCCATTTGGTTAAGAAGTTTTGAATGCAGATTTCTTTTATACTATCAATGGTATACTTTTCACATTTCATACACACATTCACCATAAAGAGTACTACATTTTAGTACCATGAATTTTGACAACATTTTATGCTAAGATGTTTTGAAAGCAGATTCCTTTTATACTATTAATGGTAGGCCTTTCATATTTCATACACACATTCACCATAAAGAGTACTACATTTCGGTACCATGTTTTTTTACCCTGTGACCTTGACCTTCACCCTGTACAACATTACACGTTAAGATGTTTTGAAAGCAGATTTCTTTTTATACTATAAATGGTAGGCCTTTAATATTTCATACACCAATTCACCTCAAAGAGTACTGCAGTTTGGTATCATGACATTTGACCTTGTGACATTGACCTTGACTTTGGGCTTATGTTAAAATTAGGACTTGTTTAGAAATTTTGATAGGAGATTTCTTTCATACTATAAATGGTAGCCTAATGTCATACAAGCATTCACTACAAGGAGTACTACAGTTTGGTATCATGACTTGTGACCTTGACCTTGACTTTTTACTTATGTTGCAGTTTAATTTAAGAAGATTTGAAAGCAGATTGTTGCATACTGTAAGCCTCTCGGCCTACAAATCATGTACTTCGCGTTGTGTGTTTTACTTAGTCATTTTGTAACTCTGAATAAAAAGTCCTGGTAAAGTTTTACCGTTTATTAACATACGAAAGTAACATGTTGGTTATAGCAGTATGAGAATCGTTCTAACATACAAAATCATGCGCACAGTATATATTAGGAGCCTGGGATATGTCACAATCAGGTGGAAATCGCCATCGAAATTCATGACTAAATTGGAATTCAGACGTATAAACAAAGTTGCCTAAACTTAGAACAAATCCTCGCCATTTCGTCTATTGCACCCAGACCTGTGACAGGCGAACCACTATAGTTTCTGTTGCAGTCAAGTGACCTAAGAACACCTCGTATTGACAGACGTAGGGTTACACACTGGCGGGAATGACAATCATTTCTATTACATCAGTTTAGCACGTGATCGTAAAGTTAACGTTTGAAATTAGAGTTATCTTCTCCTAGACGATTGGAAATATCCCATAAACAAAATAAATGGAAATTAATTAAAAACCAAAATACTCAATTTGCATAATTATTGTGGGAGAGAGGCCATATGGTTACAATACTATAAATGGCAGGCTTTTCATATTGCATCATATATGGTCCCATTTATAATACAAAATGTCCCGCGGGGGTATAATTCGTCCACTGTAGGGAAATTCTAGTTTTCCTTGAATTTTGTGCCAATTCCATACAATTTGATGCTATCACAATTATCACACCGGTACCGTGTTTCCGGCGGTCACGGCAGCCACGTTTCAAACCACCGTGGACAAAACGCGGTGACCATGAGACAACGTAGGGGAACGGGATCGACAAACGTAACTAGCCGTGATTATCGGGGCAAATGTTTTTAAAAACTGTCAAAACATCCGCCACAGCAGCCGAGGCGCAGTACCTACTTTCATAGACCGCATTACAACGTGGTGAACGCAACAAAACGTGACATGACGAAACAGACCGTAAGAAAACTTGGATTTGGTCCGTAACGGGAAGGGAATCAACAGTATTAATCAAACTCTTGCGAGAGGCGCCGAGTTTATATACGAGTTTGTACATGAGTACGATGTATACACTACATCATGCGAGTTGTAACTACTCCTCTTCGACATCTGCACGACTTTATTCGAGTTTAGCCGCAGAAAAGGCCAACGACACTTCGATATTTGGTTGATAGGGGTGTAAATTTGCCGGTTCGTGCCGGCCATATCCTAAATTTGGGTCCCGGGTTTGTTCAATGTAGATTCCTGCGGCCAATACACCCCTACCAACCAAATATCCAAGTGTCGTTGGTCGTTTCTGCGGCTAATACGAGTTCTGATCGACACTTTCGAGACATTTTCGCGAGCTCTGCCGATTTGACTACCTAAAGCCATTCCCATGATTCCCTCACTTCCTCTTATATTAAGGTTTTCATTTTCATAGTATATCAAAGAAAAAGAAAGAAAAAGAGGCCCTAATGGGCTGAAATATTCAAGGGTCCATGCGAACTCCAAAAAAAAAAAAAAATCAATCAATTAAGGTAAATTTGTCCATATAACTTACATCATTTTGTCATAATGAATAAATTAAAAAGGAAAGAAAATGTTCTACGGAAGCCCATTGGCTTCACAGAAAAAAAATTAGTTTATTGCGTATATATACGCTATAATTGCAATTTCATATATACAGTGATTTGGGGTTAACAGGGCGGATCTAGAATTTTTGAAGGGTAGTCCAAGTCAGCGAGAGGGGGAGGTTAGTCTTCGGTGTTGAAATGAATGTAAAACAATGCATATAATAAATATCAATATATTGCAAAACAGTGAAAATCAACCATTCTTGCAAATTTGAAAGGGGCCGCGGGAAGGGGGGGGGGGGGTCCGGACTATACATTCATTTACACATTCAATGACTTCTAAACACCATTCTTTGGAAATTGTGGCTAAAATAGCTTTTCTTTTTATTTTTTCAATGCATATTAAGAACGCTTATTAATCGTGCGCAGATCCAGATTTCCCGAACGGGTGAACAAGATCAGCTAAAGGGAAGGGATAGGGAGGAATCTAGCCGAGGATTTTTAAGATAATATGATATTTCTAAAAGCATTTTCGGCAAATTTTAAAGAAATGGGAGATCGAGGGATAAGTTGACCCCCCCTCCCCCTTGGTCCTATTCATAACCATATATCACATTTTACATTTCTCTCACTTTCATCCAAACTTAATTACTCAATAAAGTGTTCAATGTTTCTATTGGTGGAAAGGGGGGGGGGGGGGGTCGGACCAAAATATATGAACCAATCCATTTGGGACACTTCAGAAAGCAGAGCCTCCTCTGTTCGTTTTTACGGCATAATTCATCGACTCTCTCGCGGAGGAATGGTTGGTAGAGAATAGAAAAGGCACTAGGAGAAACCATATTTTAACGGATTTTTTTTTTTAAAAAAAATAAATTTTCCGATGTAAGACCAAAGTAATTTAATATTCTGTTGTACGTCCCGATTTTTTCCTAAAATGTACTCTCCCGCCAGGCATGAAAACACACAAATACACGACCAAAATAGGAATTTGGAGAGGAAGACTAAAAAAATAAAAGAATTTTTTTTGTCTTCAAGTGAGATGGATACTAGTATAATGCTGACTAATTTTTATAAAAATCACTATTATAATTTAAAATTTAAAAAATCACTATTATAATTTAAAATTTAATGATTGTAGAGACATTTTGTCGAATTCAATATCATTGACTGGTTTTTTTTAACCTGAAAAATTTCTGTTTGTGTGCGGGTTTTTTCCTGAGCATTTTTTTTCAAAAAGGTAGTAAAACAAAATATTTGATTACTATGTCCTTTTAATCGAGGACATCCATTTATATTATTCCTTGCCAAATCGAATAATACATTACAGAAAATGTCCGACTTGCTCTGCTTGCCTGCATTTAGAATATAAACTCTGACTGCCTTGAACAAAGTAACGTTGATTTCTTATTTAGAAACGATGTCTAGATATTAGTTTCAAAATAGAATAAAATCAAAACAAGAGGTCCAATGGGGACTCGTTGCTCAACTGAGGTCATCAAAGGAAGAGATATTTTTCTACGAGGTTTGGTTAATTTCTGTACAGCAGTTGAGATGGGAAAGTGAAAATATGATTGATCGCAAGGTGGCCATCTTATATTTCGATCGGGCCGATTAATAGAGAACATTGAGTACTTGCCTCCTGTAAGGTTTGGCGGAATACTAAGCAGCGGTTGTGGGGGTTAGTCGAGAATAAAAAAAAGCTAACGACGGACGGATTACAGACAACGGACAAAAGACGGTGACCAATGACATAACTTCATGTGAGCTAATGGGAATAATTATTATCATTTTTGGCGTTATCTATTTAGCAACTTGGAGCTGCAACTGGGGGGGGGGGGGGGGGGTGATGTTTTGCTTTTTCACCTCCGTTACAGCTGATTCATACATATCTCATTCAAATTGTTCAGCAGTTCTGAGGAAGAAAATAAAGAGTCAATACATGCAAAACATGCAAAAGGAAGAAAAAATCTAGCCGACGGTCGAATGCTATCATAACGACAATATCAATCCCTATTAAAATGTTTCAGCTCGTACATTTCTCGTTCTTAGCTCGTGCTTAATTCGTATGTATGTTGTCATATCTCGTATAAATTCGTAAGAACTTAGGCCCCCTTCACACTTTCACGGATCGGGCCACGGATAGCTACGGATCGAGACAAATTTTACATCCGTAGCTATCCGTAGCAATCCGTAGCTCGATCCGGCACAAGTCGTGACAAGTCGTAGCTATCCTTGGCAATCCGTAGCTATCCGGGATGAGAAAGAAAATTTTTGAACATGTTCACAATTTCCCACGACTCCACTACGGATAGATTTGTCGTAGCGGAGTCGTAGTGGAGTCGTAGCTATCCGTAGGGGAGTCGTAGTTACCCGTAGCGCATCCGTAGCAATCCGGGACCATTTTTGTGATAATAATAGCAATACGACTCAGCTACGGATTGCTACGACTCTGCTACGGATTGCGACGACTCTGCTACGGATTGCTACGACTCTCCTACGGATTATAACGACTCACCTGCGGGTTGCTACGGATAGCCAAGGATTGTGTCTTATATAAACTTCAAATTCATTAGGTTTCTGTGCGTTTTTCGGTCAATATATGAGTTAATACTTCAACTATTCAATTTCAGGTCATGATATATAAAGGCAAGTATAAAACCTCAATACTGTTATAAAACAAGTGAGACCATCTCAATTTGAAAATATTCTGTGTTTTAGTAAATAATTATGATTTAAAAACACAGGAAATTCAAGCCAGTCCTACCAATCCGTACTGAAGTCGTAGCTATCCTTGTGAGACTCATGGCTATCCGTACTCGAGTCGTGGTTTACAAGTCGACGAGTGTGTATTCGCAATAGCATTGCGTATATTCACAATAACATTGCGTATATTCGCATATTCGCCATAGTTTTATGTAAATTCGCAGTAGAATTGCAAACATTCGCAGAAACATTGCGTACTTTGTATATTCGCACTAGAATGGCATATATTCGGTATAGTATTGCGTATCTTCACAGTAGTTTTGCATATATATATATTCGCATTAGGATCGCGTATATTCGCAGTACTTTTGCGAGTATACGCAATGTTATTGCGAATATACGCAATACTGTAATGGTCCACCCTAATCATTTCGGTTATGTTAAGAACATACAAGTACATTCAATGGTCAGATACTTAAATGTAAGGTGGGTTAGGTGCTGACATACATGTAGATGATAAATATGGTATAAACATATATAGATTGTGAGACACATTATCCTTTTTTATGCATTTTGGGAGAAGTAATCAAGCGAAACCAAAGGGTCACGTTGTTTTAAAATCCCTCTCCCTTCTCTTCTCAACCGCCCCAACACTACAACAAGAGGCCCAAAGGGGCCATATCGCTCACATGACGTAACATTTAGCTAAGAGCAGCGATCTTTGATTTCCGATTGGGTCGAAAAACACAAACTTGGTAGAGGACACTATGGAATCTGTTCGGACCGCTTAGTGTCACCATGCCATTGCCGGCGATGTCACGATGGCGATGCTACGATGGCGAAGTTACGATGCCACGATGGCGAAGTTACGATGCCACGATATCGAAGATATGATGCCACGATGACGAAGATACGATGTTCACGTCGTGACATCGCAAAATGTAAAAATACCATTCATAGATTCAGAGGATTCACGTTCACGAGAAAAGTTTAACGGACGGACAAACAGACGGACACCGGACACAGGACGATCGCATAAGCTCGGAGCTAATAAAATCATCAAATTATATTCATTTTTGCAGCCACCTAACCTAATTTGGATAACTTTGCAATAAAATTTCAAACCAAAGCATTGTTTATGAAGTTATGTATAAACCCTTCTACACCTAAAATTTGCTTTTTGATCGTTTTTTTTTTTATAATTATACCAATAAACTTCAGACAGGGTACCCTAACAGCAAAGGGGATTGGATTTTAAGCATGTAATTAAAATTAAATCCACTCCCCCTTCACTTGCCGAGGGGCGTATAGCTAGGGTGTTTTCGACGTGGACGTCTATAGAGGGGTCAACACAGAAGGGGATGAATTGTTAGACAAGGAAGGCTGAATCGGGAAGAGTATGAGGGCCTTCTCAGAGAAACATTTTAAAAATGAAGGAAAATGGTGGCTTCTGAAGCGCATTGTATACTGCAATTAGACTGTTCATGCAAAACGATCAAGCGTATGGTGAACCTAAGATCTAGATAAAGATGAGAAAAAAAATCGATATGCGCATGAAATGCTGTCGCTTTTTCACGGGCCGGAACACGTTATGTCGCCTTACAGTACTGTTGTCAGAGGCATTTAAAGTTCTGCACTTAAAACGGTCCGTTGACATTATGCCACAGGTGACGATATGAAGGAAACCATCCGTTGTCGTGACAATGAGCATGTGTGGAAAGTATGATTTTCTTATGAACGTTATTTACCTTCCAATATTGCAGAATATGCTAGAGGTTTCTTGGGGGGGGGGGTTTCCTCATACAGAAAGATATACATAGGCAGACGGATAGACAGGTAGACAGATAAACACAGATGTAATCAAACACAAACAAACAAAATCATGTACTGACTTTGATTTCATTAAATCCTAAATTTATCAAAGCATGCAAGACAGACGGAAAATCAGACTAGGCCAATATCTCTAACTTGAAAAAAGAAACTCATTCAAGCAGACAGACCCAAACACAGACACTGATCAAAACACAGATATGAACATCCTGAAAGGAACTTCCTGAAAGACATACACAGATATGCGCAAAACTACTGACTGACAGACACAGGGACATACACAGAGACACGCGCAAATACAAACGGACAGACACACATGCATATAGACGGACAGTCACACAAACAAAAGACACAGACAGATGCACCCTCTCACAGACAGAAACACATGCTTACAAACGCGGACAGAACTCACTCGCAAACAGACGGAGACACCGACATTGACGACACACGAACTTACAGACACACACAGATGGAAATTAACATATCACCTACAAATATAATTATCACCTGAGACATACGTGCAAGGTCTATATTATACCCCCATCAAAGATCTCTATTGATTGCAAAATTATAAAATCCAAACCATTATGGTAGGCGAGGAAAACCTGCTTTAATTGAATTCAAAGACTTGTATAAAGTATTTTTTATTTCGCCGGGGGGGGGGGGGGGGGGGGGTTAAGTATATGTATAGCATTTTTTTCCAGGGGGAGCTACTATTGGGGAAATTATAATGGCAATTTATACTAGTATATTATTACTTTGTACGTTTGTATTTATTTTTATCTATTTGATATCCAATGTCCTTACGATAAAACAGTGCCCAATAACCCATCTGCAGGTAAGAATCTTATTGTTTCTGAAAAAAGCATGCGAAAATTCTAAATCAAAGAGCGAGTTCGTGTAAAGAACGTTCGGAACAATTACGTGATAAAAGATGTCTCTGTTTTTAACGCTATATGACTTCAAAATCCCTTTAACGATTATTGTTCAATTGATCCATGTATATATTCATGAACTCATCCTACAACTCTTCACATTTAACTATCATATTTTCAAATTCAAATCTGTTCTATGTGTTCTATGTTCACGTTACATAAACTGTTATGATATCCCGCTTTAATAACAAAAAAAAAAAAAAAAAAAAAAAAGGAAAAAGAAAACAAAGGGGGAGCTGAATACTTTTATAATTTACTAAGTTAATTTGACTGCTCAACCTTAGATTCTCCATTCATGCCAAAATACCATTAAGAGTCATGTCAACGGACCATAATCGTCTTGTCTTGTCATAACAACGGACATACTTTATCAAATAATCAAAGTATACAATAAATATACAATGTAAAGGACGGCCATTCACATATATTGTTTGGATAATGTTGTGGATAATTTTCTACATAAAATTGGTGTATAAAATCAAATAATTAAGAGACACATTAGTTTTCCTTTTCAAATTTCCGTTTATGTTGCTGACAGTAGGTCATCGCCAATCAGATCTCCTCATAACATAAAAGGAGTTTAATTCATTTCATGGTAATAATGTATTACTGAAGAGTGTGGCTACCCCCATGGGATTTTTAAAAGAAATCATCGGTAACCTAATGAATTATTAGTGATTTTACTGAATTTTTGTCGATTATTTTCGTGACAACGGATGGCTTTCATCATATCCTCACCTGTGGCATAATGTCAACGGACCGTTTTATGTGCAACCTTTTACAACGGTACTCTAAGACAACATAACGTGTTCCTTCCCGTGTTTTTTGCCAAACATACATGTACGTCCACATACAGATTATGAATACCCTCAATATCTCAATTGAAAACACGCAAATGTGTGTAAGTTTGAATGTACATTGTATAAACCCACGAAAATTTTGAAATAAAATGTATTCAAATCTGTGATTTCTGAACTTTAACCGACAGTTGTTTGCTTTAAGAACATGTCATAATGGCCAATAGTAGTTCTTTTAGCACTGCCGGGGAGGACACTTCCTCTTTCTGCGAAAACGATGAAGACGGTTTTGCGTATAAACGTATGCCTGGCTATACCCCTGTCGCTAGATTTATTCATTTTATTTATTTTATACAATGAATGATTCCTTTCCAAACAAGATTTCCAATTGCTCATTCTACATTTCAGTATTTTCTTATCTTACAAATGCCGACTCTTTCACATAAAAATGATTCTTCCGTCGAGGGGCGCTCCTCCCTTCCTCTCGGACTTCGCCCGTTAGGCGAAGATTTTAATAAGGCATTATACATGCACAGAAACCGGAAAAATCAGCTTTTTTTGGACATGCACAGAAACCGGAAAAATCAGCTTTTTTGGACAAATTCTCTATTCTAACTATAGACCCAACCGACCTTGCCTCCTTAAGATCCGCTTCTGATAGAACTTGAAAAGCACGTTCAGAGTATGGGTATACATCAAATGACTTGGAATTTTATATTATGCAGGGATCGACTGATTTTCATCTGTTTTTTGGAGGGAATGATTATCTTAAAAATTAGGGGGTGGGGCTGCCAACATGTTATGTCCGAACAGATAGAACCTGAACCATTTTAAACTTGAAGTATTGAAAAGACTGCATTTATTCTATCATTTTGTCTGATAGCCCCTGGAAATGGATACATGTAATGATCGAATTGACTACTTTTACTTCCTCTTTTCATGGTCCATTTTGTACTCATTTAATGAGAAAACACTCTAGAAAAGTTATAGAGACAAACATATGTATTGGTGTTTTAATAAAAGTGGGAACCTGATAAATTATAAATTATCATATTAAAAAAGATGAAGTGGTACATAATGTCTCATAATATACTTCATCAAAACAAAGTACAAAATATATCGCTAGTTTAACATATTTTATCATTGTATATTATATGACTGATTGATTATACTTTGTACATGTACATGTAAACCAAATATTACCATCTGTTCATTTAATGCATATCATGTGTTGTGTTGATATATGCCAATATGGTGAAAGTCAATAAAGAATTTGAATTTGAATATAAATATCTTGGCCTTAATTTTACACTCTCTGGACCTTTGAAAAATAATCCACCGCACATGCGTAAAATGAAACGAAGTTACGATATCGATTACGATGGCGATGACATGATGTTACGATAGCGATGACACGATGCTACGATGGCGATGTAATGATGGCGATGACAAGATGTTACGATGGCGATGATACGATGTTACGATGGCGATGACATTATGTTATGATGGCGATGTTGCGATGACACGATATTACGATGGCAATAATACGATGGCGGTGCCACGAAGTGAGCATCGTATCATCGCCATCGTAACATTGTATCTTCGCCATCGTTGCATAGAGATTCGCCATTGTAACATCGTAACATTGCCATCGTAACATCGCTGGCGATGGCACGAAAGTAGTCATGTTCATGGCAGAGATCTGATTAATATACATGTTGTGGTTGTCTACAGGTTTTGTCACAATGTTTGAAAAAAATTATGACTTACTAACCATCTAGTGCATTGTTGTAAAAGTATCCGTATTAGTTGAATAAAATTGCGTTTTCATTGGAAAATCGTGATCGCCTTGAATAGACACTCAAACTTCATATTTTTCAATTTACAGAAGTCCTTTAAACAGCATCATCGTATATTTCTACCCCCCTCCCTTTCCAATTCAGTGATAAAAATTCCTCATAAGTTGGCGGACGATAGATGACATTCCCCACAAGTTTCAATGATAGAGAGATACCTTTCCTAATTTTCGAAATCAGTTCTATTAACACGGTAAATTGTGATCGTCTCAAACTTCACATTTTTCAATTTTCAGAAGTCTTTTAAACAGCATCGTTGTATCACTTTGTCTTACCCCCCTCCCCCTTTTGAATATTCAGTGATAAGTTTCATCGTAAGTTGGCGGAAGTTACGTCAAATGGTGAGTGGCGGCATTCGAAGACATTCCCCAAAAATTTCAATGATAGAGATATGTCATTCCTAATTTTGAAAATCAGTTCTATTTAACAGATATCGTCTCAATCAAAATAGCAAATGAATAAAAACTAAGAATGAATGGGCGTATGTCTACAAATCACGATATTTAGACCCCCCTTTACCTCCAGTGATACATTTTCCTCATAAGTCGGCGGAAGTAGCAAACGTCAACATTAGAGGGGTTCCGAAATATTCCCCGCAACTAAAAGAGATAATTTTCTTTCCCCACAATATTGAGATGCCTTTCTTTCAAATATTAAGCCTCAATTCAAAAACATAAGTGAGTGACATTCAAAATCACCCTAACTTCTACCAGAAAAAATCGAAAAATTACTGTTTTTATTGCTAGAAAGCACTTTCCCCACAATGTGATAAAAACACCCGATTCCCCACAAGTGAGTTTCAACGCGTAAGAGAGAGAGAGAGAGAGAGAGAGAGAGAGGGAGGGGGGGGGGGTGTTGAAATTTCGACAAATCAAACAGTGTATGGACATGGACTAGACTATTAGTATTATAAGACGGAGACCAGTAGTCTAGAAGGTAACAAGGAAAGGTCAATCTTTGATAGCCCATTTCATTTCGAGGCTATGAACTCTGTCTCTTTTTTATGATCAGACAACCATCTCGTTATACCTTGCTGAGCAACTCACACTGCATGTACGACTTTTAAAAGAAAAAGACAGATGAAAACGATAGAGAAAGTGTGTGTGTGTGTGTTGTCCTTGGTCAATCCATATGCAATAAAATCACACTACATAAAATTCTTTTGTTCTTGTACTATAGTTTTGGCCGTGAAAAACGGGAGTGATCATTGTCAGCGTTACGACCGTCATATTTGACCATTATTTCAGACACAGAAGCTATGTAATGTTTTCAGAATACCTTCACTCAGTATCTGGATTCTACGTCTGTAAGAACCATTTTGACATCGCTGTCGCGTCGTCAGGAACACTCAGTTTGTTTCGACAGACTGTCCGAAAATTTTGAATTACTCGACTCGACCGCAAATACTGGGCACGTCAGACTCACACAAAGATGTTCGGTTTGTCATTGACATGAGACTCCCACTACAACATACTAGTATATAGCGCCTGTACTTCAGATCATTCATACATTTGAACACTAAGTTTACTTTCAAAACTAATTTTGTTTTATTTAACGTTTCAATCATTTTTTTCCGAAGAGATGCATTCGAATATTTAAAATATTCTCTTGATAAAGAGGTATTTTCAGTATATTTTCTAGGGCTCTGATTATCTTAAATAGTTTCCCGTCGGGGGGGGGGGGGGGGGGCTACAAGGACTCTGCCCTGGACCCGCCTCTGTGAACCTGCATTTCAAAACATGGCTAGCTACGGGCCTAGCTAGTGCTTTTGGATTCTCGACTTTTGAATGGTTTAGATAAAAAAAAAAGAAGATTCATATCATGTTGATAACTTGAAAAAAAATGCCCCCCACCCCTAAAAATTTTGGACCATGTTAAGTATCGAAACTTATGCCTATTTTATTTCTTGTTTTTACACAGATTCAAAATATGTTTATTCCATTATCAAACTATGCCGTCTACCCCCAGTGATACATGTGTCAAAATCTAGGTCACGTACTTGCACTTCAAAGAAGTGTGACGAAGTAAGTCGATCACGCGTCACACCATACGAAGTTCAAGGACGAACTATACTGTCTGTGCTGCTGTCTGCAGAAAGGTCCCATGTTTGCATGTGCAAATTCATACATTAGTGGATCAAATATTCAATATTCAGGATGAGGATTTGATCCATTTGTGTAATTAATCAACAGGGAATTTATATTTGCTTCTGATTGAATTATTTCGAGTAGATCAATCAGCGAATCTTGAGCCATGTTGTTGAGGTAAGTCGTGTATCGGTCCAGTAAATTACCTTTTCCGCGGCTGTTCTTGATTTTTGCATTACTGTATTCTTATTACAAATGTACTTCCAGAAGAAACGGATGATTTTACCGAAGTTGAGCTACCCACAATATCATGTAAATGTCGTGTCTCATAATGCATTAGAAATCCAGAGTACTGCAATTTTTCTTTCTTGCCATGTCATTTTTACAAAGAATATGTTTACAGATATTGTACTTGTACTATTATACTTGTACAGTACATGCGGTTTTGGGCTAAAAGACGAAATGACGTAAAGTGTAAATGGGACGGATAGTTCTTACGTCGTAACGTCGTATCTTAGATGCGCGGAAAGTTCGAAAATCAAAGTAGCGCGCATCCTTAAGATATATTTTCCACACGGCAAAGGGCATAAGTGTGACACAAATGAGTTAAAGAAGATCCTGACTATAATCTCAACAGCACTCGCAATAGAGCACCAAATTGAGCATCGACGGACCCCTAGCAAGCTAGAGGTGGGACCAGGTGCCCGGGAGGTGTAAGACATTTTATGTCAGGTGAGAGTATTAATAAAGGCGGGAAAAGAGGGATTAGTTCTGGGTCTTAGTATCCAATAACAACAAACCCCGAGGCGGGAATTTACTGAGAAATGTACATTTCATCAAATTGGATTAGTACCAGGATATTATTTGAAGCTGTAGATACAAAAAAGCAAATTTTGACAAAAAAATTAACAAAATGACAAGTTATCGAAGGATCTCTGAGCAACACATCCTTAACAATTAGTAAAGGCCAGTCCCTATGATAGAATATGGGGATAGGCTTAAGAGTGACAGACAGAATTGCAAAAAAGAAAAAAAAAGAATAGAAAAGTAAACATTTACTAGGTGTCATACTGACAGAAGTAAGAGAGGAATTAAGAAGATCAAAGGAATGATTATCCGAAACGTTTATTAGTTATTTTTTTTGGTGTAATCATGTCGAAGGGTTCCAACTCTTTACCTTCTTGAAGAAAATTCCAAATTATTTTACATGAACCAGACACGTGTTTCGAATATTAAAGGGACGGTGTCCCTGAAAATAAATTAATTTTACAAAATTTTGTAATGCAAAATCTTTCTTTTCATATGAAAGTATACATTCGCATTTGTACAAATTCAAATTTTCGGGCCAATCTAACGCACACTTTCTCAGTTATAGACCTTTAAAAACGTCATTTTGAATTTGGGGTGCGAAGTTTTAATTCATTCCACTAGCGCCACCTACAATGTATTGAGTTTTTACTATAGAGGTATACGGAGATTTAATTATTTCAAAATCGACAATATTAGAGTGGTTACTGCATATTTTCAAATAAATTTTTTCCGGGCTCATTTTTTCCTCTATCTAGACCGTTTGGAGTAAAATATTCATTTTCAATTTAAAATAATTTTCAGGGACACTGCATCTTTAAATTCTCATCATTGATGCTTTCGGCGGCGCACCATAAATAGTTTCAGTAGCGCCCTCTTTATCTTTTTGAAGTTAGATTTTTACATTTACATCACAGAGAGCGCGTGGCTCCAAGTTTCCTGTAGATCGATTCAGTAGCATATCCAAATAAAATCTATGTTCAAAATAGCATTGGAGGGATGGTGCTAAGATGTTAAACTCCTTTAATTTCGATGATATTTATCGGTGAAATGGCTAGTATCCGAAATAGCAAAAATATATATATATATATTTTATGTCTCATTAATAAAAGGCCAAAACAAAGCTTCTTTCAGGTGACAGAGCTGGAAAGAAGTAATTAATACACTTGACAAAGATCAGGCCACGGGGAACGATTTTAACTGCTCCACACTGCAACATGAAATAAGTGTCTATATTGATAATGTCGAAGGGTTCCAACTCTCTACCTTCTTGAATAAAATTCCAAATCAATTTACATGCACCAGATTTTAGAGGATCTCGAAAGGTATACATTATTTATATTAATTGATCATACGATGGGAATTTATCAGTTAAACATATTATATTTATTTTCTATAATGATAGTTTCTACTATATTCCCCATAGAAACGAAGAAAGTGAGGATGAGTTTGTGATGCACAATGAGTTTAATCTACTGTTAGAGGAAGATTTGAACGAAGTGGAAAGGTATGCATACTGCCTAATGTAAATTTAAAGATTCAATAAAAATTTGAATTTATTTATTTAATTATTTATTTATATATTTATTTATTTTTATTTAATTATTTTCTTCACTTTTATTCCTCCTCAGAAACGACGAAAGCGACGACGAAGTAATCATTGGAGGAGAAGAATTCTTCTATCTGGAACCAGTTCCATTGTCAGAGCTTGAGAAGAGACCTATTTGTTTGAAAATTAACTGCCTGTACTCCGCAGCCCCTTTGTCCAGCCAGGATATGATTACTCCGGATGGACATTGTCTTTATCGCGCCATTTTATATGGTACAAGTAATAGTGAGGAATATCATGGCAAATATGTGATTATGCACTACAGAATGAACAATTGTGTCAATCTTTTCTGAGAAGTGAGTGCAGGAGTGTAAGCCACTATCTAGACCATTCCCAAATATACAGGAACCCCGTTTGGGGTACCGAATTTCAAATGTGTGTGGCCTCACATATGCTTGGCTGCGACCTGTATACATGGAGACAGAATCGTTGGATGCTGACAAGTGCGATTCTACTGGACCCACATTACCGCCCAATGCCTGGCAGTGTCCTTTTAGTAAATGAGGACAATACACACTTTAATTGCTTTCACTAAACATTTTCTGTATGACTGTATATATTGTAAATATTGAAAATCATTGTAAATAATCATAAAAGAGACCGCAATTGTCTTTGAAGCGCGGCCGCAAAATACAATACTCCTTTGTAGCGCGGCCACAATATGCTCGTAGTGCCCTATGTCGCGACAAGCGCACGTGCGTCCCGTCTGGGTATCATCTTAGTATCCAGTCTCTTATGGTCAGTCAAAGTGAGAACATGTTGTTGTTGGTGTTGATGATGTTGATTTGCTGCGTCCACGGAGAGTGTTATGTCTTTGGTAATTTAATTGTATGTAAAAGGACATGGACCAACTTACACTACCCGGCAGTAAGACTGGTTGCGGTCATAGACGGGGCGTGGTGGATTTGATGAAATTTACGAAGTTAGAGAGGGTGGACATAGTCAATTCCCCTACCATCGTGTGCAGCGACATTTTAGTCCGCTTAGATGTCGAGGTGTACCTTAAAGTGATATTAGAACATATGAGATAATACTTTTACCTAAAACTTTGCCTAAAAATAAACCATAATACGCCAAAAATAGTTTTCAGCTCTTACCGCACACATTCGTAAATCAGTTTTGAAGTTGCTATTTTTAGCCATTTACAGAAACCCTGATTCTATAAATGATCACTTCCGGTAAATATGATGGAGAGACTTATGACGTAGAAAGTTGTACATGAAAGACGAAAGAAGTGTAAACAATGCAATGTACCGTTGAGGTATTGAAGCTGAGTTCGCACTTAATTTGCTCAGTTTCACATCTTTTTATAATTTCTTGATCATGTCGAGTATTAATATGCAAATGTTTAATGTTAGTAATTTTCATGCGACCAAGCATCTGTCCGTGAGAAAAAAAGGGGGGGGGGGGTGCGGGGAGGGGGAAAGGGTCTTGAGATGGACGATTTCACACATGGTGTCACATCATATTTTCTGTCTGTCCTATTTTACTATTTGTTCTAAACATGCACGATTTGAAACTATGGTTGAATATACAGCCCGACCTGTTTCAAACGCAGAAAGGGGGGGGGTTTAACTTGGGATGCGTGCGACTGGAGTTTAAGACCGGGAGGCCCCCTGCCCATCCTTTTATTGAGCTTAGTGAACAATATAGTATTACCTATATTCATATTGTCATATACATTCACTTAAATGACAGATCATGGACTCAGATATCTTTGGCATAGACGGATTCAGGAATCTAAAATAGGGAGGGCGGATCACAGTGAACATTGAAAACAATCTTTCGGAGAAGCGTAGGAACTGAAGGGGGTGAGGGGTATAATGACAAAAACAAAATGTTATTAATTTATTTTTACATATATTTTTTTGAATTCATTTTCATAAATAATTATTTCAAAATTCACCTGCATTCCCTGCAAGGGATATAGGGTAGAGTAGACCTTATTTCACGAGCTCCCCAATGGGTAAAACACTCAGTAAATTTTAATATTATTCTGAGGCTCCAAGTCGATGTCACGGAATCTATTTTAATTAAAATAAGGATCAAATTTATTCTATCAATATATATGGTCACAATTTTAGGGATTAACAACGAAGAACGATTCGACATTATTCTTTTTTTTTTCTAAGTCATTAAGTTATGGTCACAGTTAGCGGTTTTTAATGGAATAACATAATAATAAAAGAACGAAGCAATAAATTTATACTGATCTGAAAACATTTTTGAAATACGTTTTCATGAGAGGCAATTGATGATAGAAAAGATTGGATTATCTCTCTCTCTCTCTCAACGACTCAAAACGGACAAATGTGCGTGTGTGTGTGTGTGTAGGGGGGGGGGGTACCCCCGCAAACCACGATCTAATATTCGGCAAGTGCTAGATCCATAAATCCATATGTAGATTAAGAATCTATCAAAAATATTGGCCAGCACGATTATTTTTTTTTTAATCAGAATATAAATTATGTCAAACTTCTGTCCTGAATCTACACTGGCTCAGGTGATCGCCAGCCATGAGCATTTTTAGAAATGGTGCGCCCTTTATTTGTTTATTTCATTTATTTATTTATTTATTTATTTATTTTTTGCTCAATAAATAAAAAACTATGTTATAGATATTGATTGTTTTATTCTTGAAACGGTAATCACATGCGTATACACACGTGCTAGTACAGGCAATCACTTTGTCGTGTACAACTTGTGACGTCATTTACTGAGACCCACGAAGAATACAGTCGATCCCGAAAATTTATTGGGTAAATTGACAAAAATGTCGATTTCCTCTAAAACCAGGAATTTTTTTTCTGTGGTTACAGGATGAAAAATTTCACTTTTAAGGAGCTAATGCTATATACTATTTTCACAGATGTTCTAATATCACTTTAACAGCAAAAAATGTGAAGAGGTACGCTCATTTAAGATTTATTGCAATATAAATATATTGTGTTCATTTAATGCTTTTCAAGATACAATCTATATGCTTTGAACATCGTCTTGCGACAATATTATAATCCAACCGATTTTATTACAGACTACTAGTGCTACGCTGATGGATCTACTTTGGCCTACTACTGGATACCTGACCAACACCACCATGGACATCATAACTACGTTCTCTACTGGCTTTGGTAAGTCTTATTTATTTATTTACTTATTTATTAAATTTATATTTAACTTTATACAAAATAAAGGATTTTTTTTTTCAAATAACGATTCATATTTATGAATATTAAAATTTCAGACATCACATGGATCCTTTTCGGTGTTTGTTTTCTTACCTTACTTGGAATTACTGTAATACCCGTTATTATTGTATTAAAACTGAGGAAAAAAGTACAAGGGAGAATGGAATGAGATGGAGAGTCGATCTGTGAATTTGACTTGAGTGAAATAAAAGTCGAGTGACATACATCTGTATACTGCTGCTGAGGCGCGGTCAACCAACTCCAGCTCACAATCAATCTTTGGTCCTAGCATCAAGAACCCCTGCAGTTCTATGAGGGTCGACCCGCACGAGAAGGATGTCAAACAAACTGACGTATATTGCTATATAAACAATGATGTTTAAATATTTTCGTTGTATACAACTTTCTTTTGTGTATTTTTTAATGTGAATTGTTTTAATGCTTAATATTATAGTTATTGTAAGTCGTTTATGATATTTCTTTCTCTGTAACACCTTAATTTTCTCTCTGTCGTACTTTTTCATTATTGCAGAAAACGATTAAGTAATTATAGTTGAAGTTATTAGATTTTTCATCCTGTCATTTACGTAATACCTTATGATTGTTTGTTATTAAACCTCTTTATCTGTAAATTCCATAGATCGTATCAATTGAAGTGCCTTGTCTTGTCTGTACACGAATAAATCCTTATGAAAATATTGAGAATTGGATTTGTCACGTTTTTTTTTTTAAATAGAAAGCAAGAGTTGGGCATAGAAACTTTGTCAGTCAAGATATTGCTGTGGACAGACTCACTTCGCATCATGAATCATGACAAAGTTTTATTTTCTATGGAGTTGGGAGATGATAACACTGTACGCGTTACAAAGAAGGGCGTAGATATACGTCACATCAAAGGGATGTTCTACAAACTCTCACATTGTCACGTTGGAAAAATGTATGTGATTCAAAGGAGGAAATTGAAAATGCTATCGCAAAACTAAAGAAAGGGGACTATGTTGATTTTAGTGAACATTTAGGGGGAAATGTACACATCACAGTTGGATATCAATACCGCTGTATCAATGTAAACGTGTTCAGATTGAATAGCATCATTTAAGAACAGTTAAATTGGCAACGTGGACCAGACATGCACGTTTCGGGTACATAACCCTCATCGGTGATCCTAAATCTAAACAATGTAATATGCCAAAAAAGTATGAAAGTTACTATGTCGAAAAAGTGTAGCGAAAGACGTAGCAGGATGAGTGGGATATGATGCCACAGGACCCACTTTTTAGAAATTTCAAGAAATTTTGATAACAGAAATTTAGAATGCGTTGAAGAAACGATCAACCGAAATTGATCGAACTTGGCTACATGTGCCCTCGGGGACTCCTGGTCCACCAGCAGTGACACTCACCAAGTGGTATAAATGTAAACGTCTTCAAATTGAATAGCATCATTTAAGAACAGTTAAATTGGCAACGTGGACCAGACATGCACGTTTCGGGTACATAACCCTCATCAGTGATCCTAAATCTAAACAATGTAATATGCCAAAAAAGTATGAAAGTTACTATGTCGAAAAAGTGTACCGAAAGACGTAGCAGGATGGGTGGGATATGATGCCACAGGACCCACTTTTAAGAAATTTCAAGAAATTTTGATAACAGAAATTTAGAATGCGTTGAAGAAACGATCAACCGAAATTGATCGAACTTACTCCTCCCGGGCACCTGGTCCCACCTCTAGCTTACTAGGGGTCCGTCGATGTTTAATTTTGTGCTCTATTGTGAGTGTTGTTGAGATTATCGTCAGGATCTTCTTTAACTCATTGGCTACATGTGCCCTCGGGGACTCCTGGTCCACCAGCAGTGACACTCACCAAGTGGTATAAATGTAAACGTCTTCAAATTGAATAGCATAATTTAAGAACAGATAAATTGGCAACGTGGACCAGACATGCACGTTTCGGGTACATAACCCTCATCAGTGATCATCAGTGATATTAGACAATGGTCAAACTCTATTCAAGGAGATGTCACACTTCTTCTTCAGAACCGAAGCATGTATCGACAAACCGAAAGCATCAGGATGATCTAGAGAGATGTCTTAAGAAGTGTTGTTATTTTTGGTTCCACTTCGAAGTCAAGTTTTTGACGTCTTTTCGGACTTTGTCAGAAATGCACATTTTTGCACTATTTCTTTAAATAACTCAATAAGTGTATGATTTTACACACTCATTTACTACATATTTAACTTCCTTAATGCTTTGATATGTATTTTATGCTTAAAATTTATTTTTTGATTTTTTATGAATTTTTTTCTTATGTAAAAAGGAAGGGGGGCGGGTTGATTTTCATACATTTTCTGCTTCTTTTCTATAACCACTCTTCAGATTGTCATGACAATTTGTAGGTATGAGGTACTCATGCATGGTACCCTACAAGTGAAAGAATTTTGTCAAGATATCCACTTTTGGATTTTTAAGGAATATTTTTTAAGATTGTACATAGGTATAATGTATGTTTTCCATGCCAAATGGACCCATGGGGAATAGCTTTAAACCCCGGCGGAACCCCAACAATTTTTTTCCCTTTTTCAGTTTTTTTTTCTCTCTTTATTTTTATATTTATCGCTAGAAATGAAACTGTGAAAGAATTTTGTCAAAATATCAACTTTTAGATTTTTAATGATTTTTTAAATAAGACAAGCTTTAGCTAGTTTGGCTTTGTGTACTTATTTTCATACTTCGAATTAACTTGTCCACATACGCTATCAAATATACACTGAATTTTTTTTTAAGATGTTGACTTTTTGTGTCGCCTGCGAAGCACAGCGACACTTAGGGATCACTTTGTCTGTTGTTCGTCTGTCCGTCCATCCGTCCCTCCGTCTGTCTGTCACACTTGGGTGTCACACCCTATAACTTTTGATTGGTAAGTGATAGGGCTTTGATATTTCACATGTGTATTCCTTGTGACAAGACCTTTATACACATATCATAATTTTTGACCTTGACCTAGATATTTGACCTACTTTTCTAAAAATCTAATATTGGCTATATCTCTTGATTGTTTAGTGATAGGGCTTTGATATTTCACATGTGTATTCCTTGTGATTAGACCTTTCTACACATATAATGTTTGACCTTGTGACCTTGATCTAGATAATTGACCTACTTTTCTAAACATCTAATATTGGCTATATCTCTTGATTGGCAAGTGATAGGGCTTTGATATTTCACATGTGTAATCTTTGTGTTAAGACCTTTCTACGCAAACCATATTTTTTGACCTCGTGACCTTGACCTAGATATTTGACCTACTTTTCAAAAAATCTAAGATTGGCTATATCTTTTGATTGGTAAGTGATAGGGCTTTGATATTTCACATGTGTATTTCTTGTGACAAGCCCTTTTTCACATACTATATTTTTTAACCTTATGACCTTGACCTAGATATTTGACCTACTTTAAAAAAAACCAAGATTGGCTATATCTATTGATTAGCAAGTGATAGGGCTTTGATATTTCTCTTGTGTATTCCTTTTGACAATACCTTTCTACACATACCATAATTTTGACCTCACGACCTTGACCTAGATATTTGACCTACTTTTCAAAAAAATTAAGATTTGCTATATCTTTTGATTGGTAAGTTATAGAGCTTTGATATTTCATATGTGTATTCCTTCTTGTGACAAGGCCTTTCTACACATATCATAACTTTTGACCTCATGACCAAGACCTAGATATTTGACCTACTTTTCAAAAAATCTTAGTTTGGCTATTTCTTTTGATTGCTGAGTGATAGGCTTTGATATTTCACATGTGCATTCCATGTGACAAGACCTTTCTTCACATACCATCATTATTAGCTCACCTCGACGAAGTTGAGTGAGCTTATGCTATAACCCCACGCGTCCGCGTCCGTGTCCGGTTAAGACGTTTGGGGTAGCTCAGTATCTGACAAAGTACTAACAGTAACCAAACTGGCACAAGTGATTCATCTTTGGATGCTGAGGTGAACCCATGCATCGTATGCAGCATCTGACCTACATTTTCCGCTTGAGTGACTTAGTTAAGAAGTTTGGGGTAGCTCAGTATCTGACAAAGTACTGATGCCACAGTAACCAAACTGGCACAAGTAATTCATTTTTGGATGCTGAGGTAAACCCATGCATCGGATGCAGCATCTGACCTACATTTTCCGCTTGAGTGACTTGGTTAAGAAGTTTGGGGTAGCTCAGTATCTGACAAAGTACTGATGCTACAGTAACCAAACTTGCACAAGTGATTCATCTTTGGATGCTGAGGTGAACCCATGCATCGGATGCAGCATCTGACCTACATTTTCCGCTTGAGTGATTTGGATAAGAAGTTTGGGGTAGCTCAGTATCTGACAAAGTACTAATGCTACAGTAACCAAACTTGCACAAGTGATTCATCTTTGGATGCCGAGATGGACCCATGCATCGGATGCAGCATCTGACCTACTTTTTCCACTTGAGTGATTTCGCTTTTAAAAGCCAATATTGAGCAGAGTATAAGTGCTACATGTACCAAACTTGCATATTGGATGTATCTTTGATCAAACTTTCATAAAATGACCTTGACCTACTTTTTCCGCTTGAGTGATTTTGCCTTTGAAAGCCAATATTGAGCAAAGTATAAGTGCTAGATGTTCCAAACTTGCATATTAGATGTATCTTTGATCAAACTTTCATCAAATGACCTTGACCTACTTTTTCCGCTTGAGTGATTTTGCCTTTAAAAGTGATGGACCCATGCATCGGATGCAGCATCTGACCTACTTTTTCCACTTGAGTGATTTTGCCTTTAAAAGCCAATATTGAGCAAAGTATAACTGCTACATGTACCAAACTTGCATATTGGATGTATCTTTGATCAAACTTTCATAAAATGACCTTGACCTACTTTTTCTGCTTGAGTGGTTTTGCCTTTAAAGCCAATATACATGTACTAAGAAATATGTTTGAATTGAATTTTGCTGTCACGAGGTGAGCTTCGTAATCTGTGATTACCTATGTTTTACCTCGTGCACTTGCCCTATATATTTGACCTACTTTTCAACAAATCTATGATTTGCTATATCTTTCGAGTGGTAAGTGATAGGGCTTTGATATTTCACATTTGTATTCCTTATGAAAAGACCTTTCTAAATATTCCATTATTTTTAACCTAGTGACCTTGCCCTTGATATTTGACCTTATTTCAATAAAATTAAAATCCGCTACGCAGGCGACACAAGCATTCCTTGGATTGCTTTTTTTTCATACATGCATATTTCAGAACAATTTCCCTATTTAATGATTATTTTCTCTGTCTTATTTTTGTATCTATGGTAAACATAGTCGCCATATATCTTGTGTTACAGATTTGATTGGTTCAATACCTCCTTGCCCCTTGAGTAGGGGTAACTACAGGAAATAAAAAGGTGCACACTAAAAATTTGACTGACTTGAAATGCCCGGAAGTCTGTAAAATTGGTCTTTTTTGATTGCGAATCTTTGGCACGCATAAAAATGTAAAGAAAAGGGGGGGTCATGCATGTTCTTTTTTCGCAAATTTCACTTTTTTTTACAGGAACTCTGCGTCCTCATCGAAAATGTTCCGAATTTTACATATTTACAAACATATCTGTAGATTGCATAAAAGACAAGATCAAGTTCGAAGTTAAATTTATCACGACTATTGATTCAATATGCTAAAAATACATTTCCAAGCACCGCATTTCAGCATATTTACCGAAAATAATTTGTCCAAGTGGCTTCACTGGGTCATGAGGTTTGATACACCGTACACTGCTGTTTGGAAAATAAATTGGCTCAATTTCTGCACAACTCACTTGAATTAATATTGTCCGTTAACAACTTGTCTGTGTTAATTGGATTAACACGATTTTGACTGTACGTTGCATGTATAAAGATGAAATCAATACTATTCAAAAGCTCTCATTCATAGATTTCTGTATAATCTAATATGAATAAAGGCAAAACCGAAAAGTCTTTGTTTTTTTATGCTTCCGGAATCAAAGATACGGGGGCAGATAGTTTTTGGCCTGTCCGTTTGTCCGAAAAACTTTACATTGGGCATAACTTTTGATAGGAAGGTGATAGAGCTTTCATATTTCACATTGTATTCCTTGTGACAATACCTTTCCATTGATACCAAAATTTTTGACCTCGTGACCTTGACCTTTGACCTACTTTTCAAAAACTTTAACATTGGGTATAACTTTTGAATGGTTAGTGATAGGGCTTTTTCATATTGTACGTGTATTCTTTGTGACAAGATCTTTCCATTGATACCAACATTACTCTGAACCTGATCTCTCACATACTTAACAGAAAATGGTGTTTATACCAACAAAGATGCCACCGCGGGGGCATTCGTGTTTCACAAACACAGGGTTTATTATTTTCTGGCATACTAGCTATTAATAATGAAAGGTTTGGTGTTCAATTTTAAATAAACTTAATTTATGAAATCATTTCATTGTTTTATTCTGTTTCTGTTGCACATTAATGTGGAATTTTACAAAATGATTTTATTTTTGATGTTGCATAATCGAACTATACTAGCTGGGCATATGACTTTGGATCGCATAATCCATCTTTTCAAATCAGTAAAAAAGTTGTTATTTTGAAATGTGACTATTTTCTCTTGTTTGTACCTTTAAAGGTTGTCTGAAAAAAAAACTTGTCTGCATCCGGCAAAAATCTTGTTAGAAAGGTTGTGGGCTAAAATCCTGGTACTGGCACTATCAGTATTCAATGTCAGTATGTCAATTAGAGCATGCATGGGTATCAGGTGAGCGTTGTGCCCCCTGGGGCTCTTGTTATCTTTACAAACAAGCCCCTTTTCCTTGCCCTAGCCTCTGCTTTTTTTCGGCGGGGGAAATATAATGCTGTTGTCGGATCTAGAAAAAGTAAGTTTTACTTTGGATATTATCAAACAATTGAATAGAGAAAATTAGTATACATGCATGATATGTTCAATAGTAATATAATTGGATGACTAGGACAATTACCTTCTTCTTCATCCTTAGAGACATTTACATGCTCTGAATCACTGATAACATTTCTTTGATCAAGATCCACATCACCCATCTGTTTTGGTAGACCAAGATCCAAATCACCCATCTCTTTTGTTTGACCAAGATCCACATCACCTATCTCTTTTGTTTGACCAAGATCCACATCACCTACCTCTTTTGTTTGACCAAGATCCACATCACCCATCTCTTGTTTGACCAAGATCCACATCACCCATCTCTTTTGTTTGACCAAGATCCACATCATCCATCTCTTCTGTTTGACCAAGATCCACATCACCCATCTCTTTTGTTTGACCAAGATCTACATCATCCATCTCTTCTGTTTGACCAAGATCCACTTCACCCATCTCTTTTGTTTGACTAAGATCCACATCGCCTATCTTTTTCTTGACCAGGATCCACAGGAAAATGACCTTCATCTACAATAAACTCGAGTCATAGACTATTGCTAAGGGCTAACAGCTCCTCCATTGATGAAAATACAGGTCCTCAAAATGACTAAAAAAATCCTCTGAATTGCGCAAAATGTTATCATTAAACAAATTTCACCATGCAAGTTAAACATATCTTATTATTTCATCTTCGTCTACGCTAGGTTGTATTTTTAATTGTAAGGTTGATAAGTTGTAAATATATATTGTGGCAATATCATCATAAGAACTCAGAAATATACATGCTTTATACCTCGTCTTGCTCTCCTTCGTCATATTATCCATTCATGATCACTGGAGCTTCTGCTCATTGATTATTTTCAGTACATCTGCATCCAGGTGAACACTCAAGATAGCCAAGATGAATGAGTTAAAGAAGATCCTGACGTTAATCTCAACAGCACTCACAATAGAGCACCAAATGGAACATCGACGGACCCCCAGCAAGCTAGAGGTGGGACCAGGTGCCCGGGAGGAGTAAGCATCCCCTGTTGGCTAGCCGCACCCGCCGTCGATGTTCATGCAAGAAAATGAAAACAATGTCTGATACACATGCACTGTCTGAGGTAAGTCTATATAGAAAGTGCTATGGCGACCATGTCAGGGAACAATATTCAAAACACTCACTGTCAAACCCCTCGCGGGGAACTTTTTAACAAGCTCCACACGGCAAAGGGCATAAGTGTGACACAAATGAGTGAAAGAAGATCCTGACGATAACCTCAACGGCACTCACAAAAGAGCACCAAATGGAACATCGACGGACCGCCAGCAAGCTAGAGGCGGGACCAGGTGCCCGGGAGGAGTAAGCATCCCCTGTTGGCTAGCCGCATCCGCCGTCGATGTTCATGTAAGAAAATGAAAACAATGTCTGAAACACATGGACTGTCTGAGGTTAGTCTATATAGAAAGTGCTATGGAGACAATGTCAGGGAACAATATTCAAAACACTTACTATCAAACCCCTCTCCAGACAACAGAAAATGATAGTTATTGTCATGGTCAGAAAAAGAATGATCAAGATGGTCAGGATGAAGGTACTCTCCAGACAACAGGAAACAATGATGATTGTCATGATCAGGACGAGAATGGTCAAGATGAAGGCACTCTCCAGACAACAGGAAACGATGATTGTCATGGTCAGAACGAGAATGGTCAAGATGAAGGCACTCTCCAGACAACAGAAAACGATAGTTATTGTCATGGTCAGAAGGAGAATGATCAAGATGAAGGCACTCTCAAGACAACAGAAAACAATGGTTAGTGTCATGGTCAGAACGAGAATGGTCAAGATGAAGGCATTCTCCAGACAACAGGAAACGATAGTTATTGTCATGGTCAGAACGAGAATGGTCAAGATGAAGGCACTCTCCAGACAACAGAAAACAATGGTGATTTACATGGTCAGAACGAGGATGATCAACATGAAGTCACTCTCCAGACAACAGGAAATAATGGCAATTGTCATGGTCAGAGTGAAAATAGTCCAGGTGATGGCACTTTCCGAACAGCAGCGAAGTTTGGTCATAACAAAAATCAAGTTCTTCTGGATTTCTCAGAAAATGATATGAGTGATGTTTATGAGTATGATGCAGACTCTTTTCTTGACAGTAGTAATTCAGATAAGAGGAGAATGAAAATCAGGCCTGGAACGTATTAAATGCGAAAGAGAAAAAGAGTTTAAAACAACAATCCTGTGTTGCAAACAACAATGAGGTTAGTGACAAAGGTACAGCAAATACCTCTAACATGTCTACAGAAACTCAGTCAGCTGGAAAGACAACAGTATGCACAAAAAAAACAAAGAATGTGATGGAAATTCTAAGTTAGCCATTGGACGAAAAATTGATGAAGAAAATCCGATTTACAACAAGAACAGTAGCATTTACATAAAGGAACATACAAAGTCAAATGAGAAATCCAAAGATGGACGTGTCTTTGATCGTGCACATGCTTGTCTCTTTTGTTGGATACCGATGAAAGAATAAAGGACTCGAAGGAAGCTAAGCGTAACGCAAACATTACACATTACAAGGAAAAACCATATCGTACATTTGTGGGTTCCTAACAGCCACGCAAGTCTCATCAAAAGGACCCGACACTCTGTGTTTCTAAATTATGTTTCTTACTTTTTGAAAAATTTGATAGCAACTTCGATATTCGATTGAGTGTTTCGGCAGTATTTAGTTTAAAAAATTTCATTCAACATGTGGCATCATTTCCGTCGCTTCTATCATGGTCCTGCCTCATCAGGGGTCCAACCATAAATTTGTTTGAAAGTGCATTTATTGACAAATCTGAAAGATTCTTGTGCTTTTCGTATGCTATCATCGGCGCTGATTTGAAGATTGTTTTAAGAAATAAATCATCTGATATTAACTTCCAGTGTTTTGAAATACGCCTTTTAATGCCTTTTATTCTTGGATCAAATTTTTTAACAAGTATTGTGGTATCTTTTTTTTGGCTTGTTAAGTCCCGGTTGAAGAAATTCTGTTCTGTTTCTGTGTAATACTTCTTGTATGATCGGCAATATTTCATGTTCGTGGTAACCACGCTGTATTCATTTTTCTTTGAAACCAAGTAGAGCACCTTCTAACAAGTCTTTATCACTCATGTTACGCATAAGTCTGTAACATTCCCCTTTAATAAAACCTTTGAATGCAGATTTTGGATGTGCACTTTCTCTGTGCAGGTATTGAAAATTATTTGTAGGTTTTAAGTACGACTTTATGTCAAGCACATTGTATGTGTTAAATTTGTTCCCTTTATATACTGTTGTGTCAAGGAATGTTATTTCCGAGTTCGATATTTCAAATGTAAATTTTAGAAGGTTGTGAAGTGAATTGCCTATTTCAAACAGGTGTTCTGCCTCCTGTGAATTACCGTTGTATATGATAAAGCCGTCATCTCTGTATCGGCAGTGAAATTCAATTTTTTCTCTAAACTCAAACTTGGATAACATTGCTTTTGTTATTTCGTACATCCTAATATCACACATTTCGGGGCTTGGGACTGCTCGCATGGCTGCACCTATGCGCTGTCTATAAAGTTTGCCATTTAATTCAAAATAATTGTTTTCAAGATCTAATCTGAGTAGGTATAGTATGTTTTACTTGGTAGAACATTTAAGTTCAACATGAATTTGCAGTATATTTTGATTATATGACCTACCGACAGCGTCAAGAAGTTCATCAAATGTCATATTAGTGTACATACTTGTTACATCATATGTAATCAAAAGACAATCTGGCTTTAGCTTCAGTGAATTTACTTTGTTTACAAAGTTTGGATTGGATTCAATTAACTTCAACAGAAAGGAAATGTTCAGGTAAGAACATTTACGTTATAAAACGCCACACATGCATTCTTTTTCTTTTTCTGTTGAATTGTTGTACAGCTGATAAACCTTATCCGAAATTAATGGAAAAGAAAATCAATTACATACGTACTATTTCACTTGGTGCATGTCATATGATTGATGGAAAGCATCAAGTTTAAGTAATAGTTCAGTTAAATTATTGAATTTCATAATTTTCACAACCACAATAGACTCCTGTCCCTCTAATATTTTATCCTATATCAGACAATGTTTTTAAGATCATTGACTTTGGAAATCAACATATAAATGTGGAACGGGTACACGTCTGAAACCAGATATTGACATTAAGGTGGATATCGAGATACCCTTCGGTAATGACTTTTTCATATTCCTTATTTTCTTCTTGGGGTACATGTATATGAAATCATAAATGCTGTCAAGATTATGCTATAGGCGAATAGACCACTTGCCGATCTTTATAACAGAGATCTAAATGTCCGAGGTGATCACTTTTGCCAATATTTTTCATTGTTACTCTAGAATAAAATTGCGTCAGTAATTATGACGTCATAATGAAAGCAACACCAAAATATGTCAGCTCTGACATTTCGGGCTCCATTTTGAAAGACGGAAACTTGTCTATTCATATATTACTCTGTCTGAAGAACAAACGCGTGTATAGAGTTTCTTATTTTGTATCTATATACCTGGAGTACGCCTGTCCTGCGGAACTGGCGAACATGTTCCTGTTGCGGCTGTGTTGTCACATGCAGGAGGTGTTCTGGTATATCCGCACCTTGCAAAATTCCTATCCCTGTCGAACCGAAAAATTAATACTATAATAACTAGAGTGTTCAACAACACAAAAGTCGCTTGCCATAAAGTTTGTTCCTAAATTTGTTACCTTGAATTAGAAATGACCTTAACCTTCATCAAACGCTGACCTGAAACCTTAGGCTCAGGTGAGCTAAAATGAGTATGTGTGCAAACATATACATATATTATTGTTATAATTGCCTTTAAAGGGAACATTTCAAAACTTTTCAATACAACAATGCATCAAACAAATCATCGGGTTTTTTTTTTAACTTCTCCTTGTACGTGTATTTGGTCGAAAATAAAATATTTTACTATGTGATTGACACATACATTTTGAATTATAGTTTGAACTCACCGACGGCCATGCCAGCATAAAAAAAATGGTGCTTCCAAATTGCATCTTCGTTTATTTGCAGGATGACATCCCATTGATGAACTCCTTTCTTGCCCCCCCCCCCCCCCCCCCCCCCAAGTTCATGGCCTCCTCGCCATAAAAGGACACTTCTAGAGGACAGCGGATGTTTCCTAAACTTTTAAGTTCTTCCATGGCGACTTCAAACAGATTATTTCTGCTTATAAAAATTGCAAAAGTATCTCCCTCTATAGCCTCCACCATAGATACCACATCTAGAGGACTTCCCTGTAGAAACTGTTCCCTGTATTCTTTTAGAAAAGATACAGGTTCTGAGACATCTGCCCTGTAAATAAAGAACAATTTTAAAAAATGTAATATGTACACGATAAACATCTATATATATAAGCATATAAAAAAAATACCACTCGCATTTTCTAAAACCCTGGGCCCTGGGATTCTGGGGCTCAAACAAAATATCAAGTACACAACTAGATCACAGACCCATCATTTACCGGTATAGTGTCTGAGGAATTGCGAGCAAAGGATTACATACTATTATATCGGAGAAAATAACTGCACCCATTTTCTAAGATCCTTGTGTTCAGAGGCTCAAACAAAAAAAGAATTAACTTTCTATGTCCTGTGGTTTCAGGAGTTGAGAGAACAAGAATGGTTTACGGAAGGACAGACAGACAGATGAAGGGTGATGACATTGTTTAGATTTAGGATTTAGGATCACTGATGAGGGTTAAGTACCCGAAACGTGCATGTCTGGTCCACGTTGCCAATTTATTTGTTCTTAAATGATGCTATTCAATTTGAAGACGTTTACATAGGCTCGACTGGTCAGAGAGGAGAAGAGCTAAAAACATTTGATTTCCCTTTGTCATTGGTAAGGGCTCAAATACTGGACCTGTCTATAGAAAAAGGCCTGCAAAACAATATGCCCCAATCCTTCAATATGTGGGTATAATATTTGATATATAAAAGCTCGTTTCATACTTACTTTTACTTATCTGACCCATCAGAATATTCGTTCAAGTCGGTTTGTTCAAAACTATCATCAGATGAGGCATCTCCTGAACATAATAGATTATACTTCATGATAGTGATGGGAAATGGGTTATTAACATAATCTATTATCGGTAATAGAATAAATTGGCATATCCGATGGTAGAGCTGAAACGAATACCTGAAAATGCTATTCGAATATTCGTGACATGTATTCGATTCGTATTCGAATATTCGTTATTACTTTAAGAGCATCCTCAAAATTATCCAATGGATTTACTTGAAAAAAAAAGAATTCCTGGCATGTACAATAAAGATTCCGGTAAAGAGCTATGTTTGGGGTAAACAATTGTTACCCTGAAACACTAACGCATCTCTGCGTAAAAATGTCATAATCCCGTAATAATCATCAAATCATGGTCTCGAATAGCAACTGACCAGAATTGATAGTACTCACAGGAGCTCGAAGGCAACAACCTTCAATGACACCCACCCCTTCCCATCTCTTTCTAGACAAATATAAGGAAAGAAGAAGCCGATTTTCTTCTGGATCGTTAGCAATGAGCTCCTGTAGTAGTATCATACAGGGACATTTATTAGAGTTGAAAACGAACACCTGAAAATGCTATTCGAATATTCGTGGAACGTATTCAATACAAATTCGAATATCGACAAGACCTTTCCATTCATACCTAAATTTTTGACCTCGTAACCATGGCCTTGACCTTTGACCTACTTTTCAAAAACTTAACATTGGGCAATACTTTTGAATGGTTAGTTAATAACCGATCAAAATACTTTCACTTCCAAAATTATCTCATCGGACTCTAAACGATTGTACATGTATCGACAAAAATGAAGCCTATGTTGCTCAGTACTAAGCCAAATCAAAATGAATGCATTAGCCATTGTCATTTATTTCAGCACAAAAACACAGAAAAAGACATTTATTCCATACTTAGTATAAAAAATCATGTAAATGTACTAACGACGTAGCTAGGATGAAAAAAAAAGTTAGAGGGGCGCCGAAGTCTGGAAATATTTGACATGCAAAGAAAAAAAAATATGAAAAATTAAAATAAAAAAGGAACAAAACAAAACCAAAATTGTGTAATAATTTGTCATAAAACAAAACTCTTTATGTATAACAGGGGTGTATATTTTCATTTTGTTTATAAATGCGTTGTAAAATATTTACTATGAATACGGTATTCTCGCCTTTATTGTTGCTTATCCCTCTTATTTACCGCATTACTGAAGTTTTAAAACAAATTTTACTTATCAGTTTATTTATGCATTATATAAAATTTCACATAAAAAAAAAAAAAAAAAAAAAAAAAAAAAAAAAAAAAAAAAAAAAAACCCGCGTCTCTTATTTGAATGTGCGAAATTATCACAATGCTGCTAGTAATTCAATTCCTTGAAATTCAAAATAAAATATATACATGTATTAAATACCGGTAAGATTTTGTAAAATATATCATATTGGGGATGGGGCAAAACCATAGTGATGACTCCAAACTTTTTGAAGTGCCCCCTTTCTCCCTTTGATGTTAACATAACCAAACGATAAGCGGACTTCTAACATAAAAGGCATCAAATTGCTTCTCATTTAGAAAGTAAAAATTCTTTTGACCTTGTAGTCGTCGCGATAATATGAAGTATTTTTTTGATCTATCAAAATGCAAGAAATTGGATAAGCTATTTATTTAACAGATCCTATTCGAAGATTCGTTTGGTAAACAGTCAGGGGCATCACTGAATTCAGTCCTCTTTGGAAATTACTGATTCTGATAATTTATTTTTCGATTTCCTTTGTAAGTAAACACGATCAAAGAAATTCATATTGCAAAATGATAGAAATCAGTCACATAAAAATGATTGATTCCCGTCATACTATAAAGTTTGTCCATTTAATTGCATTTACTACACTATTTAGAGAAATCTAATTCCAAGGATTTGTAGTACTTTCTATTCTGCACCCAATGAACTCATAAAATGAAAAGGCACAGGAATAAATTCCGAGAAATAAGAATGCGCGCAAAAAGTATGGAATTGAAAATTACTGATGTAAGTAATTTTTGAAAGAGTACTGAAATCAATGATGCCCCTGACTGGTAAAGATCTGGACCAGTGCCTGATTATTTTGTATCTTATACGTGAGCATGGAATCGTTTTATAACAAGCTTTAGAACAAAAGTAATAATGTAATAATATAGCAACTTGTTTTATCTCATTTGACATCGACAACGTTGCATGGCAGTGTTATTGTAGCGTCATATAACGTCAAAGTAAGTGAAACAGAAAGCTTACCTACGTATCTTCAAATTGCTACAAAATTGCAACGGAATGTCCGATCGTCAAAATGTAAACTGATTTACATTCAGCAAATCTTGTATTTTCATTGTTCAATGTTTGTTTCATTTCCGAGATAGGGCCGATTTTGGCCCATAACGTACCTACTCCTTTACAGCAAGGACTGACGTAAAAAGTTGCAAATAAATCTACATAATACACTTTTCCCGATAAATTAATGGTGTTTTATGATTAAGGAGTCTCACTTTTGATATTTAATCTATTCGATTCTGGATTTCGTAAAAGTGTAAGGAGAGTTACGAATATTTCAAGTCATACAAAGTATATGCACAGTTAAAAACTGACAATATGCCTTAAAATCTATGGGGTTCCAATGTTTAGAATAAATTTAAGGAGATGATTTTTAAGGCAAAAATGTCAATCTTTGGAAACTTTAGATGGGACGGGAGGGTGTCGGATACGCCTCTTTTATAACTACGGATGCTGTAAGAAGACAGTTTTTAGGTTAACGATCAATCTTTGGAAACTTTAGATGGGACGGGAGGGTGTCGGATACGCCTCTTTTATAACTACGGATGCTGTTAGAAGACAGTTTTTAGGTTGACGATCTATCCGGAAAATTTATGTGTAGGCTTGAGTCGTATGCCTCTAAATTGACAATTTTTTTCCGCGCTTGCGCGGGTTCTTTTCTAGTTACCTGTATACCTGCACTACACTTCCATAAAAAACCGGTTTGACTGCATTATACATAGCGGAAGGTCGTTACATGTTTCAAAACTATATGAATAATAACAAAACCCTGGATACTTTCATCAAAATGCATAAAAACAAAAGAGCAAATACTTCGAAAAAGGACACTGCGTCCCCAAAATCAAGTAAAACTAACGAAAGTGAGAAAACGTGACTTAAAGAAAACATAAGTATTTTCCTTCGGTTTCTGATTTTCTGAATTATCCATTTTGTGCTGTATACAGGGATACGATCATTATCCATACTTGTCATTATTAAGTCGGATTTGAAAGATATGAAGGAAACTTTAGGTAAGATTTAAAACTGAAGATGTCAGGGTCATAGTGACAGAAATAGTACAACAGTTATTGGCAGAAAATAACAAGGATATATATATATATGGCAATAGAGAAAAAGGTGAAGAAAAGGTGCGCAGAACTCGAATCAAAACACAAACAAACGGTAAATGAAAAAAAATAGATGGGCTTGCGTTAGATGTTGAGTCTCCAAGAACAACATAATTAATATAAAATAGAGATGAGAGGAATGCACAATGAAATTCACAAAAACGAACGACATGTGGTAATAGCTCTGAGTAGCAGTAACAACCATGAACAATACAACAGAAAAACTAACATCAAAAATATATGGTGTAAAAGAAATTCAGTGAGGAAACACGAATGGAGTTGCACGTGAAAATATATTGAATAATGCAGGTATTTCAGTAAACGAACAAGATGTTTTTGTGTGTTACATAACACCGGAAGGGATCAACCGAGACCCATACTATTGAATTTGCGAAATAATGACTGTTTAACGTCTTCATACTCATAAGCAGCATCATTTTGGAGCAGATATATTTACAGCATGGACCAGACGTGCACGTTTGGGATATTTAACCCTCGTCAGTGATCCTCAATTGAAACAATGTGAAGGTCACATGGCTGTATAAGCCAATCAAATTTGTAACACACCTCAGGTCACGAAAATTGACATCAGAGATACCACGTGTTTACTATGAAATGTTGACAATGACAAGCATTATAAACTTGAATTTGATATAAGTATAATCTTTGAGGATAGACGAAGACATTTCAGAAAATAATAAATATGTGAAATCATTCTTTATATCAAATTTGATGCGATTCTGACCATGGGGGTCCTAAGGGGTAATCATGCACGCATTTACGTAAACAGAGGGTTGTGTACTTTATGTGTAATTATTTTTCGATTTATAAACACAAGGTATACTTTTTTTGTACTTAGAATAAAGAGTTAAGATCAGACTTCAAGACTAGATAGGTGAAAGTGTCCACAATTTTTTTTATAAGAAAGAAATGTCACTTATAATTTGGTTGAAAACTGCATAAAATCTTATACAGCTGTCACACCTTAAGAGCGCATTGGAATGTATGTGTAAAATTTGTGCAGAACGAACGCTTTTGGTGTCAATATATCAAAATTTCGACTCAATTATAAATGTTTGATATTGTCTGGTCAGTTTCAATCATAATTCATGTGTAACACACAACAAAGACTACATGGAATTAAAAGAAAAGGGGGGAGGGGTGTTCTTCAACCCCCTTCCCGCCATTTTCATTCCTCTAATTAATATGAAAAGTAATGTATTTTGTCGCCGTAATGATTCTATTTTTCTTGGTAACTATTCAAACATCGAATTTTGTTGAAAATCAATTACAAAATAAGGCTGTAAACTCTGTTAAACGAATATGTTGGGCATATCTTTAAGATAATGGACTCGTGCAGTTAAGTGGGTAGGGGTTATGTTTTGTGAATTACGAGCTGCTATTTGATTAGATGCATTATCTTATGAGCTGTGAGTCTTGTATATATGTTTTAAAGATAAAACAAACTTAAATTTATGAAAAAAAATTAAACACTTTTTTTTCTCAATTTTTAATTGCATTTTTCTATGTTTTCTAACTTTTACTTACGGACACCTGAATCGAGCTCATATAATTCTCAAATATAAACAAAAAGTATTGATAATGATAAATCTAGTAATTAGAAAGTTAAATGAAGATCATGTGACATAGTTGATGCAAATTTGTGTTTCTAAAAACGAATAAATGAGGAAAATTAAAAGCAAGGAAAATTGTGTATTTCGCCAGCTTTTACACAATAGGAATACCTCCGATAGCACCGTATTTCATGGAGACGGATGAACAAATTTCGTTGAAACTTGGAACATGACAAAGGTAGGTATTGATGTATATAATAACATTGTGAATTTGATTCAGATGTGAAAAGGTGAGCATCTTAAAGTCACATGGCTGTATAAGCCAATCAAATTTGTAACACACCTCAGGTCATGAAAATTGACATCAGAGATACCACGTGTTTACTATGAAATGTTGACAATGACAAGCATTATAAACTTGAATTTGATATAAGTATAATCTTTGAGGATAGACGAAGACATTTCAGAAAATAATAAATATGTGAAATCATTCTTTATATCAAATTTGATGCGATTCTGACCATGGGGTTCCTAAGAGGTAATCATGCACGCATGTACGTAAACAGAGGGTTGTGTACTTTATGTGTAATTATTTTTCGATTTATAAACACAAGGTATACTTTTTTTGTACTTAGAATAAAGAGTTAAGATCAGACTTCAAGACTAGATAGGTGAAAGTGTCCATAATTTTTTTATAAGAAAGAAATGTCACTTATAATTTGGTTGAAAACTGCATAAAATCTTATACTGCTGTCACACCTGAAGCGATTTCTTTTATAAATGTTATTTAATTATTTGACATTAACGTAATCGCCTTATAATCGATACTGTTCATCCTTCCTCATGCTATAACGCACGTAATCCAGGATAACCACACCATTTGCTACTTGCGAGACAGATGGCTGTCCAAAGTCGGCACCGGTTACCCATTGGTCTCGTCGGTTTATGTGTAGTCTTTTGTGTTTGATGTTTACATGTCGTGTGTCTCTTTTCCGTCTCGTGCTGTAATCGTCTTTTGTCTTTTTGCATTACTCTTACTCTTCCTGGGCACCTGGTCTCACTCTCATATCGGGAGTTCGCTTCTTTTCATATGGTAGAGGTTTTTGTTTGTTTGCTTTGGTTTCTGTTTTATCCTGATTTTCCTGATTTTGTATGCCTTCGGTTTCTGATTTTCTGAATTATCGATTTTGTGCTGTAAACAGGGATATGGTCATTATCCATATTTGTCATTTCATCAGCGCGCACTGTGTTTTGATGATCTAGAGGGACTGCACATAATTTTATCAAGATGTTGACAAGAAATACTTAGTTTTTTTGTTCATATGTTCAACGTCTTTAAATTCAATAGCATCATTTAAAACCTGATAATTTAACAGCATGGGCCAGACATGCACGTTTCGGATACTAAACCCTCGTCAGTGATCCTCAGTATTCATCATTATCATTTTGGATGTATGCGTGCGTAATTGACTTTCATTATTATTTTTGGATTACAATATGTGACAATTCTTGGACTTCATGTTTAGTGCGTAGTGTAAATGAATTGTAAATAGTTTATATGTGTCTTTTTTCAACAACGTTATTCTGGGAGCAATCCATTGAGAGCAATGGAAAAGTACAGTTCAGAAGTACTTTTGGCAGAAGTTCACGCTACCAAGTTTGAGAGAAATATACTGCCAGTAATAAAATGCATGGAAAAGACCACATGACCTTATAAACAAACGCCCGTTCGGCGACGTTACAACTGGTGGCAGCGGTGGGATCTTTGATTATTTGTGATATTGGATTAACTATTGATACCGAAACAAGAAGATTTCGTAACTATTATGAACTCTCAGAAGATAGACGATTTTTTCTTACGGATATCATAGATATGAATTCAAGAAAAGAGTGTCCAAATTGTTATAATTTATTTGTGAAATCGAGAAACATGTTTGCAGTGAGCAACAATAGGGAAGTGACTAACTTTTCTCTAAAGTGTCCAGCTTGTGGCTTTAGGATAACGATTCATGTGAATTAGTCATCATTGTATTTGTGTGAACTGCAATTTGTGTCATCCTGGATTTCTTTTTGATCTTCGCATCTCTTGTGCATTTTGTAGTGATTTTAAACGTATTTTATAATGACGATTCCTACAATTCGCCACGGAGTATGGAGTTGACAGGGGATTTGCCGATTCCGAATTATCCCGCCATCAGATCACCCCCAAGATCAGCGAGTACCTGGGTCAAACGTAATTTATTGATCGAATTCAACAGATCATTAGCACCCGAGGTTTGTGATTCTCCAGGATCAGATCATGTTTCTCAAGCGTTTGATATGACTGTTCAAACGGAACCAAGCGAATTAAGAGAATCTGGATGGAATGTGTTCATCAAACTTTGGTGTTTTATCGTTATTTCTTGTGTCTTAGTGATAGTGTATATATATCGTTCAATTCCTGGATATATATTTGCAGGATTTTCCAAAGAACTTCTCGCGATATCAGCTTAAATCGTTTGTGTGATTATTGTGATTAGTGTTCTCTGTAGACTTTGTCGTGATAATCAGACTAAGAGACGAGGATCTGCATCAAGTAGGGCAGTTCAGGATCATGGAATTTTAACCGATGATATCGTAAGAAACAGAAATATGTATGTACAAGTGAAGAGGATTTTCAAAGGTGACGGAAGTGACGTCTTGAGTGAATTCATTCGTTATTTTGAAAACATCGCTACATTAAATGGATGGACTATTGAAATGCAACGTCGTGTGTTACTCACTACATTCAGAGGTCAAGCTGAAACCTTCGTGTATGGACTTCCAGATTATGTTCTTAGTGACTATAATCAATTAGTGCATCAGATTGATACTCGTTTTGGTCACAAGGCTATGAAAGAAAGTTATGTTGCGGTGGCCAAAATGCGGAAAAAGTTAAAGAATGAGTCATTTCGGGACTTTGGGCAGGCGATAGCTGATCTTTACAGAAGGGCCCAACCTGAAAACAGAGATTACGTAGAGGAAGCCAGTCTTAAGACGTTTCTAGATAACTGCAGTTACGAAGATGACTTCCGATTAGCTGTAAAACGGACAAGACCGAAGACACTACAGGACGCTGTCACATCCGCGATGCAGGAGGAGTGCATAAGAATGAAAAAAAAATTTGAAAGTGAGAGAGAGGAAAATCGAAAGACCTGTTTATTGAATTAATAATTCAGTGAGTAATCAGAAGTCTTAGATTAAAACAACAAGACGGAGTGACCGTGAGTGCTTTTTGTGTAATTCAAAGGAACACTTGTACAAAAACTGCCCAGATAAGAAGCGAGGGAGCAATCGTGAAGAGCAACGTTTAAACGAACCGAGACCGAGGCAGTAGGCCATGCGTCGGTCTTAACTATAGAAAGGTGGCCTTGTACAGTTGATCAGGAGCAATATCCGGATGTAATAGATACTGATAGTAGTTCTACAGTTTCTACAGGAATCCAAACAGATGTTTTTTTTTATATATATTTTCATTTTCATGCATGAACATCGACGGCGGGTGCGGCTAGCCAACAGGGGATGCTTACTCCTCCCGGGCACCTGATCCCACCTCTAGCTTGCTAGGGGTCCGTCGATGCTCAAATTTGTGCTCTATTGTGAGTGCTGTTGAGATTATCGTCAGGTTCTTCTTTAACTCATTTGTGAAACCGATTATTTCAAACTCTGATGAAAACGAATTCGGTAACAGTGTTAAAGTCCTAGGTGAACCTGGTATGAAATTAACAGGACTGTTAGAAGGAGTTTCGTTGGAGTGGAAATTAGATACAGGTGCGATCAATACGTTTATAACAGAAGACGTGTATTACAGAATTCTTCAAAATCAATGTCCTGTGCTAGAGCGCGCTAAAAAGTCGTTCAAAACAGCTGATGGAAATGATTTGAATATACTTGATACTGCAAAAATGTTAATTTCATTTGCTGGATTTCATGTTGTGTTTCGTATATTTCGTGTATTTGATCATGGTGTGAAGACCAACCAACTTGGACTGGATTTCATGACCAAATTTAAATGTGAGTGGAATTACGATACAAATTCTTGCATCCTAAAGACAACAGATGGTGATTTTCAGTGCTGTGAAATAGTTTGTGCTGAAGATACCGTTATTCCTCCATATCATGAAGCTATTATGGAAGGATAATTCAATAATGTGCCGAATTTCAATGAAGGAATATTAATTCCCTTAGAAAAATTCTTTGCCAGTCATGGACTTGTGTTTTTATGTGTTTCAACAGTGACCGGAAACGTGTTTATCTGCGTGTGTTGAATCCTGGTGACAACGACGTATTCGTGAAAAATGATACCGTTGTTTCAGTGTGTGAACCGGTGAATGTTGTGTCAAGTGCAGTTGACAATTCTATTGTACATGAAATAGCAGAAATTAGTGGTAGTGATTTACCAGAATTCCTCGTACCTATGTTCAAAGATGGCTGTGAACATTTGACGAAGGAGCAACAGTGGAAGTTCAGAAATTTCCTAGTGCGACGATTAAGTGCGTTTGCTGATCCCAATAAACCAGTAGAGCATGCAAATGTAGGGAAGCATTTCATTAAATTCAAAGAAGACGCGCCCTTTAAGGAACCAGTGCGCAGGGTTTCAATTTTCAAGCGAGAAATCATGGATAAAGATATTGAAAAGATTGAAGAAAAGGGACTTATTGAAAAATCAGAAAGTTCATGGACATCTCCACTTGTTCTAGTGCAGAAAAAGGACAAGAGTTGGAGACTGTGTGTCGATTACCGCAGATTAAACTCAAACTAGATAAAGGATGCTTATCCGATTCCGAGAGTTCAAATGACCTCGATTCCCTTGCAGGATCTAAATGGTTTTCGTCGTTGGATCTCAACATGGCATCCCATCAGATTCCTATGCATGAACAGGATAAAGAGAAAACAGCATTTGCTACATCTCGTGGAGGACTGTATCAGTACACAGTTATGCCATTCGGACTGTGTAATGCACCAGCAACATTTCAACGTGTTATAGAAAAAGTATTAACAAAAATAAAACTAGCCAGACAATGGACAGGACCGTGGACTATTGTGAAAAGGTTGTCCGAAGTATTGTATCAAATAAAACATTCAAAGTCTTCAAACCCTGTAGTTATACATGCAGATAACTTAAAACCGCACAATGGACGATTAAGTGATGAATCGCGCAAGGAAAGTGACGATATAGTTGAGTCTACAATACCCCGTGAACAGGAGCAATCGCCAGGGAGCAACGACATTCCTAAGTCTAGACAGTCCGTGGCTTTGCAATACACAAGGCGCAACGAAATACCCGATCCGACTACCCCGCACGTGCGCGTCTCGCGTAGACAGTCTATTGAAGGTGCCGCGAGCCAATCAAAATCCGAGGAGATGATTGACAACGAGGGCGGTCCAAGAGCAATGGTCAACGCAAGGGGCAGGGTTATGAGAAGACCAGCGAGATTCAAAGACTATTACATGTAGCCTTGACCTCGCAGATGACTAATCAATGTGATATATGCGGAAAATTGTTTTCAAATGTTAGTAATTTGAATTTACATTTGCGTGAACAACATAACCTTGCTACCCTGAGATGTGCTATTTGTTGACAATTATTTCTACGAAAATTTAATTTGAAAAAACATTTAAGGAATGTTCATCGCGTAGAGGAAAGTGAAATCAACATGGAGAAGCGAAATGTAATAGACGCTGGAATCTACCATGACAGTAAACGGAGACGTTACGATAGTGTCCAGAGTAGTGAATGTAAACGTCTTCAAATTGAATAGCATCATTTAAGAACAGATAAAATGGCAACGTGGACCAGACATGCACGTTTCGGGTACTTAACCCTCATCAGTGATCCTAAATCTAAACAATGTAATATGCCAAAAAAGTATGACAGTTACTATGTCGAAAAAGTGTACCGAAAGACGTAGCAGGATGGGTGGGATATGATGCTACAGGACCCATTTTTTAGAGGATATATCATCCGATGAAGATGAGCAGATTTTTAGGGAGACTTTACAACCTGAATCTGAACCGGACATAGGACAGTTATTAGATTCGTTATCAGTGAACACGGACGACGTGCCACAAGAAAGTGACTTGTTTAATTTGTGTGATATTCTTGATAAGGAAGAAGAAAGAAGTTCACAAAATGACACGAACATTGTGGTAGATTTGAATAATAACAATGATCCGACAGAGAGCGACTGCGATGAGGAATATCAGGACGAAAATAACAATGATCCGACAGAGAGCAACTGCGATGAGGAAAATCGGGAGGAGAGCAATTTTAATCCGGCGGAACCTAACTGCGATCCAGCCGAAATTATACATATAGATTCGGAGGAGGAGGATGTGTGCGACGAGGAACTGTATAGGAGATGCGATACTAACGATGAGAACAGTGATAGTGACTGTGCACGATCCGACGAGAGCCCGGAAATACAGCGATCCACCACATGTCTATAAATGACGAGAACTACCCGTAGATGTAAGGACACCGAATGTGATAGAGACACACGTGTTTTTTTTTTTATCAAGGGATTTACATCCAGAGGACATAGACTTTAAATATGTTACTATGGACATTCTGAATGAGGTGCCTAGACATTTTGCAAAACGCAACGCAAAGTACACATATTATGATGTGTGAATTGACGTTAAAATGGTGACATTTTTGACAACAAGAATGTGTAAATATCTTTGTTACTCATAATAAATAGTAATGTTAATTTACCAATTGATGATTTATTTTTATAATTCATTTGACAGTGTCATAACTTTTGTTTCGATGGAGCCGAAACTTAAGGCGGGGAGAGTTGAAGCGATGTCTTTTATAAATGTTATTTAATTATTTGACATTAACGTAATCGCCTGCCTTATAATCGATACTGTTCATCCTTTCTCATGCTATAACTCATATTAATTAATGTGTTTATTGCCATTTATTTGCTATTTTTGTTGTTGACATATGATTGCTCCTTCCAATTATAAAACTTTTGTTTACATGTGATTGCTCCTGAAGAGCAATGATATTTTACTATAAATACCGGTGCTGATTTTCATCAGCGCGCACTGTGTTTTGATGATCTAGAGGGACTGCACAGAATTTTATCAAGATGTTGACAAGAAATACTTAGTTTTTTTGTTCATATTCATCATTATCATTTTGGATGTATGCGTGCGTGATTGACGTTCATTATTTTTTTTGGATTACAATATGTGACAATTCTTGGACTTCATGTTAAGTGCGTAGTGTAAATAAATTGTAAATAGTTTATATGTCTTATTTCAACAACGTTATTCTGGGAGCAATCCATTGAGAGCAATGGACAAGTACAGTTCACAAGTACTTTTGGCAGAAGTTCACGCTACCAAGTTTGAGAGAAATATATTGCCAGTAATAAAATGCATGGAAAAGACCACATGACCTTATATACAAACGCCCGTTCGGCGACGTTACAAATGTTATGTGGCCAAAATCTGAAAAAAAAATATGTCCTATTATACCGATAGACGTAGAAAGGTGGCTACGATATGATGCAAAAGTAAGGCGCAAGTCATGCGTCAGATACCTCAAGTGAAAATGTCAGAAACTGGCGTAAGATTGGCTGACGATGTCACAGCGGCTAACTCTGTACTTATCAGACAGATGGCCGTCCAGGGTCGGCGCCGGTTGCCCATTGGTCTCGTCGGTTTGTGTGTAGTCTTTTGTGTTTGATGTTTACATGTCGTGTGTCTCTTTTCCGTCTCGTGCTGTACTCGTCTTTTGTGTTTTTTGTATCGGGTGTTTTGGTGCTTTACTGTTGATGCTGCAACGGGGTCTTGTTGGAGATCTCCTCCCTTCTTTTTATCAACAAACTGGTCATCCTGATATTGATAGCACATGATATTTCAATGGCTCTGTTTATTGCAAGTGCGGTATAACACGTCTAACGTTCGATATCACTGACGATATTAATTCGAAAATCCGTGGAAAGGTCAGATATGAGATCCGAAAAGTCCAGTTATGATTAATCCGGTTCCGAACTCAACTGCAAGTAAACATTCCAACGTGCAATATCCGGTTTGACGGAACGACAGTGCTTCCCCTTCATTCTTCTCTAAATATTGAGTCATGAAACGATCTTTTTTGAGATAACGAATTCTTTTCAGTCATTTCGAGGGTAATTTTGCTTTTAACACTCTTAACATGTATTATCTCTCAGCATAATGAGAATGTTGACTTTGTCTTGAACCCACCATGACGTTTTAAAACAAAGCATCAGTAAAATCATGAATTTCTTCACATAATTGAAACAATTTAACTTTCCAATTAATCTCACACGCTTCACTGACTTCCTATGGGTATCGAGATACACATTTTCAAAATGACAGCAAGAAATAAACAAATATACGAGACATGGATGCTTATACAGGAATTGATTTGCCTGTCGGTCATTTAGACGTTGCTTCTGGAAGACGAATTTGAAACATTGGGAGCGCATCTTCGTTGTTACATTTGCTTATGTTTATGGCTTAGATTCGCAACTGTTTATGCGTTTGGCTAGCTACCTCAGACTTGGACGTGACAATGCGGCATTGAATCAATTCCACGCCCTATTCCAGTAAGTAAGAACGTTTTTTTTTTCTCCTGACTTTATTTCAATGTAATTACGAAATGATGTTGCAAATATAAACAAACAAACTTTTCAGACATTTTGAGGCGGGACACAACTATAATTGTCAATATTGAAATATATGTTCTATAGTACCGATTTTGTTGTACTAGACACGTGAATCGGATACTTTAATCCTCACCTTTATTCTAGGAATAAAGCTCAACGTCATTACCAGTATTTGGATGGACATGTGAAAATATTGTATTAATTTAACTAATATTATAATAAAGACGACGTTAAATATATTAGTTTTTCAGATACGAGAGTTAAAGAGATCCCAATGAGTTAAACACGATCCTGACGATAATCTCAACAGCATTCACAAATAGAGCACCAAATTGAGCATCGTCGGACCCCTAGCAAGCTAGAGGTGGGACCAAGTGTCCGGGAGGAGTAAGCATCCATTGTTGGCTAGCCGCCCGCCGTCGATGTTCATGCAAGAAAATAAAAACAATAAATAAAATACATGCATTGCACTGTCTGAGGTTATACCTATATAGAAAGTGCTATTGCGACCATATGGTCAGGGAAAATATTCAAAACACTGTCAAACCCCACCCTCTATGCTTAGAATGTCAAAACACCGTCAAACTACACCCTCTATGCTTGGAATATTTCACAGCGCCAGTGTCAGTATTTGGATGGGCGTGTGAGGTTTAACACCCATAAATCCATGTGATGAAAAAATATTTGAACTGAAATGCAAAAATATTTATAATGTATCACTGAAACAAAAAATAAATTGATATATAAACTGATATAAATATATAAATGTAGTTTAAATAATGTTTCTCGTGCGTAACATATATATTAAAGAATATCAAATAATATTGAGGAATCACTCAATGCCTGAGATGGCACATTATCGGATTTACACATTTTGACGTCACAACAAAAGATATTTATTGACGGGCAATCGTTTCTTTTTCATACGTAAAAAGAAGAATTTTGTCAACAAACATAACATTTATATTATATATTGTTTTCATTTTCGTGCATGAACATCGACGGCGGGTGCGACTAGCCAACAGGGGATACTTACTCCTCCCGGACACCTTGTCCTACCTGTAGCTTGCTAGGGGTCCGTCGATGCTAAATTTGGTGCTTTAATGTGAGTGCTGTTGAGATTATCGTCAGGATCTTCAACCCATCTGACGCTTATTTAAACGTCTACGAAGTAGCTGTGGAGTACTTGTGATTCGATTCGTCATAAAATTTATACGTACATGTATAGTTCTGATGATAATCTCAACAACACTCACAATAGAGCACCAAATTGAGCATCGACGGACCTCTAGCAACCTAGAAGTGGGACCAGGTGCACGGAGGAGTAAGCATCCCATGTTGGCTAGCGGCAATCGTATTATTTTCACAGAAACATAAAGGTTTACAATTTATAAAATAAATTTGCACATTGAAACGGAATAGCTCGATAGCTACTTAAGTATGTATGTAAACGTCTTCAAATTGAATAGCATCATTTAAGAGCAGATAAATTGGCAACATGGACCAGACATGCACGTTTCGGGTACTTAACCCTCGTCAGTGATCCTCAAATCGAAACAATGTAATATGCCAAAAAAAGTTTGAAAGTTACTATGTCGAAAAAGCGTACCGAAATACGTAGCAGGATGGGTGGGATATGATGCTACAGGACCCACGTTTTAGAAATTTCAAGAAATTTTGATAACAGAAATTTTAGATTGCGTTGAAGAAACGATCAACCGAAATTGATCGAACTTGGCTACATGTGCCCTCGGGGACTCCTAGTCCACCAGCAGTGACACTCACCAAGTGATATAAATGTAAACGTCTTCAAATTGAATAGCATCATTTAAGAGCAGATAAATTGGCAACATGGACCAGACATGCACGTTCCGGGTACTAACCCTCGTCAGTGATCCTCAAATTGAAACAATGTAATATGCCAAAAAAAGTTTGAAAGTTATTATGTCGAAAAAGCGTACCGAAAGTAGACTTCTCCATTCTTTATTTTGTAGTTAGACATTAATTTTATCCTGTTTAATCAGTAATTCCCGTATTGAAAACGGCATATCAGATTTAAGGTATTGACATTGTGTTTGTTATGTTAAAATTCTTCTTATTCCATAAATGTAATAAATTTCGGATCTATACACGCAACAGGTACATTACTTTGGGTATTACACAACCTGTCTTTTATAGTGATATGATAAACAAAATAAGAATATTATATTATATTATAAATATTATAATTTCAATCCATTTAGATCTTAAGTCAGCTAATTAAGTAAAGTACATTCAGAGGATAGAAAGTTAAGGTACAGACAACATATTATGTCTTTTTGTCTTATTGTAGATTTGACATTGGTTCAATGTCATGACAGATCCTATTGAATATGATTCTAATCCATGATGGGATTGCAAGTTAAAGGCTGGGTATGATTTAAGCAGAGTCGGATAGAGTCATAGACATACATGTACTTGACAGTGGACATACAGATAATTCATATATACACTTCTCTTAACTTTGTTTGCAGGAGTTTAGCAATATGCAACCTCCCCCCCCCCCCCCTTATACCTCCATTCTTAAAATGGGTCATAAAAAATATCTTAATTGATCCTTGATAAAATCATACAAGAGTAATATTAGAGATCAATATTTTTTGATAAATGAATATTGGTGAAATTCCATCAATCTTTAACAAATTCCATGTGAAAATTGATACTGATTATTAAATAATGCATGATTTGTCTTGTAAACATTCTTACTGACTTTATTATTCAGTCATTCTACATGATTGTATACATGAACACATTTATTGCACATTCTTTCAATTTTTATTCCTATGGATTAACACATGAAGAAAGATCTGCAGTGTTATTGTACAAATAAACAGTCTTCTGGCTTCCTTCTTCATGTTCTTGTTGTACATTCAATATGTTAACCTGTCCCATTAATTATCTGCTGTAAGTGTAAGGTACATTCTACAGATGACCCTGCAAAATAAATTTGTATTCAAAATTTAGTAAATCAGACATGACTATTTTGTACATACAATTCAAGTAGTATAATTGATTCACTTCAAACCCAGGATTAGTAATCCTGCAGTAAAGACAGTTAAACACATTAACAACTCAGTTAAATACTGTATCCATGCTGAGACTTGGCACACCCAGTTCTGACAAACTTGTTAAAAAGAAGTTGTTTGAAATGTCAAACTGTTTATGTAGTAACAGTGTTGGCACATCACATTATTTAAGCTGCTGGTATTATTTACTGTACTTGCAGGTCATGAATAATTCCAGTGTGTAACCAACGGGAAAACTTGTACCTAATGGTACGATCTACCCTAATCTCATTCAAGATTCATGCATGTGTCTATTAGTTATGCTAGTGTTTACTATTACGCTCGCATTGATCAATTTGAGTGTATCAATGTGAGCGTATCAATGCGAGCGTAATAGCAAACAGCAGCATAGCTAATAGACACGTGCATGAATCTCAAACGAGATTAGATCTTATCATGATCTACCCTAGTGGTTCACACGATTGAATAATTCTAAAGGTTGTAAAACATTCAATGCAAGTGTAAGTCCATGAAAATTTATATACTTACATCCAATAACATACATCCTACATCCATAGAAAAGGAAAAGCAGGGACAACAGACACCTAGCTCTGCGCTGCTGCTCTTGCATTGTTCACCACTTTTCACGATTTCTGTTGTTTGGACAAACACCTTGCTGTATCATCTCTGTTTCGGAATTTATTTCTGAATATTGTCTTTTTAAATTTTCATTGCTTTTTCGTAAATTTGCAACCCGAATGGTAGACACAAACAAAAATTTTCCGGGTATCCCTCGGCCCTCACAACTCATGCTCATTACGCTGGAAAACGACTTGTGGCTGTGCGAGATGACATTAATTGTCACATTATTATCCTTCCTTTCAACATCAAGCTTTATAAATTCGTTTCTTTGTCAAAATCACTCGTATTCATCTATAATCGTATATTCTGAATATCATAGCGACTGATAGCGAGTAAATTCGAGCTAAAAATACGCTTTTCCTACTTTCCACACGGAAGAGCGCTTCCAAGGGAGGTTATAAAATCCGATATTTTGTCGTTTTTTCTTTCCGTATTTCTATTCATAGAGTTGAATACCCACCTTTTTTATTTTTTGAATATTTGTAGCACTATCAGAGCTTCTTGAAATAATGTCTTTCTTTGTTTGTACTATATGGCAAGTTTGTGATTTTTGTTACCAAAAAATACGGCTTTTGGGGGAAAATCCCCTTCAAATTACAGGTTTATACACCCATATATGACATATGACCAATGTGAACCTTCTATTATCCATTGGTATATATTTCATAGGCAAAACCTGAAGCAATCATTATGAAAATAAGTATATTCTACACGAGAAACGATAGGAAATAATGTTCAAAAGCAATCTGCTGACTTTTTTCATAAATTGACAATACCGATGCCGTTTCCATGGATACATGAGAAATATTTGAATTATCCTTTATGTTTTTAATATTGTTTTATCATTTTGATTTATGTTATTTTTGTTTTTTCTAATTTGAAAACATGCGTTTCCAGCAAATTTTGGTCCTTACAGAGAATGGCTTTTAAGACCTTCAGTACCTTTTTTGGACTTGGTTCTAAATTTCTGTATAATTCAGATAATTCTTCATGGACTAATGGAGTAGTGTTAGGAAGTTTAAAGAAGCTGTCAGCGACAAACATCGGCTTCTGCACCATCTCTTTACGTGCAATCTCGCGTACCACACGTTCAATATTGTCCACGTTGATAAGCTTCTTGGCTTCAAATTGATCCATAACGTCCATGAGGTCTTCTTTGTCGACAGAATCAAAATCTTTGAGAGCTGTTTCAATGATTGCTTTATCTATTGTGGATACATACTTTAGAAAGGAGGCGAGCAGTTCAGACTCTACACAAGAGCCAAAGATGGCCTGTTGCATGAATGACAGAGCAAGTTTGATTGGAAATATTCTTTCTTGAATGAATCCCATCTTGATTACAGCTACAACTGCCTTCCATTGCATTTCCGTCATATCATGACGTAAAACTGGCACTTTGTGAGCGTTACCCTCTGTGTACTGTAAATAGAAGGTATCCCAAAATTCGATGAGAGAATCACGCATAACACCGCCACTGTCCTCTGCTGCCTCTGGTGTACCATCTTCCCTTATCACTTTAACTTCGAACAAGGTATTATTACTGATCTCTAGGTTCTCATGAGAAAAGAAGCTAATGAAATCCCGACAGACCATCCCTCTATGCACCATAATTTGACGTATTTCTGGTAAAGTCTTATCAATTACTGGTTGGTCCGATTGTGGTTTAGAATTGGATATACTTGACACATGTACATTACTAGTAGCTTGTGTTTGCAAGCCCTCAATGACAAGAGTTGTGGATACCATGTCGGATTGACTGGAACTACCAAGAAGTGACCACGGCAGAAGGGATTTAGGTAAAGTATTATCGAATTCTGTTTCGTCCAATACTGGTTTAGAATTTTCTACGGCAGTTTCGTCTAAATCACTAAAAGCTGGTGTTTTCAAGCCCCCGGTGACTTGTATTGTTGGTATCGCATCGACTTGATTTGAACGACCAAGACGTGGCCAAGAAAGAAGTGGACTTTCGGCAATGAAGTCCACAATGACTGGATAGTTTGATACATCAAGTTTAGCTGGGTCACTTGTCGGGTTCGCCATTTTATCTTCCGGTGTGTTATTAGGTGAAATTATTATAGTAGATTCTTGTGTCTTATTCGCTTCAATGTCCACCGAAATAACCATTAAGTCATTGTCACTCTCTTCATTTTTCTGTGACACTTCTTCATCGTGTAGGTCCGGCAGGCTTATATACTCGTTGTTGGAATGATCACTTTAAATTTAGCCATAAGGTAGCACCTGAATTGCTTGAGTCCAAGGCGTACCATTATATCTTCCACAGACTCGTTATTTAGCACCAGCTGCGTTCCACGTACATCTGTTAAGGTTTCAAAGATGAAGTCTTCGATCCGTCCATGGCAGTTTCCTTCCTTGGAAAAAACAAGGGACGTACGACTTCCAGAAGCATGTCTTTTTTTGTGTTTTTGTCAACACGTGAATAACGAATTCCTCCATCCATTGGCGCTCGAACTTGGCGGTATTTTTTCGTGGAAGGGTCATAAATGGTAAATCCCACCACTAAAGCCCCGTCATTTTTTGATGTTATTGATGACTGGTTCCCTGGAACCTTCTTTCCATAACGTAGTTAAAAAAAGAAAGACGGCCTTTTTCCGTTCTTTTTTGAAATATGTTTACTATGTTTCTTTCACTCGACTAAAAAATCGTCCTCTTAACTTGAATCTTTCGATGCTTGCGATACCCCCATACGGGTTTTTAAGCTCTTAATCAATGCAGATTTTCTATCATCAGCCTCAACTTTATCCCTCTCTTCTCGTGTAAACGTTTGGATTGCCACTCGATCTCCTTTACATGGAATGTATTCCTTCAGGTCTGCGTCTGTCATATGAGGAATAATGTCCACATCAATCTGCAAAATGAAATCATTTGACAATAAGATATACAGATTATATATAATTTAACAAGATATGTTTGAGAAAACATTTATACCCGATTCCCTGTGTGGGAATCGGGTATAAATGGAAACAATCGTATTTTAAATATTGTAGATATTCGAACTGACAATTCCCACAAAAATCCGCAACCTGTTCAGATCCACCTAGATCTAGATCTAACTAAGATAGTCCATGTTGCCCAGTGTCCGTAAGTCAATCTATCTGTCTGTCTGTTAACAACATTAATATTTTGTGATCGGAACTCCTCTGAAGCCGTCAGTGATAGAAACCTAATTAATATTATATACGCGATGGGGGCGATGTTTTATAAAGTGACATTGTAAAGCGATTGGGGCGATGTTTTATAAAGTGACATTGTAAAGTGATGGGGGCGATGTTTTATAAAGTGACATTGTAAAGTGGTGGGGGCGATGTTTTATAAAGTGACATTGTAAATCGATGGGGGCGATGTTTTATAAAGTGACATTGTAAAGCGATGGGGGCGATGTTTTATAAAGTGACATTGTAAAGCGATGGGGGCGATGTTTTATAAAGTGACATTGTAAAGTGATGGGGGCGATGTTTTATAAAGTGACATTGTAAAGAGATGGGGCGATGTTTTATAAAGTGACATTGTAAAGTGATGGGGGCGATGTTTTATAAAGTGACATTGTAAAGTGATGGGGCGATGTTTTATAAAGTGACATTGTAAAGTGATGGGGCGATGTTTTATAAAGTGACATTGTAAAGTGATGGGGGCGATGTTTTATAAAGTGACATTGTAAAGCGATTGGGGCGATGTTTTATAAAGTGACATTGTAAAGTGATGGGGGCGATGTTTTATAAAGTGACATTGTAAAGTGATGGGGGCGATGTTTTATAAAGTGACATTGTAAAGCGATGGGGGCGATGTTTTATAAAGTGACATTGTAAAGCGATGGGGGCGATGTTTTATAAAGTGACATTGTAAAGCGATTGGGGCGATGTTTTATAAAGTGACATTGTAAAGTGATGGGGGCGATGTTTTATAAAGTGACATTGTAAAGTGATGGGGCGATGTTTTATAAAGTGACATTGTAAAGTGATGGGGGCGATGTTTTATAAAGTGACATTGTAAAGCGATGGGGGCGATGTTTTATAAAGTGACATTGTAAAGCGATGGGGGCGATGTTTTATAAAGTGACATTGTAAAGCGATGGGGGCGATGTTTTATAAAGTGACATTGTAAAGCGATTGGGGCGATGTTTTATAAAGTGACATTGTAAAGTGATGGGGGCGATGTTTTATAAAGTGACATTGTAAAGTGATGGGGCGATGTTTTATGAAGTGACATTGTAAAGTGATGGGGGCGATGTTTTATAAAAGTGACATTGTAAAGTGATGGGGGCGATGCTTTATAAAGTGACATTGTAAAGTGATGGGGGCGTTGTTTTATAAAGTGACATTGTAAAGCGATGGGGGCGATGTTTTATAAAGTGACATTGTAAAGCGATGGGGGCGATGTTTTATAACTGACATTGTAAAGTGATGGGGGCGATGTTTTATAAAGTGACATTGTAAAGTGATGGGGGCGATGTTTATAAAGTGTCATTGTAAAGCGATGGGGCGATGTTTTATAAAGTGACATTGTAAAGCGATGGGGGCGATGTTTTATAAAGTGACATTGTAAAGTGATGGGGGCGATGTTTTATAAAGTGACATTGTAAAGTGATGGGGGCGATGTTTTATAAAGTGACAGTATAAAGCGATGGGGGCGATGTTTTATAAAGTGACATTGTAAAGTGATGGGGACGATGTTTTATAAAGTGACATTGTAAAGTGATGGGGGCGATGTTTTATAAAGTGACATTGTAAAGTGATGGGGGCGATGTTTTATAAAGTGACATTGTAAAGCGATGGGGGCGATGTATTATAAAGTGACATTGTAAAGCGATGGGGGCGATGTTTTATAAGTGACATTGTAAAGTGATGGGGGCGATGTTTTATAAATTGACATTGTAAAGCGATGGGGGCGATGTTTATAAAGTGACATTGTAAAGCGATGGGGGCGATGTTTTATAAAGTGACATTGTAAAGCGATGGGGGCGATGTTTTATAAAGTGACATTGTAAAGTGATGGGGGCGATGTTTTATAAAGTGACGTTGTAAAGTGATGGGGCGATGTTTTATAAAGTGACATTGTAAAGCGATGGGGGCGATGTTTTATAAAGTGACATTGTAAAGTGATGGGGACGATGTTTTATAAAGTGACATTGTAAAGTGATGGGGGCGATGTTTTATAAAGTGACATTGTAAAATGATGGGGCGATGTTTCATAAAGTGACATTGTAAAGCGATGGGGGCGATGTTTTATAAAGTGACATTGTAAAGCGATGGTGGCGATGTTTCATAAAGTGACATTGTAAATCGATGGGGGCGATGTTTTATAAAGTGACATTGTAAAGCAATGGGGGCGATGTTTTATAAAGTGACATTGTAAAGCGATGGGGGCGATGTTTTATAAAGTGACATTGTAAAGCGATGGGGGCGATGTTTTATAAAGTGACATTGTAAAGTGATGGGGGCGATGTTTTATAAAGTGACATTGTAAAGCGATGGGGGCGATGTTTTATAAAGTGACATTGTAAAGTGATGGGGGCGATGTTTTATAAAGTGACATTGTAAAGCGATGGGGGCGATGTTTTATAAAGTGACATTGTAAAGCGAAGGGGGCGATGTTTTATAAAGTGACATTGTAAAGTGATGGGGCGATGTTTTATAACGTGACATTGTAAAGCGATGGGGCGATGTTTTATAAAGTGACATTGTAAAGCGATGGGGGCGATGTTTTATAAAACTTTTCCGTTTTCCATTGATTTCTGTGTAAAAACTCTTATTTTGACCCAAATATCTGTCTTATTTGCATAAATGAACCCATCTGACAGCAGATTCATATGTGGATCAAGTTACTTCACATTTCGAGTTTTCAGGGCAGATTTTACGCCTTATCTTAACAGCTTCTTTAATGAAATTTTACCGGACCTTTCCTCGATTCTATTGCAGATATCAAATTAATTTTTGGTGAATGAATACATCTGAGTTTGATACAGATCAAGTTCGAGTTTAGTTTTGATTGACCTTATTTTATAAGAGTTATGGCCCTTGGCCATAGTAAATTTTATGAAACTTTCAGTTTTCCTGACTTTTCTTTGCTGTTATTGCAGTTAATAAACTGATATTTTATATATGGATATATCTCAATGTGACAGAGACCAATTTCAAGTTTGATTTTAATTGACTTATTTTTACAAGATTTATGGCCCTTGGGATTTTTCAATTTTGCAGACTTTTCTTGGCTGTGATTGCACATAATGAACTGACTAGTACTTTTTTTTTTATTTTAGGACCCCTTCACTTGGCAAATTTTATGAAAATTTCAGTTTTCCAGACCTTTCCTGTTACTGCAGGTAATAAACTGATTTTTGTGTGGATATTCATCTCCTGGTGCAAGGACAGGCCAAGTTTAAATTTATGTTTAATTGAAGCGTTCTAGGCAGGACTTAGATTTATGCCGGTAGGGGACTTATATACATGTATTGCTTAACGATCAAAGATTTTTTGTTTGAGACCCTGACCCCAGGGTCTTCAAAATGGGTGTGGTAATTTTCTCCTATATAAATATATGCAATCGACTTGTGAAAACTAGTTCTAAGAAAGTAAAATTGACAGAGATCGAGATACAGTACTTAATTTCTTATTTGCATTACAATAAGTCTGTGGTCTAGTTGTGTACCTGAATTTTTTGTTTGAGCCCCTGACCCCCAGGGTAGTTGATAATGGATGTGGTCGTTTTCCCATGTAGAAGTCTATTTTATCTTGTGAACACCAAGTCAAAGAAAGTATAATTGATGGAGAAAATTATTTTGCATTGTACTGTGTCTGTTGTGTAGCTGTGCACCTTAAATTTTTTGTTAGCCCCTTACCCCCTATGTCATGGAAAATGGTGTCACTTCTGGTTTCAGAACATTCATGTATGCTGTAAAATCTTACCATAAGGCCAAAGTAAAGGACTTCTCGTAAAAAGTACCCGTCCGTGGACGTTAAACAAAATATAAAAGTAATTTTTTTTCTAAAAAATAAAGTCAGAATTATATCCACTCCACATGAGAAAGACATTTTTCTTTTAAATCTTTAAAGATTTCTTCATATGGATCATCTGAGCATTACATGTAGCGTATTACAATATGCCTGGCGGGAGGTTATCCTTTAAAAAGTTCTTGACTTAAAACAAAACATTAAATTACCATAACCAACTTTTGTGCAAGAGAATTCTAAAGTTACAGAAACGACAAATATCTTTTGTTGAAATCCTTACTTTCTTAAGATAAATGCCTACTGGCAATATTCGTGCAAAATGCAAAACTGTAACCATTGTAAAGAATCTGTAGTAGTTCTAAAACATGTACAAGCTTAGCCTTCGAAAAAGCTTAGGGTGCGAACCCATAGCTGTTGTATTCACACGCGTAGCCAGAGTAGAAATTATCTGTACTCAAATCAATCTAGACAGGGGGACTGGGGCCGTTAAACGCCCATGCATTATTTTAAATGGATGACTGGCGACGCCCGAGTAGGGGAGGGTATGGGGGATTTCCCCCTTACATTTATGGGGATTCGGGGGGGGGGCTCCCCCGAGAATTTTTGAAAACATG